>JBAMBM010000821.1:2400000-3000000 GCA_037043425.1 Hirtodrosophila duncani | reverse complement strand
CATTGTTGGGCAAAAGAAATTCAATTAAATAAATTTAAATCTGTGTTTAAGCGCTACGTTGCTCATTCGCAGTGTGCGAGCCATCACAAGAGCAACTGTTCTTATAATTCTTGCTATTTATGATTAAGATGTTCTGCGAAAGCATAATACGTTCATTTTCCTCACACGTTTTGTTGTATAGGTACTGTCCCTTCGCTTGTCCAGTTTTTGCTTTTGACTCGGTCAACGGACAAAATCAAAGGAAAATCCCAAAATTGTAGGCACTCATCTGTTCATTGATATAGCATTCGGCGGTCGTATGACATTTGCTGCGGCTGTGGCAAATGGCAGAAAGAGTTTTTTCTACCTGCTCAAGCAATGGTCCTAGTTGGGGCATTATTGAATCACAAATAAATGCTGAGTACGAGTATCTTAAGTCGGAATAAAATTAAATTTATTATCATTATTATTTATCATCTAAATACATATTGAAGACACATTTGCTAGAATAACTAAAAAAAAAACAAAAAAAGAACACATTTCTTTCAATTAATAATAAATTTAGTAATAATTTCCATTATACATTTGCTTATGCTTATCTGCTGATTAATGGTGAAATTGACTCTCCGACTTTGAAGAGCCAAATTAATTCTGTCCTTCTTAAAACTACTAGAAACTAACTATACTATCTTCAGCATTGCAACGTAAACTATATCTCGCATGAACCTTTTCTGTTCTGTATCTCCATTGACAACTCTCTCAATTGAAATAAAACATCTAAACTAAAGCAACTAGTAGGTAGATAATCTTAGCCGTTTATTGTTCGTCTTTCCTTTCATAGGAAATAAGCAAGCTAAGACGCGTTTTTTTCTTTTTGGTCTTCTATAAGTTCGTGTCCGTGATTTTTGCCGTCCGCTTTTCGAATCACACATTATGCCGCAGCACCACTCAGCTGGTTGGGCGAGAGGCGGATGCTTCTAGCCTAGCTGCTAACAGCAGAATGATATCACCAGCACAACACGAACATACCTATCTAAACCTTTGAGTATATCTAAACCTCTGCACTGTCTTCGTGTTTCAGCTTCCTATCCCACGAGATAGGCTTTTCGAAATGTGCCCATCTCTGTAAAATGTACTGGGGGAACCTGCATACCAAATCTTGTGATTGTAGCTCTTACAGCCTCCGAAATCTAGATTGTCCTTGTCGTTTATGGGTTGGTGTTACTGCAGGACCACTAGAACGTGCTGCGCATTGTACGTCGACGTCCCATTATAATAAAACGAAGTGCAAGGAAGAAAGCACTGTGTTCTATATGGTAACTTAGTAGTAGTTATTAGTTATTGGATGTGGAAGAGAGAGGGGAACATGGGTTAGGGGTTGTGTGGCTATAGAATGGGGAGTTTATTTGATGTTGTAGAGGGGGGAGGGAGTTTTACCAAGTGATAGTGAAAAGAAATGGTTCTCAAAATAAGAAGAAAAAGGGTCTTAAACTGAGAAAGTTCTTTCGAAAGCGTTCTTTAACAGATCCAAAACGTTTTTGAAATGAGAACATATCGTTCTTGATGTACTCCAAACAGTTCCTATAATTAATCCAAACCGTTTCAGAGGTGAGAATAAAACCCCCTTCTGAAATTGAGAGCATCGTTCACGATATAGAAAACAAAGGGATTACCGTACTCTTAAGAAGAAACATTTGATTTGGTAATAATTTGTGTACTTTTCTATCGATTTTTCCTTAGTGTAGTTAAATATATTTTTCTTCTTTCTCCGTATCACAGCAGCAATTTTGATTATTCATCAACCTATGAAAGTTTAAATTAAACAAAAACACAAAAAACTAATTAGTAGGTCTTCTTTAGCAATAGCCAATAATATCTCCCCCATGTTTTATTTGGAAAATGCACAGACCCCTCGGAAACCTCCTCTTTACATTCCTTTTTTTTTTGGAATTTTCCCATCCCCTTGCCATATTTCTCTGTCATTGCCAGTTGCTGCCTTTCAACCTAAAAATCTTAATTAAAAAAGCTAATGCCTAAAAAAGAATTTCACAATTTTTTTTCAATCACCCAAAAAAAAAAAAGTTGTGAGAAAAAAAGAGCGAAACTGTCAACGAGCTAATTTAATAAACTGCCCGCTTTTTGCAGCTAACCAAACCATGCTCTCCACTTTGAACCCTGGAAAAAATTAAAACACAAATCGCTAGGGGAGAGATATTTAAAATGCACTTTGTTGCAGGCTCGGCTCCATTGCATAAAATGTATTCGAAAAATATGTAAAACTGCCACAGAGACCTCTGACCGACTGCGAGATGGCCTATGGTAGAGATATCTTCCACTTAGTTCTGGAAACATATTTGAAGTGCCTGCTTTGGTAGAGTGTATGATAGAGGATTTTGATAAAAGAGAAGCAGAAACATTAACAAAGTTGATCTTACTTAAGTTTCTTCCCCCATCTAAAACTTGCATTAATTTGTAGCAACTGCATATACTCCTATAACCTCCCGCATCTACAGCAAATGAAATTTAAAATGGTCAGCGATAAGGGCTAAAAAAGTACAAAAACAACAAAAGTAATAGCCTTCGCCGCTCCCCTCGCTGCTGCGAATATTTTAAAGTGCATCAATTTTAATGCAAATATGCAGAAAAGCAGCATTAACATTAACTTTTGCTGCGCTTTTGCCAAATTTGCATAATTGTTGAGAGTCAGGCGAGAATGACCCCCTTCTTGCTTCTGCTTAACCCTCCTTGGCCAGGCCAGAGAATGCTTGAATATATAAAACCAACCAGCACTTTATACAATTAACGATTTTTCATGATATTTTCTTTGCTTTTCCGCCATGCGAGCAATTTAAATAAATCAGTGCAAAGTATCTGTGACACACACTGTGAACTGTGACTGGGACTGTGACTGTGACTGGGGGGGATGGTGCGAAACGCGTGTCGGCCAGGCTCTGAAAAATGTTTACACATTTGCAAATGTCTGAAGGTCAGAGGCTGGGGGCGGTTGGGCTTTCAAGCTTTGCTCCTGTTCCTGCGACATGATTTAGGCGCCATGTCCGTTGAGTAATTGCGCGGCGGGTTGGCCTGCCTCTCTCTCTCTCTCTCTTCTCTCTGCCCCTATTACTAGCTACTGTGACTCCGGCCGAGCTTTAATTTAATTTATGCACAACAACAACAACAAACTACTATAACAATAGCAACAACAACAACAACAGCTAACGAGAGCAGCCTCGTCGAGAGGCCACTAAGTGGCCGCTTCAGCAAAATTAAATGCACTCCGCAGAGCGTTGTCGTCATCATAGTGGTTATAATGGCTATCCCTGGGCCGGGCCAGTGGTATGCTGCTGGTGGCCACATCGAAGTTATGGAAAGTGTATAAGAAACAGGCATTTTCATAATATGTAAATGTTGTTCAGTTAATGGCGAAGCGTCATTATCCAAATATTCATTTCAGCCTGTTGTTGGTTTGCCAAAATTTGCATGAAATTATCAATAATTGTCAAATTTGCACTGAATTTCATCAAATTTGAAATGGTTTCTAGCATTTGCAATGCATCAATTTGTGTGCATGGGTCACATCTGGAAATTAGACAGTGATAGCATGCAAGGGGGTAGCTCAATTAGTATAGATAGAGGCCTTGGGAACTGCATGATAGGAAATGTTGCGAATTTCATCATTGTTATATCAGTTGCTATCTTTATGAAGCATAACTTATTATATCGATATATAAGGGATAGTTCATTTGTCATAAAGGGAAGCTTTTCCGACCATATAAAGTATAGATTTTCCATACATATGTACATCCATCATCTAGGCTTTTCATATTCTGCCATCCACAGATACAGTGAAATTTTGCCCGCAATTTTGAGGCACAGTTTTTCGGGTAGCTAACCAAAACGGAAAGCTAAGGCGGAATGCAGCTAAGCGAATTTCACTGTATGATATACACTGTTACATCTAGGATATGGGTCTATAATATAGTCTTTACTCCTTTTGATTTTAATTATATTTTCCCAATCCTTTTATTTCGATTTTTTAATTACTTATTGAGCTCCCCTTGCTCTTACAAAAAGGTTGATTAATGACTTCAAATTGAACAAATAAAGACAACAAAATGGAATTTCCATCATTTGTCAATTATCATTTGGAAGTGTCATTTGACTCATTTCAATTTGAAAATAACTAATTATAATATTCTAATGAAAGTCAGCCTTGGAGTAGTTTTGATTTAGTGTTGTTTGGCTGCGGGAGAGGGAACAACATTTGATCTTATGGTAGCAGTGCGACGTATTGTTTCCCTGTTGTTGTTGTTGTTGCGTCACAGTTGCAAGTCACAAATATTGACTCTTAATGTAATCAGTGATATGTAGATCGGCTGTAGTATGGTTGGTGATCGATGCGGCCGACTGGTGGATGTTTGATGCTTACCTATGACACTTGAATGCTAGAGCCCGCTTGCTGGAAGATGGTGAAGGCGTGGGCTAGTACAGGCTCACGTCTATTCCTGGAAACGCCAAATAGCAAGAGCGAGTAGATGGAAAACGGATCCTGCCATGTAAAAGTTCATTTTGGTTGTCAACTTAGCTTTCGTCTCTCAACGCATTGTCAGCTATTAAGTATGCAAATATCGATATGGAGATTGCAACAATCGTAGAGAGCTGCTATCGCCTATCTCGATAACTAATACATCTATCGCTTATTTGAGATCTTCCGCTATAATATTTACTGTGCTTAGATATATTTATATACTTTTGTATGTTTCTTATCACATTGGACTGCATTAACATCATGAAATCCTTAAATGTTCAAAGACAACACAGATATTAAAACAGCTCAACTTAGAAGCCTCATTATAAATTGCAGGAAATTATCAGAATATACTAAAAATTGATGGTTTGCCAGCAAATACAAATACTTTTGTATTATTTTTAGAAGAAAATACCATTATTTAGTTATGACTGACTTTTTTTGTGGCTCAATGTTTGATTCACTCGTAGATATATCTCGATAAGTTTTGTCAGAGCTATTGCACTTTGATTGCCACAAATTGTTGTTCATGTTCAGTAAATATAACAATTATTCTTAAGTCTATAAACCATTTTGAAGAAATATTCCGCATCAAATTCCCTTGTGTGGCCTAAAACATCTAACCGTACAGACGACAGAACGACTTTGTTTTATAAAATGTAAAGATTCCAAACAGCGATGGGCAGGCAGTGGCTCATTTTGGCTCCCAGAGCTCTTTAGCTAAGTGGCAATGGAAAAATATGCAGCTGCAGAAGAAGCTCACAAAGCAGAATACTAAATTAAGCAACAACAGCACATGCATGGTGTGGGATTTCTTCGCACTGACCGATTCCAATGGTAGGTTTTCTTGTAGATGTTGTTGTAGTGTTCCCGCTTGAAGAATCGCTTTCCACCTCTGATTCGAAACAATCGCTTAAACACATCACACAAGTGTTTCCACATGTGACCACATTGAAATCTCCTATATAAGGATCACACTACGTATAAACATGGTATCCATTAGTCGAGCCGCCGTTCTTAGCTGGGTTAGCTGTTGTTCTTTGTCTTGTTGCTATTGCAGCTGGCTGTAAAAGTGAATTTATTATTATGGCAAGACAATGTGTTTAGTTTTATGATTCTGGATGCAAAATGTTTATGCTCATGCCTTTGCACTCTGCAGTTTCCTATTTTCTTCAGCAAACTAGTTGAGTTTATTTAATGCGTAATTACAGAGTAAATCTGGTTAGGCTGGTGCAAGGCAGAGCAGCAGCGAGGCGGGAGGAGGGAGGATGCATAGTTAGCTGCAAGGACCCTTCAGCTGGCAGCTGGCTGTGGACAAAAACCCAAGTGCAAGGCAAGCGAAACGTCAAACCATGAAAAGTAGCAGGCAGCTTAGTGTTAGCTTCATTGAATTCATAAGCGTCTCGAAAACTAAATCCACAAGAACTTTGCAGTGAAAATTCCCCCAGAAGAAAAAGCAAAAGGCAAAAGGCAGACAAAAACAAAGTGACTCTTACAAATATGAGCTGGCATAAAAAGCTGTGTAGACCAAAACATATACGTGCATGCTTACCCTGAAAGCATTTTCCATGGAAGGAAGATAGATTGAGGAACTATATATGAGATTAAGCAGGGAGACAAGCAAGCGATAGTAGGAGATTGTCTACCTCTGAATCATCACAGTTGCCAGTTAAGGCTAAGCAAACTATCAGTCAAATCAACAGACTATCTAACTGTTTACTGGGTGCAAAACATACCCCTCACCACCTGCCAAAGAATTCGCCGCAACAGAATCAGCAGCAACCGCAAACAGAGCACGAGACAGCACCAGCACCAGGACAGGACAGGACAGGACAGCGAGCGGGTCGTCAAAAGTCAATTAACTGCAACACTCGCAACACAACTTCAACTAATTAGCGTGTGCTTCAAGCGCTTCAATTGGGGCCAGGAGGTGGGAGGTGGTGTATGTGCACGTGAACGTGTACTACAAAATGCAGCAACCTCTGCTCTTTAACCCTGCAGGGGTTGTGGCTTACGACAACTCCATGCATATGCGCGCTTTTGGGCTAGCGGTAAATAAAAATGCACTTAACGTCAGCGTTTTAGGTTAGCATGAGATGACGCTGAGCTGATGGGGCCACACACACAATCTGTGGGTGTGCCAGGCATGCCAGGGTGCATGGCAGGGTGCATGGTCTGCGCTGTGCTGTGCTGTGCGTCTGGTCTGGTCTGGTCTGTGTGTGGCAACTAAGTATGTCAAGCAATTGCCCAAACTGAATTTGTTGTTGGAAAGCTTGCAAGTGCCGCTTGAACTAAACCGAATTTTTATTTATATATTTTTAATGAATCGCTAAGTTGAAATTTCAATTGGTCATCAAATAGAAATTGAAGAAGTGAAATATTTTCATGATAGTGACTAGAATAAGCCACAGAATGATCGAGCGGCTTATACATTAATTATATAGAAATATAAATCCATTTAAAGGGAATGATTCATATAGCCATAGTGCTGTCCGCCATTCAATATATGTGTTGAAGTATTGCAAATATCATGCTGATTCTTAGGGTTTATTTTACATTTTTCAGCATTTTCCGATGCCGACATTTTCTTAGATAAACCTCGCATATTGAAACTCCAGCTTAGATTCATTTGATTATTTATATAATTATCGACATTGATCTGTCAATGCTAAACACTACAACAAAAGAGGACGATATTGAGAATGTGTGAAACTCCGCCTCGAAGGACCTTCTTTTTATTGCTATGCACTCCAATTGCCAGAGATTCAGACAATACAAAATATTTTCTAAGATAAGTGCGTTACTGAGTGTGAGGAGACAGATAAACGTGAGCAACAAGGATCACTTCGATCAAGCCTATAGCTCACATATCTTTCAGAATTTTAGAGCTATGAACTGAAACTGTTAGCCTTAGAGAGGCTATGAGAGAACGTATATTCACAGAAAAGCTAGTCTACTCAGCTGAGAGTGTTATAGAAGATAGCAAATTGTTAGTGAGTCAAGTAAATTTTTTAAGCCGTTGACTTAGTCATCGCAGGGGAAGGCAAATCATTTGCCCTATTCTGAGAAGAACGCTTTCGTTTTGGAGTAAATTTATGGACTACTGAATGCGGAGGATCTCCTTTGAGGATTGAAGAGCTTGTTGAAAAAGGTTAGGAGACAACCACAATTTAAATGAAGTTGAATTTATATACACCAATATCATTCGGCGTTGCGTGATTATGGGTCCGACAGACGTGTGATCTAAACCATATCTTCGGTTACATTTGCACTTAGACGGGACAAAAATATAGATTTCCTGGAGGGAACGACCGATAGCAAAGTACATTCTGATTAGCTATTCTGTGCAGAAGGGGAACTGCCGTGAGTAAGATGTTAGAAGCAGCGACAATGACGATAGTATCGCCAGTAGCGACAGAGTCCCCAAAGACGACGGTAGCATCGGAGTTATGGTAGAAGCTTAAGTAGCTATAAAAGACGCATATGATATGACGCAATGACCGCTTCGCAGCATCATCAATAGCATGATCATCAGATGCACTATGCTGATGCCATTCATATGTGTAAGGATCAGCGGAGAAAACTGCATTAGAAGATTCGGCCTGGGAATCGGAAACGTTGTATTCATTATTATTTGGGAGTTTCTGGTTTGCATTAGAGTAAACCGCCAGGTTGTCCAACCCTTTCAGTGAACTAAAGTGACCTTCGGTTTCATTTCAAACTAAGCTTGAAGAGCTTTGAAGCCTTTAGATTCTGATAGAAGCAGCAGATTAGTCTCTTTTTTAAAAATCCTCATGTCCATAACATCATCATGTCAGCCTAAATAATCACTAAGAATTTATAATATTTTAAACAATTTTCTATAGTTTATTAAGAAGCTTGAATATTGAATTTGAAAATGTTTCCAAAATTTCATCATTCTCATATATATAACAAGGTTTTCCCAATACATACACACATACATATAAACAAGTGAAGTTAAGTCTAAAAGCTTTAAAAATGATTTTGTGTTTGTTTGTTCATTTTGTTTGTTCATCGGTTTGTTTTATAACAGTTTTTCTTAACGAACAGGCAAACAGATATAAAAGCAGGCAGCCATATGTGTGATTCACACACACACTATCACAATAATCCAAAGCTGCATATGTGTGCGTAGGCAGAGAAGTCTGCTTAACCGATCTCGCATAAAAGCAAATGCTGAACTTTATTCACGAACACAATACGAAGGAGCATCCAGATATATCGTATAAAAATATCGTATACAAATATTTATCGATGAGTCGATAGATTTTGACAACCCTAATTATAAGAAGCAGACTAAATTGTAAGCTGATTAAATTGTAAATAAAAATTTCTTCATTTTCCTTGTTTATTTCGAAATTTGTGTGAATCTCTAGGGGAATGCATCGTACTCCAGAGCAGGATGCGATGATGCTAGCGTTCATAAAGGAGCATCTCCATATCGCCAAAGACTTCAAGCAGCGTGACAGGGCTTTCATTAAACAGGATTGGGAGGAGTTAACCGATTCGCTAAACAGCATTGGACCACCAGTTAGGACCATAAATGAATGGCGCCGTGTAAGTGTCCAAACAAAATTTAAGTGGAATAAATTGATGGCAAATAAAATGTTGTATTTAGATATGGAAAGACTGGAAGCGGGCCGTACGAGGCAAACTGGCAAGAATCAAAAGGCAGGCCAGGGCCTACGGCGAAGGAGCTTGCCAAGTGGAAAAGTTAACTGCAAAGGAGGAAGCAGTTGCTGTCTTGGCGGGCATCTATGCCTTGGCAGATGCAGATGGAGTATCAGATACTTGCGCAATCGATGTGAACGCAAAGGACAATGTTGGTAAGTACAAAGAGAGTGGATAGAAACGCAAGCAAATCTGTATTGGAATCTTTGTTTCAGAAAATGTATCGGACGAGACAGTACCAAAAAAACGTAAGCTGGCGAGCGTCATTCCAATGGCCAACAATATCAGTTCATTTGAATTTATTAATATGAGCCCACCTGAAACCGAGATATACAATTCGGAAGCTACCGATTTTGATAGCCCTGACTTAATTTCAGAAAGAAGCGACAACAACAACAACAAGAACCGCAATGTTTCTGCTCTCCTTGCTGAGCAGAACTTGCATTTTGGCAATATGTGGCAGGAGATTCGTGATATGAGGAAGGAAGCTAAGGAAGGTAGAGATGCTGTGTTGAAGTTGATGGACCAGCAGCTTGAAGAGCGCAAGAAATTCAACGCGCTCTTTGAACAATTTATTTCAAAGATTTAATAAAAATGTTAACGCCGTATAAAAATCTGGCCTAGATACATATGCAGATATATGAGCCAACTTATCCTGAGGCAAACTCCAAACGATTCTACTTATAGGCAGTTGAGGTGGGAAACTATCGATAGTCGGAAACATCGATGACCGCCAATAGTTTTTTCAAAGCCATCGATAGTGGACGATAGTGACATCGATAGTGTCCTGCCTTGCTAAAGACTCGCTCTGACTCCACAGATGTTGCCGAAATGCACAAATATTTGAGCATTAGTGTTTTAATTGAAGGAAAATCCATCTTGTTAAATCAAGCGACGCCACAAATGAAGAAAAACGCGCAATTTATTTCAGTGATGTGTAAACAGAACCATCGATAACGCTATTTTCAGTGCGGCATCATCGATAGGAGGCCGAGTCGATAGTGCTCCACCATTGATAGTAGGCCGAGTCGATAGTGCTCACCATCGATAACATCGATAGTGCCATCGATTGTTTCCCACCTCCATTAGGCAGCTGTACAAGTTGGTTCACTTTCTCTGTTATGTTGGATCATCGGCTTTGGCTGTGTGAGATAGCAGCATGGGAAGTCCAATGTTTGCGCAAGAACGACAATGTGTTCGTCGATGGAAGCTAAGAGAAAAATGTAAGTCATGGATCTAAGTATGTTATCTTTGACACACCCGAATATCTATATCTTTTCCTGTTCCTTAATACACTAAAACAAGGAATATTTATTAGACTACACTGAGAAATGTGGAATACATTGGAACGCTCCTTTTATAGAGGAAAGGAATTGCATCACATCTTAGTAGTTTTCTAACGATTGACAAAAGCTAATTCCTCTTAAGTAAGATCTGTTAGTATTGAATATATTTGTATTCTACTCGGTTTGAAGTGTAGCCAGCAAATCGCATCTTGATTTAATTCTCAGTGTATTTTTGGCTGACCATCAAATTCTAACGGCATATTGTGTGGGTTCTGCCTCGGGTCTGTGTTTCTGGTCATTGTCACGTCTTGTGATCCTGGATGACATCATTCGCGCACAGCTGCGGGTAGGCTGCTTCGCGACGCTGTGGTTTAACTAAAGAGAGGAACGTATAAGCAACCAAGGGCGTAGCCAGCTTTGTCCGAAGGGGCCGGCTGGTCCAGGGGGGGTCAACAAAAACCACCATTAGGCAATTTATAGTGAATTTATTCTGAAAGCCAAGTTGTAGGGGGGGGGGGGGGGCAATTGACCCCCTGTCCACAGCTAGCTACGCCCTTGTACACCTACAACACTTATAACCATGCGTGTTAGTGTGTGTGTTCCTGAGTGTAACGTAGGCAGAAAGAAGGGCAAAAGAGAGACAGAGAGAGAAGAAATTGTGACCACGCTTAGATGGGGGTTGATGGTTGATGTTCAGAGATCGGCTAGTCTCAGCTTGCTCACAAATCTCATAAAGCGCACTGAGTGTTGCTAGTGGTATTACCGAGACCTCGGATTTGAATCAAACTAATCCCTCGAATTTGACATATATATATATATTCTTGATCAGCATGATATTTCTAGGTCTGTCCTTCGGTCTGTTTCAAATACGAGACCTCAGAAGAACTACAGAGCTGAAATTTTTACCAGATTTTTCTTTTGTCTGCACGCTGGATGAGTTCAAGATTCATTCTGATCAGACACATATATTATAGCTCTCCCATATAACTGATTATTCCGGAATGAATGCATAACTTTTCTGTTTTCCATCCAAATCAAACGATTGGTATACATTTGAGGACGTCCCACGTCCACTGGTCTAATCTGATCAAGATCAGGAAACTATTATATAGCCCCCATATAACCGATTGTTCCTAAATGAACATTTAGGAGCATAACTTTTCTGTTTTTCATCCAAATCAAACCAAATTCGATTGGTATACATTTGAGGAGGCCCCCCGTCCGCTAACCAGATCTGCTCGAAATCAGACAACTATATCGTACAGCTACCAAATCGCCTTGTAGCCCTTGTAACCAACCACTACAGCCGATCTAGATCGGTTATATATTTACAATGTGAATGGTATAAAAGCTTCGGCACTTTAAGCTACAATTTCATAGTGGCAACTTCAAGTGACGCTTCCAACTGTAACATGCTGCCGTTGGCCGATATCGATAAGATAACCAAAATAGACTTGAAGACGAGCGCCGCCTTCAGAGCAGAACCACAGCCATGATGACTAATGTTCTAAAGATGAAACAAGAAATTGTTACAAAAGTAAATCGTTTTATTATCAAAACTTGTCCGCTTTGTCGTTGCTAACAATGTCGCTCCTGCTAATCGGATACTGCTGAAAGATGCGCGTTTTATTGTCCAGCTGAACTGACTGCAGCTGGTGGGGCTGCTTGTCGTGGGCAAGAAACTGATTCGTGTGCCAGAACTGTGTCTGGCCGGCGGGTGGGGGGAGTCGACGAATGCCGAGCAGACGGTTTCGCACATCCACAAGGCTGGCGGAGCGGGGCTGAAGCCACTGCACTAGTGGCAAGGCCAAAGCTGTTGTTAGAATGGCTGCCAAACTGCTGCCAAGTAGCTCTCTCCAGGTGTCATCCGCATCCATTTGATATTTGTAGCCTTCAAGGACGGCCAACTGAATGGAGAGACTCACTCCAAGTGACAGTTCCGTATAGAGGAAGGGCGAGCACTCCAGCAGCCAGTGGAGCGCTTGGCTCGACAACACTCCCATGGTGACATAAATGAGGCACAGAAAGAGAAAACAATGCTCCGTTTGCTCCTCATTGTAGATGCAGAGTAAGGCCAACACCAACGTCATTTGGATGATGCCAAAGAGTAGGTAAACCAGCTTGGGTGTGTACCTCAACAGGAGCAGAGCCCCCAATCCGCAACCGATGGCATATAGAGCAAAGGGCGCAAAAAGGTGTAAACTCTCAACATAGCCCGCCGTGGAGGACCACATCAGTTGCAGATAGACAGGCGAATGCAGCAGGCAGCAGCGCTGAAGGATCACTGCACAGCCACCCAACAGCAGCACCAACCACTGGCGATTGGGCAATATGCGATAGTCTGTCCTGTCCACAAACTGGGCCAGAATGGCCTGTCGCGGCAGGAAGACCAACCGCTCCTCGTTCAGCAGATTGAAGACCAAATCGCGAGATTGCTTATAGTTGTGCACCCCCAAATGCTGCAGCAGCTCATTAAGGCAGACGAACAGCAGCAGCAACAGATTAATGCCCAGTGTTATGAGTCCGCAGCGCTGTGGTTCAAATTCGTTGAAGATCACAAATCCACTGGCCAGGCCCAGGGCATGCAGGGCATTGGCCAAAGCGATTCTCGCTGGACGCAGGCCAGAGGAGCAACTCCGAAGGCTTACATAGCTAAAGCTGGCCAAATACAAGACGGTCAGGCCAACAAAGCTAAAATAATAGCTGACAGCTGAAAAGAGAGCGGGGATTACGATGGGATGATCTTCGGGTTAGGAAATTCCCCTGGTGGCTTACCCAACTGCTTGCTCAGCATGAAGCAGCTGCCCAGCAAGCAACAGAGCAGCCCATAGAAGATGATATAGTAATGATCGAAGCTATGCTGCTGCAAAGAATGCTTTCGCAAGGTCCAGCCTAAAGTCAAAGCCAAGGCCATGATGCCGCCCACCAAGGCATACCAATGTGGCCACAGATTATCGTAGACATAGGCCGATTTTATATAGTAGCCCAGCGAAAAGCCACTGGCCCACACACATGCATGAACTGGAATGAGAGATAATCGAGATTATGGAGGAAAAGTAGGAAGATGACATCAGTTACTTAGAAGATCGGGCAGACAGAGCACTCCACGCAGATGCTTCCACAAGGAATTACAGTCACAATTTGAACACAGCCGCATCTGCTTGAGTATGTTGCGGCGCACTTCTGTTTGGAATCGAAATGAAGTATCAATCAATGCGAATGCAATCTGGGCCTGAAGCTACGACTGAGACGGAGGTGTCTTCCGATATCTCGATATCTTGTAAACAATGTTTCCATGCACACTGATTAGATAGGCGAAGCTGGGAGAACATGCGACGCCAAAATTAAACTATGAGTGAGGCAAAGTGGAGCAAAGTGAGCTCACATCAAAACTGAAACCGCCAGAGTTGGGGTTCAATGTCGCGCAATAGAATTTGGAAACATTGTTAATGTTATTCTTTGATGAAGTGCGTAGAAGAGTGGAGAAGAGGATACGGTCTAAGCTACTTGAATCAGGATTAGACAGAAGGAGTACTCTTTGCGACTTTAGAAAGGAAGAAAAACGTCGAAAAGAAACGGCGGAAGAGTAATAGATTGAGATCTATTACTCTTCCGCCGAGCCAGAGATTTGTGATTTGGTTTCTGACGCTTTTGGCTGCCTGATTTAGAACACTAAAGATGAGTCTCACATTTGTCGTTGTTTCCTGAATCACGAAGATTAAGAAGCTTGCAGTAAAAGGTCTGGATGAAGAGGGTCCACAAATTGCAATGGTGATTATCAATGCAAGGTAAAGATTCACCTCAAGTAGCTGTGCTGCTCATCATCTATAGGAGTGAGCAGGCCTATGGGAACATTTCGAGCATCCGCTGGAAGATATAGAACTCACAGTAAAAGTTCTTTTGTGTCTACAAATTTGTAGCTTGCTGTCACTCTAATGGTCAACTTACACTAAAGGGATATATTTCATTCATTTATATGCCACGATGTAGCAGGTCCTCTGAGTGAAACCTGCACAGCCGTCTGTGTTCTCGTGCGTGATGTCCCATGCGTGTTCTCACCAGAATTCGTGCAAGGTTGTTGCAGGGGGGGTTGGCAAGCCTATCTAGGTATGTATCTTGCTGCCTGTGAGTTGATGGCACCGCCCATTCCCAAGTCCCTTTCAAGGTCCCTGGTGCGTACCAATCCTCAGAATGCGGGCCCGCTCTATGCGGATGCGGACCTCTCAAGGTCCCTAGTGCGTAAGCACAGTCTACGCCGGTGATATACCTCAGAGGGGCCGAACTTGCTTTATGCGGATGCGGTGGATATGTGATAGTAATGCTAATCCATACACTTTGATGGCGTATTTCCCGAGAGGGGAAAATATCACCTATATATGCCGATTTTATTCCTCAGGGACAGCTTGTTGCGTCTGTTGAGCAGCCAGGCCATCCTCCTCGCCCTGTTCCTGATTTTATCTGCGACTTCCAGGCCGTGACACCTGAACGTCAGGCGTCGGTCTAGAGTGACTCATAGGTAATTATGGGCTGTTTTGTGGCTGAGGAGCTCATCGCATAGGAAGAGCCCTAGGAAGAGCCCAGGAATCACTCCAGAGCGAGTACGTCTCTGTGGCACATTTGTCTGCGTTGACGGCCATGTTGCACCTGCACGCCCAAACTTCTTCAGGCACCTCTAAAGCATATCAGTGGCTGAGTAGATGCAGGAGTCCCTGGCCAGGATAACTGTGTCATCGGCCCCTTTGATGCGTAGTGGGGACCCTTACTTCTTGAGGAAAAAGATTCACCCAGCGCCCCCTCAAAATATTTTCTGTCTTTGTAACTTTCAGCTTCAAAGAAAACTATATTTTCTATAAAAGTACGCGTTCGCTGAACGAGCTGATGGCCTTGCTGATGTTTTACGCAATGATGAGGGAGAGGAAGAACTGAACTCACGAGTAAAGTGTGATTTTGGTAAATGAATCCCTTGCCCTCATCTGGAATAATGTAAGTAATGGAAGTGAGATGACGAAGTGCACACTCAAGTTGATAAGGAATTAGGTGCATAAAGAGGAAACAAGAAATTTTATTATCTCTTTGTCTATCTGGCTAAGTCTGTTGAACTTTGAGTTGTAGTTGGAAATTGAGATTGAACCAAATCATTGATTTGCCTTGTGGTTGTATATAATCTAAACATTGTTTATGGAGTCTGACCCTCTATATATTTGATTTCCGTCTGCCAGAAATATCCACATGAATATTATTTTCCAAAAATTTCCCTTAGCTAAATAATGTAATTTGCTGGCCATGAAACTAACATTAACCTTGTTGAAGCCAACTTACTTAGTGAATTCGAACACCTAAAGTGATTACTTTCGAATAAACTAATATAATTTACCTTTTTTAAATTCCACTGCTGCTCTTAATCCCAAAGCCACAAAACATATTGAGCTTCTCTTCTCTACAAACAGACCCTAAATTCCAGATAAAATTTTTGTTGGGTTGCTCGTTCTTTTTTTTCCCCTCCCTCTTCTGCGTGGGAGGAAATTACCGCTTGCACCTTTTTCGATCAATCAATTTCGGATGAGCCATTTAATTTCGCTTTAATCTTTCCCGGGGAGGCACTCAGTTCATTGGCCACTTCATTAGTGATAAGAGAGGACGAGGTCGGGCCAAAGGATGTGCTGGCACCCACTTACAAAACAATGGAGCTGCAGAAACAAAAGGACCCATGTTCGAAAATGTTTGCGTGGGTGGGTGTATGGGTGGCTGCTTCTGTGCGAGTGTGTGTGTGTGTGTGTGTGCATGTTAAAGCATTTTCAATGTGCGCCGCGAGGTATGCTACACTAAACAGGCAAACGCAAAGCGAGCGAACAACGAAATCGAAGCGGCGGCACCCGGGACGGGACAGCAGGGATTGGGATCGGGACAGCAGTATTTGATAGGTAGCATCCCCTGGCCCGGCATTTGTCTTGCTGCTTGGAAAAATAAACAAATTTAACGTTTTTATTGCCAGTGCACGTTGCGACGGGTTTCTACGTAAATTAAATTAGGTAGGGCCGGAAAAATTTCCAAGCTGGAGCTGGCAGCGACGCCAACAGCAGCAGCAACAGCTGCAGAGGCAGCAATGCGATTACGTTTTTTCCGACGTAACGAAATTGATAGCGGATATAAATGTTTAATGTTTTGGCAATAAAATTGTGGCAAAAGCCTTCCCAACCATTGTCGATTGATATGCCATGGGGAGAGAGGGGGGAAGTAAGGGGTTTGGTATGGGCAAATGGCAGCTTTTCGATGCTCAGATAAAGCGACTTTATGATAAATTCAGTTTGCGGTTAACGCGCAATTTAATTTGCTTTAAAATCAATAAAAAAATCATTTGTATTACGATAGCTTAAAAGTTTTCACCTTACTTTTCTGTTCTGTTTGGGTTTGTGGCTTCAAAAGGATGTTTGAGAGAGCTGGGCAGGGCCTAGGACTGAGGCAAGGATTGTCGATGAATATTTCATAATTAATAATTGCGGCAAGAAAATGATTATAATGTAAGCCTTTAGTGGAAAGATTAGCATTTTGTGTTAATATTTAATAACTCAAAGAGCAAATTTTTGATGAAAGTTGGGAAATTGTGGATTTTGGGCATTTTTTTGTAGGGGGGAAAGGATTGAAATCATTCAAGATATTCTTATATATTTTTAGTCAACAAATCACAAAATTGTTCTAATTTCATATTGGTAAAAGATCAAAAACATCTATCAAATCTATGTCCCTCTAATGGCTTCTCACTGTTGCCGGCTCTTCAGAGATGAGTGCAACAGCTATAGGTTGCTTTTTCTCTTTCTTCGCTTCACATTCTCCGAATCCTCCACAGCCAGCTTAAAATCCTGCACCTCCTTGGGCAAAACTTCTTCATTCGTTCCATCCACTGTCCATGTTTCCAGCTGGGGTGGCCTATGGCGCATAATGAATGGATTGATGATCTCGGCCACACCGGCTGCATTGTTGAGATGTACATGGTGGGTGCCCTCCACTTCGTGCAGTTCAAAGTGAGGATTGTTCGCCCGCAGTATGGCTATAACCTCATCGCAGTCGCCATCAATGAAATTGGATTCGGAACCCTTAATCACACAATACGGCACATTGAGTATGGTTTTGGCCAGTTCGGCGGCAAACGGTGGACTCGTATGGAACTCAGTGTAATACTTGCAGCGACCATCGCGCGAGAAGAAATATTTGTCGGGATATTTGCTTGATTTGCTTACATTCCGCTCTAGGATATGGTGGCAGTTCTCCAATGCCACCGATCGCTCGGAGCCCTTATGCTGTAGCTGCTCTAGTTCGGCAAAGGTGTATGCGGGCGGTTCCTGCCTTTTGGCATTGGCGAAACGTTCGTCCTCCAGCATAAAACCCTCACAGTTCCTTCTCAGGTAGTCAATCTGTGCGGCTGGCTTGCGGTATCTTGTCTTCACAATGTCTATGCTGACCAGCATGTCCATGCGGTGCGGGTAGAGCGAGGCAAATATGAAGCACAGCATGGCGCTCATCGAGTGGGCCATCAGCGACACCTTCTGCCAGCCATATTCCTCCATCACGCGCAGTATGACGCACAGGTAGTCCACAAAATGGTAGGCGATTCCCTCAGGCAGTTTCGAAGAGTAACCATGTCCGGGCAGGTCAATGCATAGGACGCCCAGGTGCTTGGGCATCAGCGGCAGCAGCTCATTCCAAGTGCCCAAATTATCCAGCCAGCCGTGCAGGGCGAGTATGGGACGCACCTGGCGATTGCCATACCAGCGGCCGACCACATAACCCCACGGCATGTTGATGCGAACGTCCATGGGCTGCAATACGAGTCAAACAGGCAAACATTAGACGGGCCAAAGGATAGCGAGAAATTAGTCTGGGTTAGCAGATAATTGTCATCTATGACATATGGAGTAGGCGAGGCAAAGGGAAAATCAGCTTGAAGTGAAAATGATGGTTTTTTGATGGTCAACTGGAAATTTGTAGGGTTCAGTTATGGGTAGACTCACTTACTGGTCTTGATTAGGCAACGCGACGTATAAGTAACAAAGTTTCAAGTCATTCCAATATAGAAACTGGAATCCCTTCAGGCTCATATAACCATGATATATATTTAAATTAAAAATCTTTAAAATGTTGCCTTAAATGCTTCACAGACTATACTTTGCCTATGGCAAACGGTTGTTGCTCCACTCAGCATTTGATCAATCGTTTTGGCTGCCACCTGAAAAAGTTCAAAACTGTTGACAGTTGACAACTGAGCGGCATTGTCGCAGGTGCGAATTGATGGGCAGAGTTAACGAAAAACGTTTGCTTGCCGCAATTTATCATCTGTTTTTCCGTTTTTCCTTTTTTTCCGCTTTGTTTTGTGTAACATGAAGACACGAAACGTACTGGTGAACCAATCGATAGTCCCCTCCCACTGAGCAGTTGCCACTCTCAATTCCCGCTCAAACAATTGACTAAAACTGCACATGCAAACTTTAAATTTGCGACAAATGGATTTTTGTAGTTTTTTGCTGCTTTGTTGCACAGCTGGTGTTGGTTTTGTTATTGTCCAACAATTTGTTGGTTCGTTCAACTTGAAAATTAGCGCAAAATACTTTCAACTGGTGACGAAGTCGTCGTCTGGAAACTTTCAACGGCGACAGTCTGATGAACTTCTAATGAGCTTGATAACAAAAAGCCGTCCAAGTCGTTCTCCCTAATCGCTGCTCTAGTTCTAGCAGTTCGGTAGTCCCTCAATTACTGAATTTGATTCTCAAATCTTATCAGCCCGTGTGGAACGTCCCGAGGCGATAAGTTTTTGGTCTGGCATTGGGATGTATGCAACCTGAAGAGGTGTACAAAGGTTTTACTATCAATAACATGCCCGTTGGAACGTGTTTTGCCCTACGGATCCATATAACCGACCGAGTCGATAAGCTATGATTATTGAATATTTTATGACTGTTTATGGGGGTTCGAGCGCACACGCGTGTATCTGAATAAATTACCTCTTCATGTTGGCCAATTTGTTTGCTTTCCGTTGAAGTGCTTGTCATTTTGGACGGACAGAGCTACGTTGATCTATATATATATATATATACTCGTACAAACATGCGCGTATAATTATATGATAGACACTATCTCTCTACGAAATCTTTATAATCATGCCTATATAGTCACTGTGGTTGTATGTTTGTGTATAGTAAACTATTCTATTTTTATGCAATTGCTAAAATTAAGGGCGAACTGGCAGCTCGAACTGGCCGTAAACAGCGCGTAAACAAAACTAAAACGTTTGGGTTGAGTGGAACTGATTAAATACAAACATAAAATCATACGAAAGAGCGGCGATTGAACTTTAATCTGTCAATTAACAACAAACATGTTATGAAGGTGATAAACCATACACCTGAGTGTGCCAGTGTTTAACTAGAGAGAGAGACATCGAGTAAAATAAAGCAAATAAGAGAGACAGAGAGAGAGAGAGAAAGAGAGAGAGAGAGAAGGCTTATGACAGTGGTTGCCTGAGTAATAATTGCTGACAAGCAAAAAATAAAAGCTTCTACGCTTGAGTAACTTTTGCCGAAACGAGAGAGACGCAAAATGACCTTTAGCCTCTGCCAATGCCCTAAACCATTTCCTGAGTATTGAGAAAAAACATGAAAATTTTGTCTTTTTATCTTATTTTAGTATGTACCAAAATCGGATTGTGTGTGAAATCATATATTATATTTAAATAAATTTTAAAAAAATGTGAATAATTTCCCTCTTTGGCAGGTTTATGTGTATCAAATGTGGCCAAATTCGGTGAGGGAATTCTGAAACAGATATAAAAGCAAAGTGATTGTTGTCCAATCCTAATGAATAGCAAATTTAAAGAGCTTGCAGATATAAAAGTAATTGCTAAAGACTTCTCGGAACTTCGAGATTAACACACATACAGATGTTGAAACAAATAGGTAAATATTATATATATAGCGAATTCCCCCTTAATGCTGATCGAAAGCAGAAACGCATTGAACATTTTGTGACAAAATGAATACATTTTTATACCATTCACAAAACATGGGAATGTATATTCATTTTCAAAGCACAGATGGAAGCATTTCCCACCATATAAGAGATATATATTCTTTATCAGCATGACAAAGAGAATCGGTATATATCTGTCTGTATGTCTGTCTATTTCAAACCCAGAGATCTCAGAAGACTTAAGAGCCACAGAGCTGAACTTTTTACCAGATTTGTCTATTGTCTGCACCATGGTTGCACTCAAAATACACTCAGATTAGCTTCCGATTGTCAAAGAATGATTTTCTCTACAATATATTCTGCATCAGCATGACGAGGGGAACCGATATAACCATGTGCGTCTGTTTGTTTCAACCCCGAGATCTCAAAAGTCTTAAGTCTTATCCTGTAGAGCTGAAATTCTTAGCAGATTTTTCTTTTATCTTCACGTTGGTTGAGTTCAAGATTCATTTTGATCAGACATCTATATCATATAGCTACCATATAATCGATTGTTACGGAAGTCACATAACTTTTCATTGAAATGAAACCAAATTCGCTTTTGATACATTTGAAGAGGCAGATCTGGTCGAAATCAGGCAACTACTGTATCATATAGCTACAAATTCGTCTTATAGCTCTTGTATCCATCGTAGACCCAGTAAATGGAACTTTGGCAATCCAAAGCTAGCCTTTCTTTCTTGTTTTATTCTGTGAAAGGTATACAATATTAATAATTATAATAATAATAAATAAAAAAATAAAAATCAACATAAAAATCTTGTTGTTTATTTGCGAATTTTCTTGTATTTACAAATTTCCATATGCTAATATGTTTTATTGGATTTATGTTAATTTCTTATTACATATTTTGCAAGCGAAAGGCAATAATTTAAGCAAATAATATGTGAATACAATTCCGAGTCATTAACATAAACCACATCAAATCTGTATGTATGTGTGTATGTATGTATGTTTGTATGTATGTATATGCATGTAGTATGTATATGTATTTATGTATGAATATGCCAAGGAAGCAGATAATTAATTCATACAATTTGATATAAAAAACTGAAGCAATCAAGCGTAATATAAACAAAAGTTAAATATGTCCTGGAATGTTTCTTCATACACATTGAACAAGGCATGATAGATTTATTGAAATATATATAGTTATATAGTCTTCGAATTTATTAATCTTATAAATTTCCATCTGAGGTTTGGTATAAGGTATATAGAACATGCTCATGCTCACTGTCCTCTGTCTAAACTTGTCTCTCTCTCTCTGCTTTATTTATTCAATTAAACGATATTTATATTCGCACTCTAGTTGAGTAAACGAGTATATTGTATTCGTGCAAAAGGATGCGTTTCCGACCCCTTAAAGTATATATATTCTTGATTAGCATCAACAGCCGAGTTGATCTAGCCCTGTCCGTCTATCCGTCCATATGAACACCTAGATCACAGAGGCTGTAAGGTCTAGAGAGTCCATATATGGTATCAAGACTCTCCTTGTTTGTTTTAAAATTTTGGTAAAAACCCCCCTGCCGCCCCCTCAGAAACTATATCTCCTACGATTTCAAGATATCAGTGTGTAATTAAAAATCACTTATAAATGTGACTGTTTTCTATGAAGAAACAACGTCAGAATCAGCATTTTCGTTTTACTTTAGTTTTATAATTTACGTCCAGCCAGCGTGAATAAACATGTTTCTGTCTCTGTTTGATGGGGCTACTGCTGCAATGGGTGAACTGAACGTGCTTGTAGTTTAAGAGGTGGAAGAGGGATATAAGCAGCCGCTGCTAGTGCTTTTTTGCATTGTTGGGATATGAGCAAAAGAAATTTAATTAAATAAATTTTAAGCTGAGTTACTGTTCTTATTATTCTTGCTATTTTTGATAAAGACTTCTACTTGTTTTAATATGAATCGAGCATTTCCCTATAAGGCTCGTTTTCGCTTTTCCTGATGAATAATATGTTTGAATTGAAGCCTTAAAAAAGTGTCGGAAACACTTTTTCTTGCCAACTTTTTGAGTTCATCTGTATCACGGCGGCTGTCTTAAAGTTATAGGAAATTGTTGTTGGACTTTCAATGGCTTCCATATTAATGAAGAACGCGATAAACAAGCAATACGAATATCACAATCAATCCAGGAAACATTCTAAGCAGTGATCTAATGATCATTAAGTGATCATCTAGTGATCATTGAATTCCTTCTTTCCAATCGTGGTGTTAGGTCAACTTACTAAATCTCAACTGTTCTAAATGTGAAGCTAAGTCGTTTTGTCGTAGTAAGCTGCTTCAGACATCGTACCTTCTTAACGATATGCCCCTTGATCAGATCGACCCAGTTGATGATTTGGGTGTTCTCTTAGACCCTAAATTGAAATTCGACTTATACATTTCAATTAGCGTCAATAAGGCTGTAACTGTTCTGGGTTTTATCAAGCGATGGTCAGAGGAATTTGATGATCCTAGCCTGGCCTGGGCTTCGCGCGTAACAAGCCCCGCAGCTTGGCACCTTGGGTCCACTTTAACGTCCAGCGCACTGTACGTCAACGTCCCGGTAAATTAGGGCAATATATGATTGGGATTGACATTGACATGTTTGGCTCCTTATATTACATAAAATGAAGTTATAGTTTCTGTTAAGATTGGTGATATAAAACAACGTCTTCCTGCGGCATATCCATCGTGAATGGTGGAGCCATTGTCAACAGGCAGACAACAGGCAACATTTTGTAACTTGATTTATTTAAGTCAATGTCAATTGTCATAATCATAATCCTCTTAGAGGAATTACATCTATTCCAATCATATTCATGAAAAGGTTTGAAAGAGTACAAAAGCTTTGATAAAAATAACAAAATTGATTTCATTGAGCTGCCATCAATGTAGTATATTGCTCTTTTCAGCGATTGTTGTACAAATATTAATACCAGGCAATATCAATAAATATTCATAAAGCTCTGTTATGTATGAGGTTGACCTCAACATGATATAGCTTAGCAGCAGCATCGTTATCATTTCCATGCCATTTTTACATTCATAGAATTAAAAAATCCATTAGCAACATAAACGCAACATAAAAAACTGAATTTCTAGTCTGAATTGTTTGTTTACCAATAGAAAGAGATGCAGATGCGCAGAAAGAGATAGCACTATTGCAACTATTGAATTGCCACGGGCGGCGCTAAAAACATAAATCTTCATTGAGTGCAAATTGAATTCGCTAAAAACTATGTATTCGATGGGGTCTCTCTATAGTCCTGCGTTGTGGGGGGCATTGGGGCGATAAATAACAAATTGAAATCATAAATCTGGCTGGCGCTGAAAGTGCAAAAGTGTTTTAATTTCAACGCAATTAAAAAGCAAAGGCCACAGAAATGCGAAAGTGGCCAGCAGTAGCAGGAGGAGCCACTAGCCACTGCACCAATGGCATTTAATCAAATGCAGCTGGCGTTCAAGAAGAAGGAGACGGACTGATTCCTACCAGAGACAGAGTCTGACCTGCAATTTGTGCGCATTTTGAAATGAAATTACGAGCTCGACCAAGTCAGCTCAGCTGCAAAGGCCGCTCATCCTCACCTGCTATGGACTGTGGCTTGACCCCAGCCTGTGTGGCCCTAATGACATTTGAATGACACTTCCGAGCAAAAGCGACAGGAATGTACCATCAGGCCTGGCCAGGACAGTCAACCAAGTTGGCTAATGACCCACACTGGCTGTCAGCCAGAAGCCAGCAGTCTGTCCTATCTGATATCCTGAAGGATTGCCCATTCCTTGCCCACTGAAATGAAAGTTGCCTTAGCCAACGTTTACGTTTAAGTAGCATTTTGCGCGAATATAGTTCATATACATACATACATATTTATATACATATATAGATATAGATAAAGATATGCACAACCTGTACACTTCTGGATTTATGCCAAGTCGAAGACATCGCAACGTTTTCTACACGGCTCTGACCCAACCCCCCCTGTATTCTCGAAGTGTTGTTGATGTTGGTCCGGGCCTCGGCCCAGCCCAGCCCTGTTGTCAGGTGTAAAATGCAAAGTAATGGCTTTGAATATGCCTGTTAAGGAGCCAGACAGGCGGGTATTCAGGCATAAACAGAAGGAGATGAAGTAAGTGGGTGGAATATCAACATTGCAGATGAAGTTGTAAAACACTCGAAATATTTGGGCATATCGGTTTTCTTATGAGTTGTGTTGTAAGCGATTATAGGGGATTGTAGGGGATACAAATGTTGTGAAGGAGGAAGGATGGATTGACAATTGTCCAAATAACATCATAGGGGGTTTGGTCGCCACAATTTATGTTATATAAATACACAGATTTGCCTCAAATTTAGTTTATCCGCGTAGCAAATCCTTCTTTTTCCAGTATATATATAAGAGGGTATCCAGGAAATCTCAACTATATAGTTTCATTTATGTGCCTTAGCACGAAGAAACTTGATTTTTTGAACGTTTTTAATGTTCAACAAAGAAAACGCCCGATGATTGCTGAGATTTTAAGAGTCATTGACATTTACTATCAAACTTTCCTTTATCCTTTTAAAATGTCATCGAAATGAAGCCATGTTGATGCCATGTTGCAGCTGAAGAATATGAATCCTTAAATAACATGATAAAATTAAGTGTATTTACGATATGAAAAATTGTTTTATGGACTCATTGGTGTGCATCTCTAAACGGAAATCTTTAGTAAAAGGCGAAATATCTATTCGAACACTGAGTAGGAGCCAGAGTACTTTTACCAAGCATTCTCGTAGCCATAACGCCGCAGCTCTAACTGCTTGTGGATTACAAGTGTGACATATGGTGAACAATATAAACACTTTTCGTTGCCTACTTTATGGCGCACATAATCAACAAGTAAAGGGAACTCGATATATCTATCTCTTGCTTTCTTTATACCTTCAGCATTGCACTACAAGGCTGTTTTTCGTTTTCATTTCGAAGGGCAGCTTATAGCGCTGATTTGAATGGACATATATGTACTATATGAGTAGATATGTTGTAAATCAGAGATATATTTTTACAGATATCATTATATAGGTATATATATTTAGATATATCAAAAGCTGGATACAAAGTCTGAAAGATTCATATCTTTGATTTTTATAAAGCTTTTGCTTACCAGCTGTCGAAGGGCGATGGAATATTTTTCCATCTTCAAGATGAATATTCATTTGTTATATACCAGATCTTTTGGCGTAGGCGTAGGCAGTTGGAGGCAGGTGGTCATAGATCTCCTGGAACTTCTCCTTCACTCTAAAATCCTAGCCATGTCCTGTGGTTTCAGTTTCTGTCTAATATTACCATGAAAACAACATAGAAGATTTCCTAAAGTATAGAAAAGTCTTCAAAATTGTAGAAAATATTTTCTAAATTATAGAAAAATTATTGAAAAATAGAAAATATTTTCTGAAATTTCGAAAAATGGTTTTAAAAATAGAAAATGTTTTCTAACAATACAAAAAGGCAGCTCAATTTCACAGTAAATTCTGATGAAGTTTGAACTTACATTCTTTCTATATAAAACAACTTTTATCGAAAAAATACCAAAAAATACCAGAACATATACTAAAATTAATGAAAAATAGTTTCTTTTTTTAGAGAATTTAGAGCGTGTAGGTTAGAGTTTTCTCCTAATTTTAAAGAGCAGCCAGTGTATTCAATGCTCGGTTTTCCATAAAGTGAAACCATTAGATGCTGTTGCTCTGATTATCTTTCACCTCTTCTGCTCGTTTTCTCTTTCCAGCTTTTGCTTCTGAATGGTGGTGGTGGTGGCCCTCCGCACCCTAGACCCCCTCCATCTTCTGTCGGTCGTTCGTTTTAGCTTTTGTCTGGCACTCAAGTGAAATGCTTTTGTCAGCGCTTGGAAATTTGACGGAAATTGTTTGGTCTGATGGATGCAGATGCTGTGTGGATGCCAATGTTAATGTTACTCTTGGCCACTGTTCCAGTTGCAGTTACAGAGGCTTGAAATCCGCATAATGCCTTGAACACTTTGTATACCTTTGGAGACCATTAGGGGCTCCATGCCACAGCCCCCGCCCCAGTCGTTGTCATCTGGCTGGCTGGTAAGTAAGCAGACGATTTGTGCATTTTGGTCAGTTTAAAGGCCAGTTAGCGCTGTGGAGTTGTGTCTAACGAATTGAAATGGCAAATTTCAATCAAATTAAACACGTAAATTTTGTGAATGTTTTAGTTGTTGTTGCTCTTGTTGTTGTTGGTGCAAAAGTCAGAGCCAGGCAACGTGGTGGCAAAAGATTTGGCCAAGCGAAATAAATGCAAATCGCATTAAAATAAATTTCGTTTGCTTCATCCTCACTCTACTGGTCTCTGGCTCTCTGGCTCACCTTTTGCCCTGCCCCTGTCTAGTTGGCTGGCGTGACTGCAGCATAATGTCCTTAAAATAGCAACGCTCAAAAGCCAGCAACAAACTTTGGCGACAGCTAGAGCAGATAATGTTCCGGGCTCTGGCGGATGTATATGCAGATGTAGCTAAAGCTGGCGTTGCAGTTGTAGGAGCCTGTCTCCTGGCCGCTGAACAACAACACAATCAAAATCTAGTTGAACGTTGAACTTTTTAATTCAAAATTTATGGCCGAATTGGCTAGCCTGAAATGAAGCCAAATGACTACAATGGGTTAAAGACACGCACCTTCCACACTTTTGTTTTTGTTTTTGTTTTTGATTTTTTATGCACAACGTAAAAAATCAGTTACAATAATGGAAATGGCGTTCGCTTTTTCTTCTCTTGGCATATCATAAATATTTATGAAAGCCAAAGGCACAGAAGCTGCCGCTGCTGCTGCTGTTGCTGTCTTCCATTTGTGTTTCTCGAGCTGAAGTTGGGCCGGCCAAGATTCCCGAGCACGTGCGACAACGCCGTATGGCATTCCTGCTCGATTTATACGCGTATTTATATGCGACGTATGTGTGTGCTCGCGTCATTTGGCAATTTATTTGGTTTCATCAAAAACTCATCTTAAATGCCAACGTATGCGCAAATAAATTCCATTGAAAGAAGCTCCAGAAATATTGTTTTATAAATTTATATTTATTTTCAATTGATTTGGTTTACGGATGAAGCTGGAGAGCCAGCTGCGCTATATGGTATTCCCATACAATTATATATGTGGGTATATTAAAATTCAGAAATTTGTATATGAAAACATAAATGTAGAAAAACTTAATTTGTGTGACAAAAAGTGTTAAGAATGTGTGGGAATTTGTTAATCTGGATGAAATGACAGTGTTAAGTTCAATAGGGATTGTCCATGTATGAGAGGTGAATGTGGCAAGAGCAAGCCAAATCTCATAACCTCACTTCCTCTGCAGATCCAGTTATAATATAAAACTTAGCCAAATAAATTCCTGTTTTGTAATTTGTAACATGAGGCGACTTTTAGTGGCCTTCAATAAAGCTATCGAAACGAAGTAGAAAAGAATTCAAAATCAGTTTAAACCTCGTTTGGATAATAAGAAGCCCTATTATTAGCTATATTTCAATATATATAGTTAGTTGATTTGTGTAGAAATGGCGCTGCTATCAAAGATCAAAGATGCAAAACTTATCACATACTGAATGAATCAAGATCCTCAAGGCCCTTTTGTTCCTAGGTTCAAGTTTATGCCACGCTTACAGAGTGTATTAACATTTTGTCACGATATTTGTAAGGCATAAAAGGGAACATCTCCTTATAAAGTACATATATTCCTGATCAGCATGGCAAACCAAGTTGATACAGCCAAATCCGTCTGTACATCTGTTTCTATGCGAAGTAGTCTCTCAGTTTTAGAGCTATCGAGTTGAAATTTTTACCATAGACTTCTTTTTTCTCTAAGCTGATCATTTGTTGAAATCGTAAAGATCGGACTACTATATCATATAGCCCCAATATAACCAACAGATTCGGCACGAGCTCTTAGTACAGCAAAAGTGGTTATTTTATATCCAAATTGGACCAAATTTGGTAAATGCCAGTCTGCTAGAAACTGCTACACCTGTGGACCAAAGATAATCCAGATCGGATCAGTATATCATACAGCTCTCATATAACTGACCTACTTGGAATGAACTCATGGTACAACAAAATTGGTTGTTTCTTATCCAAATTTTACCGAATTTGATAAGTGTCACTCTTAGAAGTTTCATATTTATCCAGATTGGATAGCTCCAATATAACCGACCGATTCGGAATGAACTTTTAGTACAGCAAAATAGGTTGTTGCTTAACCAAAGGTCGTTAAAATTGGTTTTATATAGAAAGAATGTCGGTTCAAACTTCATCAGAATTTGGTAAATCTCATTTTTAGAAGCCTTTACCTCTGCTGACCAAATTTCATCTGGATCAGACCCCTAAATCATGTAGCTCTCATATAACCGACAGATTCGAAGTGAACTCTAAATGCAGCAAAATGAATTGTTTATTATCCAAATTGCACCAAATTTCTGAAATATCCGTTTTAGAAGTCTCTACGTCTGCTGACCAAAGTAGATTCAGATCGGATCACTATATCATATAGCTTCCATATAACCGATCGATTAGGAATGAACCTGTTGGTACACCAATTTCTTTTTGTTTTTAATCCAAAGTGGACCAAATTTGGTATATGTCAGGTTTAAAAGCCTCCACAAATTCTGACTGAATTTCAATCGAATCTGCAAGGGTAAGAAAGCTTCGGCTATCCGAAGTTAGCCTTCTTTTCTTGCCTTTTTTTCAATTTGTTCAACATCAGGCAACGTTCTGTAACAAAATTTAGTCCTAAATTGCTTTAGGAAGGTCGATAGATACTAAAAATTGTCAGCTTACTAAAGAAAAGCCTATAACTTCTACGAAAATAAACAAAAACTCAATTCGATATTTGTAGATATTGTAGAAGGAAGCATCTCTGAACCCATGAGGGAGATATATGTATTCATGAACAGCACGACATATCACAGCTATGGAGCTCTTACCATCTCTGTTCTATCTGTCTCTGTTCGATCTGCTTTTATGCGAATTACTTTCTCAGTTTCAAAACCATCAATCTGAAATAAACACCATATATCCACCATATATAAACGACAGTATATCATATAGTTAGGCATTTAAACTATCCTTAAAAAAGTAACGTTTATTATAGAAAACTAATTTGTTTATTATTGAAATTTAAGGAAAATGTGCTATGTGCCTGTTCCCATGTTTATTGACTAAATAGCTACTAAATCATATAACCTCAGATCCAAATATGTAGAATGAACAATTAGTATGAAAAACTTGGATCTTGAACAATGCTAAGTTAGCTTTTCCTTCTTAATAACAATCTTTGTTTTGTAATATAAATTGAATTTGTTTGTATAATCCATGAACCATCTATCTATCTTTATCCATGGCTACACAAATTGCAAATCTTCTCAGATTCATCCTTCACTCTTCTGTATAAACAACTAAATCTCTGATATATGTTTTCAAATGAAACTGTTCCCAACTTTATAAGCCACCTTTAAAATTTGAAATCGGTTTAAAAGTTGACTTTCAAACATATTTTGGCAGAGCTTCCATATTTTTTTCAGAATTCCATCACATTTCTCTCTACCCTTAGCCAAAAAAACCAAAAAAAGAAAGATAAACCTCAACTGCTGTCCAGCACTTTCTGCGGCAAAACTTTTCCCAGCGTGGCTTGATTTGTGTTGAATCACAGCAAAATAAAAAAAAAAGTAAAAAAAAAAGGAGAAATTATAAGAGAAAAAATGGTTTCCACAAGCCAAGCCAAACTATCAATTAAACTAATTAGCTTGATTTCCCCAGAGCTTACTGGGATTCCTCAGTGTACGAGTACGCCCAAAACTTTCGCCTTGGCCCCGGCACACACAAAATTCAATCACGGCGCATGCAGAAAAACGCAATCAAATGATTAAGTCAACAAATGAAGGCAAATTGTGGAGGCAGTGGCCAAAGTGGCGCATAGCTTAGAGGTGGCAATTGCAAGAAAAAAAGAAAGAGGATGACCAGAAGGAAAGTCAAATCCCAGTAATGAAATTGTTACATCGAAGGTCTATCTTAAACTTTAGACAACTTTTTGAGCTTCGCCCTTGCCAATATGGGAGAGAAAAAAGTCGAGAAGAAACATTTTAAGCGGCTACAAAAACGGGCAACTTTTGGCGCTGCTAATGAAAGCGGCGCTGTGCTATTGATTAGAAGGTTGCCTTGCCTTCCCTTGCCCTGCCTTGCAGCATTTCCTGCACCAGCAGCAGCAGCAGCAGCGCTTTTTGCTCTCTCAGCTCCAGCTGCACCTTTTCCTGTTCGACAAACATATTTTAGTCGTCCTTATGGCAGGCTCCTAGTACTTTTTCTGTCATTCTCACATTCAAATTCAATTGAGTGAGGCTCTGGGCGCAGTTACACTTACACTTACACTTACAGTTACTTACGAGCATAGATTGAGGGGGCGTGTCACGTGCCATAAGCTCCAAAAAAAAATAATAATAAAAAAAATACATAGCACATATGTCTATATACTCGGGATCGAGTCTATGGGATGGGCATTGTGGAGGCATATTTATATTTCTCTCACTTTTTGTGCCAATGCACGGGCAGGAAATTTATTTATATTCAATTTCTGAGTTTATGCCAGTTTTTCTTTTTCCTTTTTAGAAGGAAATTCAGTTTGCTGCATTTGCAATATGTTCTTAATAGAGTCTACACTGGGGGAAAATATTTGGTATGAAGGTGAAAAAGTTATGACAGCCGTCAAATAAGCAGAGAAATGAGAAAGGAATGTTATTTGCAGGTAGACAAAATGGGAATACTCTTATAGTAGGTGTTTATACTGTTCTTCATAGTTCAGCAAATGGGTATATCAGACTGTGGTATAAGTCGATGGGAGGCTCCTGTGAAACTTCACCCCCTCCTTACTATAACTTTAATAAGTTTGTCCATTCCTAGGCCACCTTTAAGTGTTGGAAGTCCATTATCATTATCTTTGTAATCAAGGAGGTGTAGAATAACACTGTTATAACACTGTTAGATCATTTCATTAGTAGTTTCATAACCCTCATAAGGTCAATCTAATTGTTAACAGAATGTTAACAAATAACAGTATGTTAAGTACATTGAAGTTGCTATGTAAACTGATGTCATTATGCTTCTTATAGCATTGATTCATTTTGTCAGGAAGCTTGCAACGCATAGAAGGAAACGTTTCCGACTATATAAAGTGTATATATTCTTGATCAGCATGACAAATGGAATCGATATAATCATGTCTGTCTGTTTCAACACAAAGATCTCAGATGTCTTAAAAGCTACAAGGCTGAAATTTTTACCAGATACTTCCTTTGTCTGTAGGCTGGTCAAGTTCGAGCTTTATCCAGATCAGACAACTATATCATATAGCTCTTATTTGACCAGTTGTTCCGGAATGAACACTTGAAATCTGTTTTTCATCCAAATCAAACCAATTTCGGTGTGCATCCATTTGAGGAGACTCTACGTCCGCTGGCCTGTTCTGATCAAGATCGGACCACTATATCATATAGCTACCATATAACAGATTGTTCCGGAATGAACACTTAGGAGCATAACTTTTCTGTTCTTCATCCAAATCAAACCAAATTCGAATTGCATCCATTTGTGGAGACCCTACGTCCGCTGGCCTGTTCTGATCAAGATCGGACCACTATATCATATAGCTACCATATAACAGATTGCTCCGGAATGAACACTTAGGAGCATAACTTTTCTGTTCTTCATCCAAATCAAACCAAATTCGGTTTGCATCCATTTGAGGTTTCCACACGCACACTGGCCTATTCTGATCAAGATCGGAGAACTATATCATATAGCTCCCATATAACCGATTGTTCCAGAATGAACACTTAGGAGCATAACTTTTCTGTTCTTCATCCAAATCAAACCAAATTCGGTTTGCATCCCTTTGAGGAGACTTTACGTCCGCTCACCTATTCTGATCAAGATCGGACCACTATATCATATAGCTACCATATAACAGATTGCTCCGGAATGAACACTTAGGAGCATAACTTTTCTGTTCTTCATCCAAATCAAACCAAATTCGGTTTGCATCCATTTCAGAGCTCCACACGCACATTGGCCTAATCTGATCAAGATCGGACCACTATATCATATAGCTACCATATAACAGATTGCTCCGGAATGAACACTTTTGAGCTTAACTTTTCTGTTCTTCATGCAAATCAAACCAAATTCGTCTTGTATCCCTGGAATCCACTCCACGCAGATTTGATCTAGATCGGTTATATATTTACAATTTATAAAGAAGCTTTCCTTTCTTGGTTCACTCTCATTTATGTCAACTTCAATTCTGACCATGCAAACGGGAACATGAAGGACTTGGCTTATATTTGTACATCAAACTCAATAAAGCAAATTCTTTTATATCCGCCATCTCCAGGAAGTCTAGTATCATATTTGGCTAGACAAATGCTATACAGAAATTGGGTTTTTCAAAGGCAATTATTACCTAATCGAATTATTTAAGATATAGTGGCCTGATCTAAACATTTGCAATATTTTCCAAAAGTTTAAGCTTTTCATAGTATAAATATAATTTGAGTAGATGATTTCCTAGACGATTTTTGCATAGTTCTAATTAGAAATCAATCAAGATTAGGCATAATTGCTTTCATAATAAACTTACATCAGTTGAAATATGAAATCAAATTTGGCGGACATGAATATATAATTTCAAAATATTTTTATTCAAGTTTGAATTCAAGTTTTAATCAATTTTTAGCTGCTGTTCCAAATTCTCTAATATGTTTTGCTTTCAGCTAAAGGTTGCTATTTGAAAGAATTTATGTTTTCAGCATTCAAAGCCAATTTGATTCTGTTGTCTGGTAAGTTTCTATAATTTAGACTGAGATTTGGAATATGAATGTAATTATCACAAAGGGGAATATCTAAATATTTATTGAACAGTCAGTTACAAATTTCAAACTAATTTTCAATATGGTTTTTTCTCTGACTGTACTTGTTTACTGTTACCCTTTGTTGTCAACTGTGCCTCAGACTTCATTTTTGCAAGAGCGAGTCCTTGCTGCGCTGCTGTCTGCTTCTGCCTGTCGATAAGGCAATTGTCATTTTCCACAAACTCATAAACACATTTGGCCAAAACGTTGATTACCTAATCTTGAGGACTAGCAATGTGCCACCCTACCTAGCGGTAGGTACAGTGGAAAGCCTGCTGGTACCTAACCATCTAGGTAGCCGAGACTATCTGGCCTGCCGCTGCATATAAGTATATAACCCTGACCAGAGTTTTTCCTTCACTCAGTCATCGTTTGGACAGTCTGTCAGTCAACATTCTCGTGTATCCTCCGTTTGTACTGTGATAGCCACCACACCTAGCCCAGTGCAAACCGTGGTCAGGATGTTGTTCCTAGCCCCACGCAAGCATCTCTATGCTACCAACTTGGTCATGCTCCTCGTTATCTACATCATGCGCAAGTGCCTGCAGGTTTTCTGCATCATCGAAAATAGGGCCGCTTGCCCGAAGCCGAATTGCGATTGCGAGGAGAAGGAGTGCCAGGACTCACCCATTATGGTCCGTCGTCGCGGCGGCTTCAAGCTTATACCCGATGCCATGCACAAGAGCATGCATGGATTTGGCTATGGCGAAGGCCACTTTCAGATCTTTGTGGAGAAGAAGGAGCGCATTTTGCCCACCAAGTCGCGTTTGAATGCGGCCACAGCTGAAGTCAAGCTGAATCCCAATTAGATAATGGGAGCGGGTACAGGAGCAGCCGCAATTTCAACCACCAAACCACCACTGCGCCAAGGAGCAGCTCCAGCTACAAGGACAAACCCCAACAAAGTTCATCATATGTCTTCTTTTGTATTTCTTAATGAATCATAAATACATACATATATATCTTGGCCATTAATAAAAATTATAAAAAAGCAAACAAAATGGTTAAAAATATATATATATATATGTGTGTAAAAATCTGTGCCGCTGGCATGTTGATTGATGAGCAACAGGAGCCATTGCCACAACACCAATATGATCTGCAACTTTTCCTAGACGCACACTTACCACTGGCAAGTGGCAAGTGGCAAGTGGTTTGGGCTGCCGTCGGCTGCTGCTGCTTGAAAAATTATCTCAAGGCTTTGGTGTGTCATGCAGGGGACAGAGACGCTCCAGGCATCTCTCTGATCATGTGGGTGTTGCTGCAGCAGCATTAAATGACGCCAAATTTATCACAAAGTAGCAAAAGCACATGGAGGACAAAAAAAAAGCGAAATGAATGGAAGGAAGAGAATTCATTCAAGGCAACCAAGTAACAATAACAACAATAACAACCACAATGTCAGACAATATGTTGAAGCAATTTGTGGATATATATATACTGATTTTGATAGGGTAGTTGGAGACTAACAAGCAGCTGATTAGCTGAAATGGAAATGCATTGAAAGGAAAAGAAAATTCAATTGTAAAATTAACTATTCCGCTCTCTTTGGTAGAGACATCTTTCCTAATAACAAGAGTTCTATTGAGGATGAAAAGTAGGTGAAAAGAATTCTAAGACATTCGGAAATGGTAATGGTATCTAACTATATATAAAAATGACTGTTTGTGTTAGCGGGCTCAAGGTCTTGAGTAAGCGAAAAAACGTTGGGTTTGTGCCTTTTCAACTGTCATTGAAATACTTTGGAAATCCGTTGGATTCCTTGATTTCGGCCGCATCTCAGCAAACAATTTTTAACAAATACCAAAAATTGAAGCTTGGGGCTTGATTTAGCAGACTGTTTCAAGACCCGCCAGAGTCTATCATCAGAAGTCTTGCTGCTTAACAACTTAATAATTGAGAAAGTAAAAAACCCAACGTTTTTTTTCGCTCACTTACGACCTTGACCCCGGTAGCCCAAGCAATCGAAATATCACAGGTCGATCAAAACAAATTTCAATATTTAGAAAAATGTTGGTTTCTCTGTAATTTTTCTGTATTTGTGTCTCTGTTTTATTGTCGAAAGACTACAGGAACAATCGCTATGTTTACAGTTAAGATTATAGTTAGTTGTAAAAAGTTTGTTAAAGTTCTATCCGGCCACGTCCGCAGCGGAATGGAGCTGAGTGTACCGACGTAGCCAAGAAACGCAGGGCCTCCTCCTCCCTATAACACAAAATTCACTATAAATTTATTAATTGCACCAAAAATATTGATATTGACTCTCCCTCTTGGACAGGCTGACCCCCGTTAAAGACAAAACTGGCTATAAAAATGCCTCAGTAGTTGGTTTTCTGTTAGGTTTTTATGCCGAAATTTCAATAATTATTTTCTTTCGAATTTATGCCTAGAATATATATTTTCCTACAACTTTCAAAAAACCAGCATCCACAATGTTCAGAGAAACAGCAGAGCAACGTGCAGCTGATCGATTCTAGTAGATTCACTTCACTGAAATGGCAAGATGAAGAAAAAGAACACAGATAGAGGAGCATGAGAAGAGGAAGAATATAGGATGTTGACAAGTAGAAACAAAGGAGTTATCAGAGCGAAGAGGAGAGGAGAGAAATAACGAGGAACTGTTTTCTACACTTGAAAAGCAATAGGTTGACCAGGGCGAAGAGTAAGGAGAAAGACTACAGAAATACGAGCGTGTGAAGCGGAAGGATACAGGAAGAGAACGAAAAGGAAGGAATACATATAAGTGGGGACAGATATAAGATATATATATATATAGACAGATATATAAGATATTTCCGAATCAAGAGCCTGTTTTCTACACTTCAAAAGCATTCCAGCGGAACGCCAGGTAAAACGTCTTCCAGTAACATTTCTAATCTATACCAAAATCAGCTTAATCATAATTCCAAACAGTAATTGGCTTGCATTTCCCAAAGACTAAAAAAGCTGGCCTTGTACTTACTTTCCACTATCATTATTTCATAACAAAAAGAGTAAATTCACTTCCATATAAACATATACATCTTATGCTGTTTGCGAGCATGCTGTTGTTGTTGTTGTTGTTGTTGTTGTTGTCTATTGTTCCACTTTTGTCGTAGATAAGAAAAGGCAGCAGAGCACAAGAATTTCAAGATTACTCAGCTTGAGTTTGAGCGCAGCAATTGTTAGCAAATCTATCATCATCATCTGCTTAAGCACGTGGCAGGACTAACTGCAAATGTGTGTGTGTGTATGTGCGTATGTTGTTCTTGCTGCTGGCACAACCAATACTAGCGCTAGTAGTAGCTACTTCACACACTCGAAGACAATGCGCAAATTCTGCAACGTTTTATGCATTGCATTATAAATGAACAGAAATTCGTGCTGGAATCTTGAGCTGCATATAAATTATGCAGCTGTAGCAACTCACACACTGGAAACGACTTCAGTTCTCAATGGGTTCATTGTCATTTCATGGTGCGTCGTCGTCGTCGTCGTCTTCTTTGTTTGCCAGCTGCCATTATAATCATCATCATTCTTATTCTTGTAATTCTAATTATACATTGTTGTACGAGGGGCACATTACACATACGCCATGTGTGCCAACTGTGAGAGTGTTCGTGTGTGTGTGTGTGTGTGTGTGTGTGTGTGCTTGTAACTGGCTTTCAGCGTTAATATTACCAACGTGCTTCAGTTTTATCAATGACAGTTTTTCGTTCATGTGTAAAATGAAAATGTCAGTCGGATTAACGCCGAAGGCGGCAAAAGGCGGAAGTGACAACGGAACACGGAACACACGGAACAACAACACAGCCAACGATGACATCCTCTTTATAACGAACATGAACCCATCTGAAGGGGTTGCAAACACACATTGATTGAGTCGACTTTAAGCAGGGGGTTACGTTTCGTGCATCACCACACACACACACACAGAGTCCAAAGGATGAAAATCAGTAAAAATAACCTCTTTGATATATGAGAGCAGAAATTACTTAAACTGAGGCACAATTAGTAGGAGGGCAATATTTAGGGGGGGGCTTTGAAATTGGAAGTTAAATGTGTAATGGATAAGGAGATTGTGTAGGCATTTAAATGGAGCAAGAATTGGTTCATTTAAAGGAAGGACTTTTTAGCATGATTTTTGGCAAAAGCAATTTATGTCTGCATCATATCTGCATCATATCGAATAAGAAATCATTTTCAAATAACAACTTTAGAGAGAAAATAAATTACACATTGAAACAACTGAGCTCGATTCATAAGCCCTTTAAAGAAGGGCAAGCAAGTTGGAGTTTCTTTTGCATCTCTATAAACCAAATCAAAAGAAACTATTTCAGAGCAAGAATACCTCGATTTGAAGCGCAATCAGTTGATAGTTAAGAATCTTTTCCCCTGGACCGGCCAGTCAATCTTGGATAATATTCCAGCGGGTTTGTAGCGTACTAAGGATATTCTATCCGCCATCTAAAATATCTTCAATCGCGTCAGTCAGCCAGGTGAACTCTTCACTGTGGAACTGTGTAAACGTGCTCTCTTATTCTAAGGCTATGCTCAGAGTTTAATCAATCAACGCGAATCATTGAAACTGCTCCAAACCCTGAGCTGTAGCACAAACAACCACCAAGACGAAAACGGCACATCTGATGATCATCAGCCGCCCTCCATAGCGCTGCTCATAATGCCCAATTAGAAACTCATCGATTTCGATCTCTTCCGCATAATCTCGGCCTATCTGTCTGCGATGCAGCAGGAGGTACACGAGAGTGGCTGCATATCGCCCATCAAGGGAATCCATGTAACACCGTCACAGTTGTACGTTACAAAAGCTCCCAATGTGGACATCTATTATTCGGCCAGCAAAAATATCTCACGCACCTCGAGCAATGGCAGTGTGCCCTCCAACAGCAGCAGCGGCATTGTTCACGGTCTGGACCAGCGTGGGCGCCAGCAGAATCTGTTCGAGCAGCTGAGCCGCAGCCGGAACAGCGGCACCTTCTCACCGCAGTCGACAGTAGGCAGCCAGACATCTTGGAGAACGTCGAATCGTCAACAGAGCTCAAGCAATAAAGAAACTTCTTTACCTGAAATTTGTGCAGAAACTCTAGCTGTGACTTTTAAGGAAAATCGAACTCTAAATATTGTTATTTAGCAGGACAGAAAAGGAGAGAAACATTTTGAATGTTTTCCAGCTAATCCCAATGTGTGTTAATATATTGAAAGTCAAAGAATTTCAAGGCTGATAACATTAACTGAATTATGATAAAACAAGAAAGGGAGCTTAGCTTCGGCGAAGATGATATACCATTCCCATTAAAGATATATAACAATATTTAAACAACATTGTAAATATATAAAAACAGTGTAATTTAACTTAACATTTCTTGCACTTCTTTCGCCTATAACTTCACGTTTCTCACAATATAAAGTGCTCATTAGGCAAGAAGAATGGGCAGAAGTATTCTGCACTTACTTTCTTTACTTCGCATACAAGCGTTCCCCTTCATCAACCCAATATGAAGGACTCATTCGGCTGGCAAAGTCAGCAATATTTTGCAATTTACTTCTTTACTCCTCGCCCAAGCAGGTTCTCTCGAGACAGCTGTTGCAGGCCGTTCTCGTTGCACAACACGATATAAGGGACTCAGAAGTGTTTTGCAATTCCCAAGCGAGTTATTTCTTGTATTAAGATCGTGTTGTTGGCATGTTATCTATAGCAATCATGGTTGTAAAAGAAAGTTAAGTGAGTCCAATATGCTCACAATTTGATTGCAAATTCATGATATTCTTTGTAATTTCATGATCTGTTCTAAGTCAATTGTTTTCATGAAGTGTTTCCTATCTCTTCTGTTGAAATTCGCAAGCTAAATGACATGGTTGTCCAAGCTGAATCCAAACCAATCCTAGTGATTCTTAAACTGATAAGGAGAATCTGTTCAAAATTTCAGCTATATTGCTCTTAAGACTTTTGAGATCTTGGGGTTGAAACAAACAAACAAACGGACGGACATAGCGATATTGTATTCCCTTATCATGCTGATCAAGCATGTATATACTTTATATACTTGGAAAGGTTTCCTTCTGTGCTTTGCCAACTTCATCACACATTTTTTGTCAATAATATAGAAAGAAGAATTTGCTAAGTTGCAGTCAGCGTTTTAACTTAAATAAAACTAAGCCTTAATGATGATTATCTTCTCCTATTTCCCATTAATATATCCCAGACATAGCCAACCACATGCATGAGCAACATAAGTCCTCCATAAAGTGGCAGCTTCCCTTTTTCTCATATATTTATAAAATTAGCTAAGCTTCGTCACTGCTGCAATTTGAAGAAGCGTTCATTCTTCACTCCACACTATTCTTCATCATCATTTTTTCCATTTTTATGAATCTACATATACATATACGCATATGTATGCACATGTATGTGTGTATATACATTTTGCAAGTCTAGCATTTCAGCATAAAGCAGCTAAGCTAAGCTCCACAATTTAAATCATGTCGCCATTGTTGGACTTAAGCACATCCAATACCGAAGCTGCTCGGTTGGCATTGTGTGTGTGTGAGTGTGTGTGAGTGTGTGGTGTACGTTGTTGTTGCTGGACTCATTATAATTAACAATTTATAAAGCGTTAATCCACACACACACACACACACACACACACACACAATGCCTCTCCCCACAAGTGCAATTTGCCAAGGCAGCCAAAAGAGCATGTTCAGCATGAAGTATCCTATGGAGTTGGAGGAGTCAACATCATCCATACCAACAACATCCGCACAAGCAAACAAACAAACAGACGGAAAGCGTTTGAGGGGAGAGAGAGATGGTGGGAGCATCCATTTGGCTTGTAAGCTGCTTTGCTCATCTCATTCCATTCGCACTCCTCAACTAAAGCAAGTTGCTGCCACTTCCCCCGCAGCTCTCTCCCATCGTCTAACACTGCTGCCCGGCACGTCGCGAGCATTAAGAAGATGAGCTGCATTTTTCATGCATGCGAAGTTGAGATTGCAGCTGCCACCCAAGAGATGTTACCACCCCCAGCATTCTCACCCTCTCTAGCCTCTAGCCGGCTCCAAGTTCTTTCTGCACACGTTCCATTTTTAGCTTTTGCTTGGCTTACAGCATTCACGTTTTGGCTGCCAGCTTCATCTTCTTTTGCTTCAGCTGCTTCTTGTTCTGTTCTGCTTGTTTTTGTGCATTATCATGCTCATCAGCGTCATTTGTATTAATTGCCCGGGCATTTGTGTTGCCCAACGCAATGACAACGATACCGAAAATGAGAGGTTGTTGTTGTTGTTTTTACAACCATTTTCCTTAATTTCCATTGGTCGTTTTCCTTAACACTTAATGTCATTGTTGCTATTGTTGCTGATTGAATGTTGAAAATGTTTTTAAACGATTTTTGGCTTACAAATTGAATGGATTTTGGAGAATCTGGGATAAAATGAGTTTATATTCGTGGGAAATCGTGAGAGTTAAATTGTTGTGCAATGTTGTAGAATGAACTATGATTAGTTTTTGAATAAACGAACTTTTGGGAGCGTTCGTTATCTGTTCATTGCCAAATGGCTTCACTATTGAATTGGCCCAGTTCAGGTCCCATTAATTCCTTCTTTCAAATACTCCAAAGAAGAAGAATCCGCTCTACCATTTTAGGTAATCGATATGCAACTCTGCATCGACAAATGTAAAATGTATGCATACATAATTCATGCACGTCCTGCTTGCCTTGCCTTGCCTTCCCTCTTACCTCTAAGTGATGTCACTCTCATTCCCACGCACAGCCCTTGCATGTTAAATGGAAATTTGCATTTTCAGTTCCATCACGATAGTTCTCTTCCATTGCATTATACACATCCTGTTTTATCCTGTTTTTTTTTTTTGTGCAACAATGACAAATTGACAATTACAAGTTTGCTGACAGTTTGACAGCCGCTGGCCCACGTTCGGTTCGGCATGCACAAACGCCAATGCCACAATGCTTGCCAAAACTTGCCATCAGCATCATTGCATTTGGTTTTATGGTTGCCGCTCAATTAGTCGCTCAATCGCTGAATGCGAATTGTGTATGGGAATGCTGAGCAGCGCTCATTCAATTGAAATTGAATTTTATTGAGTCTTTAATTGGCGGCGCATGTTCGTATATGAGCATGTGGTGTGGCATTGCATGCGGAATGCGTTGCTCGCATCCTGGCAAATGGCGGAGCCATTTTTGTGCATTGCGCATAATTAGCAGTCCAATTGCTATAAACAGCAAAGCGAATGGTATGTTGGGTTTTCCCACAGAGAAAAGTCATGTAAATGATTTACGAATTGACAGCAAATTGACTTCCTTCTTTCCTTCCCCACCTCCCTCAGCAAGGCATGCACAAAACAAAAAGGGAAACAATTTGGGAAATTGTTTCGTCATTGCCGAAATGACTCAATGCGGCAATTAAACAATGCTAATGAAGCACCGAGCACCAAAAAATTGAAAGCCAGCTGCAGTTTTCATTTGGCACCACTTTATATCTTATTTAACAAAATGGGAAATGAAATGAACGGGGACAAAAAATATATATTGTATTTATATGTGTATTTTAATCAAAGAGCGAGCGCTGGATATTATAAATGCAATGGAAATTCTATGCAGCTGGTGGAAAGTTTAGTGATGAAAGTGAATATTTATATCGGAATGATAGCAAGGAGGTAGAGAACTGCCTGAATGCAATCGGAATGATATGTGCTATGATGAGTCTAATGGGTCAAAATATGGTCTGTTCTGCGCTGCAAAATGAATAGAAGAACACTTTTTTCAACCAACTGCAAGCCGCATGGGTTCCGCTGTCATGTTTTGTGAGCGACTGCGCCCCTCGACCGTTTGGGCGGGAAGAGGTAGCTTCTAGAACAGCGGCTTTTTGTCCTGAGGGTCCACTTGGAAGTGCTGCGCATTGTACTTAAACGTGCCGACATAAAATCCAAAAAAAAAGTGTCTACTATCTGCTCGCCTGCTTCCCCGTTAGCCTCCCTATCATCAGCCTCTTCTTCTACGACTAGCATCAAGAGCAAAGACCACGCCTGATTTTTCCAAGAGCAATTTACTGCATTTCAATCTATCATAGTCAGAATTAACAAGACATTAAATTTTTGACATCGTACAGAAGATTTATCATTATCTAGTGAATACATACAAGCTTATCGATTGTACATGTCTTCCATGTAAACGTCAATATATGCAAAACATCTTAGTGTCACCTGGGTGGGACATGAAGTTGGCAAGCTGAGCTGTTGTCACTTAGCAAGGCTGGAAGACCCTCAGCATCCCAATATTTTGGCTTTAAAGTTATTCAACAACAACTCTATAAGAAGAGGACTGGATGCATGATCCTTTTTTTAATAGCGAAAATGAAAGGAAACAGAAAGAAATAAGTGAATGCTTTGATTTCCTTTTCTTCATTTTAGATGTCATTCAAACAACTAGCTGACAATTACAACTAAAGTGCAACAGCACATAGCAATAGATTTTGAAGTGGTCGATTTAATTTACCAATAGCTGGGTCAACAACTGCACCATATTAGTTTTTGTGTCATTTCATTAGAAATGTGCCAATGCTCTAAATTGTCAGCATTAAGTCATAAAAACCCTTTAGTGTTTGCGTATAACTGTCAAGTCTTTCACTTTGTTCCACACACATAACTATAGTTATATGTCGTCTTTTATGATATCGTGCTAAGCTAGATTTTGTCGTCTATAGAATTCTTGTATGTCGTGATGGTTGAGCTTTAGTCTTTGCTGCACCTACTGCAAGCCAACCAATTGAAGCCATATCGCGCCATATGCAATCTATTGCTGAAGAACAAGTTGGAAGCAGACTGGGTGGATTAGGTGTTCTAAATTCCTATTATGTGTTCCAAGAGGCTTCTTATAAGTACTTTGAGGTAATTCTGGTGGATATCCATCATATTGGCATTCGCTAAGAACCCAAACTTAACTGCAATTGCAAGCATGTACAAAAGCACCATGAGCTTAGAGGTCTGACCTCTGCCGGCAAGAGTTATCATAGCATTGGAAGGGGATATAGATATTCGCAGACCATAGGTGGATCTAGACGTGCTTGAAAGGGCCAGAATCGTGAATATATACCTAGGCAGCGTTCATTATAAAACCATTATATTTCATTGAAATATTACATCATATTATTAAATGTGCGAAATCTGAAAAAACATTTACCCCAGCCGCTAGATTTCTAACTTTGTATAGGCACGCGTTATAGCGTACTCAATATAGATGATTGAGTTTAATGATTTACTCAGAATATGTATAAGCTAAGATTACGAAAGTGTAAAGAAACAAGAAAAATTAGGTAGTAAAATATGTAGAAAAGCTTTTGCCTATCGTTGGTGGCGACCTCTTAAACGCTGGTTGGCATGATTATGGTTGTGTTGCCTGTGCTGCTGATGCCTTGGGCTTGGGTTTGCATTTGCGGACGTTCAGCCTGAGACTGATGAGCAAGAGAAATGGTCAATCTGGCCGCTGCTTCAATATCGAAAATCTCGGAGTGCTGATTATCTGAGCCCAAGACGAACGTCGAGTGAGCCATGACGGATTGAATGGTGGCGTGAATCATAATGGTCTGTGGATCAAAGCAGGGGTTACAGGGATTCAAGATGGTGATAAAAACACGCTCCAAAAAAAATTTAATGAAATTTAAGACAATTTGATCTTAAACCAATCACGAATTACTATGATAAAGATGAAGAAGCATGAATCCTTGATCAATGGTTCTGGCCTAAATCTAGTCTTAACTCAAGAGAAAACTATGGAGATACATTAAGAGGCATTTTTAGAGATATTTTTCCTGTTGCCTCTCAGAAGGCAATTCAAAATTAGTTACAAATTGAAGACAAGAGTTCTCTGAGACCCCCCTATATATTGTTATATATATTTGTGAGCTGTAAAATCTTTAAAGTTTTAAACATTTCTTCAAAGCTAAACAATTAAATTTCCTAAATGACATTCACCTGCTATAAATACTCACATCACTAGACCGTTCCTCTATTCGCCATCATAAATATCGTCATGGCAAATGAAACAAAAATTAAATTACAATCCAGCTACTGAAAATACAATGAAACTCTCTACAAACAATAATACACACATACACATACACACACATACACACACATGTGATATTTATTTGTACGTATGTATGTACGTATGTATGTGTGTATGTATGTATAGATATGGGCATAAAACAATATTTGTAAGCGGATTTCCAAGTTGGCAGCTGTGTGTGCGGCCACAAAAACACGCCCACATTTTGTGGCATATAAATGAAGTAATTAAATAATATAAACCACAATAATGCCAGTACGTACGCCACATACACATACCCATACCCATACACACACACACACACACATACATTACTATATGTCCACAAGAGTAAATGTTTCCTCTGCATTTGTTGACTTTTATATCAGTTGCTATTAAAAAATTAAAATCAATTAACTTTAAGATATTTGGCAAACATTTTAAAATTCTATTAAATCAGTATAAAACTATGACAAATTATTGAAGAAGAAGAGATATAAGGAAACCGAAATTATATTTGGCCATAAATATGTATAAATTTTATATATTGCATTCGTTTTGTTGTCGATTTGGCGCCATTGTGCTTAAAGCCTGGTCAATAAACAAATGCATAGACAATGCGCATACGACGTGTGGCCAGGCTTATGATGACCTCTCAATAAACTGTAAATTGACATAAATTTGTATACCAATTCCTATAATCTTATGTGACCTAAAATACAACAGTGGGCGGGAAATGTATGCTGAGAAGAAACAAACAAGTAGATGAAGGTGAAAAACGTCTTAGCAAGTCGAAAAAGGTTTTGTGAATTGCGAAAGTCAAGACAGTTTGAGCTTTGGCAGAAGTACAGGGAATTCTTAAGGAAATAATGGAAATTTGATTAAATTAAATTTTGATTTTAAAAGTTATTTCATTTAATTCTTTAAAAAGAAACACAAGTAGTGAAATCATGGATTTCCTTGACATTTTAAGACGATTCTAAATTCAAGCAAAATTTCTAGAAATTTTTACCAACATTTGAAGAAAGCAGCTTTCTTTTCATATAGATTTCATATTATTAAATTCAAAAATATCTTTAATTAAACATTTCTATAAAATTTCCAACATTTTCCTTAAATATTTCAGTTACAAAATTTTCCACAGAATTCATTGTAAAATTCCCATCATCATTTGCAACATTTTTAAGCATCCTTTCTTGCAAATTTGCGAGCACTTTACAATTATCATTTATGGTTAAACAAATGTTGCTGTATGTAAACTGTTTAAACTCAGTGTAACGCTGTTATTGCCATTTGCCCTTATGGCACTCTACTCTGCATGCGAATGCAAATGTGCCGTGTGGACTCTGCTGTTCCATTGACTTGGTCGCTTATGAGGCTGCTGCCAAATGGGTCAAAGTGGCAGTCAGCCAGGCGGGCAGCCAACAGAAACGTTTGCCAAACCCATACAAATACAACTAAAAAAAACCCACACACTGACACTGACACACACACACAGACACACACACAGACCCGATAAAGCGAATGCAAAGCGAATGCTCTGCAAAGTATGCAACAACAAAAAAAACCAAATTGTGCGCGCTAAATTTGAAATCAAACACAAAAAAATGCAAGTAAATAAAGTGAGATGTGTGAGTGTGAGTGTAAGTCTGCGTGGAGCCAAAGGCAAACAGAAAGATGTATAGCCCGTGGCACAAATGTTAGCACAAAGCCACACAGACTCGCACACACACACACGATTACAAACACATGCAAACAGCACCGAAACCGAAACCGCTTGGGCAAACATTAGTGCAAGGGCTGCCCGCATTTATTCTTCCTGGCCCTCGTGTTATTCCCCTTGGGACTCGGCCACCACGTACAAATTCGATTTGCACAATTCAAATAGCAAAAGGAAACATTTTTTTGGTGAAAAACCATTGCAATTTATTTGCTGCAATCATCTAAAATCTGCTATATTTACCTTCGTTCGCTTGGTTCGCTCAATATGTCCTTGATGATCGTCCTTAAAACATGAAAGGAAGGCTAGCTTTAGCTCGAGTTTTCATATTGCAGATAAATAAGCGATCTAGATGAAATCTGGTTGGCAAGCCTGAGGCTATAATATAGTTGATTGATTTGGACCAGATCTGGTCAGTGGGGCCACCTCAAATGGATACAAGCCGAATTTGGTTTGTTTTGAATTGAAAATACAATTGGTTATATGGTAGCTATATGATATAGTTGTCTGATCTGAATGAATGATCTGAATGTCTGATCTGATCTGAGCTCATTCATCATGGAGACAAAAGACAAATCTGGTAAATGTTTCAGCTTTGTAGCTCTTAAGCATTCTGAGATATCTGGGTTGAAACAGACAGACGGAGGGACATAACTGTATCTCTTCCTCAAGCTGATCAAGAATATGTATACTTTATATGGTCGAAAACACTTCCATCTTGTGAATGGTCAAAAAATGTACAGGTTGAAAGGGAACCACATCTGTGGAACACTTAAAAGTATATCTTGGAGTCCCTATAATATCTACTAGAATGAAGAAATTTCAAAATATTTCTAACTAATTGGAAAATATAGCTCAAATAATTTTCCAATTTATGCTGATCAGCAAATTTATTTGTGAAATTCATTTAATCATTTATACTTATTCTCTTTCATTCCTCAGCATCACAAAATTTCCTACCATCATCATAAGTCATCAAGTTTAAAATCCTTGAACATTTAGTGGTCACATCTTTTGGGCCTCAGTTCATAATCTTGGCCATGAATTGTGCTGTGAATGCCAACAACTGCTTCCGAGCGATATATGTAATTTTAATTAATTTTCGCGGTCAGCTTAAGTTTTCCCGAACGGGCAACACTTTCACTAGCCGTCTGTCTCTCGCAGCACAACATTATGCAATCACATTCGCGTTTCGCGTTTCGTGTTTCGTGTTTTTTAATGCTTAACCATCCAACTTTGCTTTCAGTTTAATTAAAAATGTGTTTTAATGCGATTTCCTTGAACTGTTTGTGTGCGCTGGAAAAAAAAACGGAAATACAAGTGTGTGCAAATGCATGGCCAAGCGATTTCAAAGCGAGGGTATGCTGATAGGTCCTTGAAAAATAAGAGAGGAACTCACTATTTGGGATGGGAATATTATGGCTAAGAGCTCAATGTATTTCAACAGCTATTTGTTGACCATTTTTAACAAGTTTTCAAAAAAAATTTGGTTCTGAAAGTCCCTCAAAAGTGATGTGAATCTTCATCCGGATTCTTCCACATCTTCTTAGTTGTTTACAATAAAATTGACACAGATAACAGCTGGACTTATGAACTGGACTTATGTAAGAATAGATTCCTTATAAGTCAAGTGTTATCATTACCCTTCGATCATAGTGGATTGCTGAATGATTTCATCATCTTCAGCTTCTTTGGCTTCTCTCCTTTTCTAGAAATTTCTAATTACAACAGTTTCACTTTCTTTTCCTGTGATTCCATTAACGATAAGTCTTAATATCTTAGCGATGGAAGAGTTTCTTACTCCAACTGAATGAACTTATGCTTCTTTTGTCAGCAAATACCAAACTCATCTTAAAGATTTGTTGAATAGAATCCACATTTTCCATAGCAAAAGATCTTTAAAGATTTATGATCACATTCAGTTAGTTTTTGCATATACTGTTTGACATACCCTCGTTTATATTTGCATTGAAGAACGCATTCCATAGCCGCTTTAAAAAAAATCCCCGCTCACTCATATAAAGCGTCAACTTTAGCGCTTTCAGCACATGAATTAAGTGCAAACAAAATCCGACAAGCCAATAAATGACTCAAAAAGATGTCCGCGCCAGCTGTTTGTATACAAAAAGATGCCATCAGTTCTTCCATTTGCCCAGCATAGCAGATGAAATGCAATAAATTGTGAAAAGAGCAAGCACCAAATATGCCAGCTATGGCATAAAATGTCAAATGAAAATTCAAAACAAAACACAATACAATCAAAATGACAACAGACGGCAAAGCACACCACACACACACACACACAAACACACAGAAACACACATTGCAAGCATTTTACTAGCAAGGTTTCAGCACAGATTCAGGACTCAGAGTCAAAGTCAGGCCACTCTAAGTTCTTATCCTTGCATCTAAATATGTACACAGTCTGTGGCATATTTCAATAGGAAATGCATAGGAAAATATGCAAAAGCTTGTTGAGATCGAAACTTGTATACCCTGGCAAGGAAGCTTAAGCATATATGGCAATCTCTTAAGTAATTTAAATCAAAAGTTGGATTACCATTCTAATCACAGTTGTTTTAAGGAATATTTTTTTAAATTTATGTTTAGATCAAGCTATCAAAACAATTGTGGTTGGTAACTTTTTAAGATGGTTTGGTTTGATTTTGATTATATTTTAAAGAAGTATGTGCATATATGAAGTAAACACTGTAACACTCAGTTGCAATGTTTATGTAAGAACACAATTATCCAAAGAATTCTACAAGTGCAAATATAATATGATCGTCCACAAGTATGAAGCTTACTCAACGGCATATTTAACATAAGTCGACAATGCAATTGACCGAAGCTAAATTATATACACATAATACTCCGCTACAGTTTGCGGCCGAATGTATATATCAAATACATGAAAGTGCGTCTCCGCGACACTAAGTTAACTCCACAATTGTTATCGATATAAGAATTAGTTATAATAAAGGCACACCTACATCATGGCGACCGTGACAGCCACACCTACGCTGGCAAGCGGTAATCTACATGCAAGTGGTAATCTACCCACAGCTGTGGGTAGCTAAATTATATACACATATTACTCCGCTACAGTCTGCGGCCGGATATATATAACAAAGACATGAAACGGCGGCTCCGCGACACTAAGTTAACTCCACATCGATATAAGAATTAGTTATAATAAAGGCACACCTACATCATGGCGACCGTGACAGCCACACCTACGCTGGCTACATGCAAGTGGTAATCTATCCACAGCTGTGGTTCCATGAGTTCATGTTTAAACAGTTAATAAATGCCTTACTTAGGCTTAGTAGATGACTATTTTAGGTATGATTATACATATTCATTATATGAGACACTATATTAAAAACGAGTATTCGATCTCTGGGATAGTTCTAATGGTATGAACTGTTGATATTCGATGCTGAGATTGAGACACTTTAGAACTTGCTTAAGTAAAGACAGTATCTATTTATAAATCGAATATTAAGACAAATTTTCTGTTGTGTCTTATAGATACTAAATGCCTAGTTTCATATGAAACTGTAACCCTCAAGATATGTCAAGTGAACTACCATACCACTCTTAGCTTTTCATCTAAATAGTTAAACTTTAAATTAAATGTTTCATTTAACTAAATATTCCTTCTCTTTGCGCTTGTATATAAGGAAAATATACAAGAATATTTCATTAAACATTATTCCACAAATTCACTATATCCATAACATACTAACTAGGACCCAAAACTTGCCAACAAAGTTGCCCTATCCAATCCAACAAAGCTGAAACATTATGCACTTCTTCTTGACTTCTATGTGTGTGTGTAGAGGAAGCCAGAGCGGCACACTTACTTGACAAGATTTAGAAGCCGAGCAAATGCTGAGGCACACTTGAGGTTCATGCACAACTTTTTGGCTGCTGAGCCAGCTCGCTTAAGTGATGATGCTACAGACTTAGACTAGAAATTAAGTTGCATGCAGAAGTCCTCTACACACACAGACAGCTCCAACCTAGATTATGCTGTGGGTCAGTTTATGAGCGTTGCATAAAACTGTAAACTGTTTGAAAAAGTGTTGAAGAGTGCAGCATTAGCTCTCGTTATTATCACACAAACACAACTTTTATGGTGGCCTCCGCCTGCGCCTGCTGACTGCCAACCTTAACCAGCTTCAATCCTCTTCTGCCTCACTGCTTTTTAGCCAAATAAACACATACTTTTTCGTCTGTGCACCCCATAAATTGCGCATACGCCATGTGGACCGCTTCAGCAGGCAACCCAGGCAAGGCAAATATGTACAACAACTGCAACAATAAGAACTTAACCCTCTGGATTTTTTATGGCAATAACTCTGTACTTTGATGCAATAATGCAGCTACGCCGGATGCTGATGTGGCTGCTGGTGGATATGCTTGTGCTCCTGATCCTGAATGCTAAGGCTCCTGCTGTTGCTGCTGCTGCTGCTGCTGCTACTGTTGCTACTATCACAGCTTATAATAAAAAGCTGAAGCTGAGCTAAAACAATATAAAGTAATCTCGGCACTCGCGGCGTATACGTAATACGCTTTTTGTTCACATTGTCTCATTTACTATGCGTGCCTCTTTTGTCACACCCAGATAAGCCACAACAGCTTGAACCTTGAGCAAGTTTTATGGGAATTTTTGAAGTTTTGTACTTCTTTTTTTACTTTATTAAGCAATATTTACTTACTTACTGTAGATATGTACTCTATATCCATGATCAGACTAACCTTTTTCTATTAACATTATATATATTGTTTTGTGAAAATGTTTTGAAGAATTAGAAGGTATTCATTGACCCACAAAACTACTAAACAACTATTGTATCAGAGCTGTAATGCGGGAGTTATATCATTTCTTTCAGTTATTCGAGATATGTATGGGGCTTGAATTTCGTATAGATATATGTTATATATGGGATCATGACATGAATCATCAATCACCTTTTATAGAATATGGAATATGAGCCATATTTTGTGTTATCTTAATGTAGAATTATACGATTATAAGAATTATTAGAAGAGAATTATAATTATAAGAGAAAATACGAGAGGAAAGCTTGCAGAATCGGTGGAAATTCGTTTATTATACGTTACAAATTTGGATATATGTTGGGACGTTGACGTACAATGAGCTGCACGTTCAAGTGGATCCACACCAAGCCGCGGCGATTGTTACGAGCGAAATCCAGGCTAGAAGCTCACACCTCCTGCCCAACCGGCCGAGAGGCGCAGGACACTAAAAGGTTCAGCAGGAGATATCTTATGACAGTGCTGAAGATAGATATTAACATAATTTCTAGTAGTCTTATGAGGAACACAAAAACCGATTTGGCTAATTTCAAGACGGCGAGTCAATATCACCATTAATCAGGTGGAAGATTTATTAGCAGACGCCTACTGGAATATGAAGGGGCTGGGCTGGGCTATTAGTGTCCCAATTCAAAAACAAACAAAACTCCGGTATAATAATAGATCGGTTATATGGGAGCTGTGTGATATAGTGCTCCTTTCCAGATCAACTTTGGCCAGCACAAGTAGAGGCATCTAAAACCAGCACTAGGAGAGGCACACCATCTTCATACACCTTAGTATATAGAGAACCGTCTTCCAATACTAGAATTTATCTGATTACTCTAATGAAGGGGCAGATATCCTTAGAGACTATTTCTGGACACCCAAATTGTAAATACCATAGAGCTCTCTGCAGCAAGAATCCATGTAGCAATCTCTTAAGTTCCTCAGGGGATGTTAATCATCTTAAATTGACCTACTATTGACCTACTTCCCAATATACTGAAAAGAAACACCAAAAATCTACTCCTTATTTTTGAATACACCTTCAAAGCACGACCTTGAGCCTGCGAGACCTTTCAATAAAGAAGACCCGAACGTCAAAACACTTCACATTGACCTACAAACCTTAAAAATAAAAATTCGTACTTATGAATTCTTACTTTGAATAAACATAACTTTCTCCCTCCACCTAATCTGACTTCATGTCAGCTTAATAAGAAATTTAAACAAGATTTTAATAACCAAAGAGTAAGGCATTATTTTACCACATTCTTGTAAATAACTTCAAAACTTATTCATCCCATCCATTCGTGTTCCACAAATGAGTGTATATTGTACTGTCTGTCTCTCCATTAGGCATCTCATTTATTGCCGGGCCTAATTGTTTTCTAAACGCAATTTTAGCAACTTAGTCAAGCTTTTCCATTTAAAACTTTTTAATTGCAATAGTTTTCAGTTCATCTGCCGCAAAATACCATACCATTTCAAGGCAATACGATGTGGCTAAGGAAACTATTTACACCACATTTGCCAATTGTGGTTGTACAATTATTGTGCGTTTTATTTGTGCAAAAATTTATTGCGCCACGTGACAACAAGAAGTCCAAAGGCTAAATGTAAGCAATCTCTGTACGAAGCTCGACAATAAACATGCCCCAATGCCGCACTGAGGTCAACTTTTGGTCGCAGCTAAGTAAATTTTATGTTGCGTATAATTAGAACCAAACTTTGGGCACAGCCCAGGAGATTAGTTTCAGTGTGAAGCTGTGAGAGGGGCAGTTCTTTCATTGCTTTTGCTGTGGTGCGTGCTGTTTATGAGGAGGTGTGGCTGTCAGTGGGGCCAGGGCAGTAATTGAGATTGTAATCGTTACTTATTGCATAAGTATTGACTTCCAATAAGTATATAATATCAAGTTGCTTCCCTAAAGCGTCGGCATGTTTAAGACCAGCGTGTGAAACTTTTGCCTTGAGCATTAAGTTATTAAGTTGCTGCCCTGCGAACGTTTTCTAAATGGGAATAAGGGAGGAAGGAATGATATAAGATATAAATGTATAAGTTATGTGTTCCATAGCTTACAGCTACTTATATGGCTCCCCAAAACGAAGCTATCTTCCAACTTCTACCCAGGTCTCCCTCCATAAACTCCCTTCCTGTGAATGACCACAATCACAACTGCACATTTGCTTGTTGGGTTATTTGCTGTTGGTATTCAATATTGAAATATGTCTGTAAGCAATTAATAACATGCCCCCATGGCCATTTTATGGCTCATCAATGGGCTAAATGGGAGCAGATCGATATGAATATGGTTAGCAGGCATTTTCAATGCCACGGCACGTAATAATGACAATGAATTGCACTTGAACAGCCAAAAGCCAGGCGCAAGGCCGCAAAAGCCGCTACGAGCTAGTTGCCTGAAAGTATGCAGCATTTTCTGTGGCTAACCTAGCCCCAAGCCGCCCCGCTCCAAACCAACAGCAACTGGTACGCTTTTCAATATCAGACAAATAGACAACGAATTACATTGTAAGTAGCTCACGTGCTTTGGATTATGCGTGATATGCCTGGAAATTACTTCATTAGCAGCCGCAAATAACGTTCTGCATTCTAAATACAAACACAGCCACACACACACACACGCACACAGCGACACAGACAGACTTTCCCTGACACTCTGTTGTTATGCCATGCAGGAGATCATCTGGGGGCGGCAGCGGGGCACAAAAATTTGCTAAACACAGCACACAATACAAAAACTACAACCTTGGCATTTGTTTTTATTTTGCCTCCTCTCTTTTTTCACTTTTTGGATAATCGTGTGAAATGTGTGTGTGTGTGTGTGTGTGTGTGCTAAGAAGGGAGGTGAGCGGGTATGACAGCCACCGTTTAAATGGCATTCGAAATGCGCTTAATAATCAATATTTTGAGGTGACAATTTGAGTGCGTGTTTTCGGAGTCTGGATTTGCTTATCATCTCTTTCAAGCTATGAAGGTATCTAGGAAGAGGTTTCAGGTTACGCTGCGGAATGTTATGTTACGTTACTAATTTACGTAGTTATGTTACGATTGCACGATTACTTTTTACATTACATTTGTAAGTAATGTTGTTGTGTTACTACTGACCTACATATCGTTTTAACATTAACAGATCCATTTTAGATATACTTTAAGTTACGTGAAGCTATTACGTGATATTACGTTGACTCGTAAGCTAGCTACGTTATGTTGTTCGTTATGTCGTTCGTTACGTTATTTGGGGATCTAAGTTTTTTCATTCCATTACTATTCCATTACCTATTTGCATCGCTATGTATTTAGTTTACGTGGTTGAGTAACTACGTAGTTATCTACGAAGTTCCATTGCTTAATTGGATTGTTACGTCTTTAAGTGACATGGTAATGACTACATTGCGCAGTTATGTCATGTATTTTCAATAGTTTTCTATAGTTTCTATATTACCTTTACTTACGTTAGGTATGTGCATTACGTAGTTAGATTACGTAACAGTATCTGGTCCCGTGAAGTTACGTTGCAACATTATGCTGACTTATCAGCTATTTGTATTGTTAGCTTATGCTATTACGTGATCTTACGTGGACTCGTAAGCTAGCTACGTTACGTTGTTCGTTATGTGGTCCGTTACGCTGTTTGGGGATCTGATTTTGTTCATTTCATTACTATTCCATTACTTATTTGCATCGCTAAGTATTTAGTTTACGTTGTTGAGTAACTACGTAGTTATCTACGAAGTTCCATTGCTTAATTGGATTGTTACGTCTTTAAGTGACATGGTAATAGCTACATTGCGCAGTTACGTCGTATATTTGGTATACTTTTCTATAGTTTCCATTTTACGTGTTTACCTTTATTTAGTTTTTTTTTTCATTGTGGCATTACATTGATATGTCAGCTATTTGCATTGTTTGCTTATGATATTACGTGATATTACGTTGACTCGTAAGCCAGCTACGTTATGTTCTTCGCAAAGTCATCCGTTATGTTATTCGGTGATCTAATTTGTTTCATTCGATTACTACCTCATTTGCATCAGTAGACTTTAGTTTACGTTGTTGAGTAACCACGTAGCTAACTTCGAAGTTCCATTGCTTCATTGAATTGTTACGTCGTTATATGACGTGGTAGTAGCTACGCTACGCAGTTACGTAATGTATTTTCAATAGTTTTCTACAGTTTCTATATTACCTTTACTTACGTTAGGTATGTGCATTACGTAGTTAGATTACGTTACAGTATCTGGTCCCGTGAAGTTACGTTGCAACATTATGCTGATATATCTATTCGTATTGTTAGCTTATGCTATTACGTAATATTGCGTTGACACGTAAGCCAGCTACGTTACGTTGTTTGGTGATCGATTACTGCCTAATTTGCATCGGTATGCATTTAGTTTACCTTATTGAATAGCTACGTAGTTATCTTCGAAGTTATATTATATTATTATGTTCTAGGCTACGTTATGATATATTTCTTGTAGATAAAGTAATATTAGTCGTTAGGGGATTTGCTTTACCACATTTTTATTCATCCATACGTAGCTATTCAACGCTGTAATATAACGTGGTAACCTTCATTGTTCGATTGTTATATAACATAGTTATATCGTTACCTCAAGTAAAGTGATAGCCTTATATATCTGCAAGTCGTAGCATATATTATACCTACCATAAGCTAGGGTAAAGAAGAATGGAAACAAAGTCATTCTGTAGCAGACGCCGACCGAAACGGATGTGTTTTCCTGTGATTTATACCTACAATATGAAAATGTTATGTTACGCCTCTACATTATGTTATATAGCGCTCTTACGTTACTACGTTGCCTTATGTAATGTTACGTTTACATCAGTGATAACAGTTTCTGTATACGATTTCTGAATCCTTGCCATTCGCTTCACCAATCCTTTGTTGCTTTGCTGAGCTTCTTCGCTTTAATTACAGCAAGGCCTGTCAATGGTTTCATCCGTAAGCCGCAATAGCTTCTTGTTCTGGCTTACCACAACGACATAGTAACATTACCAGCTAGTCAGGCATACCGTTTCGAGTTATAATCCTATTCTAGGAATAATAGATGCGCCCATCTGTGAAGTGCTTAGATGATTAAAATCGCTCTTGCTAGCCAAGAGGTAGCTGGAGTTAATGAGGGAAGCCTGCAGGGACATTATGGCTGTCTGTCTGGCTTACCACATATGTGGTTATACATTCTATGGACCCTACCTTAAGCCATATGAAACTCCATTAGGTTCAAATCATGCAATAGTAGATGTTAATGCAAAAATCTATCAATTTGCCAAACTTGGCGGAAACTTGACATATCAAAATATGAATTCTCCCTATCATATCAGCCATGATGAAAAATCACTTCTGAAGCTCTTGGCACTGAAAATATTTATCAAATTTAACAACAATAACATAAGCAGCAGCAACAAGCACAAAGTGAATGAAAATATTCTCTAGAAACTGTCAAAGACTGTGTTGCCTCTCTTCATGGGTGCTGTGAGCTGTTTTGTGTTGCCAAAAAGCGGCATTTCATAAATATATACACTTTGCTGCTCAACTGCTGTCAAATACATTTCAAGTGCTGCCAACTAATGCTAGATTTAATTATATACATTTTCCAGCAGCAGAGAACTTTCTCAGCAAACAAACAAACAAACAAGCCAACACTCAGAGACAAGCTAACGTTTTTGTGTAGCATTTGCCAAAGTCAACATCAAAAGCAAAATCGTTTAAAAGCATTTCCAAGTCAAGCACATGCACACATACACATACACATACTCACACACATAAAGATGAGGATGAGACAGGACTAGAAAGCCAAGGGAAACCCAGCAAACATATTTTTTCTAAGAGAAGGTAAGAATGCGTTTCTTTCCTTCGTCCTTCAATCAAATATCTTAACTCTGCCGCCAAAATGTTGCCAGGGAATCCATACTTAAACCTCTGCATTTGGTTGGGTCTGAGAGTTGAAGGCGACATTTTTGTATAGCCTCAGCTGGCTGTGGAACCTAATTAACTGGTTTGTCACACAAATCGCATTAACGACAATGTCACACAATGTTCCTGCAGTTCAGCCCAGGCTAAGGCTAAGGATATACCCATATGCACAGCTCTTTTTACAGACTTTGCATGTCAACTAATACATTACGTATACAACACGTGTCACACAATTTACATACATACATACAAAATATGTATTGGCAATGTTCGTGCTGACAATATTCGCTAGCTTATTAATAGTTTTAGGTAACCTGGCACGTGACTGTGCCACACCCCCTCGTTCTTGTTGTTGTTGTTGTTGTTGTTGTTGCGTGTCAGTCAAAGTTAAAGTAAAAGTTGTTGGCCAAAAACTTTTTTTGTCTTGGACGCGCGTGTGGTATACAAATCCTTTATAGCTTGAGTATTCAACAGATTTGTGGCATGAAAACTTTTTTGCACCGCATGCAAATTAATTAAAGTGCCCGCTTAAAGTTTATTGTCTGCGCATTAAAATGTACAATCAATGCACGAGTTAATTAAATCATCCCCTGAGTAAGGATGAGTTGAGTTCATTTGCAAATCCAATGAGCAGCCGCAAATTATCATAAAAAAAAAAGAGAAAACTGTATTTTTTTTCTCCAATTATGAAAAATGTTGCCGTTGGTTTTAATTCTGCGGCCAACAGCCGTGACAAAGGATATAATGAATCAATTCGAAATGAACATACGAGTACATGACAATGTGATGGCTGACATTTCAGAAGCTGTTCTCTTCAAAGCGATGGAGCGATATGCGAGGGGAAAAAGTAGAATATTTAAATAATTAAGGTGCTGATGATGATTGGGATTATTGTCCAGGCTAATCATCATCATCATCGAATCATTAACGAATCGCTGAGTCGCCATATAAAGGAGATCTCCTGTGACAGATGGAAGAATAATGCATCTTTAGCTCTTCTCAGTAATTTTCATTTAAGAAAACCTGCTTTTACATTGGAGTAATATGTGATACCTAGAGCTCGCAAATAACAGTTGACCATTTTTTCTGTTACGCTCTCCTCACAAACTTAAACAAACACACTCACTCTCTCTCTTTCTCTCTCTCTGAGCAGCATATTTCGTTTCATTTTGATTTGGTTTTCTCTTGAGCTATATGTGTGACGGTCTTTTAATGAACAACGCATAAAGAGAGATACGACTGACAGTCACATAACGGCGCTCAACAAATGAGCAAAATAGTAAAAGGTTCAATTCGACTTCAAACAGATTTTTGACACAAGTTTAAATATATTTATAAGTATTTATGTAGACTTTTAGACTCGTACTCTAGTAGAGTAAAAGGAGTATATTGTATTCGTGAAAGTGTTACATACATACATACATACATACATACATACATACATACATACATACATACATACATACATACATACATACATACATACATACATACATACATACATACATACATACATACATACATACATACATACATACATACATACATACATACATACATACATACATACACACATACATACAGGCAAAGGAAGCGTCTCTGACCCCATAAAGTGGTATGTATAATCAGCACCAACAGCCGAGTCGATCTAGCCTTGTTCGTCTGTCCGTCCGTATCAACATCTTGATCTCGGAGACTATAAGAGCTAGAGTTACCAAATTTGGTATGTAGACTCCCCTTGTGGGGCGTCAGATCAAGTTTGTTTTAAATGTAAGTATTAGAAGTCCAGCGAACTTCTTGATTCAGCTGCATTTCTCACTGTATTTAACAACTGAAAAGTTTTGAGCTTGGCAGACTTTACCCTCTGAATCAGCAGACCAGCATCCTCCCTCACCAGAAATCTTCTTGTCGCTCAGCTATTCCATCTCAAAATCAGAATCATCTGAGAAATCTAGGTACGCTCAAAGAAAGAGTCCTACATAGCAAGCCGCAAGTACACAGCTATAGCATCACCTGATTCCATTAGTATATAGATATAAATATATATATGTAGTTTCCAATTGAACACCTTTCGACGAAATAATTTCATTAAGTAGGCTAAGCATAGCCGCCCTTCTCTGCGAGTCTCAAACATTCAAGTTGAGTATTCATGTGGCATCATATTTCATACAGATTTCTTGATCTTTATTAGAATTTTCTTTTTTTGTAATTTGAATATTATAATTTTGACGTCATTCTTAAGACGTATTATTGTATGCATCGCCTGCAAAAGATATGAGCTTTAGTTGTTTCGTTTTTCACACAATATTTTCCAATTCCTTTTTATCATGCTATGTGCAGATATTGATCTCGTTCAACAGCGACCAAGTTAAGCGGAGATAACGTGAGTGAGTTGCAAATGCAGCAGCAGTAGTGACATATTTTCAGTAAATTAAAATGAAGTGGCTGTTATTGGAAGTAAATCATCAACATGTAAATGAACTGTTTAATTTAAAATTTTGTTTTTTCCGTTGACATCTTGCTAATCTTCTATACCCTTTGAACGTTCAGAGCTGGTGTATGACAAAGTCAACAGTCAGGTGGCAACGAATGGCAAGCAGCTTGGGACTCTATGAGATATATACTCTTTGAGAGGCATTATTCTAGGTAGAACTTCAATTGAAGAATGTGGAGCAGTCCAAGGAATAAAGTAGCCAAAGTCTGTCGAAAGCTGGCCACAAGCTGATCAAATGGTTAGCTGTTCCAGCTGTTGATTATCAAAGCAGTGCAATAACATTGTATAAGAAAGTGAAGCACTATCTCTCTGACTAACAACACTAAAAAGTTGCAAATCTTAAAGCAAAGAAACTGGCTGGTTTTACATATCTGTTTCAAATCATTCTCAATCACTTCCATACTTTAGTATAGGGCAAAAAGGAGAACTATAAATGTTGCTTATTTCGTTGTTTTATGGCATATATTATCTCTCTCCCTCTCTCTCTCTGCTTAACAACACTGCTAATGCAGCTATGCATAAACACAAATAGTTGTGCAGTTGTTAAAAACTTCTTTTCAATTCGATCTATGTTGTTAGATGAATCTATTTTTTCTTTTACAAATTCAGTGAATTTTTGCGATACACTTTCGTTTTCGGAAAAGAAGTTCTATAGTTTTAGCATTGCCCATTTCCAAATCTCCAATCCAATCTGCTTTCAATTTGCAACTCCTGCTTTGTTGTTTCAATTTGTCTTTGAATATTTCATATTAAAGCCAGAATGATAAAACTTCATTGTGTTGTCGGCCCTGTTTCTTCGTGCTGCTTCCTTGAAATTATAAATTATGTTTTCAACTGAAGCTTCGGTTTTCCCGGAAAATGAAAAGCACCCAAAGGGGATTCTTTCAAAATGTCAAACAACAACCTAAACAACAACAACAACAACAGCGACAGCGACAACATTTGTAACAATGTAATTTGAAACGTTAACAGAACCCCTGACCCACGTAATTTACAAGTCACAAGGACAGTGGAACCAAAAACAAAAACAACAACAGCAACAACAACTTCTCCAACTTCCACAAGGCAGACTGCGCTTTAAAAAATAAACAGTCAGGCAAAAGGCCAAATCCTGCCGCCAGGCCACAAAACCAGTAGAAGAATAGCAACAAAAACTGGGATAGGACCAAAAAAAAAAAAAAAACACCCGTGCTGCCGGCGCTAAACTTGAGCATAATCACATAATAAATATTTTCAGTGGAAAGCAATGGATAGGGAAAAAACAAGGAGAAGGCTAACTGCGGGTACCCGAAGCTTATATGCCCTTGCGGAAGTATAAGTTTTAAAGAAAAGTAAATAGTCCGATCCTATCTGGAGTTTTGTCAAAGGACGTAAAGGCGAAAGTATTTGTTAGCGAATGCAATGAAGTGAGCAGACGTGGAGGCATCTAAGGCTGGCATATACCAAATTTTATTTCAATTCGGATAGGAGAAAAACAAAGTTTGGAGACCTGAAAGCTCATTCGGAGTAAGTCGGTTATATGGGCGCTATGCGATATAGTGGTCAGATCTGAGTCGATCTAAGTTCAGCTGCCGTAGAAGCTTCTAAAACTAACATTTATAAAATTTGGTTCAATTTAGTTAATAAACAACCATTGCTGTGCTAAGAATTCACACCGAATCGTTCCGTTATATGGGAGCTATATGATATAGTGGTTCGACCCGAATAAACTTTGGTCAGCTGACGTAAAGGCTTCTTAAACTAACATTCACCAAATTTGGTTCAATTCGGATGAAAAACAAAAAAGTTGTATGTACTAAGAGTTAATTTCGAATCGGTTGGTTATATAGAGGCTATGTGATATAAAGGTCCGATCTTGACGATTTTCAGAAGTGAGCAACTTATAGCAGAAAGAAGAATATGTTGAAAATTTCAACTCGATAGCTTCAAAACTGAGTGAGTAGTTCACATAGAAACAGACGGACTTACAGACAGACAGACGGACATAGCTATATCAACTCGGCTTGTCATGCTGATCAAGAATATGTATACTTTATGAGAGATGCTTCTTGCTTTGCATTACAAATGTCCTGCCAAATTATAATACCCTCTGCAAGGGCAAAATAACTAAAAATTTGCTGCAGCAGAGCTTACTCGACTAGGAGGCATTCCTCTTAAGAACTACGAGTGTATTGTGTAGTAACGAGTAATAAATACTAGCATATTGTATTTTAACGAGTAATGAGACCTGTGTTTAGTGGTCCCACAATACGCAGGACAGCATATAACCTGCTCTGGTCTTAGTAATTGGCATCAAAAACTTTCAAATGTGAAATTATGTTAAAATATTACAAGGGCGTATTCTAACGAGTAACAAGTAACGAGCACAGCAGCAACGCTAGTAAGATCCCTGGTAAAAGATAATTTTAAGAACAAGTATATTGAGCCGTAACGACTTATTTTATGAATATGTGCTCAAGCGGATAGTATATTTGAGATGGAGATTAGCATTGTAAATTCAACCTGGTCTTGTTAATTGACGGACACGAGCCTCTCCAGTGAGATGCTCCTAAAACGAGTAACGAGACTGATGGTCAATAAAAGGTAAATAATTAACATAAAAAGGAACTCCCTAGTGAGATTTCCCTCGATTTGGCCTTCTGTTATAGATTCTCCATGGAATAGCGAATGGTTAATATAGTTCCCATTTACCGATATGCAGAGACTTAAGGATATGAACTTGTCTATTATCTGGTTGACCTTCACAAACCCAAAACTGTATTTCTCTTCTATACAATATATCCAATCAAAACTATGTTCTTTAGATTTTAATAAAACTTTGCTTCTAGTTGATCTGCTTCATCATATAAACTTCAATTTAATACAAATTTAAATAGAATATCCCATGCCAGCACTTATATACTTTTGCATTTTGACTAAAGAGCAACCCAAACCAAAAAAAGGGACGCCAAGGCAGTTGGAGGATTTCATTAGAGCAGGAAACGGAAACCGACATGATAATAAATATGAGCAAAAGTGTAAAAAAGAATATAACAGAGCAGGCGGGCAGACAAAATCAAGATAAACAACGGCGACAGCGGCAAGTGGAGAGAGCATTCGCCCACACACACACACACACATGTACATATGAATCTACACACACATATATTAATGGTTATCACCCACACATACACACACACACACATACACATGACATACGCTTAATGGCCGAAATTAAACGCGCCTCGCTGGATCTTTGTTCCTGTCCCTGAAATGTCTCTCCACACCAACATTTCTTCTCCATTTTTTTTGTTCTCTTTTGGGTTTTTTTTTTTTTGTTGTTTGTCTGCTGTTGAAAGCTGCATTTGGAATAAAGATGAGGATCCGGTTTGCTCCAGCTTCAGCTCCAAGGCCAGCCAGCCAGACAGGCAGCCATGCAGACAGACAGAGAAACTGTCGGTCTGAGCTGTCTGTCACTCTGTTAGTTGGATATGTTGCTCCCACTAGTGTTTGCTCCTCTGTATTGTGTTCGTTTTTTGTTATTTTTCTTCTGCTACGTTCTAGTCAATAATTTAGACATCATAAATTTTAGCCTGTGTAAGTATGTATGTATAGTGTGTGTGTGTGTGTGTTTGCTTATGTTTGGGAAAGTTTGAAACACACCCTAAGGGCGGTCGGATGTTTGCAAAATAAGCGCAAGTTCAAAGTTATAAGTCAAAAGTTGTTGTTGTTCTTATGAAAAATGATACAATTTGTTTGTCATTTAACTAATTGGAATGGCGTTCGGAGAAAAACCACCAAGAACAATCAGGTCAAGTCATTTGCCTCTTAAAAGGTCACATGGTGAGACATTATTAAAATATAACATTTATTATTTGTTGCAATTACGTTGTTAGGGTGGCCGTTGCTTTGGAATGAAATGATCAGCAAATAGACAATTTCATGTGCAAAATAATCCATTTGCAGTCAATTTGAAGATAATTATCTTATGGCTAATGATGAAGTGAGCTAAATAATTGACAATAAATGGAAGTCTCTGATAATGCAAGACATCGTTTGATTGTTTCGCAAACAGTTTTGTTGGTCCATCATATGTGACTGTCTTTCAAACTTACATACAGAATTCGTTACCTTTTACGATGTTATAAACGTTTTTGAGCTTCAGATGTATTGTACAGAATCCGATGCCAACAAATCTTCTCAAAACTGAAACTAATATCCAGAATGTCATACTCATATTTCACTTAAGAATCTAGCATAGTCAATTCTCGCACAATACCGATTATTCCTGGCAATAGAAGTGTTTTTCAACGACCTCCACGAACTTAACTCTTTGTGAAAGGACGTTCGACATTCAACTTATTTAAGCCTAGTTTTATGGTTTCAAAATAACTAAATTTATCCACTATTATCTTAAAGATCCTTAACGTTTGTCACACGAACATTTTCCAAAGTAAATTTAATTCCATGCTGCTGCATTCGTTACTTCTTACTCGTTACAATACTCACTTGTAAAATTTCAACACAGTTTCACTTTCAAAAGCCTTTGATGTCAATTAATGAGACCAGGAGCAGGTCCTATGCTGACCTGTGTATTGTAGGACCAATCAACACAGGTCTTTTTACTCGTTAAAATACAATATGCTAGTACTTGTTACTCGTTACTTTACAAATACACTCGAAGTTTTTAAGAGGATTGTCTTATAGTCGAGTAAACTCTGCTGCAGCAAAGGTTTAGATATTTTGCCCTTGCACGATATTTGTAAAGCATAGAAAAAAGCATCTCCGACCCCATAAAGTATATATATTCTTGATCAGCATGACAAGCCGAGTCAATTTGTCTGCCTGTATGTCCGTCTGTTTCTAATAGAATTACTCTCTCAGTTTTAACGCTAACGACTTCTAATTTTACAACAATCATAGAGATCGGAGAATAATCATGATCGAACCATTATAACATATAGCTCCCATATAAAGACATATAAATGAAAACTTTGAACAATAGATGGCGCTAACTAGTAATACAAATTATTTGGGGTAGGCACGACAATTCGTCGTGGGCGAGAGAGAGGAAAAGCGGATCGATATCGATTACCTACTTGGCAAATGACATCGATAGTTGCAATCTTACGATATAGTAACGGTATTTGTTGTCGATAAATGGCCGCTACATATTCCCAAGCCACATATTTCCAAGCCACGCTAGCCCTCTGCTCTGTCTCCTTCACTCACCAGCAAATTTCTTGGAATGCGAATGTGTTGTATGTACGTACATATATATGTAGATGAAAGTTGCCTTGCATTCACAATATATTTGAAATCAATTAGAAAGAAGATTGATTGATTGATTGATTGATTGAAAGAAGAAGATCGCTACCTATAGCTGAAGGAAATACTAAGTTTTCCTTCCTTTTTATACTTATGCAAGGGTCTATAAGGTTCAACTACCTGAAGTTGGCCTTCCCTCTTCTTCATTTAGGTAACTTTGCTTGCAAATTTCCAATTTCACTTGTTGACATTCTATAATCCAAGTGTTCCACAACTAGAATATTATCTTCCATTGTTCCATATATTAATTTTTAGTGATATTTTCAGCCTATAATGGAAACCTTATAATGGAATTCTATGTCAACATATACATCTCTATTTCTTCTTAGACTTTTTCTAGCCTCTTTTATGTGCAGCCTCTTGTTAGCCAGAAATCTTAAATATCCTGTTATGTTTATATTTTTTGTCTGTGATGGCAACTGCAGTTGCTGCTGTTGCTTGTGATTTTTGCTTGCTCTATCTTATCTCGCCTTCTCTCAAATTCGTTTATCGCGCCGCAAAATTGCGCAAAATTGTTTCTTGTACACAATAGAGCATCATGCATTTAGTTTTTGTGTTCTGTGTGTTCTGGCCTCCTTGCTTTTGTCTACTCGAAAACATTACAAACAAATTGAGTTTGGCTAAAATTATGCCTAGGACCCCAGACACGATAAGACCGGCTATTGCCAGCCACGCCCCAACGCCCCTAAAGTGACTGCAGCACACAGTTTGAACATCAGCAGCAGCAACAGCAGCAGCAGGAATAACAGCAAGCAGCCACAAGGACTAGCAGGAGCAGAAGCAGCAGCAGCAGCAGGAGCCAAAAGTCATTTTTGGCTTTCCTTTTTTCCAAGGGCTCGCTGGTAATTTATGAGTTTGCGCCTCAAGTTGTGGGGCACGTAGTTGAAACATTTTTGTGCTGCTGCTAGTGCAGGGTCCTGCATCGAAGGTCCCAGACTGCAGCGGCTTATCGCCATTGTCTCTGTGGTTGTTGTTGATGTTGCTGCTGTTTCTGCTGTTGTTACTGTTGTTGCGGCTGTCTGGCAGTTTATGAAAACTGCAGCGGCAACTGTTTGGCCTCTTGCCTCTTGTGCACACGTTGAACGTTGTACAATTTCAGTGGCAAGAGCCAGGAATCCGAAACTGCTTGCCTGCTCGCCTGCCAGCACCCTGGAGTGCAATGTCCTTGTTTATGCACTGACACTCGTTGCTGCTGTTGCTGTTGTAACTGCTGTGGCGCTTGATTGAATTGTGTCCTCGTCATTGCTTGTCCTGCAGCAGCATCCAAGCCAGCAGCCAGCCAGCCAGCTAGCCAGCTAGAGTCAGCCACATTGCATGCGTGTTAACAACACATGAACACAAAAAACACTCTCTCTCACCTGGAAAAAGTTTAATTAACTTTTATGCTCAATTTCTAAACACGTTTTCATTTTTCACCTGGCATTCAACCGCAGGAGCTATAGCTAATTTCATATGCAGCATAAGAAAACTTTTTGCTTTTCATGTTTGTTGGACTGAGAAAAATGTATATGTGCAGCGGAGAGCAGTTTATGGCAGGAAAGTGAGTGAGTGAGTGAGTGATTCTCACTCTTTTGTTTTACAACTTTTGTAAATTTCGGACAAGCGTTTTGTTCCGTATTATGTCAATTAATAACAAAGTCAAGAGTTGTTTTTATGAAGTTAATACACAATTTGATTAGTTTTATTTGAAAGAAAACTAAAATTAATTTCAGTGCAGGCAGACCAACTATCTTGGCATGGAAGCATTCATTCACAAACATTCTTGAATGTCTTACGTTGCATATTCATGCATATGAGTGCCTGAAAAAGTAGGATCTGGTGTTGAAATGTGTTTTTGCAACAAGGAGCGATTGCGTCTTAAGGAAGTGCTCTGCTTCTGCACAGGCTGTTCGCGTTCCATAGGGCAATATGGAGACTTAATTGCTTGACCAAGTATGACTTTAGCAGTTGGATCATGGCTGCGAATTGGTTAAGCATCTTCTCCATCATTGCCTCCAGTTGGCTAGACTTGGATCAGAGGCTGTATCTGTGGACAGTTGCGTTACTTAGTTTCCTCCTGGAAGGGTGTTCGCAAAACTCATTGTACGGTTGAGGGGGCAGAACTGTTTGGAGTGGGTGCTGTATTGGTTGGTGGAGTGGATACTGGCTTCGGAGATTGTAATTCCTTTCCCTTTTGGTAAACCTTGCAGCCTTTACATGAGGCGGAATGGCTACCCTTGCAGAGGACACAGCATGCAAGGTTATCATTTGAAGTGAATGGTTTTACTCAGGACTTATTACAGAATTATATAGCTCTCATAATAGTAGTTCTCATTCTAGTGAACGGAAGAGCGGAAGTGCAGAAAGAGAGCGTTTCTAAGATAGAGCCAAAGCAGTTGCCAATCAATGAGCGCTTTGGGTTAAGTATTTCCAGTAGTAAGTGACAGAGAGTCAGAGTAAACAGTGACAAGAGAGTAGAAGGCACACATATGGTCCTTCCATGTCATAATATACACAGGCAAGCAAATAATAGCTTTACCTCTTTCTATCTCACGAATTCATAGGCAAGGGAGTAGACTGCTTTGCCCAAAGGAAGGGCTGCTTCCTGTTTCTATCTCACACCTTTATATGCAAGGGCGTAGACTGCTTTGTCCGAAGGGAGAGGAATATCCTTATCAACGATACAATTAGTCAAATTTAGGGTGAATATCAAACTGTATAGGGAGGGATAACGGCCCATAGTGTCTTTCCACTGCCACGTTCTTGTTCATATGGATTGGCTATTAGTAGCTTGGGCTATTTCACCAACTTGTGTAATATTCCAGCGGAAATTTTGGAATATCATGATTCTTTTCATTGATCATTCATACTCAATGACCATTCATACTACATTTATGTAGGCGAATATGTTTCTGGATGTAGTCTTTGTTAGGATATGGATGTTATCTTTAACTTTTTATCTGTATCAGAGTACAATATATATGAGGAAGTAAATGATTTCTTGAACGTTTTCGAATGTAGGCAGGCACCTTCTGCTAAAGATACTGAATGTTATTTTCGAATATCCATAAAACTACTTTTGAGGTTATTTAATGTTAAAACAAAGATATAACTTTCACTTGCGTTTAATTTTCTGCAAGAATAGCTAATTCCAAATACTTTGCTAAATTCAAATATAAAATTTACCCTCTGGCTTAGTTAACAATGCTTATCCAGGCAGAAGGGTTACTTTATACTTAAATTAGCCGTTTATAAACTAATAAAATGGTATAAGAAGCCCACGGCATCGGGACAAATAGTAAATTTCTACTCTAAGCATCCAAGCACTATGATATTTAATGCAGCCTTCAGATGCATCAAAAGAATGATGGGTATCATCTGGCAGTATATACCACAGAGGCAGAAGAGATGAAGCAATAGAAATACTAACTAAAAACGACTTTCCAATGGCGATCATTAAGTCCTTAATTAGGATATATAAAAGCTTAAAACAAATAAAAACACAAGATCCTAAAACATAGGAGTCAGTGTACGTATCAATTTTATCCGAAAAGAAAATATACAAATAACTTTTTAACAAAACAAAATTCAAAATACAGCCACTACACAGTAAGAACACATGCAACAAAATGTATGCAAACTAAAAACGAGATTAGCACAACACAAATCGGACATCAAAGTACAGCACACTGTGCAGATAGTGGAAGCATTCCCAACTTCGAAGGAACGAAGATATTACAACCAGAAAACTAGAAATGCTAGACAAGAGGCTAAACTACAAAACGGACACTGAAAAGTGCACGCACACACATACAGACACTTCCTTATTAGAAATCAGGGTGCACACGTGTCAGTATTAAAAAATTTGTTATTATTCATTATTTTTGTACACGCTCAATGTAATTGTGATTTTGTTAAACATTTTCTATATCTTTTTTGCATTGTTTATTCAATAGTTGCCCTAGAGACGGTTGCCGATGTGCAATCGAAGTATATTGACTTTCTTGACCTAAAGCCGGCTAGAAGACCAACTTATAAATGAAATAAAGAATCAAAGAGTATCTGAAATGTACAAAAGAAAATGTATTAAAACCTCAAAATTCAATTCATCTTCAATGAAAATGTAAGCTAAATAAACAAACCAATTTAACCTTAGTTTTTCAGCAACATCTATAACATAAGGAGGTGGCTGGCCTTTAAGCACTTTGCTAGACATATTTGAGTTCTAGGAAGTTGCTTGCTGATGGCCATATTAAAAAAACATCAGAGAATTTTACCATTTAAAAAAATTCTTTTTATATATTTTCTTTTTACTTGCTAAAAATCTGAAAGATTTAAATATATAAATTCCAATTATTTTGGTTTCTGGTATTAAGTTAAGCCAATTTAGGAATTCCGCTCCCCTAGAACATGTGTATTGTGTGTGTTTACATATACACACACGCACACACACACACACACACTCACACATGTATGTATTTGTTTAAGCATTTGCCATGCTTGCCGACTGTCAAGCTGACTTTAAAAGGCAGCGATGGCTTTTGACAGCTGCAAGCTCTAACGGTATTACATGTGACAGCTGGCGTCTGTTGCGGTTAATGTTAAAAGCCAACCTCAAACCCAAAATTGTGTGCCATGTGTGTGTGTCGGTGTGTGTGTGTGTGTGTGGTTGTGTGGAAATTTATGTTTATGTTAACAAAGTCGAGCCATTCAAGTGGCAAGCCGAAACAGAAACCAACATACGTCCCCTCTTCCCTTCCCCCGTCGCGCGAAATGCAGTCATGTGCACAAAGCCGAAAATATTGTAAGCGAGCGAACGCGCGTTGCTGAGATAACAGCGACAACTGCTCCTCACTGATGAGGATAATGATAATGCTGCTGATGCATACACTGAAAGAAATTTGAGGATAGCTAAGAAAATGCTAGGTGATAAAGGAAAGAAGGAAGTGAAGAAATGGAACTGAAAATGATCAACGAATTGGAGATATTCTGGAGATATTTTAGTGCGATTCGAACTAAAACATATAGCAACACCAGATAAATTGATGCTGCTGATGAATAAATATATCATAGAAAGCAATATATATTTCCACAAAATCTTGACAATTTCATTCGGCTTGAACATCCCCAGCATTTGCATTTATGACCTCCGGTTGGGGTACTTCGTCTTCAGCAGTCATCGTTAGCCTTTGTTGCTGTTTCTCTTCTTCCTCCTGGTTTTTGCGCAGCATCTCAGCCGCATAGTCGGCAAAGGTCATATTAATATCGAACGGAGTGCGTACGAAAATGTTTGGCGGCGTGTAATTATTTTGAATTGGCCAGAAGAGGCCATCGTCATCGGCTGCAAACGGTGCCTGGCCATACAGATCCGTAAACTCGTTCAGCGTGAAATAAAAGCGAGTGGCAGCCAGCACCAGATCAATGCGCTGTATTTCCGGCAGTAGCTTACGATACACATTTGTTGGCAGTGCCTCAATAGCACTGGAGGTTGTTGACTTTTTGGTTAGCACCTTCGTTGGTGTCAGCTCATCCTCGCTTTCACTGTCCTGCTCCGATGTTTCTGTGCGATGTGGGTCCAGGCTCTCTGCTATCAATCGACAAATGGTTAATATCTTATCTTTGATGATCAGGTGCTGCTTGCCCATCAGATACTCATCGGTGGGCGTGGAGGTGGGAAACTTTTCATTGATATAGGCAGCCGGTATGCGTCTGGATATCAGCTCCTTAGTGTACACCTCCATAATGTGATCCTCAATTTGAAACACACGATTGCTTAGCCAGAAACCATCGATGCCGTCCAGCAGCTCTCGGCAAAACAAACCCATCATATCCTCCGCCGATTCAAGCATGAGCATGGTATATTCACCCATATAGAGAAAGAGCCCGCACATGGGATCTGGTGTTAGGGCCTGACGCAAACATTTCTTGTGCACTTCCTCCAGCCTCTCATTGAACAATGTGTAAAAATCTCTGGGCTTCAGGGGCGCATCTGATTCCTGCTCTGGTTCCGCCTCTATAAGCGATTCCGACTCACCCTGCGTTTCCTCATAGAAACGAAACGTCTGAGTTACTGTCTCAGGAGCATGAGGATCAATCGGCTCTGCATTCTCTGCCAGATCCCTTTGGCTAGCCGTTTTTGAATCTGCTTGCGAATCTTCTGGTGAAGACTGATGAGAACTGGCAACGCCGGGCTCATCGCTGTAATCCACAAATATTTTGGGCTTTGTTGGTGTGTCCTCCGTCTCCGTCGCCGTCGCCGGCGTCTGCTGGTCATCCTGCAAGCTATTGCGGTATTCCTGAAATGTGATGCCCGTGTTCGCAGTGGTAACCGTTTGCTGTGTCAAAAGACTCTCCCTATCGTATTCAGTTTGCACATTCTTGGCCAATATGAAGATGCGTTGATAGAACACCGAAGTGTCCATATCCTGCAGTTCCTCGTCCACATATTCGACCAGCGACTTGCGCACCGAGAATATATTCGGACGCTTCAATGTGAAGCAACTGTGCCGGGTTAGTCGATTCACCCGCGTCTGCCGCTGGCGTGCGGTCGTGGAGCCGTGCTTCATCATAATACGATAGGAAGACATGGTGGACGGCTGCAGCTGACTTTAGTGGGGGGGCGGGCAAAGTGGATCGACAAGGCGACGTTGTTTGTTTGTTGGTTTTCAATAATTTTGATGTTGTTTTGGCAACAGGAAAACATTTACAAAACTGGTTGCTTGGTTATAGGTAATATGTGTGTGTGTGTGTGTGTGTAAGGTGTAGGGTGTGTGTAGTAGAGACCCAGTTTAAGTCAGAATTATTGATCGAAAATATGAAATATTTACAATTTACAAAAGCCTTAAGCGTAATTGAAAGGACAAAATTTAATGCAAGGAAAATAACAAAATGAAAACAGATTTACACTGAAAGAAACACAAACAAGAAACAAACATTGGAAATACATATATAACTGATCTCTATCAAATCTGGTTAGAGTGGATACAAGGGATATAAGACGAATTTGATTCAATTTAGATGAAAAACAGAAAAGTTATGCTCCGGAAAAGTCGGTTATATGATAGCTATATGATATAGTCGCCCGATCTGGATACAACTTGTACTTGACCAGCCGGCACACAAAGGAAGCGTCTGGTCAGCCTTGTAGCTTTTAAGACATCTGAGATCTTTGTGTTGAAACAAATGGAAGGACGGACAGACGGACATGCTTATATCGATTCCCCTTGTCATGCTGATCAAGAATATATATACTTTATGTAGTCGGAAACGCTTCCTTCTATGCTTAATATAACATTTTGTAAAGGGTATAAATATGAAAGAGATCTTTAAGTTTTCAATTTGAATTTGGATTTTCCTTAACCTTGGATCTGCCTCGGAATAGTATGAGGTTTTACTCTAATAATTCTTGCAGAAAACATAATCACCTTGAGTTCTTCAACTTTCTAGGGGCACTTTTAGATTATATTCTAGTATATTCAATGAAGTTCAATAAAAGTTGATTAAACATATTTGTTTTCTTTTTGAGACCTTTCTAAGAACCAGTGTTGGTTAGCATTCTTAAGGACAATCTATTAATTAATGAAATCCATGTCTTTGCTTTGTTGGTGCTCTCTTTCTTTTGGAACATATAGGACTTTGCTATCATGAAAGCTTAAAAGATAACAGAATAAACCATATAATCGACTTTTTCTTATTGTTTAGGGTTTCTTCATGATATAAATGATGATTAATCAGATTTCTATATCATATAGCTCTCATAGCAGCTATTGTAAATCATATCAGTGCATGTATTGCTATGACCTAGCGATCTCTTAGAAGTGATTTGTATATATTTATACATGCCGACAATTGCAGGTTATATTATAGTTATACTTTCGCATAAATTAACATTTAAGTTTCGCTCAGTGTACACACTTTCCACTATGTTATTATTTAGCCATTGTACTTGACTGCTGCCTCAATTATTATTATCATTCACATGTAATCTAAGGCAGTGTCTGCCTTCACTTAAAAGCCTTCGCATACAAAACCAAAACTAAGCCATGTTCCTGCTGCGGCTTTTCCCTGCGTTTGCGTTTCAGCGAGTTAATTTATTCATGGCGCATTTATGAGCATAGTGATTTCAAGCAGCACCTACAACACGGCCAATGGAAACACAAAAACAATGTTGTAACTGGGGTTAGCTGGTAAAACTTCTTCATCAGAAGCTGGCAGCGGCATTGTGCTACAGTTGGGAAACACTTGGGCATACAATATGTTGAAATGATAATGAGCGAAAATTGTTTTTTGACTCGCTCCCCAGGTGTGTTTGCTTCAGCTTCAGATACACACAAAAGACCAAAAAACTTACTTCAAAGCGGCCGCCACCTTCCTGATTCCTATCCAGATTTCCAGTCAGTGTCTGCTGTGGGTTATAGACGTCACTATCGGTTTGAGTTTTGGAAAGTTGAGTGGCAGCGTTTTGCTGTTTAGTTTATTGACGCGTATCTTGCGTTAGCAAAATGTTTAAACAATGGTTGCTCCATTAGTTTATGCTGCGGGAGGATATGAATAAATTTTAACAAAATCCAAGGGATTAGGTATATAGATATCCCTCCATTTAAGCAATAGAGCCATTACAACACCGCTGGCTGTGGAGATGGATATCCTAACGAGTTTTATATTTCGGCTTATGAAACTTTACAACAACGCAATTGTTTTTGAAGTTCACAAAAGTTTCCTTAGAATAGAGCGAGTTCGTCGGCAAGGTCATAGTGTGATTGCCTTAAAGAATATTGGGGATATTTTCTTTAAAAAGTTGCTCATAGAAGTCAGCTGAAGGTGTCCTCATTTAGATCTAACTTATTATTAGTCGAGTTCAGGAGACTTATAGTTCCTTACAACATTTAAAGCTCTCTTTTAAGTTGTATTAAATTTCACTTTCAATAACACTTTGCACTCCGTCTGTATCACAGTCACAGTTTCACTTTCATTGCCATGCAAATACTTACAGTGTGTGTTGCCTTCAACATATCCTGGCGGCCATTTCTTGCTCAGGAATGTCGCCAAGGCACGCCCATTTGTCGTAGTCGTAGTCAGAGTTGACGTTTGCGAGAGTTGCCATTGCCAGCGTTGATTGCATCGAAGTTCTTAGTCAATATTTGTCGATTTCAATGAAATGAGAATTTGACATGCAAGCAAACACGACAGACAAACTGGCAAGGGATGCGGGCTGCTGTTACAGATGCACCAGCTGCTGCTGCTGCTGCTGCAGGATCTGAATGTTGATGTGGATGTGCAGGCGGTGAAAGACAAATACGCTGTGGCAGCCAGCCAGGCCTGAGCTAGAAGCAAGCATGCCAGAGTCAGAGTCATGGATAGAAGGGGGACGGGGAAGGGGAGGGAGCTTTACTGGGCAGACTGATGTAGGTAAATTAATTGCGATTTGTATGCAATGGCATTTTTGTATAGTTAAGTGATTGATGCGTACACATGTACATATGCATATATGTATGCACGTTGGCAGCCAGCTGTGGTTTGTGGAAGCAAATAATGGCCAGAGAGACAAGCGAGACGAATTTTCAGATTTAATAGGGAGGAAAATTGTGCCTGCTTTACGAAATGCATTAGTTTTATAAAGGAGATGAGATAGAGCGAAGTCGCTGGGCTGCATTTATTTTCTGTTTCCTTCTTATTGAATGCGTTTGCAGGTGGCTTAAGACGAGCTTATCGTCATAACTCTGAGACTATTGTGTTTGAATTTGATATGAAAATCGATCGCCTCTTTATTAGGAGAAACTATTTGGATCGTTATTAAGTGAATGTCCAAGTCCAAAACGAATTTTCTTAATTGTATTTTCTTGCCTTGCGAAAGGGACACGAGCCTAGCCAACTCTTTATTTTGAATTGCACCAAGATCTTCACCATTTTACTTTTATTTTACTTAAGTTTCCGAAATGTTTAAAAAACTGACTAATTAACATTTCAAAGTTTGTTTTTAAACAAGTTCGGCTACCCGAACCTTGCGGAACTATAGAAAGGAAAGAAAACTTAGTTGTCGTAGGTTAATCCTTTATTAAAGTAAGCAATTCTTGTTGTATAACTGCGCTTGTCTGACTTTTATTTGATTAAATTCTTATATCTATACAAAGCCTAAATCTTAAGGGCTGCGCTTGCTGTCGCTTTATGAATTTATTAAGTATTTGCTATATATTCGCTGCCTTAGCTTATAGTAGTATGTGTATATAATGTAGCTTTGGGCATTGTCGCTGAATGCTAGGCATGCAGATCTGCTGATTTTGCAGTTCCCACGCCGTAAGCGCTTTGCCTGTGTGTGCGATCATATTACCTTTGCACTTGAAGAATGCTTGGGCAATTGTGTACTTACATGTACAACTACAACTAAGTGTTTCAGTGTTTACTCATTATATGCACATGCTACCTAGTAGTCTAAGACGTATTTCCTTCAGCTTTAGAAATAGGCAACGAAGCAATATTCTTTTAAATTACCTTCAAGTACTTTGTGAGTGCATTCTGATAGGCAAACACACAAACTTGAATATATATGTACATGAACATACATACAACACATTCGCATTCCAAGAAACCTGGTTGTGAGTGAGGCAGAGCAGAGGGCTATGATAAATAACGCTGCCTGGATAGCAATTCAAGTTTTGTTAGCGCCATCTATATTAGAAAGTTTTCATATATATGTCTTTATATGAGAGCTATATGTTATAGTGGTCCTATCTTTGTGATTTTTACATATGAGAAGCTTACAGAAAAAGGGAGCCTACCTTGAAAATTAGTCGATAGCTTCAAAACTGAGAGAGTAGTAGAAACAGACGGATTGGCAGACGAACAGACGGACAGACAGACAGGCAGACAGATAGACATACAGGTAGACAGACAGACAGACAGACAGACAGACAGACAGACAACCAGACAGATAGACAGACAAACAGACAGATAGATAGACAGACAGGCAGATAGACAAACAGACTGGCGCCACTTCAAAGCGTCATGCTGATCAAGAAAAATTTACTTAATGGGATCACAGATGCTTTCTATTCGCTACAAATATCGTGACTTTTAGAATACCATCTGCAAGGGTATAACAAGGCTAACCATGTAGCCTTCTCTATTCTAAGATCCGTTTAAGCCTTTTGTATGTTTTCATGCAGAGCTCTATTATATAAGCTGTAATATATGAGTTTAAATATTTCCGAAATATTTTCAATCCAGACATCTTCATCCATCACAAAACGGATATAAAAACTGCTTTAAGTGAAAGCATGTTCATGTTCCTATGGACTAACAACTATACTAAAGTCCTCATAACACCTTAGAATAGATTTGTAAACCCTTTTTTTTTTAATGAAAGGTTATAAATAAATATGAAAGGTTATATATTTAATACCTTATAATTTTAATCTAGACAACATAAAACCTTTGCCGAAATTAAAAAAAAATTTATTTTGTAATTTGTAAAACAAATTTGTTAGCTTGCCAGAAATATCCATCTAAACTTTATTCAATTTGCAGAAAAATATTACATTTTTGACTGCCCAACTTAATTTTGCTTCTGCTATAAAATTAGCTCTTACATCTCTCCAACAAGCTTGAAATGAAAATTCAAAACAGTCGAATCATGCCACACGCTGCCTAATTATGAAATTAAAAAACTGCAAAATATGTTTGCAATAAATTCAATTAAAATTTAAATGCCCCAGCTCAGGGAAACAGCAAACAACAAACAACAAACAACAAATCCAGCCAGGGGGCCGGGTAATTTTATTTTAATTAAATTATATGCCTCATCAGCAGGAGCGGTGCACCGCAAAAGTAGTGGCAGCAACAGCAACAGCGGGAGGAGCCAGAGCAAAGGAACAACGTTCAATTGCCAGTTGATATAAAAGTTCAGCCAGGTGCGATGGCAAATTTTAATTGTTGTTGCAAAAGTTTTGCCAATGCAATTAAATCTGCAAATTGCAATGACAACCTGCTTGGATAACGGCGGAGACTGGGCCGTCCTTGCGGTCGGGAGGGGCATTGGCTAATCAATTAAGACCTTACGGTACTTGCTTGGGCGGCCAATTTGTGCATCGCTTGGATGAATTTCGATTTTGGCCGAAACATTTCTAATTAATGGCAGCTAATTTATTTGAGTCTGACCAAAAATCAATAATATTGCCCCCAAAGGCCATTTCCCATTTCCCGGCCAAAGATGCCGCGCTTCGATTGGGATCCCTTTCGGGACTCTACTCTCCCTTTGCCGCCTTATGCTCATCTCGCATCTCAATTATATTTTTATTTATGAGCCAACATTCTCGCGCACTTAACAAATAGCATTTGGATGAGTGAATGAGCCGCCGCAGCGGAGGCAGTAGGAGCCAGTAGGAGCCATTGTAGGCATCCTCCCCAGACAATGGAATTTTATTGTTTCGCCAATGTAAGCAAATTTGGTGGAAACTTTCTGCTGTTGGGTCTCTTTTGGGGCATAAATAAAGTTATGTATTTGATTATGAAACCGGCCAAGAGATTCGTGGCCAATGAAATTCAATTGCTTCACTATCCTTCGATGTGGCATAATGTTGGCAGGCGGATGGGAGCCTTAACAGCGGCAGACAAATCATAAAAAGGGCCAAAGGAAAGCAATGTGCGCATTTTATAGCCCAACTTGGCCTTAAAATGAAAAAAAGCTTAAGAAACATGAGGCTGACGCAAAAAAAGAACTAACGAAATTAACCGGATATCCTTTACTTGAGATGAGAGAAAGGGAGAGGGAGTGAGAGAGAGAGAGAGAGGGGGAGAGAGAGGCAGTCATTGTTGTAAATGTGTTATAGCAAAGTGTTTCAGAAGTGAAAGTAAGTCAGGAAGGGATAAACATTTTAGGCCAGACGAAGCTTCTATACACTTGCAGAGACTGGATTAGTACTTAAGCGTGTTCATGGAAATCGAAGAAAATCATGGATATGATCATCATCAAGCTTTATAGGTAAGTAAGCTGATTAATGGTGAAATTGACTCTCCGACTTTAATGAGCCTAATTGGGTTTTGTGTCCCTCGTAGAACTACTAGATATTATGTTCCTAAATATCTTCAGCACTGTAATTGAGACTGTCTACAGTAATCACTGTTATTTAAACTATCTAGTGTCCTGTGTTCTAACCTACAATAATCTCTTTAACTTTATCTCTATTAATAACTTCCTTAACTCAAATAAAACATCTACACAAATGCATCTAGCTAGTAGATAAGGTAAATCGTTATTGGTTTATAGTCTTTCTTTTCATTGAAAGTGAGCGAGCGAGTCCCCATTCTTTTCCGTCTCCTGCGCCCCTCGGCCGTTTGGGTGGCAGGTGTTAGTTTCTAGCCTGGGTTTCCCGCATACATGACATCAAAAACATCTATACTAACTAACGCATCTAGCTAGTAGACAATGTAAATTATTTGTGGCTTGTGGTTTTCCCTTTCATTGAAAGTGAGACAGCGAGTCCGCGTTGCTTCCGTCTTCGCGATTCGTGTCGTGCGGCTGCATGGGAGCTTCTAACCTGAGTTTCGTGCGGACATGATCATCAATGTACATTCAAATTGCTTGTATTGAGGCATTCTTCTAGCTAGCTATAGAGCTTAACCCTTTCACAAAGAAGTATGGGCTTGTCGCACCTACATACATACATACTTTAATACGTGAACTAGTTTTTCATTAGCTATATCAGAATATGCCCCATTCAAATCAGCTAGAAAATTACGTTTTATCTTATCTTTCTTATAACATCTATACGATATAACATTTTGCTACCGAAGCATAGGCTCTTCTACTGTCAGCATAACTTATTGTTTTCATTTGTGCCTACGCTTCCAACTACTATCTACTCTTGCCTGGCCGAGACATTTACTTCACTCCTTTGCTTTCATTCTTGCCTCTGTTCATATGGTCATCTTTCAGACTCCATAGCAGTTCCAACCTACGGCTCTCTTTCACATCCTAGCCTGGACTTTAGGCTTACTTGCATATTAATTTATCAACTCTCAATTATTGCCTATTCCCTTTCTCAGTTTCTTCACTCTGGGGATACATATTTCATTTAACAACTTTTACAGATAATGTTAGGCTAACACAATATAATGCAAATGCAGCTGCTTCCACATGCAGACAGAACCACATCTCATACAAATCGCCCACATATATATTGATATGTCAGATGTTGGTGTTTTGAATGGATATGAATATCACAAGTCATATTTTAGGTTGTATATTAACTGATGATCGAACGTCCACTTCCGATTGGGATAAGTTGGACTTAAATTAATCCAAATCATGGCTTGCCCCTAAAACAGCTGGCTGAAAACTAACATCAATTGTCAAAGCGATCAAAAGTCTTCATAAATATCGTCTACGAATTTCATACATTCCCTGGATTACATAACATTTTGCTGTAAACTAGGAATGTATGAAAATCTTACAGATTTCTTAGGAGAGAAAGAGTTAAGCAAACTTTTTCACACGTCGCTTCATATAAGCTATGAATAGGTAGGATTGGATGGAGTATATTTTGGTAAATGGAGCTATCCTAATAAGTTAGATTGAGTATCGATTATTGAGACTAGCATCGATTATTGCTATAGCCGATATTTTAATGTGAGTTAATTATCGCTAAGGTTGAGTAAGCCAAAGTCGAGTCGTAAAACAGAATCCGCGAAAGAAAGATCAGAAGAAGCCGGTGTTTCTTTAAGTTGTCCACTTAAATTTATTCCACTTAATATAACAAGCCCTTGACAACAATACCCAAAAATAAGTATACAAAATTTGTCATTCCCACAAATATATATGATGAATCGCCCACTAAATTATAAGGCTCTCTAAAAGGGTATAAAAGCAGCATAAATTTTACATTTTATGTCTTGAACTACAATTTCCTAGGAAACAATATTATTATTGAAATTTATATGTAAGCCTGTAATATTTTAAAAGAGTCTCAACACTTTAAATGTGAACAAGCTTCACCCCTGCCCTGACACATGCTTTGTGTTGGTTGTGTCACTGAAATTTAAGTTTCCTTAAATCAACAGATGTCAAGTGAAAAAAAGGTTCTCCAGGTGCAACCCGAATATATAGTGTCGTTTTCCCAACATTTTGCCAGCAAACTGACCTTTTTTTTTCTTGCTTATTTTTGCGCTCTATTCCTGCCTCTCTAGTGGCATTCCAAAATGGCACTTCCGGTATTTGTGTGTTGGAATAACATTCTGTAAATTTCTTTTTTGTCCGTCTTGCTTTCCGTTTTCTTCCGTATTTTTCTTCTTTTTTTTTTTTGTTTCCTATTTTATGAGTTCATTTAAAGCTTAACAAAGAAAAAATGTTTCACATTGTTGCTGCTTGACTGTTGGTTTTTTTCTTTTGCAGCAAATTTTAGTCAATGTTTAATTGGAATGCCGCACAACAATTAGTATTTGGATAACAATTTGTTGCAAACAACAAACTCATTTTGTTGTACAAACATTTTCAAATAGAATAAAATTGCATAGAGCATAAAATTGCATGTTACAAAAAAACACAAAAAAAAGAAACAGAAGAGACAAAGGAAGCACTTGATTAAAATAAAAACGTTGTGCGGACAAATATTGCTATGTTAGATGTGTGTGTGTGTGTGTGTGTGTGTGTGTGTGTGTGACGGGAAATATCAAACAATTAAATTACATGCTAGCCAGAAATGCACAAAAAACAAGGAGAATGACAATGAACACCGAAACAAATTCCAAAGTGAACTCAATTTGCTGGCATCTAAATCATTTCTAATTTGAACAACAATAATAACAGTTATAACAATAACAACAACAACAAGAAAGGGATGATGACTAGAGGTAGGCCGAATATATGATGCCCTTCATGTTTACTAAAGAACAGGAAGTCTGTTCGAGGAAAAATCAAGTAAATTGATATAGGATATATAAATCGATATAACAAGCCACACTATGAAATTCATATTATAATGCAGCGTGATGGAAATTGTATGTCATATATCTCACGATCAAACAACTTCGTTAAGTTTAGAAAGTTGTAAGACTTCTCACTATTCTTTCTACACACATAAAATTTGAAAATCTGATATAGAAATTTCCATACATTTAAACAAAGTAAGCAATAGTTCTATATCAACTAAGCAATATAGCTATCTAGTCCGGATAATTTGCATTCAAATAGGATGTAGAAATTGCACCTCTTTAAATTTGCACACCTCTTGAGAACTTTCAACCATATCGCATCAAATTGTCTTTGAAGAATATGCAGGCTTGGGATTTTTTCTACTGAGATTCTTCCCAATTCATAACACCCTCTAAGTAAAGAGTATAAAACCCACAAAAGGAATAGCAATTCAAGGCAAAATGACACAAGAAAGGAAGTCTAGCTTTGGCCTGCCAATACTTATATACCATTCACATTGCAAATATATATAAAGAAGATATAATTTAACTTAACTTTACTTTCTTCTTTTAACAAACATTTAAGCTAAACTTATTGCTCATATATATTTTTTAGTAGACTAATTTTTAGTAGAAGCTGAACTACTACATTGAACTACTTCCCGGGTCTTCCCCAGATACTTGATCGTTCGTCTGTATAATACTTAGTACTTCTGCTCATGCCGTCTACGAGCCTGCTTATTTCCAGAAAAAGTTGCTCTAGTTGAGGTATTTATCGGACCGATTTTCTCATCACAATTCTTTCAGACAAGGTGACTCGCTGTCATGTATGTTCTTCATTCTTATGATATAGAGCATTATAAGAAAAGCCTCTGAGCCTCCAACCTGTGTGCAATATTAACCAACAAGTCCTTGGATATGACCAAGCGTGATGTCACTGGTGCTTTTGGTGCTATCGAAAGGGAATCAGTAAAAGTAGACCAAGCGGTGTGACCTAGCAGACCTTCATTCTCAGCTGACAGCAGGGAACTTGAATCTGTCAATGAGTTCCTATACCTTGGCACTGCTCTCAACAACAACAATAACGATAGCCTGGATTTTAAGCGGCGAATAAGCCTTGTCAACAGGTGCTACTATGGGCCAGGAAGCAATTGAACAGTAGAGCTCTCTCTCTCGACAGACGAAACACTTTACAAGACGCTCATCCTTCCGAGACTCTTATATAGTGCTGAGGCCTGGTCAGGAACATAAGCAAAAGCTGCTGTTCTTGGGGTTTTCGAGAGGAAAATTCTTCGCAAGATCTTCGGTCCTATGTGCATTGGCAATGCCTATTGTATGCGATGGAACAATCAACTAAATAAGCTCTAAGGCGACATTGAAGTGGTCAAGCGAATGAACACTAACAGACTTTGCTAGCTGGATCATGTCGTACGTACGTATGTATGAAGAAACTCTACCTCGGAAATACACCGTGCTGTAGTTGGCGGACAATGGAGAAGAGGAAGGAATCAAGTGACTAAAGCCCTGACATCACTTGGTGTTACCAATTGGAGGAGAGGCAGAAGCTCGTGGAGGCAAATCGTGCATCAGGCAGAGACCTAATAGAATTGTTAATGCCACATACTACAACTACTAATTTGTTCAACTGTCATCGGTTATAAAGTTGAGATACTTTTCTTTGGTTAACAGTCAACGGGTACCTAGATAAAAAGCACTCAAGAAATATTTCTGAAATATTTCAAACTGAAAACTCATTGTTTTTTTCGCTAATAAAACAATTAGCTTTATGACATGGTGGTCCAAGCTGAATTTCATCAAATCTGGATGATTTATAAACTGAATCAAGAGGCAAATATAAGCGTCATCTGGAAAATATTTCAGCTTTGTAGTTCTTAAGACTTCAGATATATCGTTGAAAGAGACCGACGAACAGTCCAACGGACATAGCTATATCGATTCCCCTCCTCATGCTGATCAAAAATATATACTTTGTGCTTGGAAATGCTTACTTCTGTGCGTTGCAAACTTCATCACAAAATGAATACACACTCACATATTTTTGTGAATGGTATAAAAATGTTTTATGCCAAAAACCAACAAATACACAATAACACTTACAATGCCAACAATGTAGCACACATATGAGCATAAGTTAACAAACAAATACGCAAAGCGAATGAGATGGCCATGGTGAGGTGAGAGCGAAACACTCGAGTGCAACAACAACAACAACAACAATAGCAGCAACAATGCAATATACGAGTACATACTTGCATGTAGCACGTTACGCCCTGCTGCACAATTATTCAAATCCAGGAGCCGTTACGATGGCGGACGCAGAGGCAGCATTTGATAGCAATGGCATAGAGAAGCGTCGACTCACTCGTTTGGTTTGTTTCAGAGGTGAATTGAATATCCTTTAACGGGGTATATTAGCTTAGTGGAAGACAAAGCAAGCAGGGTTTTCCGAGTTTTCATTCACTCTGAGAATTAACGTCTATCGTCTATCGTATCGAGCCAGCAAATGTTCGTGCGTTTTTAAGCAAGTGAGTGTTTTCCATCTCTCTTATGTCTGGCTTCCCTTGCCGAATGTGGCTGCAAACAGAGTACACGCGCTGACAAAGCTGAAGAGAACGGCAAAGCTGTAGCTTAAAAGCTCTGCAAACATATATGGGGGTGTTACGGAAAACTCCAGAGATGTTGATATTTTCATATGTAAACACCTCAATTTATAGCTTCATTTTGGACATCATTTTAAAAGGATTGAGGAATAGGTTCATGGTCTACTGAATTTGAGGTGCAGCAAGCTTTAAAATGACATTAGTTTCAAATTTCAAAGATCCCAGCAGGCGCTTTTGCTGAACCCTCAAAACACCCCTAAAACGCATCTCAAAGGAAATCAATCTAGTACCCGTTGAGCTCTTCTATCTATCTTCGTTCTAAGGTACATAAAGAAATCTATAAATTCAAGTGGTTACACATTAATTTCTCCAAATCTCTAGAGTTTTCCACCTATAGACTCTCACTAACATGTGACTACTGCAGGCGAAGACGAAGTTGAAGATATAACAGAAAAGCTTCAAGCGAAAAGCTTCAAACGCAGTTTTGGTCACATTGGAACTCTCAAGTCAGCGCTCTTATGCACTCTCATCGGGTTGGCTGCAAGATATAGCATTCGGGTTTAGCTTCGCCTTCGTCTTTAGCCTTGTCGTCGCGTGCACTCAGTTTGCAGACTGTTTCTCAAAACTAATGTTGCGTGTACTTTGAGTCTCTCAGTAAGGTTTGCATATCAAAATTTTCCTTTAGTTTTTACTTGGCGAAGCTTTCTGGTCACCTTAAGATGACATAAATTCTTCTCTTGAATGAAAATGTTGGATACTTTCCATATATCCGCTTACCATATAGGATATCTCCATAGTCGACTCTGCCTGGATTACTGAATCTCCACTCTATTCAAATTTGTCACAAAAGCATTTAAAATTTCTAAAAAAATAAATGTTTTGTGAAATTCTACTTTGTAATACAATTAACTACTTACTTGTACATGAATTTGTTCAACTTTATTCAACAAAACTGACATACGAATATCAAATACACAAAAAATATATCTTTTGCCCCCTATAAATTACTTTATCAAAACTTAATTCCACCTTTTTACTACACAAAATAACTCGGCTAGGAAAAACCCAAGTGATTTATACCTGAATCACAAGTATATCTCGGATCTGTTCCTTACAAACGTATGCTCGAACGTATACCATGTGGATACTATCAATTACAATCATTTTATGGCTAACAAGACGACGCCCCCAATTCGGGAAAGAGGTCTAATAAATACGCCTAAGCACTCAGCGGCAAACAACCAAGAAAATGACACCGCGAAATATACATAAACAGCGGAGCGGAGCTACAACATAAAATGTCGCCTGCCGCTGTTGCAACGCGTTTGGGTTGGTTAGGTTCATTTGGTTTGGGTTAGCCATGCCCCTGCCACTTACAAGTAATACACATGCCCGGAAGTCGCATAAAAATCTGTAGCATGCCAGCGATTTCGATTTCGAGGATGACAATGCGTGGTCGTCATCTCCTCTTGGTCGTAGTTCCCATCATCCTGTGTGCCATAAAAAGGCTAAAAGAGAAGGCCCCATAAAGCCACTGATGGCATCTAAGGCATGGCATGGGGGCACAAAGACGATGCCTGCAAGGCAACATAAAAGGCAAGCTCAAAGCATAATGCGTGTGATTGATTTACCTGTGCTGTGCTGTGCTGTGCTTCCACCTGCGAACGGCAGCTGTAAAATTGATGTGCGCTCATTTGGAGGCGCGAGATTGAGGACGGCCTTGCTTTGCTTGCTTTTTGCGCTGATTAACCAGAGTGAGCCTCAATTTGTTACCCTGGCCTGGTACCCTGTCTAGGAGTTAAATGGGGAGCTCTCCCCCATAGCTGAGCTGAGCTGAGTGTGTCAAATGTCGCCAGAAGTTACGGTCAGGGGTTTAAGCAAGTCCCAGCCAGAAGAGCAACAGTAAAAGTTGGTTAGTTAAAAGTGTTTTGTCATTGTTGACACCTTGCGTCTTCGTCTACTTGTGCTGCTTTAGAAACTTGAGACATTGACAATAGGGCAAAGTCAAAAGAAAAGGCAAAAACGCAAAAGTTTTCCCTTTTTGCCCCTTTTTTTGTGCAAAAGTTACTTTACTGCTTTTGTTGCTGTGCTTTTTGTATACCCTTCATAAAGTGGGGTATTCTAGTTTGGATAACAAACTTGCTAAGAATTGAAGGAAGTAAGTTTGAGTCACGCAGACTGGGCCAATTCTCTAATCCAATTAAATGATATTTGCAATTATCAGGCATGAATGAGAGCAGTTCTATAAGTCGTATTTCTGTCTGTATTGAAGATAAACTTTCGCTTTCGATAAACTTCTTCAGAGACACGGATTCTCTTCAATTCTTAAACATTTTTCATTTAACAAACTGTAGAACTTTATCGAAAAACTTGATCAAGCTATTCAAGAATCGATATGAATGAACCTTATAATGTTCTCTTAGCAACACATATATCACACTCTACCTTAAGTGTACCCAAATTTCGATTAACCCAATTTAGTGGTTCCACATATTTTTGGTGTGGGCATCTCCCAGCTTACATTGATTGCTCTTAAATATTTCTGTTGGCATTTCGCGGCAAAGTTTGCGTTGTTTAAATCTAATTTATTATATTGTGTGGCCAGTTTTAAAGCCGTGTAACCAGCGAGAACAACAATGTGCCCAATCCTCCCACATGCCCAATGTATCTGTGTTTTGTTATGGGGTTTTATCGGGTGTTCGGTGTTAAGCCCTTATGCATGGCAATGTTGCCATGGCTTTTGTGTATTTGCTTCTGCCACAGATTTGCGACGAGCAGCAGCTCATGTGACTTTTTGTGATGTCCCCCAACTAGTAGACCCGCACATCCCATTTTCCATTGGTTTTGGTTTTCAGTTGCTGTTGCTGCGGCAAACCTCAATTTGTTTGTTTGTTTGTTCTTACGTCTTCGTCTTCGTCTTCATATCATTTACGCTTATTTTGGGCTCTCTTGTGACGCTTTGAAAACTGAGACTCGACTCGGCCCACAGCTGAGCTGAACTGTGCTGAGCCAGCTTCCGCTACCAATTTATCATTGTGTGGAGCAATTTGTACAGATTCAGTTTCAAGTGGCTGAATGTGGTCCTGGGGCCTAAGCCCATGTGATCAGATAGGAACTGCAGTTAAACTGCAATCGCATTTGGTATTTTCATTACGCTTTCCCATAAAAAATGCAATGAAAGGCGAAATTATCTACAGGAAGTTGCTAGAGTCGACTATGTAGTTACCCTGTAACTATAAATGTCTCGGGTGTCACTTGTATAGGTTTATAGTTTGAAGGCGTAGCTCCTCAATTGAATATGAAACTGCGTAAACAGGAGTAACTCACGATATGATAGAAAGATTAGACTTCAGCGGGTGGAGGCAGTTTCACACTAACTGGCCAAAGCAAAGACATTGTCATTGGTTCTTCAACAGGCAGTGAAGATATAACGAGACACCACAGCGACTATATCACCACTGCGATTCCATCGACCTCACCTATTAGTTAGAAAATATGTATGCTCACATGTAAGTCCTTTCAAAGTTTAGCATTCTCAGTTCGTTCTAGTTTTGAACCAGCCATGAATGAGATGGATTTGTTGATAAACTAGACTCCTGATGATAGACCGTGGCTTGTATTAAAACAGTCTGTGGAGTCAACCGAAGCTCCAACTTGTGAATTTGTAACTTTCAGTACTTTATCAAATTCAATGAAATGCAACTTCGTATCGATCGTATCGTAAGCTTTGAAAACTTTGTAAGCTGCATAGTTTATATTCAAGTTGAGAGAGCTTGCACGAGTCCATGTACAAGTAGAGAGCGCTTAAACGAGTTTATATACAAGAAGTGAGCGCTTGCACGAGTTCATATACAAAAGGTGAGCGCTTACACGAGTTCATATACAAGTAGAGAGCGATTGCACGAGTTCATATACAAGTAGAGAGAGCTTACTAAGTTCATATACAAGAAGCGATTGCTAGCACGAGCTCATATACAATTCGAGAGAGCTTACACAAGTTTATATACAAGAAGTGAGCGCTTGCACGAGTTTTATACAAGTAGAGAGCGCTCGCACGAGTTCATATACAAGTAGAGAGCGCTTGCACGAGTTCATATACAAGTAGAGAGCGCTTGCACGAGTTCATATACAAGTAGAGAGGGCTTAAACGAGTTTATATACAAGTAGAGACAGCTTAAACGAGTTCATATACAAGAAGTGAGTGCTTGCACGAGTTTATATACAAGAAGTGAGCGCTTGCACGAGTTCACATACAAGTAGAGAGCGTTTAAACGAGTTTATATACAAGAAGAGAGCGCTTGCACGAGTTCATATCCAAGAAGAGAGCGCTTGCACGAGTTCATATACAAGTAGAGAGAGCTTAAACAAGTTTATATACAAGAAGTGAGCTCTTGCACGAGTTTTATACAAGAAGAAAGCCCTTGCACGAGTTCATATACAAGTAGAGAGAGCTTAAACAAGTTTATATACAAGAAGTGAGCGCTTGCACGAGTTCATATACAAGTAGAGAGGGCTTGCACCATCTAAACCAAAATGTCTTCCATAATAAAAGCTTCCGCAAATCAAAGCGAAGTGTTTGAGCTTACAAAAGTAAGTAAGTTGGGGTCGGTTATACTCATGTAAACGTATATAGATCGCAAGACCTTTCTAAATTTTTGTATATATCATATCTTGTGTGTAACATTTGTTGCAATATCTTGAGATCTTTTTCATATGGTTTTCTTCTAGCCAAACATTTGAGAACCCCTGCAATGCCGAATGAAATTCCTTTTACTTTCGTTTTTCCCACCATCTTCATAAATGTTGTCCTACGCCAATATACCCCATGTTTAACGGGATATTCGCGCTAATAAAAAAGAAAGTTATCAACGTAAACAATTCAAGCACTTCAACTAGTTTTTGGGCGCCTCGATAGTGCTCGAGATAATAGCAAGCGGCGCTGTGGCTTGATATTGTTACCAAAGTGGGGGGCGGTGGCGAAAACTGTAGCATAATGAAAAGTTATCAGCATGAAGGACAGAGCGAGATAGGGACACAGACACAGATGCCCTTGCTCGCTTACTCGCCCAGTCGCTCAAACTGGCAAAACGCAGAGCGACAAATTTTTATGGGCAAACTTTCAATTACCCAACTTTTTTCTTGCTTGAATTACTTTTGAAATGCTTTCACACACACACACACACACATACACACACGTACAAAGCAATATGCATATATGTATGTGTGTGTGTGTGAGTGTGTAGTTGTTGTTACTTTGCTTTGCCTTGCCTTGCCTTGCCTTGCCGTTCAGTGTGCTTGCTTGCCATTTTTTTGGGGTAGGACTGGATATCGCCGCCTCAGTCTTTGATGTTCTGTATATGGTAGGGGGTGTTCATACTCTCAGCAGCTCAACGACCATTGACTGGGCTCGCACACACACACCCAGAGAAATATACCTCGCACCCTCTCACCTGACCTTCAGGAATGACTACCATTTATAATGCCTGTATATTATTACTTTTCATTTTGCAGTGAGCCAAATTTACGAGCATGCTTTGCAATTTCTCAACTTGTTACTTAACGCGAGCTCCACTTAAACACTTTTAACGCAATTCTTGCACGGCTAAAAGGAAATACGGCGTGAAATATGGTATTTTAAGCGTATACCAGACAATGCCAGAACCACTTCACAAATGGCTCTTCTATATGTATGTATATATTTATACCATGCACAGCGCGAGTGTATTGCTGAGAGGAGGAGCATTTGGAGCCATACCATAAATCATAATCTGTTGGCACTCGGTTCATAAAATATTGATGCTAAAGAGTTCACAGATGGATACACATGCTCCGATGATAATAGCTACTAAACACCTACTTACCCAAGTAAAGTTATTAAAATGGCATGAAGGAGACACAGACTGACACCGACTGAAAGAACCGGGGGCGGGGGCAGAGCGAAAAGACAAAAAGGATATTTTTCCTGCTGTGTCTGCACTAAAATATAAAGCCACATGACAGTTGATTATTTATGAGTCTGGAATGTGGATGGGTAGCTTTTGGCTTGGACCGGGAGTTTATTAGCCAATGTGGGCTTTTCATAATAGCTAGGCATATGAGAGGACGCTTGCGTAATGAACTAAAATGCATTATGCAAATTTAAATGATTATCTTGAATGCGATGATGATATTGTTTATCATGAAAGTTTGATTTGTTTATTTCGAAAAAGTAGGTCAAAAGGTGATTTTCTTGTTACTAATTTATTATTATGAGACTGTGAAACAAGAAGTCATCTAAAGTTCCAGATTTGTTGGATATTAAGAATGAGAAAAGACTTCAATATGTAAACGTTATTATGAATGTGGGTTCTCTTTAAATATAAAAGAAATGGATATATTCTATGTATGAAATAAAGCTGAATTGTGAACCTAAACTCATAAAACTAAACCTCAAAAAATATCAAATTTTAACCCAGAGGAGAAACTTGTTTCTAATATCTGAATGTCTGGATTTGCACTCCTGATTGTAATTGCAAGGAGTTAAGCTCTTGAAGAGATCTTTTTATATAGGAAATACATACATTTCACATCAATCTTAGTCTAAGCCCAGTTTTGCCCTTAATAAACGATGATACGATGATACATAACCAAACGACTCCACGAGATCTAGGAGAAATTGAAACTGAGTAACCAAGACCATAGCCAACTTTCACCATGACATTTAGCACTGAACTATGCCCTCTTTTAACAGCTTTTAAGCCATTTTTATGTTTTTGAATTTGTGGGTTGTTTAGACCGTTGTGGTACATTTTCATAAAAAAGAAACATTCTATTAAAATGTTCATAGTATGCGCTTCGACGCCATTCGCGGGTTCATCAGGGAGTCTGCCTTCATTTGTTGATCAAATTATTAATGACATTAAACACATGAGGAAATATAAGTACACTTATAAAATACATTAATTTAAGAACCAATTTTACAGTTATAATTTCTATTATTAAGAAACATTTTGGTTTACCTCTGATTAGCTTTAAGATCAAGGGCCAACTAAAGAAGCTTTGCTGGTTTCTAAGCGAGCGGAGCAAATTTGCTGTAAAAAACAAGCTGATGATATACAAGCAGGTGGTTGAAGCTGTCTTTAGATACGCCCTACCAATCTGGTGATCCAGTTTCAAAAGCCAGCTTAGAAGAATACAGGTTCAAAATAAGACACTCCTTCAAATTTGTGGCGCCCTGTGGTATGGAAGCAACAGCACTCTTCATAAGCACCTGGGTGTCAGACATGTGGGAGATGAACAGATACAAAACATTTTGACTGGCTGGAGTAGCAGTCTAATCCTTTTGCTAGGGCTCTTATCCTCTACCCCTTGAGGAGAAGGCTGCAGTGAGATATATTGAAAGTGCCAAAATAATGTTATGTGACACATGCTATTCTTATGAAGACGCTATCTCAAGAGTGAACTTGTAAATATGCTCGCAGCTAACTGAGGTATGTTCTAAGCCATAATGATTCACATTGGTAGCCTTGAGGATCAATCATTGTGAAACGGGTAGTAGGCGGCCATATAAAATTAGTAACATCTTTGGTTTTCCCATTGTTTGATTGTCATTTCTGTAAAAAGTAGATGTGGTTAGGCTTCTTTCATCTTTGGAACTATAGCAAGTGAGCATAATTAGCCTTTTCTAATCAAGGACAATGACAGTGTCAGCAAACGCACACTCCGATACTCATTATGATCTTTGGCTTACAAATTCGCTTTAAGGAAAATCCCGCTTTGCTTTTCACTATCGATGAATTGACAGATTGAGACAGTCTTAATTTAAAACTGCTAAGATCTATAGGAGTCTAAGATTGGTTGGGTATCATTCTTAGATTGAGTGGATATCAATTGGGTATCAATCTTAGAGTTTTATAGATCTTAGTAGCCTCAAATTGCATTGGAAAACTTTGGCTGGCTTGAGGAGCACCCTTATTATTTTGCTAGGGGTCTCCTCTATCATTTGTGGAGAAGAAGTCTGAAGAGGCGGAACCAGGGGGACAATAGTGATGTTAAATTTAATTAACTTCATCAATTTTTGTGAATCTAAAGACATGTTCACAGCTTGCTACACAGACAGATGCTACGTAACAAAGGGTAAACTCCAACATATTAAAAAAGCCTCAATACTGTCTGTCTCATTTAGTCTAGTCTGTTTTCATTTAAATTTCTTCTAAATATCCCATTACCATTATTCATTAAACACAAAAAACTTCCTTTAAAATATAATCTATGCCGAACCTAAATAGTCCCCCTAAGAATAGAAAATTTTCAACTAAATATCTAACCATTTTTATTGACATTTTAGCCCAAAACAGATACAGATAGAACACAAATATTTGCAAATCCCCCAAAGACCACAAACAAACAAAATCCACAACAGAATGAAAACAAGAAGAACAAAAATATATTGCACAAAACTGTCATTTGGAACATTTAAATTTCTATTGCAGTTTCGCCATTTGCAGTCTAAATAAATTGACAGTGGAAAATGGCAAAACAAAAATCGACAGAGAACAACGCAAAAATGCAAACAACAACAACAACAACAGCAACAGCAACAAGAAGCGAGCATGGCAGGATGATGGCAAATGTTTGTCCAACTGGTTGCAACGTTTGATGTCATTGCTGTTGCTGTTGTGGTTGTTGCTGTTGTTGTGGCTGTTGCTGCTCTTGTTTATGCCGATCGAGTCTGAATGATGGATGCTGATTTCGTTCTGTGTGGTACGCGTCATGTAAACAAAATGAACGTCAAGCTGAGCAACAGCAACATTTATGCAAATTTAGAGCCAACATTGCCTGGGCACCTGCAAGCATTTTGGAAATTTCCTTATCCTCAACACCAGGTAGATAGTTTGGAGCTAATCTGGCAATAGGCATAAACCAGACATGATGGTTTTCCTGTTTTTAAACTTACTCGTCTTCACATCCTTGTTTCCCATGTGTTTTCCTTCTGAGCTTCAAAATGTTTGCAGGGACAAAGCAGGACGTCAAGTCTAAAGTTGTGGCCAGAACATCCATTCCTTTGCCTGTGGCATTTGAACTTTTTAATGAAGCCAACGTCAGATGACGTCAGCACGGTTGAGGAAAGCGAAAGCCGTTTTAGGTTTTTAAAGTCAAGGGTCTTGGCTTGAATCAAATGGATCGATTCTGGCTGTGCCTGTGAGTGGGGGCGGCCGAGCAGCGGGTGTCAGCAATTAAAAACGCATAATTCATGCTCTACGGCACAGGCAAAGCTAGAGACGAATTTCACATAGCCTTGTCATAGGTATGCAAAGAAGTATGCTACAAATAATTAAATATCCTATACCAAAACTAATTGGTGGTCCTGGGTCCAGGGTCCAGCATAAAAACGCCAACCATGTGATGATGATGATGATGATGATGATGGAGCTGCATGTTCTTTAATTATTCCCATAGAGAGAGAGAGAGAGAGAGAAAGACACACAGCGTGCAAACACGATATGGTTGTGGGCGAGATTCAGCCATAAGGGTCAGCTAGAGCATTTCGTAGAGAGCTGAAATTATCATGTAGATGTAGCCACGACAGCAACAGCAACAACAGCAGCAGCAACAACAAGAATGACACATGATTACTCATACAACATCAGGCAATGGCCCTGCCCTGCCTTTGACCTGGACCAGATAACAACAACAACAACAGCAGCAGCAACAACAGCTAGGCTAAAGATTAGTCGTGTTTCCACCTACCTACCACCGCATTGTCCAAGGCAAAAACATATTGTGACATATAGCCAAGCATTAGCATGGCGTCTTTACTAGCCTTGTTCATACTCATACCAGTTCTAGATGTTGTTTTTGCTGCTGCTATTGTCGTTGTTGTTGTTGTATTAAAGGACACAAGCCATTATGCACTACACATATGATTAATGAGATTCAGGTTATTGTAGATGTTCCTAACCATTTGTTGTGCTTAGATAGTAGAAAGTAGTAAAAAGTGGGTGCATTTATCACATCATCTTAATCAATAATATCTGCTTACAGTCGAGTAAACATAATATGATCATAGTGTGGAGGGTCATGGTGGTCTCTAGAGATTTGGGGAAATCAATTTGGAAGCACTTTTATATGACCTTATTATGGGAAGATAGGGAAAACTCATCGGCTACTAGACTGATTTCCTTTTTGAAGCGATTTTGAGGTGTTTTAAGCACCTGCTGATTGGTGCGAGATTTGAAACCATCACCATTTGTCTCATATTAAGCGATTTTGAGGTGTTTTAAGCACCTGATTGCTTCGAGATATGAAATCATCGACATTTGAACATTTGGCTCATATTAAGCGATTTTGAGGTGTTTTAAGCACCTGCTGATTGGTGCGAGATTTGAAATCATCAACATTTGTCTCATCTTAAGCGATTTTGAGGTGTTTTAAGCGCCTTCAGATTGCTGCGAGATTTGAAACCATCGACTTTTGAACATTTGCCACACCTTAAGCGATTTTGAGCGCCTGCTGATTGGTGCGAAATTTGAAACCATAAACATTTGAACATTTGTCACATCTAAGCGGTTTTGAGTCGTTTCCAGCGCCTGCTGATTGCTGCGAGATTTGAAACCATCAACATTTTAACATTTGTCTCAATTTAAACGATTTTAAGATATTTTAAGCGCCTGCTGGTACACCTCAAATCTAGCAGCCAATCATTGTTCCAGAACCCTTTTAAAATTACGTTCAAATAAAGTTCTAAATTGACGTGTTTACATATGAAAAGGACAAAATCTGTAGAGTTTTCGTGACATCTGCAGTATGAGAAGTTCAAATAGATTTAAGGACTTATATACTGTGTATTTATAGTATCATATAATCTGCTTTCTTCGCTGATTGTCGATGTATTTCCATACAAGTGTACTCATGAGTCTTGACTTAGCAAGCTTTCCCCATTTGTGGAACAGAATTCATACACTTGCATTGATGCACAACAAAGTCAACATTTTAATTGTTAAATACAATTTTCTTTATATCAAAAACTATATGATTGGCCTTAAGATATCGTAGATACTTTAATATAATATGCAGTTTCATCTTTATAACATGTTTTGGACACATTTTATTCACTTTAGGAACTTTTAATAACTAATACTTTAAGAACATGAGTAGAAAATCCTTAATGGAATTGAAAATTGTCAAGAATTCACCTCCAAAATTACATTTTCAAACTATTCTTTGTTAAGAAGACTTTGGAATTGAATGTGTTGAGAGAATTATAAGATATATAACTAAGTTATCTTCGATTTCATACAACATACTTGTGGGATTGGTCTGGCAACTCTGTTAGATTAGTTCACCACAGATGACAACAGATGGCGTGATCAGCGCAAAACGCGACAAGAGGTTGACGAAATTAACGACACAAGAAGAAGGAGACTAATAACGATGCTTACTCGAGTTCAGACGTGCTGCGCTAAGAGATGACATTCAATCCAAAGCAGAAAAGCATTTTTATTCAATTATCTATCCAAATTAATATTCTATCTTATTCGTTATACTTTACTTGTATTCTTATTGAATAAACAGTAAATCAAGGCCAATTCCCACTCATATATTTATAACAATCTAAAGAAGTATCAAGGATTTCAATCTTTATAAGACGTTTTTGAATCTCCAACTTTTCTATACATTTTCACCTTTTGTCCAAGTGACCTAAGACTAAACTTCTATGAAAAGGTCAATACACAAATGAGTTGATTCCACTAAATGTGGCTGCTCAAAGTCCATAAATCATCGAATCATCTAAATCAACTTCATGCTGTGCAGCACATCTCCTCATTCCCTCTCCCTGGCTCACCCCCGCCACCCATATCCCATCACACACACAAATATGCTTCACATGAATAAAACCGCAAATGCATTCTTGTTGACGATGCTGTTGGGTTTTTGCTCTGTCGCTGGCCTAACCCATTGTCACCAACATGGCGCAAAATCCACTTCAATTTGTTGGCCTTGCCAACCGCATCACGAATTCATGACCCTATAGTATGTTCGGTCAGTAGCGAATAAAAAAAAAAACAACAATAACAACAACAACAACAACAATATAAAAGTGCAGCAGCCTCTAGGGAGGGCGTGGCTAAGCCAACCATCAATCAAAACGGCAGTCCTCCACACACACACACACACTCACACTCATACACACAGCCTGACAAAGGGCTTTCTAAAAATGTTTGGCCAAAAATTGTTCAACGCCACAAATTGTTTTGTTTGCGCCACATGACGTATGCGTGATGTTATGGCCCATAAGCCACGCGCCCAATGCCATTGTGTACGCAACTCTATATAATTATGGCCTGACCCCGGACGACATTTTATTAAATTCAATTATTTATTAATTAACTAAACTTTTGACAATTTTAGCCAGTCTGACAGGATTTTTGGGCATTCGGAACAAGTTGTCTGATGAGAGTTGCTTTGAACTTCAGCGCGCCAGGATTTCCAACTGACACACTGACATTTAATTTATTGCGGCTACGCTGACAAGCTATTTAGATTGATTGTTGTTTAGCCAGCGGGACAGTGGGAGAGGCGGAGAGGTGGGAGGTGGGAGGTGGCCAGAGATTAATTAATAACAAGCACGCAGCTCAGTCGTCAGTCAAAGAAATGAATGCAAAAATTAATTTTAGACATGCTGCTGCAAGCTTGCAAATTGGCCCAACCACGCCCCATTGTCTACGCCCTAGTAACCCTAGCAACCGTGTAATTTAATGAAACTTTTGTTTTCAGCATTTCATTTCATTAATTTGTCTCACACAATTGTCACCAAAGGTATTGTCCTGCTGCCCAATAAATGTCAAAAGGGCGACAAGTCAACAAATCTAGAAATTCATTTCAATTCATTAAGCAAAAGTTGTTGTCCTTGTCGGTTGTTGTTGTTGTTGTTGTTGTTGTTGAATGTATTGTTGAGTCCTTCAAAAAGAGAGCTTTATAAATTTTGTAAGGAATTTTGCAATGACAGTAGAAAGCTTTGGCATATCTACAAAACACTCATATATATATTATGAGTCAAGCTTGCCTGAGCCTGCCTGATGGTAGGATAAGATTGATATCACTCTTGCCTAGCTTGAGCTAATTCTGCAGATGTCTTGCTGTTTCAAGATAAAAGTTATAAGATTCAATTTGTAAACTGAATTCTCTAGTTGAGAGAATTACTTGGTTTTTGATAGATACAAATTCACAGGTCGAAAGTCAAAAGGAAACCTACTTGATTTGTGATCAATTTTAGATAAATATTCCTAAGGATATTTGATTATTTTTACTATAACTATGAGCTAGCTCTGTAATGATCGAACAGGATTAAGACTAGTGAAATCATAGAGAGATAAACAGCATTTTTTATTAAAATTATCATTGGTTTTTAGGTTATTTTTTAACGTATTCAATAACACATTTCCAAATTTGAATCTGATCTCACTCTAATATGACTTTGCTGTCATACGAACGATGAATTTTACATAAATCCTCATAGAATTGCTATATCATATAACTACTTTCATACAGATGACTCATTTTTATATATTTTTTACAAATATAGCGAAAAATTTTCCTAACTAAAGTGTATAAATGCTTCGACGAGGCTAAGTCCAGCTCTTCCTTTCTTATTGTTATACAATTGTTGTAGTTATTGTTGTAATTGCTGTTGTTATTGTTGTTGTTGTTGTTGCTGTTGTTCATTTATTTGTTAACTAAGCTGGCATTTAAATTGAATACCAAAAATATGTATTGCAAAATCGTGTTGAAAGCCAGCAATTAATTAACATTGCCTGGCAATTGGATGCCAAGCAAGCAAATATCTATGGCCAGCAGTGCGTATGATTAATATGGCCGAGTTTAACATTTGGGGGTGCATTGAAGTAGAACTGTGCGATATGGAGGCACGTGTTTGGCATTTCTTTTGTACTTTTTCGGCAGTTTTAAATTCAACAATGCCACACCCCTCTCAAGACAGGGTGGACATAAATCTCTCAAGTGTCACATAAAATTTCCGCACATGTACAGCATCGAAATGAAATGGAAGCCAGTTCGGTTCGGCGGCAGAGCGGCGGGGGGAGTGGTTGGGGGAGGGCCAAGCCAAAACAGAGGCCGTAGTGCAATAAGTCAAGTTATCAAAGTTAATAATTCTTAATGTTAGTGCATAAATAAGGCGCGGGAGGGGGCGGGTAACAGACATGTCACAGCCAGCGCCCATAAAAGTATGCTTCAAATAAATACAAAGGCGAAAAAATTCACAATTTATGCAAAAAAATAAAGAAGCAACAGCAGCAACTGAAGAAAAACTGACTGAAGGCTAATTTGCATAAAGAAATCGGCAAAGCGAAATACTGGATATACATATATTTACGTTTATATGTGTCTCTTTCCGTCTGTATGTGTCTGTGTGTGTGTGTGTATGTGTGAGCCTTCGCTCTGCTCAGTGGCGCGGCAAATATGAAAAGTATAAAGTGTTCATGCTGACATTGGGACATAAAATTATATATACATATATATATATATATATCTACATACTATATATACATATTTATGCATATATGTAGATATATACAACTGTTACTGTTACTGTTTTACTTGGTAGGCCTCTTGACTAATAGCTCTGCTCCGACTGTTTGTTCAAAGCACTAAAGCATAAATGCCATGGCCAAACAATAAAGCATACAAGGATTCATGCCTGCTTGCGTACGGTGAAGCCATTGGAACTGGAGTAACCCACCAGCACCGCCCACAATCAGGGCAAGAGAGAGAGAACAACAGCAGAGTTGTTGCCTTGGGCGTTTAAAAGAAAAAACATTACTTTCGATTGTAGCCATTGCTCAATGGCTGTTCTGTTACTAATTCTGTGTGTTTGCCACTGCCCCCGCCGGCATTGTATTTTATGAAATACATATTTTTTGGTTTGAAGATATCATAAAAACTTTTATTCCAATCATAGGATATGATATGAGCCAGCCTTATGTCCATCTGATGAGTTCAGAGCTCTAACTACAAGTACTTATTCCATTGTTTAAAAAAAAAAAACAAAGAGGAAACTACTTGTTAAGAGTTATGGCACATTATTGAGCTGCTGATACAAACAGCTTGAATTGCTCACATAGGAACTATCAATTCAAGTACAAGTTGAAGCTTTCAAGGGTATAATTACTGCGCGAAGAAAGTTAATAGCCTCAGTTCAAGTTGCCTGTTTTATTATAGGCAAAGTTTTATAAGATTTAACTTGACTTAAACATTCAACTTAACTTAAAAGTATTGTGGTGAAAATCAGACTTGGAGTAGTTTTATTTGGTTGCTTTCATTATGGTTTAGCCAAGCGGGAACAACATTTAGGGTTATGGTAAGCAGTGTGATGCTATGTGTCCCTGTAGTTGTTGCCAAGCAAGTCACATATATTGACTCTTAATGTTATTCCTGATATGTAGATCGGCTGCAGTATGGTCGATGATCGATGCGGTCGACTGGTGGATGTTTGATGGTTACCTATGGCACTTGGATGCTACAGCCCGCTTGCTGGTAGATGGTGAAGACGTGGGCTAGTACAGGCGCTGGTCTATTCCGTGGGGACGCCAAATATCTAGAGAGAGTAGGATGAAAACGGATCCCGCCATGTAAGAGTTTATTTTTGGTTGCAACTTAGCTTTCGTCTCTCAAAGCATTGTCAGCTGTTAAGTATGCAAATATCGAAATGGAGATTGCAACAATTGTAGAGAGCTGCTATCGCTTATCTCGATAACAGTTATTATTAGGGGCAAATATCGCTTATCTCGATAACAGTTACGATCTGGAGCAAATATAGTGGCAGTTCGTAGCTAATATATCTCAGTTGCCATAGCTTATTTGTAGCAGTTGAGATTTTCCTCTACGGATTGTTCAATATAGATGGAATTGATAGTGCTCTTATACAAATGCAATAGAATCTTCAAACAGCCCAGAAGTGAAGCCTATAAAATTCATATAAAAGAAAAAATATGTGATAACATTTTCCTTAAACCTATATTAGAAGGTGATAAAAGATAAAGATAAATCTTTTCTAAAAACTACAAAAACTCTAAGTTTTAAAGTAGCTGAGTAGATTAAAGACATATAAAAACACATAACAACATATGACTATGATACCTGGAACACATCATATACTTCATGAACAACCTAAGCGTACTCCTCTGTTATAGTTTTTTGGGTTTTTTTCATTCATATGAAACTTGCCAGATCGATAGATAATGTGCTTATACTTTAACCGAAATATTTAACACTAAGCCAAAAAGATGCATACTTTATATCAGCGAGGTTCAGCAAATTTTCAATCGGGAGCACTACAACAACAGCTACAACTAAAACTACCTTTAGCATCTGTCTGTCCCACACCATGAGTGTGCATTTTGCTGTTGCTTAATTGTATACTCTTCTTTGTGAGCTAATTACGCAGCTGCATAAATTTCTATTGCAACTTTACTCAAGATCTCTGAGAGCTCTGGGAGCCAAGGCCTGCCCATTGCTGCTTCTACATTATTGGATATGCTTGCTTCAGGCAGAGTCATACATTTACCTGATATACTTATACAATATACATAGTCTATATTCTACAAGTATAAGATAATAATATGTTTAGCTTATATGAATTTCAAGATTCGTTTTTCTTCTAATCAATCGGCCAATAAAACTGAAACACACAAAGGAAAAGAGGATAAGATAGTGTTCTCTTTGCTTACCCCACCCTTACCCGCGTCTCCCACGCGTCCAACCTAATTAAGCATTTCGACGACACAAAAGCGTCACTAACTTCGAATGCTTTGAGTCTCGAAGAGTTTCTCATAAGACTGCGCTTTCACCGAACGAATGATGTCTGAAGTCTTTGCAGTCATTTTCCGCAATGACAAAAGCAAATACAAATTCACTGAACTCAGGAGTAATATGTCAGCTTGAAACATATCACCAAAGCTAATATATATTAATCGTGGGTGTTTCCTCATGCATTCGATGTAATGCCTCGTTCGATATTAGGTTTATTTCTAATGCTTCTTAATATTTTATCAAAGCCATTTGGCTCCTCTTATCATATCACATGTTTATCATACTAAAATCCACATTTACCTTGACTTATTTACGTAATCTCAAATGAAGTTTAATTGACATCTTACATACATTACTGAAAGCCTCAAGCATTCTGGCCACACGTTATCTTCGTGTCAATTGCATATAACACTTCAGTTCACTTCACCTTACTGCATTTCGAGCGTAGTTCAAGCTCAATTAATAGTTATTACATATCATTTAGTTTATTTGGTTCATTAAATAAATATTGAAAAGTGCATTTTCCGGACATTTATAGCTGCACAACTGTTCCAACTGTTGCTATTAAGTTTTATATATCAAAATTTATGAGCAAGCTTAAGCCAAGGGCCAAAAATGTTCACTGGAATTGTTATAAAAGTTCATTGTGCCACATTTCATTTGGCTAAGAGTGCCCGCTGGCTTGTCTTGCCTTGAGTTGGCCCGACTTGGCTTCGCTGGCCTGGCCTGGCCTGCCCTGCCGTGTTGGCCACATTCTGATGATGATGCCCGCGAGCTATCAAAGCGATTGCTTCATTTTTTGTGACGCCATTCCTGGTCGTTGGCCAACTTATCCATGTCTCTGCACAGAGTTAATGCTTTTAAGTGACTAACCAAATGGGAATTCAAGTTTGAGTTGCTGCTAGTCAGTGGCTCCTGCCGTGCGCGCACTGCTGTCCATCTACTTCTCTACTGGAGTCACTGAAGCGCAACTAGACAAACTAGAAGTCCGTTTTCTTTTCTTTTTCTTTTTTTTTTTTGCTCAGGCAGCTGGAAAAATTGTGCGCCAATTCTCTAAGGTGATTATTTTGTGATTGTTGTGTCAATTTTTAACGCAAACAAAAGCTACAATCTCGAACGTGGGCCGCGTGAACTGAGGCATATTTTGATTTCATTATGACCAACTAGGAAAATTCACAGTTCATGGTTCTGCTCCTGCTGCTGCTGCTCCTGCTGCCACTGTTGATCTGGCCGCCCCATTATAATGGCCATAAGCATATTCTTATGCGAGTATTTACATACACATTTCGTTATGCTTACTTTCCCTAATGCGGCGCCTAGCCGGGGCTCCATTTTGAAAATGACTGCCTCGTATCCTTGTTGTTGTAGCAGCTCCTTGTTATTGTTGGCCAGCTATCACTCTGATTGCACGCTAGTTACATAGAGCCATATGGCTTTTTGTTTTGAAACCAATTTCAGAGACATTTTTAGAACAACGCTGCATAAATATTCATCAAAACTATTTATAATTCCTAAGCAAGAATACAAAATTTAACTATTGAAATCGATTGTGGTAAACTCTAGATTATTGATAGGACTTATCAATGATGAGTTACTCTGCTTGTAGCGGCTTTTAGATAGTATGATAAGGATAGTGTAAATTCAAATTTCAGATAGAATTTTTGGGTTTTATTTTAGAGTTTTTAGATGGAATTTAAAGGACAGAATAACTTAGGTCCAAATATATATTTAAAACTTTACTCGGAATCATTTCCTGGTACATTTTTCTGCAGGCATGATCAATGGGTATAATCTTTTAGTGAAAACAGAAAAAGTAACCTCCATATGCCTACATATATTAAACGTTACGAAACTACTTTTATATGACGAGTTTTCTTCTATGAAAAGAACTTGGCACAGCTCACTTTTCATCATACTTTTTCGGATCCATTGAATACGAATTTCAAATTTTAGCTTTGTTTTCTTAAATAGATGAAAAGCTCTGACGAATTTCCTCACATTCCCTGATAAGTTTTGAACCAGATTAGGTCCCACTTGCTGTTCCAATTGTCTAAAACGTCTCCTTTGCCATAGAATTTAAATTCGGCGAAAATTTAAGCCCTTGGTCGTTTATGGCTTATAGGATATGATGGAACTAGGTTTGTTTTCACTGTAGTGGGCCATGTACATATATTCATATATTGCTTATGATTGCATTTGATACCCGGAACCAGGGTTGTTAAACTTGTTGTTAAACTCAGCAAATCTCATTAACATTTGCATAAAGCTTTGTTTCTCAGAAATATGTTCTCACCCTAAGAGCCAAATAATGCTGACCCAACGGGCTAAGCGCTCGCTTTACGGTGGCAACTCAATAAGTTAGCAGCGTAATGCGATCCTTTGCAAGGCGCACGTATGCATATGTTATTTATATTCTTTATTTCTCGACCTTATTATTGATAAAGAGGGTTTTAGTTGGCAGCTGAACAAGGCTAGCTGTATTTTCTCATCTTTCATTTAACATTTAAAGTTTTCTTTAAGAATTCACCTGATTAAAACCTCGCCTCAAGTAATTCAAACTAAATTAGTATAAACTTTGGTTTAAACATCATTCAAGGCTGAATCTACTCGTAGGAGTGCATCGATGCAGCTGAAGATATTTATTAAAATATATTTTCTTATTATATTAAATATCTTATTGCTTATTTCACATAATTGGTTTCAGTTTTCAAATGGTCTTGAACCATTTTGTAAGCAAATCAGCTTTTGTTTTGCCACAATTTGCATAGGGAAAATCAACTAAAGAATATTCATTTCAATATATTAGATTTGGTGAACTGAATTTGTTATGACTTTTCAGTTTTCTTTTACTGCAGATGGTCCTGCATCCCGCTGTGCTCCGCTGTGCTGTGCTGTGCTGAGCTGCATCTTATGCGCTTGACAAGCAGCGTTAAAATCTCCACTGACCGGAAAATAATTTGAAAATGTTATTCATTATGCATTACCCTCGCACTCGCACTTGGTGAGTTGTGTTATTTTGCGCTCACTTCCTGCCTGAACTTTGCATTTACATTTTTTTTTTCATTTTTTGTATATTTTGTTTTAGCGAAACTGTTGGCATTTTTTGTTGCAATCTAGTTGGCCAGGATGCAGGGGGTTACATGGCGGTGATGGTGATGGTAGTGATGGTAGTGATGGTGGTGATGGTCTGGGGCCTAGCTTCTCTAATTCTAAAGAGTGTGTGCCGAGCAAAAGTTGAAGGAAAAGTTTGCGTTTTCATACTGGAACACTGCATCACCATTGCCCTACTGTGTGGCTAGGACTAATGCTCAGATTTGAGGCTGCGGCTGTGAGAGTTTTAACCAGATTGTTGTTTAAAGCTGAATTAGCGCTGGTCGAAAGTCGCGGTGGTGCTGGTGGCTGGCTGGCTAAGTAGTTTACAAAGGGCGGGCGAGTGGGAACTGGTGAGCGAAGTGGCAGAGTGGTTGCCTTGAAATAACTGGCACAAGCCAGACTTCAAACAATGAACATTAAACGCAACAGACTCGACTCGACTCGACTCGCAATTCAAACATTTCATTTCATATAATGTTGAGCAAGGACATTGCTAAAGTTGAGCTTAGAGTGCCTTTGCAATTCCTGTGTAATTGTAATGGTAATTAATACACTGCTAAAATAATATTCATTCCAGCAAGAAATATGAAAGTTGAAATCTGTTGAAATTTGTGGCTGCCCAATTGCCAATTGACAATGTTAACCAATGTAATCTGTGCTGTCGTTTGTATGCTATGTTACATGCCATTACATTCTGCTTATCTGCATTCCATTATTCCTCTAATAAGCTCAGCTTTGGTCCTGAGCGAAACAGCTGCAAAATATGTATCTCTAACTGCGAGCTTCTGCTGGCTTTTGGACCTTGAAGTTGACCCGCTGTTAAGTCTTCTTTCTTGTGGATAAATAGCAGCCAAGCCAAAGGATTGTTAGACAAATTCAATTTCATTAATTTCGTTCCATGAAAAGGCTTCTCCGATGGAATACCAACACATTAAGCTAGTGGAACTTCAGGGCGCACTTAAACAATAGCAGAGCCTGCAGTTTTTCCTGACAGCATGTTAGCGCTTGTCTTCTTCTGTCCTTCATGTACTTTGTTATCCAAATATTCACATTCAATTAAACCTCGAGATGGCTATGCCATGTATCTAAATCTGTATAGTTCGATTTCAATTTGGATTTCCACTTCTTTGAGTGTAGTCGCTGGCATAACTTCCCTCCTGCATTCAGCTTGGTTAATGCAGCAGCAGTAATGGGATTATTTCATAGACCACCTGGCTAGTTTGGTTTCTGTTGCTCCATCTGCTTCTACTTCTAATTGAGCGAACATTTTGAGAGAACTAAGAGCTAAATCTTAAGTCCACAAATTAAGTCGCCTCTCCCTCTCCCGTCGTAACAATAACAAAAGTTAAAGTCGCCGTACGTCAAGCCAAAACGGAAATGTGGAAAATGCAGCTTGCAGCATCAGCATCAACGAATGCTTCAGGAGGCAAAAAAGTAGTGGAAACCGCCGCTAGACCAGTTATATGAGAACAAAAGGAAATCCATTGAAACACTGACATAGACAAGAGGAATAAGCAAGCAAGACAGAGAAGAGGGCAACAGAAAAAAAAAGAAAACAAGAAAAACAGCGACGAAAAATCCGCCAAGTTTTAGAGACAAAAGTCTGGCAACGGTTTTAAGATAAAAATGGAATGCGTCGTCGCATGCGACGAACATGAACAGAAATGGCACCCACAAGAGCTTCCGGCAGATGTCCGCTTTAACAACTCTTTTATCCACACGCACACACATAAGTGTACATGGTGATACACATAGATACACGCCCTGCACATTAGCAAAAGGGGCCGGGCAACGGTTTTGTCATAAACCCATTAAAAGTCAAGGACGAAATTCATGTTGCATGTTTATTCATGCACAAAACACACACACACACACACACACACACACAACAACAACGTGTGTGCGTGTGTAGCCAAAAGCCTCAGCCAACAAAGTAGCTTTAATTAATGAAACTCATTAAAGGGATGCGAGAGCACAAGGCAGGCAAGCGGCAAGTTGGCCAAGAGCAAGACACCAAGTCCTAGCCCAGGCTATCCAAGCCAGCCCAGACAGAGGAAGCACGCGCTTTGACCTGCCGCAATGCATTGCCATACATTGGGCCAGGCCAGAAAGTGGATGACGACGATGTTTGGTCACAGCCACAGCTTTATATGGCAAAGCCAAAGCCAGCCAGGCAGCTCAAGGAAAAGGAAAAGGACTAGGCTAGGCATCATCCTGGCTCGAACTTGGCCAAGGCAAACGAAGTTGCGAACGAAATACGAAAGACGCAAACACGAAAAAAGACGACAACCAAGGCAGACGAAGCTCACACAAGAGCCGAGAGAACAGTTATGAAAAGAGAGAGTGAAAGCGGGAGAATAATTGATGAGCTTTGCTGAGAGCCCCAGCTGGGGAAAGTGTGGTGAAAGTTCTGGCAATGACTCCGAAAAATTCAAGTTAAATGTGGGTGGCAAATGGCAAGCAGTGTTGAAGGTTCAGAAAGCAGTGCAACAGGCAAGCAGCCCATACATGAGCACTGCTATAAGCAGCAAAGGGGTGCAAAAGGTCTAATACTGATTTCAATATTATAAGACCGTTTTGTAAGGGTTGTTGTGATACTGTATGACATATAAGGGTTGTTATAATACTGTATAACATTTTTTATTAGACTGTATAACATGTTGTAAGATACTGTATAACATTTTTTATGAGATGTATAACGTTTTTTATGAGATGTATAACATTTTTATGAGATTTATAACAATTTGATGAAATTTATAACAATTTAATGAGATGTATAACACATTCAATACTATAATATGTTCTAGTAAAGTTTCGATGCTTGAAATAGTCGCCTTCTCACACCAAGGGTAAAAGGGTAAAGTTATGAATCGTACACAAGCATTGGTATAAGTATAAGATACAAAGCAGTGCAGTCTTGCTGATGATAATACGATGATATCTGTTTCTACATATTTCTATACAAATTACAGATACAAACAGGTGTGTTAACACAATTTGAGAATCTAATTCCTAATTCCTTTTTGCAATGTATAAATACGGGCAAGCTTAGTTGTTAAATACCAAACACTTGTTATATGTGCTAAAGGTCACTGATGATTGGAAGTTTGAGGCAAGCCCCAAAACAAACGCCTGTCTGTTAAAGCCTAACTCCTGAGGAAAAAATTTCTATGATATGCTAATTTTTGTTACTCAGTGACTCAGTTAATCAAATCTGGTGGTCCATCAGCTTTAACCAATTTAATTATATCGGTGTTTCCTAGCTCACTTGACCTCGAGCTTGCTAAATAAAAGCATTTAATATGAAAGTTACTACTTTAAGTTACTAATTTTAATTTTATTCATAATCTCTCAAAAAAACACAGTTTGGAAAAACATCTATAAGCTTTTCTCTGTAACGGCATGACACTCAGCATTTGAACCAACGGAACCACGGCTTGCAAGCTCAGAGTCTTGCTCTCTAGGCTACCCCTCTTAAGCGCGTAATCTGTGCAAAGTGTGCACATGAGCGTCTCTCAAAATTCCATATATATGTAATTTCAACGGGGGGTTGAACTCACGAACTTATGGTTGACAGATGAATACACTAGCCAATGGACCGTCTTCACCGGAATCAAAAACTGGACAGGCTTAATTAATTTCAATCCGAATCTGAGTTAAGCCAATCCTTTTAATCTTGTTATGACAACTTTCGAGCTTGATTCCCATTTCAATCCTATTCCGTATTTAAGTCAATCCTCCTATACTGGATAGAACCAACACGTTTCGGCTTGAATTTATCCCGGCATTTTCTTTTTTCTATGTAAAAGTCAAAAATTTCGGTATTCGGGCTGTGGGGGGACTCTTTTGAAAAGGTCGGAAAGGAACGCGTAAGTCAAAGAAATTTCTAATTCTGCACGGGTGGTATTCCCGATCCCAGAACCACCTTTTTATACTAATTTCAAAAAGATGTTTTACCACCATTCCAACCATGATACTGAATTTGCTGAGTTGAAAGGAAATTTTCGTTCAATTTAGGCACCTTGGAGTAGATAATCTTTGCTTCTATCGCCAATTAGCTAAAATCAAAACCATCCATAGAGGTCAAGTGTTATACAGCAACTTCTAACGGTAAATTGGTTCAAAAAAGAGAATATCCACTAGATGTCCAATATATATAGTATATATATATATACATAATCTTTGGCCAATTGGCTAACATCAAAACCATCCATAGAGGCCATAGCGACTTCTATCGGAGAATTGGCTCAACCAAACGAAAATATCCACTAGATGTCTAATTTATACCAACAATTTGTATAAGACTCTTAAGCAAGGCCTGCATACTGAATACCATTCTCCCACTCTCTCTTTGCCTTTCTCTCTTGCTTTCTCTATGTCTCTCAATAGCTGGGCAGGCGCAGGCGCCTTCTCAGGCCTCAGCGGACTGGGCCAACGTAAACGCAAGACAAGCCACAGCGAAAAGCAACAGCTTCGCCTCTGTCGACTCTTTGCATTCGACTTCAGCCACGACCACAACAACAAAAGCCACCCCCAAGGCAAACAGCAGGCTCGAGCTGTGGCTGGACGGGCGGGCTATCTACATCCTGACATCCTGTGGCATGCCCGGCACCTGCTGCATATCCAAAACAAAGGCCATTTATTTAGAATGGCAAGCGCAAAGCGGAAGCAGCAAAAAATAGACAACAACTGAGACTGTGTGGGGTTGGGTGTGCTTCACATTGGGGGTGTCGGGTTGGAGCGTTTCCAAGACAACTCTCGACCATAACAAGTAAAATATATCAGACGAAAATTAATTTTCCATCAAGAATTTTCTAAAAATATTCAAATTAACATTTAAAAATGCAATTGAAATATCTCCGTACACTTTTGGAGGGTCAAGTAAGGGTCGCCATATCGAGTAAGCATGAAATCTTATATCCTAATCAAACCCATGTTTCTCTAGGAGCAAATCCAACGTATTGCGGGCCTGGCCTGGTCGCCCAATCAGCAGAAGCTGGCCATTGCCACGGCTGATCGTCATATACTGCTCTACGACGATGCCGGCGAGCGACGGGACAAGTTTAGCACAAAGCCATCCAATGCAGCCAATGGCAAGAGCTCCTACGTCATCAGAGGTCTAGCTTTCAGTCCGGACTCCACCAAGCTGGCCGTTGGCCAGAGCGATAGCATTGTCTATGTGTATAAGCTGGGCGAGTCCTGGAATGACAAGAAGGTCATTTGCAATAAATTTCCTCAGGCGGGCGCTGTGACCGCCCTCATCTGGCTCTCCACGGGCGCCATTATAGCCGGTGAGTCGTTGGGTAATAAATAAAGATGACCTTGCTCACCTGATTTCATCCCACAAGGACTCGACGATGGCAAGGTGCGCGCTCTGCACTGTAAGAGCAACAAATCGCAGAGCCTTTACGGTGGTGACAGCATCTGCATCTCCCTGGCCGCCAATACCAAGGGCAATGGTTTTCTCAGTGGCCACAATGATGGCACCATCATACGCTTCTTTCTAACGGATGAGGCCACAGAGCCGTTGGGTCGCGTTGTGCAGCATCCGGTGCCACCGTTTGCCCTGGCCTGGCCCCAGGGTGGCTTCTGTGCGGCCGGATGCGATCAGCGGATTGTGTTCTACGACAGCATGGTGAGTTTGGGATTAAGCTTTATAACAAGGCTTTAGGTGCTAACCCGCTGTTCCTCCTCTAGGGTCGTCAGCTGCGCTGTTTCGACTACTCCCGCACCGAGGGCGAGCGTGAATTCACTGTGGCCGCCTGCAGTCCCAATGGTCAGGCCGTGGCCTTTGGCAGCTTCGACCGCATACGCATCTTCGCCTGGAGTCCACGTCAGGGCGCGTGGAGTGAGAGTGCCAGCAAGGAGATTTGCTGTCTGTACACACTTAGTGCTTTGCTTTGGCGTCGCGATGGTGCCCGCTTGGCTCTAGGCTCGGTCAGTGGAGCTGTCTTACTCTACGAGTCGGTGCTAAGGCGCACCATCTGGCAGGACAAGTTGGAGCTGATCTTTGTGGCTCCCAGTCAGCTGCTAGTGCGTTCGCTAGCGGAGCCCACGCAACAGTTGACAATCGAATCACAGCTGGGACTGGAGATTGACGATGTGCGAATCATGGGCAAGGACAATTATTTGGTGGCCCGCACCGAGGAGTCGCTGATATTGTGCGATCTGACACGGAATTTGGCCAGCGAGGTACCCTGGACGGCATCTGGACGACACGAGCGTTTCTATTTTGAGAATCCGACTGTGTGCCTGGTCTTCAATGTCGGCGAACTGAGTCTGGTGGAGTACGGCGAAAATCGCATCCTTGGCTCAGTGCGCACCGAGTTTGTCAATCCGCACGTCATCTCGGTGCGTCTCAATGAACGCGGCACGGGACGCGAGAACAAAAAGTTGGCTTTCCTGCTGGACGCCAAGACAATTTGTGTGGTAGATCTGCTGAGTCAACTGATCAGCGGACAAATCAATCACGAGACGAAGATCGATTGGTTGGAGCTGAGTGAGACGGCCCACAAGCTGCTCTTCCGCGACAAGAAGTTGCGTCTCATACTGGTGGACAACTATACGGGCAAAAAGCAGACGCTACTCAGTAATATCTCCTTTGTGCAATGGGTGCCCCAAAGCGATGTGGTGGTGGCCCAGAGCAATAGCAATCTGGCCATCTGGTATAACATTGATCTGCCTGAGCATGTGACCATGCAGAGCGTGCGGGGTGAGGCCATCGAAGTGCTGCGCGAGAATGTAAGTAAGAACACTCCTCCCTTTTCTTATCTCTCTCATCATCGTCTTTGCAGGGCCGCACCGTAGTGCACACCCAGGATGGACCCAGCGAGCATAGCTATCAGTTGGATGAGGGTCTCGTCGAGTTCGGCACAGCCGTCAATGATAGCGACTTTGGACGCGCCGTGCACTTTCTGGAATCGCTGGGCGACAAGCCAGCGGCCAAGGCCATGTGGCACAATCTGGCCATCATATCGCTGGAAGAAGGCAATCTGCGTGTGGCGCAGCGTTGCTACGCTGCCTTGGGCAATGTGTCCAAGGCCTTCTACCTGTCTGAAATGATACGAGAGGCGGACGAATTTGAGCAGTCCACCGGAAACCCAGGCATACACTGCCCACAGGTGCGTGCCAAGATGGCACTACTCGCCTCGGATCTGCGTACTGCCGAGCGTATTTATCTGGAGCAGGGCGACATTGAGGCAGCCTTGGGCATGTACCAACAGTTGAGAATGTGGGATGAAGCTGTCGCCTTGGCCGAACGACGTGGCTATGCCCGCTTGGCGGAGCTGAAGCAACAGCATATGGACTTTCTACTCAACAGTGAGCAGCAGGAGAAGGCCGGATTGGTGCTAGAGGAACAGGGTGAACTGCAGCAGGCCATGGCCCTGTTCCTTAAGGCCAACAAGCCGGCGAGGGCGGCACGCTTAGCCTTGAAAACACCCCACTTGCTGCAGGATGAAGATCTAATGCTGCAGGTCACGGAAGGATTGGTAAACTGTGAGCTCTATGAGCTGGCTGGCGATATTGCCCAACGCTTATCCCGCCAGGAAGCGGCCATGGCTCTATACCGCAAGGGCGGCGCTTATGCCAGAGCCCTGGAACTGGCCCGTGTGGTGGCCCCGCAGGAGGTGACTGCCCTGGAGGAACAGTGGGGCGACTGGTTGGTGGGGCGTAAGCAACTCGACGCCTCTATCAATCATTACATAGAAGCTGGTGCCACTCAAAAGGCTCTCGAGGCTGCCGTGGGAGCAAAGCAGTGGCGCAAGGCAGTCCAGATAGCGAAAGTGCTCGACGAACCGGAGCTGATACAACGCTACGCTTTGGATTTGTCCAAACATTTGGCCTTTGCTAACGATCTGGATGGAGCAGAGGACTTGCTAGTGCGTGCCAATCTGTACAAGGATGCCATTGAGCTGCTGAATCGTCATGGCAAGTGGGAGCGCGCTTATGTGATTGGTGAAAAGTATCTGAAGCCAGATCAGCTGAGGGAGCTCTTTGTCCAGCTGGCCGCTAGCCTGGAAGAGCAGGCCAAGTACCGTGACGCCGAGAAGGTGCTCATAGCCGTCAACGAGCCCGATCTAGCCATAGCCATGTACAAACGTCGCGAGCTATATGACTCCATGATTCGACTGGTAGAGCGATACCATAAGGATCTGTTGGATAGCACCCATCTGCACTTGGCCCGCCAGCTGGAGTCGAGGGGGAAACTGAAGAATGCGGAACTGCACTTTATAGCTTCTGGCGATTGGAAGTCGGCTGTCCACATGTACTGCTCCTCGGCCCGCTGGGAGGATGGCTATCGTGTAGCCAAGCAGAAGGGCACGGAGGGTGCCAGCCAGCAGGTGGCCTACATGTGGGCCAAGTCCATGCCACTAGAGAGCGCCGTACGACTGCTGAGCAAGCTGGGTCTTCTTGATACGGCCGTGGGTTTCGCCTGCGACTCTGGACAGTTTGAGTTTGCCATGGAGCTGTGTCGCTTTGCGGGAAAGCCAACGGACGAAGTTCATCTGAAGATAGCCATGTCGCTGGAGGATGAGGGCAAGTTCGAGCAGGCTGAGGCAGAGTTCCTCAAGGCGCACAAGCCCAAGGAGGCCATCCTCATGTATCAGCACGCGGGCGATTGGCAGGCGGCCCTCAATGTGGCTGAGACCCATCTGCCTGAAGCTGTCAATGAGGTACTCATTGGCCAGGCGTCGGCTGCACTGGAAACGCGCAACTACAAGGACTACGAAGCACTTCTGCTGCGTGCCCAGCGTCCGGATCTCATCATTGAGCACTATAAAGAAGAATCCCTCTATGAAGATGCTTTGCGTATTGCCGAGGAACATTATCCCTCCGCACTGAACGATCTGAGGCGTCTGCAAGCGCAGCAGCAACGCGGCCAGGCCCAGGGCGAAGACTCCACAATGGATTCTCGTGGATATCTTCAACGTGCCGCCGACTTTGCCAAGCGGGAACAGTTTCGCAAGGCCGCCGAGTGCCTCATGCAGATCGATTCATCCAATGCTGAGGACACTGCCACTCTGGAGCGTGCTCTGCTGCGGGCTGCCGAGATATGCAATCAGTTTCTCGAGGGTCAGGATGCCCAGGAGCTAGCTCAGTCGCTGGGACCACGTCTGCTCGCCATTAAGCAAATCGGACCGGCGGCTCAACTATACCTGGCTGCTGATATGCCCAAGCAAGCGGTGGATGTGTTCATTCGGGCGGAGCAATGGTCCAAGGCGAGGCGTTTGGCCAAGGAAATCGATGCTGAAATGTTGTCCTATGTGGAGCAGCAGCAGAAATCCCGACTAAAGCATGAAGGTAATGTGGAGCAGCTGGCGGACATTGACATAATTAGCGCCTTGGATATGTTGGCCGAGCAGGGTCAGTGGCAACGCTGTCTGGACAAGGCTAAACAGCTGAATCCCTCCGTGCTGCAGAAGTATGTGGCCCTGTATGCAGCCCAGCTTATAAGAGAGGGCGAATCCAACAATGCCCTGGGTCTGTATCTCAGCTACGGGGCTCCTCCTATCGAGGCCCACTTTAATATCTACTCGAGAATCGCTCTCGACTGTGTGGCCATGCGCGAGGAGCAATCACAGGGTGGTGCGTTGTGGCGACAATTGAGGGACTTCCTTCATCGCCTGCTGCAATCTCTGAGTGGCTCACCAGAGCACTCCCAGACCCAGTTCACTGCCAACATGGAACGGTTTCTGCTAATTGCACATTATTTTGCCACCAGAGCTGCCTGTCGAGAGGTGCAATCATTGCATCCCGTAGCTGTCCGTCTGTCCTTAGCGTTACTTCGTCACACCGATCTCTTGCCGGTGGACAAAGGCTTTTACGAGGCAGGTATGGATCTTCGCAACTGCGGACGCGAGGCGGAAGCCTTTGTCATGCTGAACCATTATCTGGATGTTTGTGAGGCCATCGAAGAGGGCTCCGGTAATCTAGTGGATCATTCAGATCTGGCCTGCACCGATTTTCCCAGCTCAGTGCCTTTGCCCGAGGATATTCATCTGAAAAATGAGCCCAGTCTGCATGAGGAAGTGCGTGAATGGGTCTTGGCCATTAGCATGGATCAACAGGTGGATCAGCAGCTGCCTACCGATGATCGTGGTCTCTTCGAGTCTAGCTTAGGGCCAACTGATACGCCCTGTCTGCTGAGTGGATATCCTGTGCGTGGACGCCAGCCGGTGACCTTTCAATCATCCAACAGCCAGGTCAATCGGGATGTTTGGAGCAAGTTCTCGGTGGCCATCAAGATGTCACCAGGCACAGCAGTCTCTGATATTATTGGCTTCACAGAAAAATGGCAGGGAGCTGCCAACTATGTAATGCACTGAGAAGGCATTCATTGGTAGCTTATGGCTTTGAAGTGGCCAGTGGAAATGGAAGTCAATGTATGTATGTATGTATGTATAGCAATGTATTCAACGGAATTATACATATATATAACTTAATGCCTGTTTGTGTTTTTGGCTGACTGTCTAGGGTTCTATTGGACCAATCGCTATATATTTACAGTATACTAATATCAGTAAATAACAACAATCTAAACATACACAACGAAACAAAAGAATGAGGAGAAACTTAGAAACAAATGAGGCTACACTAGAAGCCGACTGTGAAGCTACCTCTCTAGTATATGCATCTAAGAGTTGAGCACCGCATGGTCAGACTAGAAGACGATCATGGGGAGGCAAGCTGCTTCTACGTATTCCAATGATATCAACAGAAATTATAGTTGGTAATGTTACGGGGCCACTTGAACGTACTGTGCTTTACACATCACCGTCCTGTTAAAACCTTAACTCAGGCTCTAATCTGGAGCTGGGCCAAATCCAAGGTTTATAAGGAACTTGTATCACAGTGTAAGTATAGCCACAGAGTTTCACAGAGTCTTAACACTTTTATACACATTTATTAATTAACAATAGCCTCTTTTTTATATATATAATGATATGTGTGCGCAAAGATTTTACGGCCACGGCTCGCCGTCCGTCCGTGGTCGTCCGTGACTAGCAAATTTTGTCGTAGGTTTGTGTTATATCACATGGTTCTTAAATTATTTACACAAATCGGTGATAAATTAGCGCGTCGCTGTTGCCGCCGTTGACATGGTGGCTGTCTCCGCCTGACTCATGGTTGGGTTACTGGGTGGACTTTTCGAGATTAGTGTGGTCGGCGGCGCTACATTCGAGGTTGCATTTGGCTGATTAGATTGCTGCTTTTCTTTAGCGTCCAGGAGCGAGGGGCTGGCCTGCGATGGCACCTCGATGGACTCCAATGGTAAATGTATGCCAAAGTCATGCTTCATATAGGAAATGAGCACATTATAGACAGCAGTGCAGACATTGACAAAGGCCACCCTGTATTTAGTGTCCAGATACCGAAAATTCACATATTGCGCCAATGGCCAGGTCATCCAGTCCAACAGGTAGATATAAGGGAATTTGGCAACCAGCTCCTGGTTAGTGGCCTGCAGTGTTTGTCGCTCCAGATAGCAGATGGAGTAGAAGAATATGACAATGCATGCGGGCGACATGAAGAGCTGATCGATGAGTATTTTTTTGGCGATGTTACGAAACGTTCGCTTTGGCATTATACGATCCATCCAGTTGTAGACGTAATGATGCAATGGTCCCTGGAGCGCACCCGCCACAAACATTCTGTACATGCGATCGCCATCGTAGCGATCGTGGTGACGCAATCCTCGTCGGTATTCGTACTCCTGAGCAATCACATCGCCCACCACCATGAGGAGGCCGGAGCCGAGTACATTTGTGGCCAGCAGGTATTTGCCAAACATTTTGCTCCATGCCTGTTTGGTCCAACGCAGTAGGACAATGGGGAATGCCTGACCACTTGTCTCATCCTTTCCGTGCAAGATGCGCCTGCACTGTCCCACATGCAATCGTCCCACAGCTATTACATCAGTGCGCGCTGTGGATAGAGCCGTAAATGTTCGGTGCGAGAAATCGATACGGATGCGACGACCAGCAGGTAGACGGAGAGGCAGAGTCAGCAGCAAGCGCGTTCCGCGGGCAGCTAACATACTGGTTCTTCTAACGCCAGTGCGGCGTCCTAATTTGGATAAAAAGTGTGCACCCGACCGAATAGTTTTTATGTGTTACGTTATGACAAGTTTCAGTGTGTGAGCACATTTCATCATATCAAACTTGTGTAGAGGGGTAGGGAGAGAGAGAAGTCAGTTACAAGCCGAACAGCTGTTCGCATAGCTGCACTATCGATAGCAACATTAATCGCTTAACAGAGCTGGTCGATTTTATCTTGCAGTAAAATGACAAATGTGTGATAAATGTGACAAACGGTGGTGATTTTAGAAACATTTTAATAAAAAGTTGAAAATAACCAGAAAATACATTAAAACATAACCCCATCATCATCATCAGTCGACTGTGTACTGTGAATATATTGAATACAGCAGGTTTATCTCCAATTATTAATTATTTCATATGAGATTCAATCAATATCGTGTTTAATATAAGAAAGCAACACAATATACAAACAATTGCTTAAATTAATAAATACCACGCGATATATGGGCTTTAGGAAGCGAAAGTTTATATACTGCGCCGAGGGCCAAATTAAGCAATCCAATGCCCACGTATATAGAAACTTTTCCGACAATTCTTTATTTGTTTCCTTAAGCGTTTGGCCCTCCAGCAGGCTGATGGCATAAAAGAATCCCAGGATGTATGTAGGTGACATTAAGAGCTGATCAAAAAATATCTTTTTTAGCGTTTCTATTGGTGTGCGACCTGGCAATAGGTGATCCAAGCATTTGTAGAAGCCATGCTGTATGGGGCCCAAAAAAAGGCCAGTGAGAAACATACGACCGGTACGTTCAAAATCAAATGAAGCAGCACTGTGCTTGGGGTTCCATATCTCGATTTGTTGTGTGAAGGCATCACCGACCATAATTAGTAGGCCCGAACCGAGAGTATTTGTGACGCCCAGATATTTGCCAAACATTTTGCACCAAAACCTCTGGACCACCTTCTCTCTGCTGCAGTGCCTCAAGCGTGTAACAACCTTCTCGGTCGGTTGTATCAGCCGTAAATTTAAATTAGTAAGCGCCGCCATATATCGCGTGGCAAACATATTGCAACTGCACGATGTATCGATATGTTTTGCATATCGATAAGTGACGCCAGCGCGTCACCCTTGCTTTTGGTCTTTCTCTTTCTGCCTTTTGCTTTAGTCTCCAGTTCGCGTTATTTTTAGTCGGTTTTTCTCGCGCCAAATGTGTTTGGAGCTCAGTAGTTGCCTAAAATAGAAGGAATCGGTTGAAACAAGCACTTTTTACTTACAAAACAACACTCACCCGCCGGCCACAGCGTAATTTTAAGGTTAGGAACTTTGCCCGCTAAGGAATGGCCGAAAGTGGAATAAGTTACAACAAAGTTCGAGACGCATTAAAACTCCAAACATGTGTATATTTGAATTTTAGGTGTAGGTGACAGCTGCAGAAAAGCCTACTTCAACTTTGACCCCCGCTGCGATGAAGCTGCTGTACGTATTTGGGCTGATACTGGCCGTACGTCTGGCATCCGTTTTCGTGGTGAAGACATACTACGTGCCGGATGAGTATTGGCAGAGTCTAGAGGTGGCTCATAAGCTGACCTTTGGGTAAGCAGTTCAATTTAGCTGTGCCTCGGCCACTCCCTGCTAACACACCCTTGTTTTGTGGTCTTCAGGTATGGCTACCTCACCTGGGAATGGGTGCAGGGCCTTCGCAGCTATGTGTACCCGTTGTTGATTGCTGGCCTATATAAAGTTTTGGCCCTGCTCCAGTTGGACAGCGCTCAGCTGCTAGTGCTGCTGCCGCGCATACTGCAGGCGATCTTAAGCTCCTACTCGGACTATCGTTTCTTTGTGTGGACTGGCAAACGCAAGTGGGCGTTGTTCCTGATCCTGGTGCCCTGGTTCTGGTTTTATACCGGTTCTCGTACCCTCGCAAACAGCCTGGAGACTTCGCTGACCACCATTGCCCTGAGCTACTTTCCTTGGTATGGCGAGGGTACCGCCTATTTGTGGCCTGCTGCAATCTGTTGCTTCCTGCGTCCCACAGCTGCTGTCATTTGGTTGCCTCTGGTCATCTACCATCTGCGCAAGAGCCATGTATCCTGGTTGGAGCTGATACTCAAGCGTTTCTTAATCATTGGGTAAGAAGGGATTTTATATAATTTTTTGATTTTATTTACATTTTCTTTCCTCTTCTTTTTTTGACAGTGTTTTGGTCGCAGCCGCTGGCATAGCCATAGACAGCTACTGGCATGGCCAGCTCGTGGTGACGCCCTATGAGTTCCTCAAGTACAACATCTTCAACAACATTGGCAGCTTCTATGGCTCACATCCCTGGCATTGGTACTTCACCGTGGGCCTGCCCACTGTCTTGGGCATTACCACTTTGCCCTTCATCTTTGGCATCATGCAGGTTGTCCGAAAATCTAACAAGTATCCCGTGTGCAAGCAACTGCTCATAACCATTTTGCTAACGCTGATTGTGCTCAGCACTGTGGACCACAAGGAGTTCCGTTTCGTATCCCCGCTCCTGCCTCTGTGCCTTTATGTGACATCGGAAGTCCTGTCCCGCTGGAGTTATAAGGCCTCAAGTGTTCAGCTTTGGGCCACCGCCTTGGTTATACTGCTGGGTAATGTGTTGCCCGCCTGGTACCTGAGCACCGTACATCAGAAGGGACCGATTGAGCTGATGCCCAAACTGAGGGATATTGCACAGGTGTATCGTGATGAGCGCGACCATCGTGCCAACATACTCTTCCTGATGCCCTGCCACTCCACACCCTTCTACAGGTGTGCATTTAATCTCCATGCCTTCATGAAACTCTTCACTAATTTTCCTTCTATCTTAGCCATATCCATGAGAACGTCACGATGCGCTTCCTTACCTGTGAGCCAAATCTAGACAAGCAAAAGAACTACTTGGATGAAGCAGATCGCTTCTTTGACTCGCCTGCGCATTGGCTTCGCTCCCACATACCCGTGCACCCCAAGACTGCTTTGCCCACTCATGTAGTGCTCTTTGATTCGCTCTCGGACAAAATCAGTGAATTCTTAGTAAACTACAAGCTGGTGCACACCATTGACCATGCGGAGGTAAACCAATTGGCCGACTTCCAGTCGCTGCTGGACAATTGGTCCACGGCCCTGGGTGCCGCTGGCAAGTCGCCTAATCTTGCCTCTCTCTTGCAGTATGTGCAGCCGCGCACTGGAAAGTCCATACGTGTCTACCAGCGTTTGCAGCAGGGCGAGGAGAATGCATTTAATCGCGCGGAATTCCAAGCGAAACCTCAGCCCCTAGACGATCAGCTATTGAGTGAGAATCAGTTCAACTAGCCTGTTAAAGGGGGACGAGAATGAGAAGACTTAATTGCAAAACTTAGCCCTCCGTTCAAAGAAGCAACACAGTCACAAAATGAAATTATATATGTACTTTTTAAACGTTTACCTGACTCCGACACATACATTTTAACTCTGTACAAGTATCTCTAAATATCTGACTGGCCTTAGGAAATCCTTAGTTTACGTGAAAAGTGGATGTTAGTTTGTAACTCGTGAATTTTGTGGTATTTTGTATGTGTCCTGACATTGGCAATAATTTTTTTACATCCGCACTGTCCTTAATTTACAAGGCGGTCAAATAAAGGTTCAGACGACGTTGTAAAATAGCTGAATTGAATTTTTGGTGTGGGTGGGAGTTTGTCGGAGTGAATTGAATGTGAAAATCAATTGGTGCCAAGAAGTTAGTTTTTCGAAACTGGTAAAACTCAACTTCAAATAAATAAGCTGTTTCTGCTAAACGAAAGTCTTACAGACAAACCAAAAAATAGTTCACTTTTTATATGTTACTTTAATTTGTGCTTGGCGCCATTTATGAGAAATTGAAACTTATTTTTACCATTCTTCCTCAATCCAACAACAATCGATATTTCTTGGTATCGATGCAAGATTTTGTACCTACGATATTGTGAACGATATATGGAGACTATTTTATACGATATTTGTTTGATATAGTTCTATGATATGTAAATAAATGATAAATTCAAATATAGCCTTAAGTTTGAAAAATCTTCGTTTAATTACACGATATTTTCTACAGCTCTTAATATGTTCAACAATATTTGTGACCTCACTAAATTTTGTACAGCTCTCCATATGCTCAACGATACTTGTACCCTCACGAAATATCAATAGGCTTCTGAAATGAAAATCTGTCCCCTTGTATAATTTCACATTTTTCTGGTCTATTTCAGTGTATTTGCAATATAAATATTGTATTATCGGTTAACAATTATTAAAACAACAGTGACAAATTTTATAAAAATATGAAACTGCCGGTAAAAACATCGTTGTTGCATTAAATATCGATAGCACTCTAACACTATCGCCAAGCTTTTACCAACACTTCAATGGATGGCATCCAAGTCGTACCGCGAAATTTAAAATTTGCTTACCGCAATTGTGCATATTCATATATTTTAAGCTTGATCACATAATCTGCATATTTATTTAGTTTAAAAATACAATTCGCAATAATATTTCGAGCAAATTAAAAGTCAATAAATTGGTTCGTGCTTGCAATACTGGTGCTATGAACTTTTATCTTGAAATTCTTAAGTGCTTTAGGGTGCAGTTTGTTGTTTTAGTTTCAGTTGATGTTTTTGGTGGTTTCTGGCAGTTAACTTAGTTATGGTTTTCATGGCTTGGAATTGGATTTTGCATTTCCCCGTTTTTATCGAACTCGACAATAATTTATTTAGGATTCAGATTTCGACATAATTTCACTTTATGCTTATGGTTCCGTTGGATTCTTTTTCCTCCATACACTTTTTGCTTAATTAATTTATAATGTTTCTTGCTTCGCATATATCTCATATGAGTCGGTTTGTTCAATGGTTCCTCTGTTTTAATTTAAGCTAACTCCAAGCGCTTCATCTCCTTGTACAATTCGTGACCCATTTTGGCTGGACTCCTAGTCACAATGACGCCGGCCTTTTCCAAGGCCGCAATCTTGTCATTGGCACCGCCCTTGCCACCAGAGATGATGGCACCGGCGTGACCCATGCGGCGGCCGGGTGGCGCCGAGACGCCGGCAATAAACGAGACCACAGGCTTGGCCTTGATGCCCTGCATAGGTTCAAAGTGGATTAGTTTTGCCTGCCAAACATTCTAAAGATCATCACCTACCGTATTGTACTCAGTCAAATAGTCGGCGGCATTCTCTTCGGCCACACCGCCAATCTCACCAATCAGAATGATGCCCTTGGTATCGGGATCCTTAAGGAAGACCTCCAGACAATCAATGAAATCTGTACCGTTGAAGGGGTCACCACCAATGCCCACACAGAGGGTCTGGCCCAGGCCCACCTCAGTGGTCTGATGCACAGCCTCGTAGGTCAATGTGCCCGATCGAGAGACGACGCCGATCTTGCCGCGCTTGTGAATATGTCCAGGCATAATACCGATCTTGCACTGCAAGGAAAATACATATTAGGTTAGAACTGGATACATACAGGTTGCCGGGCGAGATATCTACATATGGCTGGCAGGGGAGTTCGACCTTAAGCACAAACCTACCAAACCAGTTCATGCGTCAGCTGAGGCACCAAGAGATAAGCGCAGCGTAAACAAAAATAAACAGCCATATAAAGCGAACGATCGATTCGAACACTGGGCTGAACTTTGCACCCGCTGTTGTTGTTGTAGTCGCAACCGGCTCTTATCTCTTGGCCTGTCTTCACGCATCATCCCTAATCTTAGCTGATATGCAAGTGCTGCTACTTACGAACCTGTTCGGGGGCAATTATTCCAGGGCAGTTGGGTCCAACCAGGCGCGATTTGCTTTGGCTAAGCAGAGCAGCCTTGACCTTGACCATATCATGCTGCGGTACGCCCTCCGTGATGCAGACAATCAATGGAATTTCGGCTTCCAAAGCCTCTATGATGGCCGCGGCTGCGCCCGGTGGTGGCACATAGATGACGGTGGCATGTGGATCGGTTGCCTTTTTAGCTTCAGCTACACTGGCAAACACGGGCAGGCCTAAGTGCTGGGTTCCACCTTTTTTCGGTGAAATGCCGCCAACCAATTTGGTGCCGTATTCCAGCGCCTGCTGGCTATGGAAGGTGCCCTGTTTACCGGTGAAACCCTGGCAGATGACTCTCGAATCGCCATTCAGTTTCAGATTGTTGCGCGTCTTGTTGTACTGCGAACTGCAGCGAACGCCGGCAACAAAGCCATCTATGTGGGAACAGAGAGAGAGACAAATTCATTTAAGGTTTAATTTAAATTTTGCTTAAATCAGCTGATTTGCTCTGGTGCATTTTTGTTACTGGAATGCCTACAATGTCTTGTAGAATTGTCTGTGGGTCACATGGGAACCTTGAACACTTCCAACACACCCCTACCTCCCCCACTCCGTTCACACACCCATCACCACCACTCTCCGCTTGCTACCACAACTATTCTCTTTTCTTCTCTTTCTATCTCTTGCCTCCACCCGCAAAACGGAAACCACGTCGTGTATGCACTTTGCTGGCTTTTCATTAATCAATTCAATTAATCAAAATCAAAACAGCACAATTCAGGTTGCCCTGGCGCCCACTTGTTGACTTGCTTCTTCGCTTTTTATGCCACAAATCATGCCAAGTTATATAATTTGCACCTCATCCAATTCTTCACCTGATGAAGCCGAATGTTTCGCAATAGTTACTTAATTTTCTATGTGTTTTTCAACTTACCCCGCACTTTAAGCAGCGCCCTCATTGAAGCAGCCATTTTATCTGTGTGTGTGTTGTGCGAAAAGTGCCTGGCTTTATTGTTTAAAACGCGTTTAATTAATGCGATGACAAAACCGACGGACGACTAGGGGTGCAAAAAAACATCGGTGCATTTAACATTTACGATATATTTAATATGAAATATCGACATCCGATTTATTTGTTCGCGATATTTATTGACTTTGTTGAAGTCGAAGTAGGGAAACGATCAACTTTTTCAATATTTTACTCACATTTTGAACATTTTGATGCAATTTGTTGTTTTAACTATGAAACAATTAATGTTTTGTTTATTTACTTTAATGTTAATCCACTTGTCGAAACTTAAATCGGTTAAAAATCTGTTGCTCTTATATGTACATGTCCTTTATTTTAGGAACTTTGTCGAAAACGCAAATATATACGATTTGCGAATGACAATTATTAGTTATAATAAAGTGAAGAAATAAAACCGTATGTGTCACATCTTCCAATGCATTTATAAAATATATTTCGCACAGATGTCACCGAAATTACTTGATATTAAATCATAAATCATTGAGGGAATACCACTAATGTATCAATGTAGTATACGATATCGATGTACTTCCAATGTGTCTTTTCGATAGGCCTACACGGGAAATATCGATATAGCATCAACAATTTTCTGGTTAACTCAACACTAATTGCCAGTCATTCTTTCTGTTTTCGATTTCTATTTGTACTTGCATTTTCTTCAATTTTGAATAACACAACAAGAATGTCGGTTCGCGTAATTAATGATGAGTCCCATTTCCAAGCGGAATTGGCCCAAGCGGGCGTACGCCTGGTCGTTGTTGACTTCACCGCCTCCTGGTGTGGGCCGTGTCAGCGAATTGCACCGATCTTTGAGCTGTTTCCCAATAAGTATCCCAAAGCCATTTTCCTCAAGGTTGACGTGGACAAGTGCCAGGACACGGCTGCTGGACAGGGTGTATCGGCGATGCCCACCTTCATATTTTACAGAAACAGAACGAAAATCGATCGCGTACAGGGCGCCGATGTCAATACACTGGAGGCAAAGATACAGGAGCACATTGGCACTGGTGGCGGCGAAGAGGCAGGCGAGGACTACGGTCAAGGACTGGTAAGTCGCGCCCTAGCAGCATTTGCATATGTAAGGATGTAAGAACTCGTTTTGCAGATGGAGCTGAACACGTTCATCTCGAAGCAGGAGTGCGAGTGCCTTAATGAGGCTGATGACCACAATTTGAAACATGCCCTCGCCTCGACCGGCGGCTACTTGCAATCTGATTGTGATGAGCAATTGATACTGTCCATAACCTTCAATCAGGCTGTCAAGATACACTCGCTCAAGTTCAAGGCTCCAGCTCAGCTGGGCCCTAAGGACGTCAAGCTGTTTATCAATCAGCCACGCACCATTGACTTTGACATGGCCGAGTCTATGAGCAGTGTCCAGGATTTGAGGTAAGATTTTATCATTGATCCTTACTCTTAACTTGATGGTCATGCTTTTGTTTTCTGTGGACAGTCTGGCCGAGAAGGAGCTGGAGAATGGCCAGCCCGTTAACCTGCGCTATGTGAAATTCCAGAATGTGCAAAACATTCAGATCTACGTGAAAAACAATCAGTCCGGCGGCGATGTGACCCAAATCGATTACATTGGGTTCATTGGCTCGCCCATTATGACCACCAAGATGAACGACTTCAAGCGTGTGGCCGGCAAAAAGGGCGAGAGCCACTAGGAGGCGCACAATCATAGACAAACTCCTGGCCAGTTTATTTAATTTCCAGATTTTTTGTATTTAACTTTTCACCTAAAACTATGGAAAAATTACAGCAAATGCAGAAGATTACACATACAAACATATAGACATATATACAATTTGACTCAATAACAATCGATATCCCGGTATCTGCCATCGGCTCCATCTCAGAGACTGCTTGACCTGGTGTCCAACTCACTGTGTAGCATTCGCCAAGCTCGCTCCGCCTGCTGCTGCGTGAAGTCGTAATCCCACTGGGAACTGAAGATCACATGCGACTTTGCCACAATTTCGCTATTGGTCATTTGGCTCTCCAGACGCTTGCGGGCCGCCTCCTCGCTCAGGCCATTGCGTTCGACCACACGCTTAATAGCCTCCTGGGGCGGCACAATCATAGACCATACCTCGTGGCAATGGTGTTCCCAGCCGGCTCTCAACAACACTGCCGCCTCCAAGACCACCACCTTGGGCACTTGCGAGGCCAAACGCAATGTGGCCAGACGCCTGTCCACTTCCAAGATGAGCTCGGGCCACACAATGTTATTTAGCTGTTGCAGCTCTCGGGGATCTGCAAAGACATGGGCACCCAGTTTGCCGCGATCGATGCGTCCATCAGGCGCCAGGATGGATTCACCAAAATGTCTCACAATCTGAGCAAAACACGACTGGCCAGGCTCATAGACATCGTGGGCCACCTTGTCGCAATCAATGACGTGCGCGCCCAGTTGAGCCAGCCGTTCGCCCATCTTGCTCTTGCCAGAAGCAATGCCGCCGGTCAGACCAATGACGTACGGACGCGCGGTTAGCTGCGGGCGGGGTTCGGGCTGACGCCAGCGTGTGCCCAGCAGATCGATTCTCGTGTTGCTGGAGCTGACCTTGGTCTCGTGGATGCCATCGTGCACATTGCTCTCCACAATGTCGATGACAAAGATGTCTAGCTGGCGTAGCTGCTTGCTGGCACGAATCTCGTTGACCTTCTGACCACCGCGCAGAGTCTCCGCGCTGACCACAATCATGTCCATGTCCGGATCGTGCTGCGTCGGCCCAAAGGGATCATCAATGGGCACAATCTCATACTGCAACGTGTTGTCTATGTCCGTGAGAAACTCGCGCAGCTGTGCAATGCGCTCCTCCACGGGCAATATCAGTTCCGGCAATAGTTTGGCTTAAAGTGCAAAGTCATGATTATAGTCCGAAGATAAGAAGCCAGACACTCACTCTTAGTCATGGCGGCGGTCGTCACGCCCACAACGAACCGATTGCTAGCCCGCAGCACCGCTTGCGTCAGGAATATCTTGTGGCCCAAGTGGATGCGGTCAAAGGTGCCGCCCAGCACAACCGTCTGGTAGACCTTGGTGGCTTCCGTCTGCGCCCTTTGCTGCTGCTCGCTCAGATCTGTGGTGCTTGTGTCAGCCAGAAAAATAGTGGGCTTGCTTATGTTGAGAGCGTGTCGCAGTCTCTCGCACAGCTCTGGTTGATGTGCATCCGAGAATATTAAGTCCACGGGTTTGCGCAGTCTCAGCGTGCTGACATCTGCCTGCTTCAACGGTGCCACCAGCACGCGTAGGTCCATCTTACTGCCCACATAAGCACTGCTATCCGCATAGAGCTGTGATATAACGCGACCCCATGCAGGAGGCGGCGACTGAGGACTCACTTGGGGCTGGGACGAACCGTTTCCAGGGACGTTGAGGTGTATGTAAAGTGAACTTACATACTTTTCAATGCTGCGCAGGGATTTGCCCAATTGCTTGATGTTGGACACGACAAGCAAACCTGTTGATGCCATAATTAGAGCAAAATACAATAATAATAAACATTGCCCTTTGAGCGTACTTTTTGCAACACTATTTTGCAGCACTAAGGCTGCCACTGGCGCCATCTACTGTTCGCATTAGAGAAACGGCGTTGATTAACAGAACTATTCAAATTATATCACTAATTATGTTGTACTAAAGTGTGAAAAGGAGTGGCGCTACCCACTAGGAGCCGGGACAAATACAATCCGTTTCCATGAAGGAGTATGTAAACTTACTTATCGCATACTGTTCAATGCTGCGAAGGGATTTGCCCTATTGCTTGATGTCGGACAAGGCCATAGCCAGCTTTATTCGAAGGTGGCACCATTCTTTCCAGGGGGGAGAGACACCGATATATTGGGTACCATTGGGCAAATTTATACGGGTGTCTCAGACATATTTTCGGAGCATCTGAAACAGCTGAATTGATTCTGTTTTCTATCGTTCACTGCTCCTAAACCAAGCGTGCGAGAGACCTAATTATTATCCTCGTACTCTAGTAGAGTATTGTATTCGTGTAAATGTATGTAACTTGCAAAAGGAAGCGTTTCCGACCTCATAAGGTGTATATATTCTTGATCAGCATCAACATCAGCATCACCAAATTTGGTATGTCGCAGACTATTCTAGTGACTATTGAACCGATCGTCATGAAATTTGTACATTATACTAAGAAAACTGATACTCTGTGCAAACTATGCTTTGCTTATCTCCCGCACCTCTTTTGCTACCACCTCCATGCGTTTTGCACGGGACAGTCTTCTTCTTCCGTGATTTCCGCCCGTCATAATTGTGTTTTTGCAACTGAAACTGGCGCCCTCTATAGTTCGCATAAGTAAAACGGTGTTATTCAAATTCTTAATACATCGCATACTTAATAGTATCGCATACTAGCACATCGCTTAACACACATGTATATCCTAACGAAATGACATCTAACTAATCATCACCAGCTAATTAAAATAATATCGATCGATGCTTCGATAAAAAATTATGATTCATTGATGTTTTGTAATTGACTTTTTTAATAAACATTTGTTAATAAAAATATGTAAAATGGGATGTTTTAAAGATCTCTAAAGCTAGTAAAAGAGGACCGACACAACTTGTAGTTGTAGTGGAGGCAACTCTAAAATTAATAAAAGACGAAAATATTAGCACAACACTTGGCGTCACACAAAATGAGCGCTAAAAATTAATGGGGTACAACGTGCACTTGTCCGATGTTTGGTAAAACATCGCGGCTTTGAAGAATCATCGTGAACAAAAATATCGCTTAACAACGATGTTTCATGCTAAAAACGCATCACTACATTGAACTATCGATACGATATTTATTAACAACCCTAGACGAAACACGAGGGAGTCAAATCGTCATTATTTTTTATTAAAAGAAGATTAAAGTCAATGCATAATATGTAGACATAAGAGTAATGAATAAATTTCGAAAACAACGCGAGAAAAATTGTAGTGTTTATAACTAGGAAAAATTTGCGACTGCGAAATCGTCCCACCGCCAGCTCCAGCACAAGAAAGCCAAAGCCCGAATTGCCGATATAAAAAGCGAAAAATCGTGTGTGCTAGTGTGTGTGCGCCAGTGTTAGTGTGCTTGTGTCGGTACGAAGGCGACAGAAGAAGCAGCAGAGAAAAAAGAATAAGAAAAAGCTGCCGTCGCGCGGGCAACGTACGCTGTTCTTGCTTTGAAGGACGTGTCGCGGTCGGGACAGGCTAAAAGTTACAAAAAAAGAAGAAAAAACAAACATAAACTGGCGGAGGCAGGATATACGAAAATTACAAATGCACAGCAGCTAGCTGAAGACAGCGGGACACCGTGCACCACCACGCCAAACCCAAGAAATCGACAAGAACAACAACAGCAACACAACGGCAACAACAGTGCCAGGGAAAAGGCGGATGCTGTTCATTTCCGTGTGCCCCAACGTCGCCGCCAGACCCCCTCATCTCCACCACCACCCCTCACCCATTTTTCATCGCTGATTTTATTTCCGCGCCTCGCCAATCAACCCATTAGCTCCACATTGCAGAGCTGAGATTGTGACAGAGCCGACGAAAAAGAATCTTTCAAAATTCCACCACAAACACCCTCTGCGAGCACCATGCCCGTCTCGCTGGCTGTGTGCGAAACAGCAAATGTCGTCAACGCTGCGCTGCGTGAATCGCTTGGCGTCGGCAGCAACAGCAGATCTGCTGACGAGGCTAAAACCGATGGCGGCGGCGGTATTGGTGATGATGAATCCGACCTGCAGAGTCAACTTGCAGCCGGTGCCAACCGCGTCTTGCTGGCTAAAATCGAGTACGAGGAGGTGGAGAACTTTCATGAAGCGATTCTCGAGACTTTCAAATCAAAATATGTCGTCATCAGACCGCCCAACAGCAACAACGCAAACGCCAACTGCATGCGGAACAATGGCAACACTGCGACTGCCGCTGCTGCGGGCAAAGTTGTGGGAGCAAATGGACATGGTAAGTTGGCCAACAGTTAGTTGCTTTTCCTTACATGCTTTGTGCGCGCTCTGTCGCAATTTGCAAAATTTTCCACTCGCTAAGAAATATACTCTTGATGCCATATTAATTATCTATGTATGCTTTGTAATTTTATGTTTAAAAAAAATCACGTGCAAGTTGTTTTTGTCTGAATTCAAAATTTTGTCTACTGTGCAGCGGCGTTGTACTTTTTTCTTGCGTGCATATATATATATATAGTGTGTATACAAACAACATGCAAAAGAAAAATATGGCAAGCAAAACAAGTACAAGATCGTAAAAAGTGAGCTGGAACAGACAACTACACACATTTTTACTATTTGCTGCACGCAACCCCCACCCCCCGTTCAGTTTGAATCATTGACAAAAGGAAAGGCAAAAAACGTGTCTTTCGGTTCGCAACAAACATTGGCGGCATACGCATACACCTTCCTTATTCGCTCTCTCTCTCTCTGTCTTTCATATCTGCTGTCGCTGTTTTACCTTTGCGGCCAACTGTAAATTCTTTTGCAAACTCGCTATTTGCCGCAGTTATTTTGTACAAATACGTATGTTTTTTCTTATTTTTATTTTTTGCCAATTGTGCTTCGCATTTCGTTTTTACACTGCATGTGTGTGTGAATGAATGAAAGCGCGCAATATGAATCACCCACACAAGCACAGGAGCTGCTGCCGTATGTCTGGCTGTGTGTGAGTTTTGTCATCAGGAAGTTAAAACAAAGGCAGTAACAACAACATTAAGATTCTGATTAACAAGAGCAAGTACAACTGTATAAAGAGTTGCTGGTCAATGCCTTAACCTGGCCAAGCACAGCCGCCTACAACAACCACTGCCTTGTGCTTTTTCTTTCATTTGGCAACAGCGATTAAACATACAGTTGGCAACACTAGCCCGCCCAACACATCAGCGAGACAGTCATATGCTAGAGAGTCGACGCAGTGTCTGCTCAGAGTCACCCGCTCAGTTCACATACATATATATATTATATGCCTGTGTGTGTGCATGTTATGATATGCTTACTTTTTCAACGAGAAACAGTGAAACAAATCCGCTCGCTGTTATCAGAGCGCACACACAGGTGTGTTTGCATGTGTATGTACGGATATGTTCATGTGTGTAATGCTGGGAAGTGCGATGTTGGTGTGAGTCTTGTGTGTGTCAGCAGTTTTGCCCCAACAGCGTATCGAGTGGCGCTCATTCGTTGGCTTCTGCTGTCATATTCGCTTTTAATTTTCGTACGAAGAGAGACGGAGACGTACGTAGCGCGGAGCGAGACCAAAGAAATAAATCCGCATCCACTTTTCTTACTGTGTGACTGTCCACAGTTTTGTGGCAGCAATATTCTCAATATTTTTTGTCCCACTGCTCGGTTGCTATCAATGTATTATGACTGTGATAATGGTGGATAGCTTTGGCCTTTGGCTTCTGTATAAATTATTACTCGTGCCCTGCTTTGTGCTGGTGGCACGACTGTTTCGACATGTGCTAATGCCTCGGAGGCGTAAATTTGTTGCTGTTTCTTCATCCGCAGATAATAACGTGAATCGCAAGCAGCAGCAGCAGGGTAACAACAACACCTCCGAAGCGTCTCACTCCGCCAGTTCCAATCCCAATGAGTTGCCCAAGCCCAAGCGTGTGCTCTATCCGCGGGAACAGATACGCATTGGCTGGAAGCAATCGGAGCGCAAGTGGCAGGTTGGCTCCGGCATGCTCAATGTGGGCAACACTTGCTACCTTAACTCAACGCTGCAGGCGCTCTTCCACATACCCGCCCTGGCTAATTGGCTCGTCTCTGATCAGGCACATTTGGAGAACTGCAGTATAACAGAGTCGAATGCTTGCTGCATCATCTGCGGCATGGCCAAAACGCTGCACTCAACGCAATCCAATCAGTCGGCTGTGCGGCCGTTCCTCATTTACACCAAGCTGAAACAGATTTGCAAGCACATGGTCGTGGGGCGGCAGGAGGATGCCCACGAGTTCCTGCGCTTCCTAGTTGAGGCCATGGAGAAGGCGTATTTAATGCGATTTCGCAACTACAAGGAGTTGGACCAGATGGTTAAGGAGACCACGCCGCTCAGCCAAATCTTCGGCGGATACCTGCGCAGCGAAGTGCGATGCCTTAGCTGCAATCATGTGTCCATCACGTTCCAGCATTTTCAGGATCTAATGCTGGACATTCGCAAGTCGGACTCACTAGAGGAGGCCTTCGATGGTTACTTTTCACGCGAGCGACTCGAGGACATGGGCTATAAATGTGAAGGTTGCAAAAAGAAGGTGAGTGGGTGAAATGACAGCCATCCTATAATGATTCTAATGTAAACGATCCCTATCCCAGGTCTCTGCCACCAAGCAGTTCAGCCTGGAGCGTGCGCCCATCACACTGTGCATACAGCTGAAGCGTTTCTCCATGATTGGCAACAAGCTGACCAAACATATCAGCTTCAAGCCAAGAATCGATCTGAGCAGATTCGCCTCCCGCACCGCCACAGCCGCCGGCAATCAGTCGCTAAGCTATCGGCTTGTCTCCCTGGTCACCCACCTGGGAGTCTCGCAGCACTGTGGCCACTACACAGCCATTGGTCTGACCGACACCGGCAGCTACTACAATTTCGATGATAGCTACGTAAGGCCCATACCCATGCAGAGCGTCTGCAATACGAATGCCTACATTATGTTCTATGAGCTGGACACCGGCTCAGTGCCAGCCAGTCCCAAAGCGAATGGATTGCGTTTGGCTAATGGACAGCACAGTCCTAGTCCGGTATCCACAGCCACCACCTCATCACCAGCTGGTGGTCGTTTCATTGGGCCTCAGCTGCCGCCTGGCGGCATCAATGGGTACAGCAATGGTCATGGTCATGTGCTAGGCAGTCCAAAGGGCACCAGTATACAGTTCAAGCCCGCAATGCCACCTCAAAAGTCACAACATCAACCACATTCACACCATCAGTCACTTCAACAAAACGGTCTCCTCACGGGGACCGGTAAATTTCAAGAGCCTGCGAACCCGAAGCCTGCATTGGCTAGCCCATGCCATAAAAGCGAAGCTCATCCAGCTGCAAATGGTAACAAAAGTTCCTCCTACACAACCGCCTCCACCAGCAACATAAACAGCAACAATAACAAATCACAACAAAAGCACCAGCAACCTTATCTGCCAATGTCATCGGATGATGATGATGACGACGAGGTCAGTGGCAAAATGAAGGCCACCACCACGGCGCAGCTACCCAGCATGCCAAAGATGTTTGCTGGCGATGAGGAGTTCGAGAAGGCGAGAACGCCAAATAAGCCGTTGCCAATCAGGAGCTCACCCTTAAAGACTTTGCCCGTCAAGACGCCAGTCAAGACGGCACTCAAGAGCCTGGTGCCGTATGAGTCTGCCTCGGAAGAGGACGAAGAACAGGCACAGCCAGAGCCGGTGAATCCACACGCCAAGAGCAATGGCAACGGCAATAGCAATGGAATTGGGCTGATCAATGGAAAATACCAAATCAATCCCAATCCACCCACGAGCGCCGCCGCCTCCATAATGTCCACCAACAACTCGTCGGCCAACGTTAACAGCAGCAAACAAAAGACTGATGAGATAGACGAGATTTTCAAGAGTCTAACTAACTACAAAAACTACAGCGAAGAGGACGACGATGCGGATGATGGTGACAATGAAAATGAGGACGAGAAAAAGAAACACAATCAAAATTCAAAGCTAACAAACGGTTGGCGACCACAAAAACAGCAGTCACAAATGAAAGCCCCGCCCTCACCCAAGACGCCGCCCTCGCCGGTGGTCATTAAATCGAAGACGGGCATTTGGCAGGTCACTCGAAGTGATGACGCCAACGACGATGATGATGACCCTCCACTACCTAAGAACTATAAAAATCCATTTGCCGCCAAATCCCCGTCGACTGGTGCCAGCGGTAATACACCAAGTGTTAAACGCCAAAAGCTGCTGAATGGCACCGCCAAATGCCAGCAGCACCGAGCGGGCAATGGCTATCAAAGTGAGTCCAACGGCGGCAGCGCCATCAACGAGCTGCTAAAACAAACGCATCGCGGTTACGGCTCAACCTCGGTGCTCAGCTGGAATGGCAAGCAATCGGAATTGGATAAGGAGGTGAGTAGTTAAAACCATAATTGATGTTCTACGGTGTCGGATTTGGAACACTTTAATTTCTGCACGCCTTTTCCAATTGCATAAAGAGCAGATGGTTTCAATTCTTAATGCACTGCACTCCTTGAGTACTTATGTTGTCCGACGATCTCTTATAAAGGTGATGATAATCACACGAAGCATATGTGAGGACTTAGTATATAGTTTACATTTACAAAACTGTATTCAATTTTCATGAATAAGGATCCTGTTGAAACGTTTAGTAGATATCGTCATATCTGTCTCATCGGACCACTGTATCACGGAGAATATGACTGGCCTGGCAGCACATGGATTACTTTTCGTTTTCACATCTTCCATTTAACATTTCCAATATTGCAAAATATTGACCAAAGCTGGTTGCATACCAAATGTAAAAGTAAAATAAACTTGCGAAGACGAAATTTCGTTTGCAAGGCCAATTTAGTGCTAACAGGAAGATACTGATAGATAATTAGATTTCGATGGAGTGGTTGTTACTGAGCTGACGAAGAAGGCTGACCGACACATGGATTACGTTTCGTTTCCACATCTTCCATTAACATTATTTGAACACTGGAATGCGGTATGACAAATATCTGCTAGGCATACGGCCTAATCAATAAAAGGACATTGCCAGATGAGTGGATTTTGTAAGCTAAATTAAGAAAGAGTCAGTTGAAATGAAAAAGGCATTGCCAGATGTGTAGGAAAACCTTCCGAATATGAGAAATGATCAAACTCTAGATGCACTTCCATTTAATAGAATGCCCAAAAAAACTTGTGAAAATAAAAATTGCCTTTGACTGCGGGATAAAGTGGCTGTTAGCGCTAACAGGAAGATGTGAAAACGGGCATTATTGTATAAAAGGGGGGGGTTAACAGTGTATCACCTCCAATCAGATAAGACATAGTAATTATATATTAGGTTAGGTTAGGTTTAGTTGATCCGAGTAAGTATATATTAAGAGTATAAAATATTTCCCTCAATTTTCCTAATGCTTTCAAAGAACATTGTCAAATCGGAATCATATTTCCATCAGCTTGTTCAGCTCAAGCTTTAGGTCTGTCCGAATGGCTTCGTGTGACTATTGTGTTGATCGTTATAGAGATCGTTATAGACATCTCTAGTGCGAGTATTATAATACCATTTGATACCATTTGGCTTGTTGTATATTGGCTTTTGGTCTTTATTCTAGTCTTTATTTCTAGCTTCTTTATTTTTATTATTGTTAAATTACTAATTGCATGTTTGTAGTCTTCTTCATTTGAACTAAAATCGATAAATACGAGACTTGTTTGTAATTTTGCATTTGTTTCCACATTATCCCCATTTAATATAGCCTTTTAAGTTGGTTTATGCGAAACGGATAGCTGGTCACGGCGATAGCGATGGCGATGTCGACGTGGATGGCAGCGACAGCAACGCCAATGCCAATAATGTCGTCGATCATCTGGCAGAAAGTGCAACAGCAGTCAACACAAACAGTGACAGTCAAAAGAATAATACCAATATGAATATCAAGATGAATATGAATATGAATAACAGTGACAGTAACGTTAACATTGACACTCGTAGCGAGAGCAGCCACAACAGTATTTCTTCAACACAACCCGTACCCGTAATCATAGCAATCGCAGTCGCAGTTGCTGACGCACCACCCCAGCCGGTTCGTCACGCACATGCAGACGATGGTCGGTAGATGGCGGCGCGTCGGCCCCCTATATTTCCTCGCCCTACTTCCACGCAATATAAATTTATATATACATATATATAGGCTGCGTAACTACACACAACATATAAAACTGTGATTGCATTGAAGTTTCCATGCACAGCAGCTGTATTAACCACCGTTTGGCGTGTGGACACTTCAATGCGCCGTCCCACTTCTCCGTTTCAGAACGAGTCGAAAGTTGCGTGCGACACAAATTCTAGCGATTTAATAGGTAAAAAGCTAATCATCGTATCATTTTGAGAGCAATGAAGCTTATGATTTGACTGCTGGCTGGCTTTTTGGTCAAAAATACAAGAAAAAAAATTACGACAAATTCAAACTCGATCCGTGTCCTGTGTGTGCGTGCCCCCGTGATCCCGTTGCCGTTTTGCCAGATAAACTTCTTCTTCTTTTCCTTAAGCATCTTTCAATTAGACTATAATAATCTATGACACAGAGTCAGGGCTGTAAACCGTATACAATTTGCGACTCAGAGTCATCCATAAATAGTTTTCTTTATAAATTATACCATAATATTATGTTCAACATTCCAGAGCAGCCTTCGAACATCTACACTTGTTATACATATTTCCATATTGCAAAAAATTTTTACAAAGAAAAATTGAAGAAATTCCACAAGCTTGCGGAGTTATCATGAATTCTTCATATTGGCTACAAATCTCAGTTATCAAATATATATATTTTACATGATTATTTGATTATATAGAATTCATTCATATTCATACTGGATTCTGGTTCGAAATATCATAAATTGGACCATGTTTCACCTAGTTTTCGAAGTCTTAGAAACACCAAATTGCAAGGTTTGACCTCACCTAATTTTATTGTACTCTTTTCTAAGAAGATAGAGGAAAAGTTCAACGGATACTATATTCATTTCGTTTTGCAAAATTGCTGCCACATTTGAAACTGTTGATTATACAATATTTACAGGGCCTGAAATCTAGTAGTCTTTGTATATTTACTATATCCTCTAAGAGAGACACCAAAATGTGATAATTAGAGTTTTCTATGACATCCTCATAGTTTAAATATCCTTTCGAACTTTAGAGCTGTCCCTTCCCACGTTTTCTTTTCAAATCGCACATTTACTTGAAGGCAGTGAGATGAAGACGAAGCTGAAGACAAAAAGCTCTGCTGAATCCGTAGAAACACATACATGGAATTCGGCTTCTTCAGCTTCGTCTTCGGAGCATTCTGTTTCAGTCTTTCTCAATTTGGACTTACTTTCCTTTCAAATCGGTTTACAGCCCTGTTTAATGCAAATATAATAAATAAACTATAAGTAGTTACATAATTGAATAATAATAAATAGACTATGAAAACTGCTGCTAAGCTCTGTTCAGCTGTGATCGATTTGTGCAATACTTTGGCGTCTGCCAGGCCTTGAACACAGATAAACTATATATAGAGTCTCAGCTCTGCGTCTTATTCAAATGCTCGTCGACATTCCGTAAGAACTTTGCCTCTCTTAAAATGTTCATATGAGGCAGCACCTTTGGTTTTTCATTGAGTGCTCTCGATCTTGGTCATCTATCAATAGTTTGTCTATACAAGAGACTGAATTTCTCAAGCAGGGCCCTAACATAAAGAACTGATAAGAGGCTCACGATCCACACCGATGTCACTGTTAAACTGTTAACAGGGGCAGCGCTGCTTTTTGAGGAAATTCGGTTTGCGCTTAAAATTCTACAGCAGAGGTTTTGCATTGCTTCACTCATGATTTGAGCTCAAATTAATTAATTCGAACGTTGTCTACGCAGGATAAGCGACGAAAATAAAGACATCGGCGAGCCTGTAAGTGTTTTTGCCCATATTCGAAACGAACCCGAATAAGTTCGAAACTAACTAGCATTCTCACTCATTCATTCGCCTTCGTACGTACCTCTTCGTAAGAATGTTGTGCTTAGACTGAGTCGTAAACTCGCCCACCAACTCGTTCGAATCCATTCGGCTTCGCTTTCGCATTTGACTTCACTCAATTCATTTTGAGCATGATTGCTTTGATCGTCCTTTTTATTGACTTCTCGCAAAAGCAGCATAGCAAAACCGATGTTGGTGTGGATATGAAGTGAAGTTACAATTATGCCCCAACGAAACCATCACAGTTGAAACACAGCTTTAGTTTATGTGTCAGGTTTAAGTTAATTTATCTAACAACGTTTGATTAATGCAATGTTACACAATCGCATCCCAAAGTGATCGTTTCCGTTAACCGTTACCGTTACCGTGCTACCTCATCTGCATAAGCTTCATTACCAACCAATAGAAGAGCAAAAGCATGACATAGATGAGATCTCGTTCACTAAATGCAAACAAACCAAATTTGTTTTTTCCTTTCCTGTATTTCTTTTCGTAGTTGCTGGCGGAGGCGCGAGAGCAGCGTCAGCGGGATCACGATGATGAAGAGGAGAATGACATGGATCGTGGACGGCAGCGCAAGGTCAAATCGACAGCGGCTAAGGCGGCGGCCAACGACAGCACGCCCGGCTATAATCCATTCCAAGAGTACGAAAGCCAAAAGCGCTGGCAGAAAGGAGCTGGTGGTAGCAGCTATTCCCGCTTCAATCACCACAATAATCACCGTGCGAATTTCCAGCAGCGCAATAAGTTCAAGTTCAATCGCTTTAACGGACCGGGCAGTGCCAAGTTCCATCAACAGCGCGCACTGCAGCGGCATTTGTCCGCCGGCGGTGGCTTCGCGCGTCGTCAGCCGACGGGGCAGCATCATCAACAGCAACAACAGGCCTAACTGGGATGGCGAAGTCCATGCATTTCTTACCAGTTGTTGTCCTCGTCGTAGTAATTATTATTGTTGTTGTTGGCCGGCGGCCTTGATAATCCTTGGATGATATCCTTGGCCCGTTTGGATTTTTGCTAAAACATTTTTGTAAACAATTTTTTAACTGCTGATAAACATATTAGTAACTAGGACTTGTAAGCTATAAGCTAGCAGCTAGAGAGACGTTGCGACCCATTTAGACTTTTAAGTAGAATTGCCTAACCCCTAATCTCCTCCATTCTGGGAGATACATAAGTTGTAGGAGATAAACGGAGGATGATTTTTTTTATTTTATTTTTTTGCATTTTATTCAAAAGAATCTGAGCCTGCCTCCCGCTGATCCCCCTACTTGGAATACGCTATGCCGTTTAACTAAATTACAAAATTGATTGTCTGAATTGTATACATTTTTAAAAAATGATACCCTCGACACCCCCCCCCCCCCACACACACACACACACACAAACAAATACACACACATAAATACATTTACACCAAACTAATGCTAATGCAAGCTAAATATGCAACTTATATATGGAATCGAGGAGATGCGCACCTATTTTTAAGAGAGAGACTAACTAACATATATAAACAACACACACACCCACACACACATACACACTATGGATATTGTAAATACAAATTTCAAATGTAGATTAAACAAGAAGAAAGAAACAAATGCGAATTATCTAAAGGTTTAATTTTAATGAGGACCCCACTTATGATTGTATATTTATAGATCAGATCGGCTAAAATGTGCGTCGAGAGTACGCTACATATATATATATATATATATTATACACGTAACACCCAGATACTTAGCGGCGATGTGAACCCAAATTGATTGCTAAATGTTTAATTATAATTATGCAAAATGCAATCCAAAAATAAATAAGCTATGTTGCATATATAAATATAAAATACACACAGATTATACACATAAACATATATTGCAAAATTACGAACAACAACAACATCAGCAACCAGAGAAAACAAAAAATACCCAAAAAAAAAAAACAAAAACACAAAATTAGCAAAATGATTAAAAAAGAAACACACAATTCAGTTTACTTGATCAATTAGTTTAATAGTAAATAAACTGTAAAAGAAAACTACAACTCAAGGTCATTCATGGGAGTCTATATACATATATGACAATCTGTTTCATGGGGTAATAAATCGGTTCCTTTTTCCATTATTATTGACTGTTGAAAGCTCCAAGCTCGTCAGCAGATTGGGACCAGCTGTTACATTCGATGTTAAATGAATGGTTGGGCTGCCCAATTTTACAGCATTGCACAGAGAGCTCCTATGAAGTGTGTAAAAGAATGGGGTCGGAAGGTACACGTATACGAAAAAGCCTTCATTTGGCTTCGGCATTGCGCTAACAAGCGAAACGTCACAAGAAGCTTATGTTTCTGTTTCACTGTAACATCTTCGTATCTAGTAACATCTTCCTATCTAAAGCATCCAGGCGAATGTTTTTAAAAACAATGAAACCATTTCAACAATGCATTAACTATTAACCTAGAAATTCAGCCGTAGTAATCGGTTGATATACGTTTGCCGTCGTAGTCATTAATCGGGATCAAAGCCATTGGCGCAACTGTACATGAAAGGGCGTAGCAATGCAATACTCTATATCAGTGATGGTCACACATACTACCAAAAGCCGTGCTAAGGCACAACACAATTTCAAGCACATGCATGTGACTAATATGTATTACTATCCCCCAGAATAGACTTTAATTATAGATAGAATAGACTTAAATTGCCCACTGATGAATGATGTTATAGTTATACATCAACATGCGTAAGGATATACACTTCTATTTTTAGGATCAGGTAAGACAGGTGCATTTCTGTTTTAGCTTTTTTTTTTAGAACTTTCTCTAAGCATAGGGAACGTCGCGAAGATTTGTTTATGTACAACAGCTTCTATAGACATACTAAATCGCAGGCTTATAAATATGTATTAAAATGTCGCAGCACTAAGCAGAAAGTGTTTTTTAAAGCTTTAAAATAGCAATTTCTGAAATTAAAATTTAGCCTTTTTTAGACTCTCTGAAAAGTTGACTGTGTCTGCACTAATGATTGACATTGCAGCAGCGGCGTTTTGCAGCACTATCACAATAGAGATGGAGAGCTATCGATAGTCTGCACCAACGATAGTTTTCGACAGTGTACAAATGCATATGTTTAAAATGACGGAAATTACAATTATTTTATTAAAACAACTAAAATGTAACAAAAAAATTATGCCTGCTCAGTTTTTCTTATTATTAACTATAATTTTTTAATCTAAAAACTAGAGTCCAAGGTGATGGCTCCCACTGATGTCAATGGCGCCACTACGAGCGCTCAACTATCGAAAATGTCATCGATGGTTCCCCACCTCTAAGCCACAAACGCACATGTGTTTTGTAAACAACATTGGAATTTTCAAATAATTTTCTTTTCAACAAAAAATGACACGAAAAAAGCAGCCAAAGAAAAAGGTGGAGATTGTCTTTGATCCGCAAAAGCGCAAGTGAGTAAGTGCATCAGCTACACATAGCCAGTTTACATAAAATATTTGTCAATCCGCAGAGATTTTCTAACTGGCTTTCGGAAACGCAAGAATGAACGTCGAACAAAGGCCAAAACGGAACTGGAGCGAAATCTTAAAGAGGAACGGAAACGTATACGGCAGGAAGTCAAGGATGGCTTCAAGCACCTTAAGAAATCATATGAACCACTGCGTGAACTGACCGAAGAGGAGAAGGCCGAAGGCGGGCAGAAGCAACAGGAAGAGGAGTACGAAGATGATGAAGTGCAGGTGAAAATCGTAGAACTGTCCGCCAATGACTTGGCTTCACAACGCAATATGCTGGGCGCTAACATCGCCGACGATGACGAAAGCGAGGACGAGCAGCCAGTCAGTGATGATGACGAAAAAGATCAAATTCAACGCATACCCGGCATGGATTTTGATATGAATGCCACACAGTCACGCAAGCGCAAGGCCGCCAATACAGAGCAGGACGAGAAACCTGAAGCCGCTGGTGCAGAAGCAGACTTCAAGAGCAAAAAGGATCTGGACAGACTGATGAAGACCAAGACGCTGAAGAAAATCAAAAAGAGCAAACTGTTCAAAATGAAAGAACGCATTGACAAGAAGGCCAACCAGCAAAAGGCCAAGCGGGACCGCAATAATACCATCAAGAGTGTGCCCAAGCATCAGCGCAAGAAGCTCAAGCATGGCCACAACCAGCAGACACAACGCTATAGCAAGGGTCGCCTGCTCAACAAGAAAGCGATGCGTCGGAAACGAAGTGGTGGTGGTGATTAGCGAGTACCGACCAATATAACATAAAGGACTATTAGTTGATATTTAACAAAAAAATATTACTTTTTATAATAAATTTTGAAAAAAAAATACAATTAAAAAAATAAATTGATTAAAAACTTTTAAGACCAAGGTTTTTTTTTGAATGCACTAAAATTAAGAAAATTAACTTTAATTTAAATTAAACCTATCAATTTATTGCATTGTACAAAAAACTGATGTAAAAGCTTGTTGGGAGACCTTTTAATTGATGCCCATGTCATGGCGGTGCGTAAAAACAGCTGATCAGCACTCGTTGGTATTGGATTTATCAAGACGTCACTTAGTTTTCGAATTCTTCCCAGCGGGTTGCTGCTAAAAGGTTTCTTTTAATTGATGCCCATGTCATGGGGGTGCGTAAAATTTGGAATAAAAAAAGGTTATAAATTGTAGCTTACATCTCTTTGAGTTAGAGCGTGTCTGGGAGAAATAACAAAATGCAAAGCAAAAACAATCACGGTTAAAGTTTCTAGTACTTGTATATTTCTGTTGTCCTTTATTGTTTTTTGTGTTTTCTGTTTTCATTTATTGTGTTTTATTTTGTTCAATATTTGGCGAACTTTTCAAATCGCGCTTTCATTTTATATCACAAGCTTTAATGTATCTTTTCAAAACAAAGATAAAAATAATGGAAAAAAAAACTCATACAAAGTTTTAACAATTTGTTCTTCTAAAGAAGCGTTAACATTACACAATGGAGTTGGCCTATAACTACGGAACTTCAAATTCGAATCCTACAACTACTGAGCTAGTCTATAACGATATATGTATATTGTTTCCATATGTATGCGGTATAACACTGATATATATGTGTGGGTGTGTATATGTATAATAAATTCATTGCGTATGCATTATGCATGGCTTCCCCTGCCTACTCATCCTCCTCATCGCTATCCAGCACAAACAGTTTCTTGCGTCGTATTGAGCTCGTATCCAGTGACTTGGACGTGGACAGGCTGCTATTCGCCCAAGGTCTGCCGCCGTCCAAGGACAGCAGATTGGCACTCTGTGATTTAGTACTCGATCCACCGCTGTGCAGGTGAAGAATTCAATTTAGAGTTTGCTATGCGAAAGCCATCAGATGCACACTTACCTTCTCCTGAAACACCTTGGAGACATGCTGTGATTGTGATTGAGTGGAGTCGAGATAATGAAGTTGTCCTGGCTACCAGCTGTTGGTGTGCCCTGCTGTGAAAACTCAGCACTCTCCTCGAACACAAAGCTGGATGAATTGCAATTTCGATTTCCAATAGGCGTGGAGCCTACGAGCTGGTATTCGATACGCGGCATATTGGCGGACGGCGACGAGGAACCGCCGACTGTGGCTGTGTCAGTGCCGGGACCGGGCTGTGTTCCCTTAACGGGTTGATAAATATGGAAGATTTCCAAAACAAAGAAGAGATAGCGATACGCAGCCGTTTTCCAATTGCACATTAACTGCCAAAAAGTGCGACGCGAGCGACGAAAGGTCCTTGACTGGAAGGTACAGATGGAATTCTAATAGTTGGTAGTATTCCAAGCCGAATGACTAAAGTGCGTAAGCTTACCAACTGATTAAGGACAAGCATTGACTTGCGCTGCTGCTGGAGCTTTAAGAGCCGAGCGTGGCCAAGCAGCTCATCTGCTGTCGGTCTTTGTCTTGGATCTGGTCTCATCATGGATTTGATGACCTCCTGCAGCTCAATGGATATCTCTGAAAGTGGAAAGATTGCTTTTAACATGGAGCTGGAGCAACCAATACCAAACCTCATACTCACTGTTGATGAACTCCTCGGGCAGTATGCCTTGGCGCAGCTCATGCCAAAGCGGTCCATTGGAGGGCAGGTCCATGTAGCAGGCCAGCTCCAACATGGCAATGCCCAGGCTAAAAATGTCCGCTGCCTTTGAGAAATGGCCTTGCAAGATTTCGGGCGCCATATAGCGGGAGTCCCCTTCCGTGGCATGATCGTTGTTGGCCTTGTCCACATCAATGACCAGCCCAAAGTCGGCCAGTTTGCACGTCTCGTCGTCCTCGCTAATGAGTACGTTGTCCAGCTTGATGTCCAGGTGGATGAGGTTCCTGTCGTGCAGTGACTTCAAGCCACGCAACAAATCCAGCAGAATGTGCCAGATGCGTTGTTCTTGTATGTGGTGACAGCGATACAAATATTGCTCCAAATTCTCGCGACACAGCTCCATCTGCATAAAAAGGCGGTCGTACTGTTCCCAAGCGCGTATGAACCTTATGCAGTTCTCGTTGCCGGAGAACTCCTCATATCTGCGTACTTCCTCCAGTCGCTCTGCCCGATATTGTTCGCCGCGAAAGAGTTGCTTGGATATCTTGACCGCATATAATTGGCCATCGGAACGGTCCCGCACCTGGAACACCTCACCAAAGGAGCCCTCGCCTAGCTTGCCCAGACGCTCGAAGCACTGCTCGAAGTGACTCTCATTGCTGCCAAGTGCTGATGTGTTATTGCCAGCCGCGGCGGGTGACGCTGGCAACGGCAATGTGCTCGCTTCGGAATAATCAGCCCCAGCCCCTCGAAAGGAGATCGCATGGGCAATGTGGGAGTTATTGGGACTGAACATGGTCACCGAATGGCTGCGATTTAAGTTATTATTCTCCGGCACATAGCGAGATTTGTATCGGTTCGGCCGGAATCGGTTGCTGTCCTTGTCCTCCCTTCCATTAAACTGCCAATGTGCATCGGGTGTGCATTAGTATGTGGTGTATATGTGAGTGTGCGTGTGTGTGTGGTGTGTAAACAGCGGCTTTTCTTTGCTGCGCCATCAACACTATTCCAATTGCACAGATAGCTGTACTTACTTGCTTGTGTTTGTGTTTGTCGTCCCTCAGCTCTGGCACGGGTAATCGCAATCGTAAATCCATGTTATTTTCAGCAAACCTAATTAATACTTTTTGTTTTGTTTAAAATGCGATTATTTTAGTGTGACTGCGAAATACCATTTCAAAAAATACCTAAAACAACACCAATATCATAGTAAAAATACTAAAGTTCAATTGAACGGTTCATTAAAATTAACTGCTGAATCAGTTTTCAGTTATTTATATATATTATTATCTTCATCGGAATATATATTTTAAATGTGTTGACCAGTTTTAGCTATAATAATTGACTTATTCAATAAAATTTAAAATTAAAATTCTTTCCATTGCGTGAGAACAGATTCCAGTGGCCAAAACCAACTGCTGCTGTCACTGTCAGTATTTTTCTAGCCTTTGTGTGGCTTTAAACTGTTGGCGACTTTGGTCACACTGTTTGATTATAATAATTATAATTGTATTTAATATTAAACAAATGCAGCAAAATGGTTAACAGGAGCATAGAAAGGTGAATATGTCAGAAATTGCAGTAAGCAGCGAAAGTGAACATAAGGGAATAAAGTAAAAGAAATGTACGGAGTAGGCGAAAATAACGTAACCCAAGCGCAAACATGCATTTGGCGGCTTGCGGCTTTTGATGTTGATTATGCAATTTGTATGCGGTTTTCATATATTTTTGATATATATATTGCACCATAAAACATAAGCCTGGGGTAGAGCTATTCAGCGAGGTCATCGATAATGCCAAAAATAATGCGAAAATGCAGCCCACACAAAGGCAACAGCATCCCTCAAATACCTTAACCTTGAACTCGACTAAAACAAAAAAAAAAAAACAATAGCAGCAGCAACAAAGGCGCACTCAGTCAGTGGGCCATAGACTGAAGAGATAAAGATAATAACGGTGATTTATGTGTGATGTGTTTATAATGTCAACATCTGTCTGGTGTCTCTTCTCGTTCCAGTGCCGGCACCAGCAAAGTACCCACGTTTCATGTTATACGCGAAGTCTACGACAGTTCCAATGCCCATGAACGTTTTGAGGCCGAACTGGACAAAGCGCTGGAAGCTAAGGTGGACTTTATTATCATAGAACCGCCACGTTTGGGCGACGAAACGGGTATGTCGAACCACTGCAACCGATATATCACATTTACATAATATAAATTTGTATTCCGATAAGGTCGCTGGATTTGGGTGGGCAACTGTCTGCACAAAACTGCCGTAGCCACTGGTGCTGTATCCCTGGTGGCCAGTTTGTTGTGGCATGATCGGCCAGTGATTGCGGCGCCGGTATGCGCATTGTCATTGTTCTGCACGGGCCTGTATACAGTTTCATGGAACTTTGATCCCTGCTGCCAATACCAGGTGGCCAACAATGAGACCGTCTTGGATAAGCTGCCGCTGACAGACGTATCCTCGCCTGTGATACTGGGCTATGAGCCCAATACGAAAACCAAATACTTGCATCGTGGCGTCACCTTCCTGTCGGCGGCACTATGTGCCTGGCAAATTTGGCGCTCCTACAAGTAGAAACGTGGCCCTAGACCAGAGCAGAGCTGACCTAGAGCAACAACATTAAAATTAACTTCCTTTGTGAGGGTTTTAGCGCTGCCTGCGTATGCATTTCTATTAGATTTTTTTTTTTTTTTAGAATTTCGAACTAGTTTTTTCTGCAACGAAAAAAACCGTCTTTGTTAAATTTTAAAGTGGTTCCAAAGTCCATATAATGTCGTATGCACGTCTCTGTTAGTTTTCTGTTAGTTTCTGTTGTTGTAACTCTGACAGCTCTGCATAATTTATTATTACCATATGAATACGATTATCTTTTAGTGTTTAAACAAAAAACAAAAAGTCAAATTGTAGCCATTGTTCCAGCAAATGCACTGTAAAAAGTAATTAAGCAAAAAAAAAGAATTAACAAAAACCAAAATCGAAATACTATGGCTCTTGTTCCCAATATCGCAACTATTTTGGTCTATTGGAAGTGTAAATATGCGATTTTCTAGTTCCAAATTTATGAGGCTTTGTGAATTAACGCCAATATCAGATAATACTAGGTTCATAATTGTATAAATAGCTGAAAACACTAACAATTATTTTTTAGTTTTTTGAACTACTCAGATAATTATACATTGTCCTAGAACATTATACTATAACGCCTCACAAGCGATATTTGTATAATGCTAATTCTAAAAAAAACCTTTTGGTTATTGAGCGTTATATTTCTCTTAGCAAAAGTTGTTGAAAATCAGCTATGTAATATATATAAGTTCTTTCATATCCAGAGTAACTACATATGTAATCAACTATGTAATATATAGATTCTTTCATATCGAAAGAATTTCATTTGAAATATCATGAAATTCACATATTTACACTTTCGAATCGTACAGTTTATAATGCGAAATAGAGAACAGAAACGTATGTATATCATTTACTGTACTTTGTGTATAACAAATTATTATTGTTATTAGAAATTTATAAAGTCTGTGGGTCAGCGTGCAAGCAGTTGTGGCAAGTGGCGTGTGGCATAAAAGCATTTAGTGAAACAATGAAAAGGCAAATAAAATTTAAAACCAAATAATGTTATAGAAATTAAACGAGTGTTACTATTTTATTTATCAAATTTGGCTGCTTTAAGTCTGACCAGATCCGATTTACTTCGGAACTTCTTTTACAAGCAACTTCAAATCTTTATATTATGCAAAAAATGCAATTAAATTTTGAAAATTTAGTTGATGTGGACAAAATTTCCAATAACCCTTGACATTGTGAAAGGCAGGGAAAGTCGTTCAAAAACGTTTTTTATGCCAGAAACAATCGATGCTCTGAGTGAATTGACGATTTGCCATGTTACATACAGTGAGACAGAGGCATCCTTGGGTATTCGTGGGACCAGCATACTTTCAATAGGAAATGATGAACAACAGCAAACCGAAGAGGATTCATTCCGCTCGCTTTGTTTTCCTTTATGCACGCAACAAATGGTTTAAATTTTTGTAAAAAATATTCACTTAACACTTAAAACTCTTCCCAATGAATTAAAAACTGACTTAAAAATATATGTCTGATGATAAGTAGACCTAATAATAAGAATATAGCCAATTGCTTTTGATTCTGCCAGCTATAAGGCAACAATTTTCAAATGGGAGGCTCAATCGGAAACGAATCCGCATGATTTGAGTGGAAGTGGAAACGTTAACAGGTTTGGAAGTGATATTGAGGCATCCTCATGTGATCTCACAAAATATTCCAAGACGACTCTCAAGTCGAAGAAATACAGCCAGGGAGACTAAGAACGCATTTATGATATCTTAGCAAGTCCTGCAGACGAAACGGTAATGGATTCTATGAGTATGCGAAAACAAGTCAAATCTAAGAAAAGAAAGAAAAACAAAATGAACATATATATCATATGAGCATTGTAGGCGAATCAATCCTGCAGAGAACACAACTTTTTGTTTGTTCGAAGTTTTTGGAGAATAGGGAATAATCAAGCCCCGAAAACGGGCTGTTTTCACCACGAGAACGCGTTATCTAATCGTTTCACAGAACAGAGTTCGTCGGCACTTAAAACAATGAGTTTATGGTTCATTTGCCCTACAGTCTTGGCTTGGCAGCCTATGACTTATATGTGTTCATGATGGTCATGCTCTTACAATGTCAGAAGCGGGCTAAGAAAACTTCCAACTTCCATGTATTCATATTCATGATGATGATATTCAATGATATTGTATAGATCTTTCAATATAAGACTAGATATGTATATGAAAGACAAGTCTGTTATTAAATAATCTGAGCATGCTTTAATTGCGTAAGTTTTAAGGATAAGCTTAAGCTGCTAATTCCGATTGGAGCGAAGCTGTGATAAGAGAGTGGTTGCTTATGATGAAAGCAAAAGCCGACAGAAGCTGATGGAGCAAATGTTGTTATATATATAACATTAGTGAGACATATCATGTATGTATGTATGTATATATTCATATACACTCACATTCTAGAAGAGTGAGTGAGCTGTATGAAAAGTAATGTCATGCGGCTGCGATTTCCCAGTTGTTGATGATGATGATGAATGCTGATGCTCATGCTCAGTCGCTTTTTGTATGTGCAGCAGTTAAGCTGAGCTGAGCTCAGTGCGCGTTAGCTCGAGCTCGATCGGGTGCATCGATGTCTCTGATTCATACCAGTGTGAGCCAGTAAATAGCTGAACTAGGACGGGGAGACTAAGTGAATGTTACAGTGACCGTTACTGCTGTCATCAGGCAAGGCCAAAACAGGAACATGGAAACGGCTCAAGCTGCACAGATCAAGGGTAGGTTATGGCCACATATAATAGAGCTACTCTACTACTACCTATTGCCGCCACTTCTGCTATCTTGATCAGAGTCTACACAACTTGGATAAGCTGGATAGACAATGATAACGCTGTTTAGCCTGTCAGTTCTTGACAAGATGCCGATCTTTGTCAACGTCTACAGCCAGCAGCTGCTATCAAATTACTATAGGCGTGGAGAATATGGCGTCTTGGATAAACTATGCCATTTGGCTTATCGTCTAGCTTGTTTTGCCATAGCTCAACTACAATATCGCATGCTTGCACTATATTTTCTTATGATAGCCTTGCGCCCTAGTTCCAGTGGCAACGGCAGCGGCAGCGGCCTCGCAGTCAACGTTCGTCCTCCATCTAATTCATATGGCAGCATACACAGTGAGGCACAGACAACAGCTGACACCTGCTGTATTGAGATCTGCACAGTAAGCGAGGCCCAGGAGTACACACCGCTTCTAAGTCAACCAAGTGAATCAAATGGAACGCATCATGAAGATCCTCAAAAACTGCCAATGTCAACCTGTACCAGGGATTGCTTCAATTGGCGCATTATATTACTGCTCTTCACATTTGTGCTGGGCCTGATGCTGGCCACTTATTTGCTATGGAGACAAAGTGAGTTTTTTCTGTGATCTGCTGCTGTTGATGATCATGATGATGTGGGCTCTGCTGTAGTGGGCGTTTATCAAGGCATTGTATTAAATTTTGTGTTTGTATTTGAATAAGGTCTGCTAAGTAAATTATGTTGATTTAAATAAAAGCAGAGATATATGTATGTATGTGTATGGTGTATGTAGCGATATTTGAGAACAGTGGCGTTTGGCGAGGAGGGGCTGTGTTAGCTATGAACAAATGTACACTAACAAACTTCAAATTGATAAACAAAAGTTGCAAAAAATTTTAACATTTACAAAATCATAGAGCATGAAAATTCTGTTGTTTGCTATGAAGATGGTAATAGTTTCTATAAGGAATATACTGAACTAGATTGTGTTGAATAGTGTTGTTTGTTTACCTATTCTCATTTTCAGTGTTGATGCTTAGCTTATATGTAGATACCCAACCGGATATGTAGGGGGTTTACTTGATTAAAACCTCTGAAAAATTCTGTAACCCCAGCCTAGCTTTCACTTGTGAATTTTTGTTATTTGCTTTGTCTTTCTTTATGTTTTCTTTTTTTTCATTTCCAACAAAATTGTAATGTAAATTAAACTTTTTTTAATATCCTCAATGGCTTTACATTCCATTCAGATCAATTGAAATTTTGTTGATTCATTTGTTAATCGGGCTTAAAGATTAATTTCAGTGACAAACTTTTCCCTCCGAAAGCTTTTTGTTCTTAAATTTGTTTCTATAAATACTTCATCAAAGCTTTTTCATAGCACACAAAATATCTTGTAAGGAAAGCAGTTGGATATCATTCCAGGGCTTGATGAACTATCTCAGAATGATGGCAGGAAAAGGTCCACTACTTTCTAGGTGTTTTAACTAAACTCTTCGATAATGGAAAGATAACTCACATCACTTTTTCAATTTCCTCTTTTAAAGGCAACACTGCTCCTGTCAGCTACCTTTAATGACAGAGTTTGAGCAAGCTGTTTCATTGAGTTTGTGTTAAAGAAGAATGAAAGAGAATTTCGTGAGTTAATTAAGTGTAATTGTTGATTAAAGAAAAGCCCCGAAGGCAAGGAAAGTCTTGATAAGTATAAATACTAGTTGAATTTGGTTAAACTGAGTTCCACTGTGGCTGTACCAAAACAAGTCACTTCAATCTAGAAATCTTCGATAAAATACATAAAATGATATCGAATGATTGAAGATTGAAATTGCGTGAGATGACTGAGGCTGTAGATAGCAATTCTGAGCGGATTTATCACTCTTTAGTTGAACATTTTAACATGAAAAACGTATCCAAACGATGACCATCTTTAAAGTAGAGCTTAAGACACTCAGACCTACATATCTAGATGGAAGTTTTGTAACTATCTTGAACTTAGTCTTACTTTAACTTAGTCAGGCAAGTAGTGTCTTTTTGGGTGAGGTTTTCCTTGATAAAAGATATCAAAAGTTGAATGGAGGAATCTTAAATGGTTGTAGCCCTATCCTATTCCTTTTCCATACACATATTCAAATTTAAGAGCGTTTGACTTGCCCTGATTAGTTTGCCATATGATTATAATTCTTATAAATTGAATATGAACTATGTATATCCAACTAGTCTGTTGTAATATGAGAACTCATATGACATAACTTATCTATTCGACTGAAATGCTGAGCATCTCATCAAAGCTAAAATTTTCTCATATTTCATCTACTCTCCAATACGCTTCCCATCTGCATATACCTAACAAATCTTCCCAATTTTAACTTGCAGCCCAACTACCCCATATGGGCTACACTCTAAGTCTAATGGAGCACGATATCTGGAGCAATCTGCGTCTACATGATGAGAACAAGCTGGAGGCTAAAAACGTCAACAATGTCTTCATCACCCACACCGGCAGCTTGGAATGCCTTGATAATTGCCTGGAACTGCTGCACAGCTTACAACAGCAGGTGAGCTACCTACCTTCTCCCAGGTCTGTAACTTTCTCAACTTTATTTCCTCAGTCTAATCGGAATGGAGAATTGCCATATAACTTTCTTGTGGCTGGCGATTGTCAGACCTACGAGGTGCGTGGCTGGCGCTATGTGAGCTCCTTTGAGCAACTGCCGCAAGCCACTTCCTTGGTAATTGCTTTTGTAGGCAATTTTACAAGGATGGTGCCAAATGCCTGCCAGCTGGAGGCCGCTCAGGCATTGCTCTGGGAGTCCCTTAAACGTCGACGACTGCAGTCAAACTATCAGCTATATGCGCTGGGCAATGGCATGGACTCTGTGCAGAGCCTGGTGGAGCATTGGCCCCAGTATGCGGGCCAATGGCGGGTGAAATGAAAATGGGCATCGTTTCAATGTTTGTTCCTCTCGTTTATTGTACTCCAACAAGTTTAGGTAGTTTACAAATGAAGCGCAGGATTGTTAAAGCGGGGTGCCACCGAAAAGCGAAGCGAGTGCCCGCTCCCAGTCCAAAATGATGCCGGAGCAACGGGGACGGGGAGCATGCCAGCAAAGCAAAGCCCAGCGTGCTACGACGGATAATGCCTAATACTATAAGCTTAAAGTAATGGTGATGACTGGATGGGGATTACGACTGTGCCTAGTCGAACTCCAGTTTCCGAAAGCTGCCCTCAATGGACTCGATTTGTGAGACAAAGTTGGTGCCTGAGCTGTTTTTCTCCGAGTTGAAACTGCTGCGGCGCTGTATGCCGCGATCCGAGAGTAGCACGCTCTGGTCCAGCCCCAGCACCAAGTCACGCTTGGCGGCCAGTTCCTGCTTCCACAGCTCGATCATCTGGCGCATGGGCATTGCGCCGCCCATCTCTTCGGGCAGGCAGCCAGGATCGACGCTCTTCATCAGTTCCTTTTCGCTGCCATAGATAATTATACGGTTTTTCATCTTGGAACTGACGCGATTCTTCACAAAGTCGATGAGCCACTTGAGCGTGGACGGCACGTTGATCAGATGAATCTCTTTATGGCGTATCGGAAGCGATTGTTCGCCCCACTTGAAGATGCGCGCAAATTCAGTGGGATTCCAGTTAGTAACGTGGGCCGTTGATACGCCAGCAAAGTCGCCCACATGGGTAATGCCTGTGATTTGCGTCTCCTGATCCTCCATCAGGCACTCATAAGTCAGAAAGTGAGCCTTGGCCTGATCGCAGCTAGTGTGCACCTTTGGATTCAAACCTTTGGCATTGATAATCACAACGCGCCTGCCATGCTTGTCCCGCTGCGGCACAGCGAATATATAGCCCTGGTCGATGAGATCGCCCAGTCGCGGCTCCAGAAAGTCCAGCTTGGTGCTCATGTGCGGGAAGGTGCGACGTATGTTCAGGTACTTGAGCAGCGTCTGCTCTGCCATCGGCACGCTGAATTTCTTGGCGCGCAGAAAGCGCAACAGGAAAGTATCATCGCAGCGCACATTCTTCAAATCCTCGTTTTTGAGCACCCAGTTCCTCAGTTGCTCCAGGCTCTGGTCCCGTGTGCACTTGTCCTCGCGCAGTTCACGTTTGGCAATCTTCAGCAGCGATTCGGGCAGAGTGGCCACAACGCCATCATCAGACACTTTGGTTTCTTTCATGTTGAGAAGCGATATTGCTGCGTAACGAATACGTGACGTATGAGCAATGTCATTCAGTGTTGAAATTCAGCTGTTAAAAGATAGAAATTGGAAGATATTGATAATATTATTAATGAGAATATGTAAATAGATAGAAATTATAAAATATTGATAATATTATTAATGAGAATATGTAAATTTGTGTATGAAAAGAAAAACAGAATAAAGTTGTAAATGAAAAAGTTGAAAATTTATAATACATGTTATTGTGGATGGGTTAAGAATGGTTCTTAATTACAGCTTACTTATCTCAAGTGTGGGGAATGGAGCCATTGCTCTATATTATCGTACGACCTTCAATTGAGCCCTAACCTGAGCTCTTTTTAAGGGACATTAAGTATAAATATAAGGCTGATAGAAGAATTTATCAACATTTTTATCATTTTACTAGAGTTTCAATGTTCTTCCTTTTACTTTGCTTGGTATCTCTATGAGGCAATATATAATAGAAAACTGTCCTCCTATAATACTACGTATACGTACATCAGTTCTAACTTTCAACTCAACCAGAAGTTTCTTAGTGAGATTACAGAAAACCTAAGCACAACTCTATACATAAAACCTAGCCTGAACGTATATTATCTTCATCGTTAAGTAGATGCCATCGACAATGTAAGTCCTAAGCTAACCTCATGTAGCTCTTCTGGATACTCTTGCTCTTACCTACACATGGCTCCTATTACATCCATAATTGTATTAAAAGTTATTGTCAAAGAAAGTGGAAAGTGGATAATGACCCTAGTTTATAAACAATGGCATACCATACGATATGGGAAAGAAATCCGAACAAAAAAGTTGGGCAAATTGAAGATCAGAATATTTGTAATTTTGGATATAATTCGGAAGATTAAGCTATCTTTCTTTTTGGTATTTTGTGTGATCTGAATGGAAGAATATCGATTGTTGGACTTTGCAAAATCAGAATTTAGTATTACCAGAACGTAATTACAAACTACCAGAAATTGCTGTGATATTCTAGAAGTTCTCTTTGAGTGGCGGTGGAATGTCGATAAAATTTATCGATATATAACGATATCAATATGTATTCCTCTAACGATATCTTTATGCAAACAAAAAGATATCGATATACATGTATCGATAACTCAAGATGCACATTTATCGAACAATCAATTTTACGATATACGTGTATCGATAACTAAATACATTGATTATAGACATATGTTGACAACCCAATATATCGACATCGATGTATCGACAACTAATATATCGATAAATATGATCGTTAATCAAATATATCGATATACAAATGTCGACAATTCAATATATCGTTCTCATTGTATCGACACTACAAAATGATATATAGCCCTTGACCTTCCCCTGAACCGTATTAAAATACAGTACATATTTCATACCGACCGGTCTAATAGTTAGGCGCCTAAAAAGGAATAGATAGACAGAAAGATGGACAGACAGCAGACAATCTTTATGTATATGGAAGATTTACAACTGAAGTCCAATTGGGCCCACTCTATAGAACTTGCCAAACACACTTTAAATTGCCTCATTGTTATCTTAGCCTTGCTTCAGTGTATCTGTTCTATTCCAAGTAAAGCTATAGACACATGATAAACATATGTATCTATTGCCCTCTGCAACGTTGTCAATGCAATTGCTATGTGTACGAAGGCAAATTGTTCTGTTAGACTGTTCTCTGCTAATGCGATTATGCGCTCTTTGTAATACGAAAAAAAAAATTAGAATGGAACTGAAAGCTAAACTGTTAAGTGGGGTTTTTATACTCTTGCAGAGGGCATTATAATTTTGTCACGATATTTGTATCGTATATGGACCCTTTAAGGTATGTTCTTGATTCTTGTTCAGCATGACACGACGAGTCAATAAAGCCATGTCCGTCTGTCCGTCTGTTTGTATGACAATTGTATGTCATTTTCACCAAAGGCGTCTTTTTGCTTTAAGCAGATATATAAAAATCATAAAGATCCCACAACTATAACATATAGCTGCCATATAAAGATATATATATGAAAACTTTGTACACATCGTCTCCTTCTACGGCGGGAATTGTTTACTTTAGTAGTGGATTGACCCTTCGACAACAAAGTTTTCTTTCCTTTTTATAGTTCTGCAAGGGTGTATAAGCTTCGGGTTCCTGAAGTTAGCCTTCCTCTCTTGTTTGGTCAGATCTTGGTCATTTATTTGATGTTAAAGTATTCGTTTGAAACTTTTGGATGTGCTCTTTGTTTTGCATTATTTTTGGGGTTTTTAAAAATTACCCGGATTCGTCACTTTGTGCTTAGTCACTTTATATCATGCCCTTATCTAAGCATAAGGCTAGCTTCCATACTCATAAGTTTCTGTTCGTTTTGCACACAGATTTAATTTCTATATATTATTTCTTAAGCTTGAAAGTATTTCTGGAGATAAAATTTACCACCAAATTAATCAACGTTTTACTAAATTAAGTCCCCAAACTATAATTAACCTAAAAACATTGCAGTTTCAAGGTCTTTAGCATAGCCCAAGGCAAGCTCCATGCGACGTGGGTCTATAATTTGCAAATATTTGCTAATTAAAACGCACAAAACGCATATTTCTTGAAACAAAACAAAAAAGCAGAAGACTAAACAAAAACCTTATGCAAATAATCTGAGCCAGCTGCTCTTGTGATGTAGATGAGTGAAATAAAAATGTATAAATTATTTTCGCGCCTCCACTTTGTGGATTGTTAACAACAATAGTTGGCCAAAAAAAAAAGGTTGAGTCAAAGCGAAAACTTTAGCTGCGAATTGGTTCAAGTTCAGATTTGTTTACCGAAAGCGGGTCAAGCAACACATACACATGACATTTATTGAAAACCCCAAACACAACCAGCTGCCGTTGTCAGCAGGCGAGAGTCAACAGAGTCTGACAACAATAAACAAAAAGAGATCAACTGTTTGGGTCCAGCTTCAGGTCGGGTAATTGCATAAGCTCTTAAAAAACCACTGAGTGAGGCTTAAGCATTCCGAGCTGTATTTGCTTAACATAAACATAAGCCTGATCTTAACATTTGCTTACAAATTGTGCGTCAATTAAAACTGTTAAAATTGAATGTTTTAAAACTCACTTCCCATGTCACACAAATATGTAAATCGCTTCGGGTTCGAATTTATTTTATGACTGCGCAAACACTGTGCCATTTCATTGATTTATATTTGCAGTTAAAACAAAATGGAGGAGGGGAAAAAATTAGCATGTGCTTTCACATTGTAAGACATTATTCGTTTGAAAATGTATTTGCATTTTGTGTTTTCAATTTTCCTAAACTCTGAAAATGCGATTTCAAAATGCCAAAACCATTGGGCAAGAGCAACTGCAGTTTTGTATATTTTAGGCTCCGGGTCTGTCTATCCCTCTCTCTCTGTCTCTCTTGCTCAGTTCCTCTCTCCTCCTCAGGGTTTCAACAGGTTGATTAGACGCTTGAGGCTGGTCGAGTGGTTAACGGTTTGCTTGTGGTTGCGTGGCTTTTGTGTGGTTTGGTTAAAGTTAGTCAGCCTAATAATGTTTCTTTTTTTTTGTTGCAGTTCTTTCTTAAGCATTTATGGTTTTATTATTTTTATTACTTATTCGATTTCGTGGGGCAGAGATTGTTGTGTAAAAATAATCGTTTATTAAAGGGGATTGGCGAAATTGTTGCGAAAGGAATTGAGTTTGTTTACAAATTCGGTGATTACAAATAGTCTCATTTGTCTTTGGATATAGGAAATGTATGAGATATTTTTGAGAAAAACAAGCCCCTCTACAGCATGTCTATGTTTGGAAGACACTGTGAACTAGAGGTTCAGATTCCATATCAATCTTTTATCGATCAAAGGTAAGAAATGCGAATGATCTATGCCATCCATAAGGCGGTGTCAAATGCCATAAAGTTTGAGCAACAATCCAAAGTCTGCTTGAGTTATTTTTGGTCCTTTGAAGTTGCATCTCCGAAATCCTACCATATTTAAGTCAAAATATCTCGAAAATATTCAACAGAAGTGTGCTGATATGACAATAAAGATGCTATTTCATCCTGCATACTTTACTCTAGTGGTTGGCAAGCTCCTATCTTTCGTGTATAGCAATAAGGTCGCAAACTTCACATGCACGAAATGACTTCTATTGCTTTTGCAGTATTTCAACGCACACAACACTATGCCAAAATGTGATTGTATTGCACTGCTTCATATAAATATTAACCTATGTTGTTATTTACAAAAGAAATCTAAGATATCATAAACTTGTCTGGCTTTGATGTTCTTCAAATCATCAAAATATATCCATTCTCTTATTTATTTCTTTTAGTTTAATAATTGTTATAAATTTCTATTATTATTATTATACATACACACACTTACACACTGAAAAGTTGTGTATCCTTTTTGTTCTTAGTTAAATACAAATTCGTTTCCAACAACACACTCGGCGTATGCGCAATGCACTATCTTTTGTCTATGTATGTGTATCAACAGCACTGTGGACGACCGTACATGCTAGTGACGAAATATATATATATACATATATATTCAATATTCAGGCTTTGTCAGACAAATCTTTCGAAAAACGACGCGCCACACTGACACCACACGACCAAGCAACGCGAGGCCTGAACAACGAATGACGTTGTCGTTGCCTTAACAAGCAAAAACAACGAACGGTTTTGAGAAAATGTTAAAGAAATTAACTGGATTATATAATATGCCCGCACACATACATAGTTATACACTTCAAAGTAGCTGCGGAGAGAAACAGATGGAGACCCGAATCCGAATGCAATCTGATCGGTTGGTAAATGTTGTTGCTGCTGTTGCTGCTGCTGCTGTTGCTGCTGCTGCATGGAACGAACAAGTTTTGTCGAAAATCCAAAAACCGAAAGTGCGCACTCGCATATGACGAACCTTTCGGCCGGAGACTCAGCTGAGTCCAGCCAGAGACAACATATTGAAGAGCTGCTGCTGTTTTGTTGCCTACAGCTGTTGGGCAATGCCGCCAGGCCAGAGTCAGACAGACTCAGTCAATGGCTCGAAATCAGGTTCGCCAGCGGTGTAATTTAGCTACCCTTGCGGAGAGGGTATTATAATTGAGAAATGATATTTGTAATGTATAGTAGAAGGCAGCATATATATATTCCCATATTCTGTCTAGTCATGGGTAAGATTCGTCATGCATGATTATGGCTAAATTGATGAAATTTTGCCTTTGATTAAAGTTAGCTGACAATGGAGGGAGTCACACTAATCTATAGAGATATATAGAAATATGGCATAAAGGCATAAAGGGTTAAATTTAAAAAGAAAGACAATTCGAATTACTACAACTAAATGAATGATATACCAACTGAATCAGAAAGATTGGGATATTTATTATATAGTTATCTTAGAAGGCAAAGTAAAATTTAACCTCCTAGAGCTATCATAACATTTGTACACAAATAATCACATCATTTTCCAAACTATACCATATTTCCTTAAAGTTCTTGGTTGAAAACAGAAAACTCTGAAAAACTCTCAATTCTAAACTAGATGAACAATCGGAATATGAACTTGTTCTTAAGTTTTAAGTAATAAAACATCAGCAGACAATACTATATGACTTATTGCAGTAGGAAAAGTTTCTTAAATAAGTTAAGAAATCAGATTTGCAATGCAAATTTCAATCAGTTAACAGCAAAATTGATCAAAATATACAGTAAAAATATCAATCATTAGTCTTAATATGTTTTAGTTACTGACTTCTCCGTCAGACCACCTTTTAGATCTACCACGTAGATCCACCTCGTAGTCATGTTTGTCACTTATAACAATTCAAGGTTCTCACATCAAAAATGTAGTTTTTATAATCGTACTCTATATGGAGTAAGCTAGTATATTATATTCGTATAGATGTCCGTCCGTCTGTCCCTATAAACACCTAGACCTCGGAGACTATTAAGGCTAGAGTCAAGAAATTTGGTATATAGACTCTCCCCTAGTGTGCACGCTGATCAAGTTTGCTTTAGAATTTTGCTGTTGCATATTTTTGAGAGTGTGTCAAGCTTGAAATAATGGGTATGTACGAGTATCTTACAGTTGGAATTTCCACTACAGCATTCATAATTGTCTTCAGTTGCTTTTGGGCAGCCAATAATGTATAGGAAGTCCAAACGAACTTCGTATTTTGAGCGGCTTTAACCGCAGTAAAAGAACCAAAATCCAAAATTTTGAGCTTCACTGAACACGATCTTCCTTAGAAGCATTCCTGGCTACTTTAAGGATGGCTGAGGCCAAGACCGAAACCGAAACTCCTATGGTCACACACAAAAGCAAGCTGTCTCTCCTCCTACGCCACGTCGATTCCTGAGTCATGGCCTGCTGAAAATGAAGAAGATTACAGCGACTGGAGCTGGAATGGAGACTGCGACTATGACTGCTGTTGCAATGATGGATATTATTGGTAAGGCGAAAAGTCTTTACCCAGCGGTGCTTCAAAACAAAAACCATCTATGAATTCATACATTCTTAACTATTGAAGCAACTCAAAAACTGATCTTATAAGGTTGCTAAGTTAGTCTAAACTAGATATACAATTTCTTGCTGAGAATGCAAGTATTTCACTCTTGAACCTTATAACTAGAAGAGCATTTAAGCTTCGGCTTGCCAAAACTAACTTTCCCTTTAGTTTTTAGCCTTTTTAATGCCCATTTCACTCAGTCTTAGTGAGATTTTTGGTGAACATTAATGATTAGATTCATTGTAAACAAAGAGTCGTTAGAAAAGAGAAACACAGAAAAAAAACCTCATTGCTCATTGGCGCACAAAAACGATATGACGGTAAATTTTGCATTTTCATGACGGCTCTATAAAAAATAAAAACGGTTTTCAATTCCACACAACCTTGAAAATGCAATCTCCAACACTGCTGATGATGATGATAATGACGGCGACACCTAATGATCTTGTTGAGGCACATGGCACAAACAAAAACTAAAGTTACAGACGTCATCGTTGCAAACGTGTTTGCTGAGCTTTCCAGGGCGCACACAGCTATATGTATATAGCTTAACGATGCATCAGGCACAGAGTCTTATTGCAGTCGTGGCCCTATATTGATTATGCACTATAAAAGCTGCATCTACATAATATGTTGCCTTGCACAATCGCAAGCGTAGGTTTGTTTGATCGTTAGTTGCATTTTGTTGCATTTTGTGGCAGGTAAAGACATCTTCATTTATTCATTCATATAAAACATATTAACAATATCCGTTGGTTGACAGTGGGCGGCGGTGGGCACGCCCAATGAATGTGCTAAACAAACTCCAAATTAAAGCCCAAATTATTTAATTACGAGTTTGGTTCATTAAGACAGTTTTCAATGTCAAATTATGAACTTCGGTAATTAAGGCCAGGGCTGCCAATTACAATGGAGCCGAACCACCGTGTACCGGAAACTCTGGATTTTCAATGCAAATCAATTGAAGATCAAACCGGAATGCAAAATTATATAAGACTAGAAGAGCATGTGAAGCGGTTGAAACTTATTTTATAATAGGGTTCGATTCATTTAACAAAAACAGTTGAAATTCACTTCTATATTAGGAGAACTTTTAAAGATTATAAGAATATTAATACAAGATTTAGGCAAAATCGAACCAATATAGGTTTGTATGCAATTTGGGGGACCCCATTTTCGCTGACTAAATTTGCTCTGGTTTAGTCAACTATGTCTTAGTGTTGTGATATAACCAACCCTTTCAAAATGAAGAATTAGTAGGAAAAACTTTTTATTTTCTCATTGAAATAGAACCAAATTTGGTTTATTTGTGATTTAGAAGTCTCCTAGTCTGCTGGCCCCTTACTATCAGCTGTTCCAAAATGAACTCTAACTATGAAACTGAGCTTGTATTTTCATTAAAATTTAATCAAATTCTGTATATATGCACTTAAGAGGCCTCTAGGCCAACTGATTAGGACTGACGAGTAACGCGAGCCTCTTAGGTTCACGACTATTGAAAAAATAAAGTATTTTGGCTGCCCAAGAGACGTTTTGCAATTATCAGATATCCATATTTCTCCTATATCGTTGACTTTCTTGACTTCTTATGCAAAAATGCACTAAAAATGCGTTACAAAACTGTAACTTAAAATTTTCTCTCTATCAAACATCTGTTTAAAAATGATTTGTAATGTCTTTTGAAAGCACTATCGCATATCCGACAAGCATTGTATATAACTCACAGATATATCTGTTGGAAGACCCACATATTTTAAGGTTTCAATCCGAAAATGTGTATGGAACTTGCCCTTGTAGCTGTCGGCAAGGCGAAGTCTTTCTTGTGGACTCTGCCAAAATAAGCAATACAATTTCAGGAGATTTTTTAAGGATATATATGCGATCATTTGATTAGCTTTGTATCTGATATATGCTCTTCTTTATAGTGAGTACAGAAAAATGTGCAAGAGCTGCTATTATATAGGCAATTATAGTGCCAAATCTGTCAGTTGCCAGTAAAAATCAATCTTTCCAAGAAGACACATAAGGTAACCCCTTCACTACTTCGTTAGTAAGAGAGCTAATTTCATAGTTGCCCGACTTTAATCTTAACAATATATATATTATCTTTTCATGCAGTTTTCATACATATATGGGAACAAAATGTTATAGTGATCCAATCTATATGATTTTTACATAAGCAGCTTACAGCAAAAGAAGCCTACGTCGGTAGTTTCAAAACTGAGAAAGTTTTCGTTAGAAACATACCAACAGACAGACAGACAGACAGACGGATAGGAAGACAGACAGACAGATAGACAGACGGGCGGACATGGCCATATCGACTCGGCTTGTCATGCTGATCAAGGATATATATACTTTATAGGGTAGGAGATGCTTCCTTCTTTGGGTTACAAATATCGTGTGCAAATTTGAAAACATAAAAGTCGCCAGAGAATAGTAACGCTTTTAGAATGTCAAAGACCCAACTTCAACTCGATTAACTTGATCATTATTATTGGTTTCAACATTCATTTTACTACAACTACATCTTAACGTTAAACCAATCTCCCATTCGACATCATTTCTAAGATCTCCGATCTACTCTAACATAGGAAACTCTTCGCAGACACATAATGCTCTACGGCAGCAACCTTCACTGCAGACCCTGACCAGCTGGCTGACCGCAGTTTATTACTATATTACATGGCACATGCTTTTAATGTTTTTGTCTTTTGGCTTTTTGTGTAATATGCTCACTCATCGCTGGCACGTTTTTAATTTTTTCTCCGCTTCATTTTTGAACCCGTTTACAACAGCGCGAGCATCCAATTGCTCCACATCAGCTCAGCCGTTGGAGGTTTGCGCATGCGCACAAAGCAGCTCAAAAATGTGAGCCATAATAATTTTTAATAAACACATTACATTTCACAAAACAGCAAAAGCCAGACAAAATAATTCGCAATGTGAGTGTGCGCGTGGTAAGGTTGAGGTGGGGGGATGGATGGGTCCATTACCCTAAGGTTTTGGTTGGGTAGGCGGCAAACCTTTGTTTGGGGGCCTCCATAGATGCTTGATTGCTTGGCTCGTACCAACAATTTAGCTGGCCCGTCGTGATTTTGGTCTTAACAATAATTAACGACAAAGAAGAGTTCAAGCTTTGGCGTTGTATTTTAATTATGTTTTTCTGTTCATCAATTTGTTTTTGTTTTTGTTTTTTTGGTTCCATGTGACTTGTTTAGGTATGTTTTTGAGGCTTCCCTTTGCTTCTGCTTTTTATAGAAATTATTGACCTGTTCTTGTGTTCGCCAAAATTGGCACTGGAGGCAATTAATTCGTGTTTGGCCACACACACACACGCATTACATTTTTACATAATTAAATTCTTCTGTGAATGAATAAAGAACAAAGATTGGAAAAAATAGCAAGAATGATATATGATCTTGTACATGCCCTTAAAGGTTTCTATTGTATTTTATAGAATTCATTCTCTTCTTTATATGATAAATCTTATCTTAAGCAAGTTGTTTCAAGAGATGAACACTATGGAGTAGTTTTGCAAAATCTTTCAGTATCAAAATTGAGGTCAAACTTCGTATGAAAATGTTTTTAAAAAGTAAGTAGAGTAAGATGGATATGCCAAGGCAGATATATTTCTTCGCTTGAGGGAAAAACATTGATGGTTCTTTGGCATCCAAGAATGTATTAGAGGTCCAAGGGACTTCGTGACTTAGGAAAATTGATCGACTGATCTGATCTGATAATCTCTTAATCAGAAAAAAGTAAAAGTAAAAAGAAAATTGCTTATATTATTAGTTTTTATAAGTGATTGATAGTTCTCAATTACTTTGAACCTGGCAAAGTATAATCTTTTGGAAAAGTGAGTTCTGTCGAGTCTCTCAGACTCAGACCAAAAAGCTATAGAGAAATTCTCCCAAACATAAAATTCTTAGATCAACACTTTGTTTATATAACTTCCGGAAACTTTACGTACACCACAACAAAATCATAATACCCTTTGAAAGAGCATATCTCTACATTAAAGGGCATATTGTACATTCGACTCTATATCCATATACGAGTAGGCGTTTGCAAATCAAATCACAATCAATGACGCAGAAGAGCCCGCCTTATAGCATATTACAAAACTATTACATATATTATAACATTGTAAATGTCTGCTTGTCTGCTGGCTGTTTTACTTGTTTCTCGTTGAAGTGTTTTTATTTCTGCCTTTATTATTTTGTTGCTGCTGTTCATGTTTCAACACCATCCGATAATTACACAAGACAATGTCGCTGATCTTGAGCTGCACAGTTAGCCATTGTCATAAATACCAGTTAATATAAATTGTAAGCCATGTTAATTGTTAACTGGAGCTGTGTGTAACCTACCTGGTTGCAATTGAATTTTTGGTGTTTTGAAATATCAGCAGCGACCGCCACTAAACGTGAAGTTTCCGTTAATTAACAAAAAAACAACAAAAACCAACGAATATAAAAAGAAAAAACCCGCAAAACAACGTCCGCAACCCGCAAAGGTTTGATGCAGAATCAAACAAAGCGCACAAAATAAACAGCTAAAGTACAATAAGTTGGCATTCAAAGCGAAGACTTGAACGACAAGCTCACATACAGGGCCGGTTTGATGGATGTTTTGGTAGCCACTTAGATATGTAAGTGAGAGTAGGGTGCCTCTGGGAAATTGGAAATATAAATTAAGAATAACAAATAAAAAAGCTCAAAAGTCAATATTTTTTTTTATTTTTTTGTTATTTCTTTTTCAGTACAAAATAATGAAACAATAATAATCAACACCAGCTACATACAAATTCAAATACGATAGACGTCGACAGCGATAGACGTTCGGCTTACAACAATCGATATATACAAGGCCTGCGATAGTTTCGTTGCTAGTAATTAGACAGTGCTGTAAGAAACACTGAGAGGCGGCAACAGCTGATAGTCGTTGTATTTTGAAAAATTTGAAAATCACAAACAAACCAATTGAACTAATTTGAAACTGACTTAAAAAATTGTAGAAATATGCTCTACATATTTGTGTGATTTCTTAATTTTGCGTAATTATTAAGTACTGATATTCAATATTATTAATTTATATATTTTTTAAGAAATAACTGCCAGTCCTTAGGCGTTTTTACGTAAAATATCAAAGTCATTTGATAAAAGTTGCATTGTAATAGATTCTGTTATATATAAGGATGTTTAAAAGCAGATAATTTCGAAATTAGTAAGTGAAACTCATGTAATGCTAGTAGCCCTTGAATTTTCACAAAGATATCTACGCAAATTAAGCATTAAATTGAAGTTTTCGCATATGAAAAATTCCAAAATGATGACGCCCGAGTAACAACTGAGTTATTTCTGCCTCTCACGAAGGTAGTCTGTCTAAACCACGTCCTGTTTGAATTTGATTAGTCTAATATGGCTATAACGATTCAGGGTGGTGTGTTTCATATGTAGATGATCAATTTGCGAAACTGATGTTTCAGAAATTTGCAAAATGTTTCAAGCGTGACCGTAGGACGGCCTGGTTCTACTGTTATCGAAGCCAACCTAAAGCTCAATTGTTACTGCAGAGTCTGCATAGACTTATTTGTCATAAAGGTAGCTCTAGTTGCATGTCCAAATAAGGATTATAGGAAGCTTTGGTGGAGTTCATAGATTTTTCTTTAGTTTGAAATTTAGTTTTAGCGATCTGTAATGTTCTAACTGCTTTGGCGGACCCAGGATCGTGAGTGGCGAAAAAACGTTTTGGGTTCTTTTTTTCAGCTGCCATTGAAATACTTTGGGATTCCGTCGCAGTCAGTGACTTCAGCCGCATTTCTCTGTATTTGAAAACAGCACAAAATTGATAGCAAAAACCAAAAGTTGAAGCTAGGCTGATTGGTTTTTCTTTAGTTCTGTGTGTTTGGGCCGCCATGAACCATGGTGGTGAAAAGCAAACAAAGGAAAAGGCAGCACCAACTTAGTAGAGAGCAAGTAGGCAGTGTGAATGAGAGTGAGATAAGGCTTTCTTCCGTGATAAGCTTATCTCTTTCAATATGCTGTGTGTGCGCAGAGAACTGGCATGATGAAGCGCAACTCAGCAAGTCAGCTACAATTGGTGTATGCGATGTTTGCAGCGGTGTTTTGGTGGTGTGGTGTGAGTTGTTGAGCGAGTACTGCAGTAGTTTGAGAGCCAATAAAAGCAAGGATGGTTCTGCTTCTGCCAGAGGTATCTGATCGCCATTGACATTTACAAGAAAACGATACATCGCGGTTATCGCTTACGCCATCAGCTAGTCATTGCACCAGCAAAACGAGAGCAGCAATAGTTGACTGAACTGAATAGCTGCATATATAATAGTGGGAGTCACAACTGCAACTATGTAGTGCGAGAGCTGGTGCACTAATGCTAGTGTCAAAATTAGTCACTCTTGCAGTACTCTGTTGTGCGACTAAAGTGAGTGTTCTCTTTGGTGTTTTCCTGAGATTGTGAGTGCATTTTAATTGACAAATAAGATGTTAATACGTCTATGTTATATGCTGAGAGATTTTTACAGAATTTATTTGATAGCATAAGGTAAGTGTGACGAATGAACTTCCCTATGACAGAAAGCAATTCTGATTTCAACGAAATAGGATGTGCAATCGCTTAGTCTACATATATTACGATTTAGGCATTTAGCATGGTTTAATCATATAGATATATCTTTAATCTCTCGCTTTATTACTGCAAGAAACGCTGCTAGATAACAAATTTCACCAAACAGCGCAGTGACACATTGCAGTGGCACTTGAACCATTCGTTTGCTGATTTTCTAAAGAAAAACTTTTCCATCTATTATCGGATTTATAAATCCATTATAATTCAATTGATACAAGACAGCATATAATACACACATAGCAAATTGCATAATTTATTATAGAATACATACAGATATATATATATATATATATATATGATATATAAAACTAGCTACTTAATTATTTAATATTACACCACATTTAATTGTTTTTATTGTTATAAATCGCATATTTGCATTAAATACATGTTTAAATTCGGCTAATTCGGTAAGAATGCATATTTAGCTTGCTTTAACTCTTACTTATATATTGAGCTCCAGCTGAAAACTGCAGACTATGGGGATTCCCCCTCCCACCAACAAAAAGAAAAAAACACATACTCTTTCAGCCGCTTTGCCGCCCGCCGGCATTAACATTTAATCCCGTGGCCCACCATAAACATTCAGATTTCTGTTTGCGGCTACAGCCAAATGCAGCTGCCACTCAGAAATAACAGAAAAATATGCTGCGCGGGGGTACCAGGGGGGAGGTCTATAAAATTCAAAATAATAATTGCCATGTCTGTTTGCATGTTTGTTATGCGCTTTGCGTTTTCATATCCACTTTGCAAATTTTTTGTAATCACTTTCACAAAAATTATATTTTTTGTTTGCCCGCAGCTGCTGCTGCCGTTCGTTTGATTTCGTTAACAATTTTTCATAATATTTTTGTTGTTTTTCAATTGCCCACCTGATGTGGGTACTGCTGGGGGTCTGCTGGACTGGTGGTCAGGTGTGCGGCTGGCAGCCACGTCAACCGTCAGCATAGCCAATTACGCAAATTAAACAGATTGTTATCCTCAGTGCCAGCGCCGGTGCCAGACAGGTTCATGTTCATGATGATGTCGCAACGGGCGCAGACAATGTGGCAAGTCGGGCGCAGCTTAATTCAATCAACGTGACATAATTACTTAATTAATTAAGTGCGCCCAACGGTCACACATTCAAATCAGCCATCATTTTGCGAAAATCGTTCAGCGAGCCGTACATTTCGAAATCGCCGCCGCCATTGCCGTAGGTCCGCACATGTGCCGGCCGTGGTAGGGTCAGCGGCACCGGCAACAGTTCCGGCATCACCGAATGGTGTGTGATCAATGCCCTCAGTGAGCTGAACTCCTTGGTAAAACCCTGCAGAAGCATATAGTCAAAGCATGTAGTCAATTGAAGATCATGTTCTATGGATATATCGTTTACCTTGATCTTGTAGCCACGTTGGGTGCGCAGTATCAGATAGTGGGCCACTCTTGGCGAGGGCGGCGGCACACGCAACGACAGCGCAAAACAGCCTGGCTTGGTGCTGCTCTGGCGCACCAGAAACGCACCCGGACTCTGGCGCGAGAGCACCTCCAATGAGATCTCACGTGGTATGCCCGCCTGAAACCAAGCGGCGCCCTTAAGCTCGTGCTGCTCGGCCAGACTGAGGTTATCCAAACGCAGCGGCGCAGTGGCCGCAAACAGCTTGGGACTGGAGTTGGCTGTGGAAATAGCAAATCTTAGGAATATGTTGGATTGGTCAAGACCACTGGACTTACCACTGCATGTTTCCCTTATGTACTTCTTGCCGGTTGGCAGCTCCGCCTGCAAGCGTTGGGTGGCTGTTTCCAGGGCTGTGAGCGATTGGCGACAGGAGTCACCAAATTTACTGGCCACATACTTGTCCGGCTCGCAGATGGCCTCGTTCACATAGCCATCGGATATGGTCTGTGATGAGCCGGAGTTCAGTGATGAGGAGCAGGTATTATGCACCAGGGGGCGGCTGTCTTCGGTGCCACGCAGCAGGCCGATGCCCATTGTCAGACGTTTCACCTGCACCAAGGATTACGGATGGAAGGGAGACACTTTTAGACATTTACATTTGTGTTGCATAGTTTTAGGGGCAGTTGCGTGCTGAATGCCAATTTGGGCAAAGTTTCTGCTTTGCTGCCGAGTATAAATTGCAATTTGGTTAGACCAGAATCAGAGACAGACCAGGTGCAGTCATTTGGGATTTGTTGATGTTGCTGTAATTGCTGTTGTTGTAGTAAAAGTTGTTGCTGTTGTTGTTGTTGTTGTTGTTGTCTCCCCACAAAACCCGCAAAACATCAAAAGCACTTTAGCCTGCAGCAAAACAGAAGCCAGACCCCCCTTTTCGGCTGGGATTGATGTGTAAAATTTTTGGTTGCCAATAAAATGTTAAATAGTATGTTTGCCACGCCCTCAATCTGCCCCCCCTTTGGGTTTCTGCGGCTGCTTGCCAGCAAATTACTTTGAAATGAGTTGAGCCGCACCAAGCTGAGCAAAAAGTTTTGCCTGCTTTTAGGGGCTGCGGCTGTGCTGCCATTGCGATTTAAAGTGCGAACATTTTCCAATTAGAACCAAGCTGAATAGCTGAAATTTAGTCTGGTTAGGTTTATACTATATAGAGAAGAGTAAATTATTTGCCTAATTTGTAATAATTATGTTGATTTTATATGGAGGCGATGAAAGGGCCAAGCTGACTTTTTGATGTGGCCAACATAAATAATTGGTAACCCCACTGGGGGATTTCCTTCAAGCAGACTGAGAAAATAAGTTCAAGTAAATGGAGAATTTACATCAAAAGAGTAAAATCAATTGGCAAAGTTCTCCAATAACTTTTTCTGTTGAAATCGAAACCTGATTCTATCCAAGGGGATCACTTGAACTGGTTTCTATTATGGCAACTTTATGATGAATTTCTACCTTAAAAACTTATTTCAATAACAAATCTGTGATGCAAACTTGAGATCTATTAATTTACAAGCAACTAAGAACTAACTATATATGAAATACTGCAAATTCTGACAGAATCATACTGAAATTTCAACTATGTACGTGTATTTCCAAGGCAGCTTTTCGACTAACTTACTCAAGCATCTACGAACATATTTCAGTACTGCAATAATTTATTGATTATATTCTTCATTAAGCTGAACTACAATGAAATGTACTAAAGTATTTGAAAAGCATTTTCATCAACGAACAACGTCTTGCAATTGCAGCTAATTAAATTGGCCTCATGCCGCATTCTCAGCACTTCAATTATCATTAAGTATGCAATCAGTTCTCTGCCTCTGTCTGTCTGTCTGTGTGTCTGTGTGCCTTGTGCTGTTGAGTCTTTTGCCAACCTAATGCCCCCATTATGCTAATGACATTGGAAAAGACTCACGCATTATGCAAATCCTTTCAAGATGCAAAAGCAAAAAGTGGCACTCGAACAATGCCGTTCGACAAATCCCAACAAGCAGTGCAAAAGTCTAAAGAAAATGCTAAGGATGCAGCCGGAATGAGGTGTAGTTAGGAGCTGCAGGAGATGGCAGGCATGCCCAAGCAGCAGACAATAGCACAATAGGCGTGTGTCTAAGTTCTGTTTGATTTGCACGATTTCGCTGTTTCTCACTCACAGTGGTTTGAATCAAGTTTTCAAATGACGGAATATGATATTCGACTTTTGTGAACATTTTAATTTTTGGGGAATTTGTGTCTTTTGATAAAGAATCTGCTAAATTATATCGTACATATGGCAGCGCTGTGTGGTAATGCTCCCCAGAAATGGTTATTTGCCCAAATTTAAAAGTGAAGAAGCAAGAAAAGAAGCAATTGTTATATAAGTGATAGAGCAATCGCATCCTGGAAGCAGAAGAGTAGGTTTTAGAGCAAGTGGCATAAAAATGTTCTGCCAGATTAGACAATTGTTGCTGCTATAAGATGTTGAATGAAAATGTTTCAATTGATAAAAGTGTGAGAGGTTTTTGGAGACCCTCTCTGAATTTATGCCTCATCCACTTACTGGAGATGAAACCTTGAACATGTGAAAATTGTGGTTGACTGCCAGATAAAGTCTGCTCTATATTGAAGAAGGAGAAATAGGAGCTAACCTAGCTTAGACAAGCTACTACTCGAAGGTGATCATAACAAAGTCCGATGGGAATTTCTAACTATAAATGGACGGCTAATCTGAGAAACGCTTTAATCATTAGGTCTATAAGAACTATACAATGAATATAATATTAGATTTTGCATACGATAGAAAGTGGTGGAAATTCTAGGAAAGAGCAACTAAACCAAAGGATAGAGTTCCTGGCTTGTAGGCTTCCTGTCTCTATTTGGTGGCAGATAATCTTTTCCAGCACCTTTTCGATGGAGTCTAGGAGGCAGATTGGTCTATACAATGATATCTCTGCTGATGGTGTTCCTGGCTTAGGAGGCAGTACCAGAATCTGATGCTTCCACATGCTTGAAAAAACGCCTTCCTACAGGCACTTGTTGAATATGAGAACCAATTGTTCAGGAAGTGATTGCCCTGACGGCTTAAACGTCTTTTGTTGGGGATCTGATCTGGCTCTGGAGCGGACTTAATTGAAGCTGGCAAGCTTGGTGTAATATGAAAGGACAGGCATTGTTTCATTGAATTTTCCTAACCAAAATGTGGCCATTTTTGTTTGCCAAAGTGGGGGAATTATAATGGAATTCCTGAATAATAGTGCATACTCTCCCATATACAAATTATATAATAAATATTTATGATTAACATTGAACTATCAATCTGTATCTTTCAAAACCGAAAGTGAAATAGTTTTCTATGAAAAATAACTTTACTTTGACCTTGTTATCATGACCTTGCTTGCAATTAAGCTGCCAATACTATTATTTTTAAGTAATAATATAACTAACATAATAATAACAAAGCAATTTTAAATTAATACAATCCCAGCCACATGAACTATATCGACTACTGTGCAAGGCTCTTCTCTTTGTCCTGCTGGCTGGCTGTAGGCATTAGTTGTAAGGCAAAAGTTTTGCCTACTTTCCGGCGCAGGCCTATATAGAGAACAGGCCCATGTGTTGACAACTAAAGGACTGCCTGTGTCTGCCTGAGTGCAGCAGTGCTGTTGCTGCGATTTATGTGTCATAAAGTCAGTAAGTTAACGGCGTTTGGCTGCCATTTTGCCATGCCGCCGCCATTTGCCTGTCGCCCACTCTTTGTGTAAAATGGCGCATTGTGCACTTCACTGTCATTCTACTTGTACTTGCTGCTGCTGTTCTTGTTGTTGTTGTTGTTGTTGCTGTTGCTGTTGTTTGTGAGCGGTGCGTGCCGAAGTGCCGTTAGTTGGAAATTTGCATTTTTGCAAATTAATTTAATGAACGCTTTTCGGGTTCTTGTTTTAGTGGCAAACAGTTTTTGAAGTGCAGCAGCAGCAGCAGCACTACATTCAGGCCAGCCATGGAGTGTTACGTAAATTGCATTTGATTCGTTTCGAGGACTGCAATTTTGTTGAAGCACTGCAGTCACTGCAGGTGAGAGAGTAGAAGCACTTTTTGGACACTTGCAGTTTGATGGACAACTTTCATAGTTTAAAGTAAATTAAGTTGTTAAATTGGTGAAATTGTAGGTGCAAAAGCTAAGGAAATGTTTTAAATGAAACTAAAAATATATTTTCTAAGTTCTGTCCATTGCCTAGATGAATGTAGATTGTGATTTTCTATCTAAAGCTATTAGATTCAGCTTTCAAGAAAGTCCAAATGCCAAGCTGCAAGGGAAATAACTTGGCAATTTAAGATCGCATCTGACACTGATCCGAGATTTGCCTAGGAATTATATTAAAGCTGCTCTCAAACTTCTATATCATAGAGTCTTTCAGTATCTCTTGTTTGTTAAACAACCCCAATTATGCTCCTCCTTGATTGCCATCAGTTAAAACGCCACAAAGTAGGCAACAATAGTTTGTATTTTGCCATTTCTTTGCATAGTCTGGTGGCTTTCTTATCTCTCCTCTGGCTTCCCAATTGGAATTAAGTCTCAGCTGCACCCAAACCCCCAACGAAGCCCCAGTGAAATTATCAACCCAGGTAGATTTATGAATTGAGCAAAGAAAAAATGCAGACAAACAACGAGGCAGCATAGAAAAAGTGATTGCTTCCAAGGTTTACAATGAGCGCCGTCTACCCGACGGCTCTGAGCTAATAGAAAATATACAAAAAAAATGGTATGAAGAGCGTTTTGAGGGGTGACAGTGCTTACCAGGGGCGGTTTATCAACCAAACGACGACAATTATTCATTTCTGTGGGCGAGTTATCCTCCTCTGAGCTGGGCGATCGGGGCACCTGCTGTTCCTGGTTATGGGCATGGATGTGACTGGCGTGATGGCTGTGCAGCAGTTGCAGCTGCTCTATGTGGCGTCTGGGCTGATGCTGTTGCTGTTGCGAATGATGAGGGTGATTATGTTGAAAGTAATGCAGTGGCGATGTCTTTGCTGCTGTCGTTGCTGCTGTTGGCTCACTATGGATAGGGATGTTGTGGCTGCGGCTTTTAATGTAGCATACTTTTAGGCTTTAAGAGAGACTTACCCGAAGCTTAGCTCAGGCAGCAGTTGACCAAGTGGTTGACGATGATTGGGCGAATTAGTGGGCGATGTGGCATCCGCAACAGTTTCAATTAGCGTGGTTTCCGCTGTGACTGCTGTGGCCGCTGCGGCTGCTGCTGCTGCTGCTGCAGGCGTGGCAAAAGCGGAGAATGTGGCTGTATTGTGCTGCGGCTCGAGGCGTAGGCGTATATCTTGCATGGCCATGGATGCGGTTGAACTGAATGCTTAGAGCATCTGCAAGTAAAGGTGTGGGTGGGTTCGTCAAGAAAACTTTACATACAAATTTCTCACTTAAAAACCTCTTTTTGTGTAAATCGAGCACGTGCCCCTAAAAACACACACACACAAAACTTTGCCATCAGCTGGGTCACGGCGGCACTATACCACAGATACCCAGATTAACCTGTAAACATTTTGAGTGAGAAATGGTGGGGACATGCTGGAGGTTAACTTCTTCCCAAGATCTTTTAAGAATACAATAGAAAGATGATATGGAAATGCCTAAGCTTTAACTATAAAAAGAATCACATTCTTATTTTTCGCCATGCAAATTGTTTGCTGGGTTTAAGGGGCATTCTAATGCTGTTGATGATGAGGTTTCAGCTGATGATGATTTCTTGACTTTGGCTGCTTCGAATATTTCAAAAATCCCGGAAAAACTTTTGCTTTAAGAGCTGCCTTGTTTAAGATTTAAGCCGTTGACTGGCAAAGTTTTTCCAGCAAAAGTTTTTACTTATTGAATTTCATGCAGGACTCTATATATATATATATATGTGTGCATTTGTGTGTGTCTTTGTTTGTGAGTTGGTGGCCTTGTGAGTAGTTTTTGAAAAGTTTTTAATGCGATTTTAAGCCTTTGCTATTAGTTGCAAATTGTTTCAAGATTTTCAACATATTAATTTTAAAGCTTTCTGTGGTTTCACCTTGGCTTTTACGCTTAAGAAAATGAATTTTTCCTTAACTGAATTAAGATAGGGCTGCTGCTATCAATAGTGGGTTAATGTGGAGCTGGGGCTATAAGTGTGTCATTCAAGCAAGCGTCTAACAAGAGCAGCTAACCAGAAGGCACACTGCAACGACACTGAACAAAAGCTTGGCAACTGGCAACAAAAGGATTTGCCAACGAAAGCCAAAGCCAAAGACATTTCAAGTCAAGCACAAAAGTGAAAAGAATAGAATGGATGAATAGGAACGATGCACTGCTCTAGGACATTTAAGCCAGCTGCTCAGCTATGCAAATGCTGGTTGCTATGCATTTAACAAGTATACGCCATGTTGGCTGCGCTATAATTTAACAAACGAAGGCATAAAGCCAGGCAGCCGGCAGCGGGCAGGTGGCGTGGCAAGGCTTAGCAGTCACAAATGTTTTGACATTTGGCACTTCATGCAAAGTTGTCTGTAGAGTGTCAACCGAATTAGCACAAACAACAACAACAACAACAACAAAAGCAACAACACGCAACTGACTTAGCTGGCATTATCTTGCCTGCTGCAGCAGACCTTATCCCTCAGCTGTCTTCTGTGGCCGCTGATGTTCCTGTTGGCTCTGACGGGCGTGTCTCACATGTTAATTTAGCTTGTCATACACCAAATGCAGCTGCAACAGCAGCAGCAATAACAAAGTTGCCTCCAACATTTATAACATGCTTTTTCAGCATCTTTATGTTCTCATAAATTCAGCTCACTTTCAACGGAAATCAAGTTAAAGTTTTGCCAACAAAAATATGCATAGAAAAACATATAACATATAATTTTATTGCAGTTTGTCTCTCTTTTCTCTTTCTTTTTTACTTTTATATGAAAATGCCAGCAGCTAAAACTGCAACAATAGCAATAATAACAACAACAATAACAGCAAAAGCTAAATAAACTACAACTGTTATGCATAAATATAGCAAACAAACAGATTAAACGAGAGCCAAAATAACATGTTTTGCACTTTTTTATTTGCCTTAACAAAATTTATCATTTTAACAACTTTGTAGACATATAAAAATTTAGATATAATCAGAAATATTTGTAGCCTGGCAATAAACAGGGATAGCTGCCTATTCTTGATATTGATTGGGAGTGTGTTTGGCTGTTTTCTTTTAGTTTAAACATAAGAAAATATGGAATAACATAAGACATCTCTAATAGCACAAACAACGACCTGAAGTTCCACTGTGGCAAAAGAAGCATGCAGCATAGAAAGCAACGAAAATAACAGTACATTAACTCTCTCGACTACCAGGGGAGTTACTACCCGATGACCCTGCCATCTCTTGAGTGCTGGGCTGTAGCTTTGCCTACTGATTACTTGCTCAAAATCTATGACAACAAAGAGAGAGTGTGTGCAAGGAAAGAGGCCGAAAGAGTCAGCTGTCGAAGGCCATAAGCATAAGCAAAAGTTCAGATCTTAATAAATAACTGAATGAACATCGAACACATTCTAACAAATAGATCTGTGGTCTGATCTGTGTGGTCCTAGGGGTCTACTTATATCTGGCGTGAAAATAATATGCCAGTTGTATCTCAATTACACTAAGTAAGAGGCGTTTCCAATTCGCTACTCCCTTTTCTGTGTATCGCCAGTTAAAAAGAGGCTAATAAGTTTCAGCCATTATTGTCATATGCGAACAGTTGTCCTATGTAATAAAAAGGTCACTGATGAGAGGATAGTTGGCTACTTCGAAACAATTCTGTTATATGCCGATTGCTGTTACATGGTGAGAAGCTGCTAAAATTCCAACTGACGCTGGAGTTCAATATAAAAATTTCCTTTAACCAATCAATTATATCGGCGTTTCTTCACTTTCTCACTTGACCTCGAGCTTGCTTTTATAAATAGTGGTTTTTATAATGAATTTCAATTAGAAATAGGAAATATTTTTTCTAGTACACTTAGTTGTACATGTAGTAGTAGTACATCTAGTAGTACATCTAGTAGTTCATCTAGTGTACATCTGGCAGTGCATCTGGTAGTACATCTAGTAGTATATCTATTAGAACATCTAGTAGTACATCTAGTAGTACATCTGGCAGTTCATCTAGTAGTACATCTAGTAGTACATCTAGTAGTACATCTAGTAGTAAGTCCAGTAGTAAATATATGAGTACATCTAGTAATACATCTAGTAGTTCATCTAGTAGTACATCTGGTAGTTCATCTAGTAGTACATCTGGTAGTTCACCTCGTAGTACATCTAGTAGTACATCTAAAGAAAGCTCCCTGTCGGCACTTGATAATTTAGTTTACGTTTGAAAACTTCTTAACAAACTAATAAACTAGTTTGAATTCTTTAAAATTGAAGCTACTGAGCTGCTTAAAGCTTAAAGCCAAGTTCGTTTGCCAAGAAAATTCATATAACAAACACATATTCCTGTGCCATTAACTCAATTTTTTTGTGATTCCACGCTAAGTCTACGAGCATACGGTTGAAATTTACCTTTGCGAGGCTTTGTCTGTCTGTCCATTTTGTCTGTCTGTCTTTCTGTCTGTTTGTTGTGTCTGCTTCCACAATGATATCCTTGTGCGAACATACTCGCATATGACTAGCTCATAACGAAGGTCTTACTCTATAAATGTAGATATAACCGCGCATTTGTCTGTTAGTTTATTGAAATTGATATTATGGTTGTTATCCAGCGTCGCCAACGAATGGTTGGTTCTGTTGTGTCTGTCTCTGTGGTTCTTTTATTTCCAAAAGGGTGTTCCGAAAATTATTGCATGAAATATTTTTATAGAAAATGTAGTTTGCTAATGTAGAGAGAGTGAGGATGAGGATATTTGTGGATTGGCAATTCTGTTAAGTATTTAAGACTATTTTGCATAACTGTAGCAGAATTTTGTTGATCCAATTTACATTTTCAAGACTTGAATTGCTGCATAGTTTCTAGATTTTCATCTTCAAGACATAAATTGTTGCATAATTTCTAGATTTCACAATACTCCAAAGAACTTTACGAGCAAGACATGGTTCATCAAGTAATTGAATCATGTTGGTGCTGGTGATGCTTGGCAAATGAAGCCACATTTCGTTCCCAGCAAAAGTTTGAAATGTATTAAATATTTTTGTATTGATGAAGAAGAATGATCTGCTGTCGCCTTGAGCAAGAATTCTTACCAAACAGCAACACGCTGTGGATGTATATTACTCCTAGCTATAGTTTGAACTGTAACTGCCAAATCTTCACTTTGTTGAGATGTGAAATGGCACCCATTATTTACATATTTGCTATATCGTTTGGAAAGTTCTTTTCTTAGTCTGAAAAAACAGATTTTGTTGAGTCTAGAAACGAGTTGTCTACACTATTATTCTGGACCTTCAGTGCTCAACAAAGTATTTCTGTTTATGCAGATCTTAAAGTTATAATTCTACTCCCTTTTCAGCAAATAGGTTTGTCAAGCAATCTTTCATATATCTATGCAAAGGCAGAAACTTCAACTGTTTACATTTATCTGATTTTTCTCAACTGAGTGTGTAACTCTGTAGGTCATTTGGCAAATTGGTTGCAACATATGGTTGGTGCCTTATGGCAGAGCCCTGTGCAGTTGAAGTCACAGACCCAGTCTCAGTTTGAGTCTCAAAAGGCAAGACCATATCATTCATTCCCCATTTGCTCAGTGGACAAAGGTCTTAAAGCGCTTATGTCAATCAGCGGGCAACTAAAACGGATGTGGTTGCCAAAGCAGCCACAATACTCGTCACAGCACCAACAAAATGTCAAACAGTCTTTGAACTTTTGCAGTTGAAATAAAACTCAAGCTGGGTGGGCCAAAAAAAAAAAAACAGCTATGTCAGCAGTATGTGGAAATGTACAATGAAAAGGCAGTAGGCTTTAAATGAAAGTGTGTTGGAGTGAGGCATCGAGGGAGTGGAGAAGTGAAGTAGTGAGAGAGCAACAGCGCTGGCTTACGGAATGTGGCAGTGTCATGTCTCTCTAACAAGTGATAGGTGCGCCCAAGCGTATGACAATATTTAAGGCCTCAACAATGGCCAACAACAGCAACAATGTCACAACTGGCGGAGTGAAGACAGCAACTGCAATATCATCCAGCATGAGAGCATGAAAATGAAGACCCAAGATGTGGCCAACAATGCCACAACAGGCTCACCAAGCAACCAACCAGCCAACCAACCAACCACCTAGTAGACAAGGCTCCACAGAAACATCTTTAGCTCGCCCAGCTTTCGAGCTATGACAAAATTTATGTAGCCATCACTTTGGCTAAGCAAAACGCGGTGCCACAGAGCAAGGAGTCTGCACAGAGCTAGAGTCACTGAGTGAAACTTTGCAGTCTAATTATGAATTATGCCAACAATTTCATTTGACATGCTTGGCTTGTGCATGATATCCCTGTGCCGACTGTTGCACTAATTAAATGCAATGCTGTGTGGTCGATTTGTTGCTGCTAATGTAGCGTAATTACAAAACGCAACAAATGACAGTGACGACGACGACGGGAATGATACCAGCAGCAACAACAACAACAACAATAACAACAAGGATGGCGGCAACATTCCAAGACATTACTCATACGACGCGTGGTCTTGTCAATAGAATTGTGTGGGCAACCACAACAGAAGCTGGCAGAGTAAGGGGGGAGGCAACATTGTCCACAAATGCAGAAATAGCAAAACTGAAGTTGCACAGTGTATCGCATAGTTGGAGAAATGGTAGAAAAAGATATATAACTATATTGCTCTTAAGAAATTTTTGGGAAATTTTGAAATCAAGGCTCTTAGTATTTTACTAATATATGGATGATGATGATGATTTGCTTTAAAGAAATACTTTAAGAATGATCAAAAATTTTGCAAGTTTTATTTGGAATAATCTAAGAATTTGTGAACTGTTTAAGATTAATTAGAAAAGTTGTAGAATTTTGTCTATATCTGAATCGATACCCAATTCATTCTTTTATATGACAGCTATATGATATAAGGGTTTTACAGCTTACATAAGGAAGAAGTCTATGGTAAAGATTACAAGTCGAGATTGCTTCAAAACTGAGAGAGTTCGAATACAAACAGACGGACAAATAGACAGAAAGACAGACATGATCAAGGATATATATGCTATATAACTCTCCGACTATATAGGAAACGCTTTTTTCTATGCGTTGCAAACTTCAAAAATTAATATACCATTTTGTGAATGGTATAAAAAGGCGCAGCCAAAGCCATAACAATCCTGAAATTCTCACATAAGTTAGAACTGACGTCGTAGTTGCGTTCTAAGGTATATTTTTGAGAGCTCGAATCGGCAGGGTGTCGGAATTGAGACAATAGACAATTGAGACGATAGTATGGGAATGCATTTTTTCGACAGCCGTAAAGTATGCTACAAATTGTATATATTTTCATATGCCTAACATACCTAATCTTTGCTAAGCGCAAATTTTTTTGCTACGAGACAACAACAATGCCGCGCAGATAGGCAAATTTACGCTGCAACGTGTTCTGTTTTGTGAACTTCTTCTTACTTGCAAAATGAATCCCTTCAACGCCTTCAAAACTTGCTAGTTATGCATAAATTTCTCCCCAAAGTCATGAAGATCTCCACTTGGGAATGTTGATGCTAAACTTAAGGAAGACCACTAGGTCATTTCAGACGTCTTTTTCTGCTTATTCACAATTTCAACGAAATTCCACTTATTGAATTTTATCCACTGTGCGCCGCCATGTCCACATTTGGTGGCAACTGCCACAACAGGATACAACAATTGCGTCTTTGTTTCGCCCGGTGCCTGTTGTTATTGGTGTTGCTGCATTTTGTTGTAGTTTTTGTTGCTGCAATTGTACATTGACACCTTCTGGTTGCGCTGCTCCATGTCTTTTGATGCGGCTGCTTCTTCCAGTTCCTCTTTTTTTTTTCGTGCTCTCCGACTTCAATGTATGTACATGAAATTTATGTCGCCTAAAGTGCAACGCTTACAATGTGCGCTTGTAATTTGTTGTTGTTGTTGTTGTTGGGTGTTTGGTGTTTGGTGTTGCTGTTGTTGTCAGCACTTGGCCGGAGCTGGGGCTATTTAATGATTGTGTCGTGCGAATACCAAAGTCGAACAGAACACCAAACTGAGGCCAACTTTAAGCTCAAGTGAAAGAAATGCCTGCTGAGCTGAACATTTCCGCAGGCAAACGTCAGCTGTTCAACAAGTTAAAGAGCGGCAGATCAATGAAGCGGAGCAAATGCTAGGGGTGTGGTGGTGGTGGTGGTGGAGGGTAAGAGAGCAAGTGCATGCAAATGTCAAATGCAATCATAAATGCATATCGCAAGACATGCCCTCTCTCTTCCCCTCTGCCAGCAAACGCATGCAACTGTAATAATTTATACAAATGTCTGCGGCTTTTGACTTGGGACTTGTCACCTTTGGCAACCTCTCTCAGCTCACCCAACTCTGCAAGTGCAACATTTGCGACAGTTCAATAAAAGTTATGGCGGCAAACGCCGTCTGATGACACAGTTTGAGGCCACAGGCAAGTTGTTGACTGCCAGGTGGAGGCGTCGTGGGGTGACCAGGTGATGCGTTGCCAAGATTGAAAAACTTTTGCCTCGTTGACTGTGAAAATGAAATATGTTTCGAGCGTTTCACTTTTTTGGGTGTGGATGGAATGGAAAAGGAGGTGGGTGACGTTAACCCACTTGCAAAGTGCAGCAAGCATGCAAAGTTAAGAAGCCGTCAGAATCGGTGCTATCAATAAGCACCTTGGGGATATAAATCTGTAACCGAAACGCTGCAGTGTGCAGTGCAATGTGGGGTTTTGCATTTGAAATTTTATGTGTTGCTTTTTGGGGATTTAAAGTTGCTTTTGCTGTCAGGGAAATTGTAGCAGCTGCTACAAAAGAGATATGTGTTTAGAAAGTGTGAGAAGTCTGGAGTAAGTCTTGGAGAGGATTGGCAGAATTGTATGACTGAGAAAACAAAATTTCCTTCTCTCTACTCTTTGTCTTCTTCCTTGTCCAATATTTTCCTCTTTTTCCTGGTTTTTTCTGGTTTTATCCCTGCTTTTTATGTTAATCCTTTCACATTCAATGAAGCTGAACGTTGTATTTGGCAATCTACCTCTTATTCATTCTACAAGCTCTGCTGTTTGCTCAATATTCTTATCATGCTAATCATTCTTCATCGTTTTTCATTTCAATTGTTGTTGAACTTCAGTGTTATCGTTGACTTAGGAGTAAAGAAACTCTGCTGTTTGCTCAGTGTACAAAACTGTTACTCTTTGGAAATAGACTTTCCTTCACTATTCTGAGCTTCATAGCTAGTGTCTCTTCTGGTCCTCTACTAGTATCCTCCCGCCTTGTACACTCTTGAACTCTTTCTCGTTCATCGTCGCCCTGTTTTCTCTTTGTCTTCATGAAATATTTTCTTAATTGTTTCTCATATTGGGCGTCCATCTACATCGATGTGATTGAACCAAGGAGACCATTATAGTTAAAATTTACCTCTTCTTAGTCTTATAACTGTCTCTAATGAAAAGAAACCGCAGAAATACTGGCATACTTTGATGAAAACAATCATCCAATCCAATATCAATTCAAAAATAAGCTAAAATTTGATTTCAAACTTAAACTTCATCTGTTAACACATTGAATTCCCGGCGGCTTACTAAGTATTTAACATGAAGTTGTCTTAGCCAACTCAACTCTAGCCTTGATTGGGCCAAATTATCTCTGATAATCTCGCAATAGCATGGCCATGTGGTACGTGGACACGCTAGCCACTTGCTACCTGCCTGCCATTAATTAACAATTAGTGCCGTCAAGGGTGCAGCCACAGTTGTACAATGGTTCGTCCATAACGTAGACATTTTGATGTATTGCCTCGCTTTCCGGTGCCTCCAAATTATGCTTGGATATGAAGACAGGCGTACAGGATATGGTTGGTATACAGTAGCTGATTGCGGCTCACATTTTCGTTGCACAAAATCGGCTGATAATGATGCGGCAACGCCTGCCGGATTTGGTAGGAATGGCTATGAACAAAGGGAAGACAGTAGACAGCGAAGAGCAAAGATCAGAGAGATCTGAGATCTGAGCTGCTGCTGCTTCTGATGTCAAAGATGACAGCGATGATGAAGTTGACGATGACGTTGCGGCCGACTGATGACTTGTGTAATAAGTGGAAAGAATCTTGTCTAGAGACAATAACTCGTTGTTGACTGGCGTTGAACTTGAATTTCTGTTGCATGTTGCATGCCAGAGCAACTGCAACAGAGACTGCAAAACCAACAACAGCAACAACAACAACAACAAAGCCAGTTAATGATGGCCTTCTCTGGCTTGGCTAGATCGTTAGCTGCTTGCTGCTTGGTTGGTTTCCTAGCTTTAGCGGCCTGCTGCTGGCCAATTCTGTGCGCCTGCTAACTTGGCCATGAAATCTTTGGCCTGGCGCTGGCAATGGCAAAAAAAAGAAGAAATAAAATTTCACAAAACGGCAGTTCGGGAAATTGCGAAAAGTGAGTTGCAGTGAATCCGCTCGCTACGTGTTTTTCTTGTTTTCTATGCGATCGTTGGAGCACAATGTGCCTGCCTGGCCATCATCTTCCACTCTCAATTCTGTAAAAAAAAACTTGTTTCTGGATTGCGTGGCGGCGTCTTAACCGCAAATCCTTTCGGATATGAATTGAATTCATATATTATTTATGATCTGTTTATTTTTATTGTGCATGCCAGCAGCAGCAGCAGCAGCAGCAGCAGATGAAGATGATGATTATGATGATGCTGGGGATGAGAATGAGGATGAGGATGAGTGTAGCCTGAGTGGTTGGTGGAAACTTGGCTAACTGACTGACTGACTGACTGAGAGAATGTTATGCCTGTCAGAAATGAGAAAACTTCTAATTGGAATTGCTAATCAAGCTCAGCAATTTTGGGTTGCTGCCTTGGGAAGTGTTTTTGTTGTTGTTACTGCATGGAGTTATTGTAAATTGAAGGAAGAGTTGCCGTATCGTTTAGAGTAAAAGGAGTTACAGGCGGCGAATAAGGTAAATATATAGTGGAGGAGGAGATGGGCGAAATTGTGTTTTACAGGGCTGAAACTGAAAAGCTCAACTGAGAGTTGTTGTATTCGGAGGTAAAGCACCTCTAAATGATTCAAGAATCCTGTAAACTAAGTTACGTTGGTCTTTATGGGGTAACTGAGGCAGCTAATGCATACATTCACCACCGATTTGAAACATAGTCATATATGTATCACATCATCAAATTCCTTTCAAATTGTTTACCACTGCAAGTATCTCCTGGTCTTAATATTTTGGCCTTCTTTCCGCTTGACTTCCTTTGGCTTTCTTCTTAACTTCCTGCTATTATACAAGTGCATACATTGCCTTAGTGTTCCACATTTTAGCCTTGCCGCCAGCAGCAATCTGGCAACCTTGTTCCCCCATTCCCATTCCCATTACATTATGGCCTAGCCTGAGCCTGCCTTTGCCATTTTGTGTCAGACCTCCTTTACCAGAGAGCTAGCTCTATTCTTAGCGGCCAATATCCAGTTCATCCAACAATAACAACAACCGCCATCAACAGCAACAGCAACAGAAACAAAAGCAACAACAACAAACACCAACTACGCCCCACACGACGTTGCTTAAAGTAAATCGCTGGCGGAGAGTTTTATGTTGGCTGTCAACCTCTTCCACTTCCACTTCCACTGGCTGTGGCTGTGGCTATGTCTGTTGTTTTCAGGCTACTTCTCTGGCCAACACATGGCCTTAATAGTTGGCCATGTATCTACTATCTCCCTACCTTTGCCATGCCGGTGCTCTGTTGGTTATTACGATTATTATTGTTGTTGACATGCTGCTCGATGCTGACAGGGCACAATTTAGCAGCACTTCGCGTTTCCTGAAGCCTCTAAAAATGCTATTCCCACAGCACCGCACCAGCGGCAGCATCAGCGGTAGGCGCTCATCCTCTAATCCACTGACGAGTGGCCAATGCAGTCGAAAAAATTCAAAGCAATTAGACCGACAAGCAATTGGAAAAGTGATAGCATCTCAACTCTTTCCAACCTATTCCACTTTTCTATGCCCGCTCCCCGCTTCCCAGATACGCACACACACATGCCCCACTCACACTTGTTTTGGACGTAACTCAAGTGCCGCTTTTACACTTGGCAACCAGTTGGTAGCATTTTTGAAAAAGTGCTTTCTAACTATGAACGAGAGAGTATTCGAGTAGATATATATATATATAAATGCACAATAAATGGCGCTTAGGAAACACACTTGAAACTTAAGAGTTTTTCCGGCTCAATTTGTGGATTAAAGCTCTTAAAGCAATTTCGACTGACAGTTGCTAAGCAATTTTGAGATTTTCCAGAAGAAAGGCATGATGTCTTCGGACAGTCGAAGCTTATACACCCTTAAAGAGTTATGTTTTGGGGGGGGAGAGAGTGTATCAGTCTGTATTAGGAATCAGGATGGCAGTGCCATAGGAAAAACTGTTTGACTTGTATAGAACATTTGAAGGAAAGTTGTACTTGATTTACTTGGAATATGTAAGTTTTCAGAAGTATTTTGAAGAAAGTTAAGATTTAACACACATCTGGTGAAATGTGTTCAGACGTAGAATGTCTCAGCATCTCTTTTATATGAAAAATGTGGATAGTCTTAAAGCTAGTTAGAATGGACGAGATCGAAACTACATAGTTGCCAGTGGTAAAGGAATAATAATTGCGATATTTGTTGTACATCAAATTCACTTCATATCAAGCTGAGCGAGATCAAATGGATGCAAACCGAATTTCGTTTGATTTGGTTGAAGAACAGAAAATTTATGCTCCTTACGTAAATTTCTTATGCAAAGAGTATAAATAGTCGCTGAGAGAATAATAAGACATACGAAAGTTTGTATTTTGTTGTAGATCCTTTATATTATACCATGGAAAGATGCGATTTGTGGACTCTTCGCTCTTGTCAGCGTTCGCTCTTGTCAGCGTTCGCTCTTGCTCTTTAATAATGTTGAAAATATTCCCTGTTCAAGAATGAATATCTGTTAATTTACATAATATTTAAGCAAGTTTCCAACCTGTGAATTTCAGTCACAAGGTGATAACACACCGTACAATTATAAGAAAGTAACGCAAATGCAAAGAACTATAACACTCATGCTAACGCGGCTTTGATTGTGCCCGCTAGATTCAAGTGCGATCATATTACATTGCAGTTCAAATGTGCTGGGTATTTGAATTATGTTTATGTAGCGACAAGCTGTCGTTGTTTGGAGAATGTTTATATAGAAACTAAGTGTAGCTGATCAGTGTATACACTGTATACATTGCACTCTCGATATCTACCCATTATTATGCTTATTGAAGGATCATTGTTTGTGTCTATATGACAGGCTCAATCTCCAATGAGAGTGCCTCACCCTTTCGAAAGTGTATTTCGAACATATTTGATTATGGAAATGTGCACACACAAACACGGCTGCCGAAAGGAATGCAATTATGAAAGGGATTATAATACCTATATGCAGATGCATATTCAGATCTGGCACATGCCGCGTGTTGGCATACATACAAAGTTGCCAGAGTGGAATGAAAAAAATAAGAACGTAAAGCGGAAGTTGTAAAAAGTTAAACTGTTTAGCGGCGCTTCTGCGCGGATTTAATGATAATGAAGATTATGCCCCAGCTCATGGCTGATGCGGTGGCTCTGCTCTGCGTTATGGATGGATACTCATATAATGAAATTGTTTCCACAGCTGCAGCTCCCCATGTGTTATTTTCGGTTTGGAAAAATGCAAAAAAAAAAAAAAAAACAGAAGAGGAAAAGACAGCAGATGAAAAAGCTGTTTGCTTGGGCTGTCCATATCTGTCCTTGTTCTAAATATATGTATGTGTGCGCCAGGAGTTTTTGCCCTGACTTCAAGTGGCTCTTAACGGGAAACGATGCGGGGCATGCTGGCATCTTTTTGCATATTGCGACCACAAAAGAGGAAAAGAAACTGAGGAAGAATGCATGTAAACAAATTTCAAAGAAAACAATTTGGATAATTACATTATTTTGATGAAGAGTTACAGTTGCATGTGGCTGGCGCTGCCTGGGCTGGCTTCTTGAGAGGAGGGCAGGTACTTATATAAAGGGAGATGAGTTTTTTTCGAAATCAGTATGATAATAAGCTGATACAGTTTACTGTGTGGTCGTTTAAACCTTAAATTGCAGAGAATTTGATGGCAAGGCTGGCAGGTTAATAAAACTGTGAGAGAATTAAACAAAAGCAAAGCTGATATCGGCCAAGTATTATCTTTAAGTTCACATTGCAAAGATATAACCGATCTAGATCAGGCATGATACAAGGGATGCAAGATGAATGTGGGTTGATTTGGATGGAAAACAGAGAAGTTTTGCTAGTAAATGTTCATTTGGTTTGATTTGAATGAATAACAGAAAAGTTTAGCTACTTCATGTTCGTTCTGGAAAATTTGGTTATATCGGAGCTATGGGATATAGTTGTCCAATCCGAATGAATCTTGCATATTCTAGAGAAGCTATGTTAGGTTACATTTTGCTATTGTACGTTTGAGTTCATAATTATTTTCTTTCTTGCATTCACCTTTTTTTGGTCTCTTAGCCCACAGCTGGCATCACAATTAGTTTTTTCCAGGCCACAGCTTTGCCAGAAATGAATAGCCAACCAATAACCGTTGGGTATTAAAGCAACAAAAGCAACAGCAACAGCAACAGCAATAAAGCAAGCTGCATCTCATAATAGGCTGCTGCGATTTCCACTTGAATGACTTACACCTGCCTCTTAGTTGTAGCCATTGATGTTTCTATGTTTCTGGCGCCGAGTCAATTGCAGAACAGTCGAATTGCTGGTGGCCTAGTAGGAGCAGGAGCAGGAGCGCCAGCAGCTATGGCAACAGCGTCAATGCATTCAATTATTATTATAAGCCGAAGCCGTGGCTGCTAAGCCACGCCCCCAGTCCCACGCCCGCCGGCACTACTGGGATAGCATGGTCACAGTCAATAGAAACAGGGTACGGAATGGCAGGGAGGGGCACAACCCATTCAAATTGATTTGCCAAATGCTCAGCCGAGCCTAAGCGGCAGCGAAAATTGCTACAGCAAACGGAAAAATGAAAATGGCCAAAACAATTTTCCAACATTTACATAATTTTCTTTTGTGGGCAACATTTTGAAATGTAAACGCTGCTGCTCTAAGCCGGGACGGGCCAGAATCTTGTGCCTGCTGCCTGGGCGTTCTAGCGGCATCTGCGGTTTCACTGGGCTCGTTACGCTTTTGATTTTTCCAATGAATATCGTTAGCATTTCATTAAGGGAGGCGGCTATATTGTGGTTACCGCACCGCTAGCTGGCCTATCCCCCCCACTGAAATCGTAAATAAATATATACATATATCGCGTAAATATTGTTATATGCACATTTGTTGGTCTTCACTGGGGCGTCTTATCGTTTGGCATCTGAAACTCATAAACATGTCGATAAGAGTTGGTTTTTTTTCTTCTGTTTTCTGGGTTGAAGCCGGTTTCCTGGAGTTCCAGCTGCGCGCTTGATTTTGATGGACTGGGGCAAGGAATCTCTCATGGCTTTGCATCTACTTGGATGCTTTGTTTTCTCCGCCGTTGCAGCTCTTGATTGTCTTTTAATTAAATGACATGAACAAAATACAATAAAAATCCGAAATATCCTAAAACTGGTTTTCTTATTTCGTTTTGTTTTTTCTACATTAATTTCTTATTGTCGGTGCCACTGGTTTTTAAACGATTGCTTCGGCAACTGGGTTCAGGGGCGGATTTGGGATTTAATAGCTAATGCTTCAGAGATTCAAGAAGTTAGATGGAATTTGTTATGGATTTTAACATGGAGAAGTCCTTGTATTGCATATGAAATAGTCTATGAAGATAATCTTTCTTCTTCCCTTGGAAAGCATCTTTCTGGAAAGCTACAAATATCTCCTGATCGATATAACTAAAACGCAATCAGTGCAGTAGTTAGGCGCCCATAAAGAATATACACACAGGCAGATAGACAAACATCTCTCCTCTCTAAGATTCTTGAAAATATACTTTGAAACTAAGTTCATCTTTGCGGCTTCCATCTCTGTGTAGGAATTCTAAAATATCTGTATGTAAATGTATGCATTTATAGTCATTAGTCCTTAGATTATTTCGATGAAAACTTCTGTCATTTGATCGTGTTTATATACCATTTCATTCATTGCTCATTCCCTTAACCCACATTCCATTGATCCGCCACTGGCTGCTTCTCATTCTGCTCGGTTGTGTTTTTTCTCATGGATTCAATTCATTGCTTCAACGTAATCTGAGTTCAAATTCTACCCTGGTAGCTTGCAGTCCCCATTCTGACATGATCTTTTTCTACCTGTTCATTTGTCTGACTGTGGCAGCTTGTCGTTTGCTTTATGGCTGTCAAATTTACAGCTTATCAGAATTTTATCTAACTGTCGTACCTAGTGCTGTCAGCGACAACAGCAACAAGAACAACAGCAGCAACAGCGATAATAAGAACTTCATCAAGAGCTCGAACATTTCATGATGGGCTTATCTGTTGAACTAGAGCAAACCAAAACGCGGCAAGTGCAACAGACATTGGCATCAACATGTCGCAAGACTCGTTTTAGAGCAACCAGCCCTTAATTGGATGCATTCGGTTGATAAGGTTGTTAAGTACATATAATACTTACTATGAGTGTGGAGTTGATAAGCCGTATACTATTTATCTAATGAAGATATAGATAAACCTGTAAATTCTGACTTTAAGGTGGAATTGTTAGCTTTTTGAAGTCTTGGGAGATTGAAAAGACAGAGAATGAGGTATATATCTGTGATGTTAGACAACTTTTTAGAGACTTCAGTCATCTGCAAGCAGTTCGTAGGTCTCAGCTCAGCCTTATATATCCGGTTAGTTTTTCTGGTTTCTTGAAAGAATATGACTTCTCCCCCAGCCAGAATTGAACCCCATCGAAGCTCTACATGGCATAGGAACTTGAAATATTCAAGGAACTTGGAAGAACTGAATAAATCTACATATATATGATATCAAGTCAAATCATTTTCCGTTCATACGGTTCATTATCTGCACATCTTAAAGAGTCTCTGCTCTGCTCCTTCTTAGTCACGCCATTGACATAACTCGACTCCATTATGTGACAGACATGTTTGCTGGTTTTGTGTTGTTTTTCGTTAAAGTCATTTAGGTTAATTCGCCTGTCCAAAATTGCTATTTATATGCATCGCCCTCGCATTTAATTTGAGCAGCAAATCACGAGTACCAGTTTCCCCAGTGCTCTCAGGCTCATTTGGCCCTCTTGACTGGCTCTGGCTCTGGCCTGGCCTAGCATGGCCTCTGGCAATCGCCAAACAAAATCAACAGGTGGCGCGCATATTTCAACATGAAGCTGCCAAGCGAACCGAGCGAAATATCAATAAAAATGCCATTTGTTGCGATTGCGCCGTGTCATGAGGCAGGCAAAGAACCAAAACCAAGGCACATAGCTAGCTGTCTGGCAACCTGGCTGTCTTGGTTTGGTTTGCCAGCAGCAGACCCTCATAGATAATTTCCTGGCAGTGGCGGCTCCTCCAACTTGGTTGGGCTCTTAGCTGATTTGTTTCACTGTGTTGCATTTTTTTTGCATTTAATTTATTGGCAACACTTTGCTTGGTCGCGGCTGCTGTTGCCGCTGCTGCATTTAAACGACAAGTGTTGCAAATAAAAAGGCAAAATTAAAGCGGTGCAAATTAGAGAAAAAAATCGGCAACGGCCAGCAGCGGCAACGTCAACACCAGAGGGGTGCAAAGCCACCAACAACCTGGCGAAAAGAAAAAAAACTTGTTTGCAGTTTAAAAAAAAAAAAACAAACATTAAACAAGAAAGAAGAACTAGGTGCAGCCTAGCAGGAAGTTTTGTACCCTTCACTGTTGTCAGAGGATTAGTTTTTACAGATTTATTTTTAGATTTCAAATCAAATATTATGGTTTTAGATGTTTTGATTCAGCAAGTGGGTGAGGAAACAAAGAGCTTAAAGCTCAATTGTTATGTTGAAGTTCAACGGGCAACCAAACTTGAGCCGCTTCTCACTATGTAACATCAAACGACCAGTTTCATAATTCGTTAGTTTTTCAGACGTTAGGCTTTTTGGATGGTCAGAGAGAGCTCTGGAGGCCAATTCCCTTCATCAGTAGCCTTTTTAAGCACATATTGACAACTTTTCGTATGTAAGAATTGATAGCTGCAACTTAGTTGCCTCTATTTAACTGCCGATACGCAAAACAGGGAGTTGTGAATTGCAAACGCCTCTTATTTTGAGTAATTGAGATAAAAATGCCATATATACGCGTACTCTACCAGAGTAAACGGGTATATTGGGTTCGTGGAAATGTATGTAACAGGCAGAAGGAAACGTCTAATACCCTGTAAAGTATATATATTCTTGATCAGCATCAACAGCCGAGTCGATTTCGCTATATCCGTCTGTATGTTCGTATGAACACCTATATCTTGGAGACTATAAGAGCTAGAGTCACCAAATTTGGCATGTAGACTCCCCTTTTGGGACGTCACCCCTCTTACCCCCGCAAATCGACAAAAATGATATCCATTATAACAACTATATCTCGGAGACTATAAGAGCTAGGGTCACCAAATGGCTTTTCAAATCAATTTCATATTTCTTTTGTGATCAATAAATAAAGAGAGTTCCTTAAATTACTTTCATTTTGGCACAAGCTTAACTATAACATTGTGATTTCAGAAATAGGCGACCCTCAAGTCCAACTCAAGCAAGGACATACATCAGCGGTAACAAGTGCCATCCTAAGCAATCTTTCTTTTGACTTAGAATTGCGCTTCTTAGCTTCACTTGGTCAACCTTATGCTAGAGTTTAGCTAGTTTAGCCTAGCTCGTTTTGCACCAATTCCAATTAAAAACATAACCAAATGTTCATCTTCTGCAGATATTTCATATGACAGTGACATGATATAGTGACCGTAGGCAATTGACATTTCGATATCTAAAATATATACAAAATTTATTGATAAATTATAATACCCCTTTTATGTAGCGCATACAAAAAATGAAAAACAAACTATTAAAAAAGTGCCGCGATTGCAGGCCAAGCTGTATTGCTGCTGTTGTTGCTGTAGTTGCAGTTGCAAGTGACTTTGTTTGGGTCGCTTAATAAAGGCAACAAGGGCAGGCAAGCAAGCATTTGGGGGCACGGGCAGCGGGCAGCGGGCCGCTGGGCGCAGTGGGGTTAACGTCAACGCCAAAGGCCAAAAGTGTTGGCAACAACAAACCAAACAAACAAAAACGTTTGCTGTTGCTGTTGCTGCTGCTGCTGTAGCTGTTGCTGTTGCTCGTGCACACCAGCAACATGTGTTGTTTTTGTTGTCGAAAATGAAGACATGAGCTATGGCTATAGCTACAACTGCAACTACGACGACGACGACGACGACGACGACCTTCTTTTGTAAATGCGCTACATAATTGCTACGTCCATGTCCAGAGTGAGCTACAGAGCTAACGAGTACACTGAGTGGCCAGGGCGCTGAAGTGGGGCAACGGCAATGGCAGGGGTCTGACAGTTGAGAAATTAGAACGGTTTTTGTCTTTTGTGTTGAAAATCACATGCACGTGTTGCTGCCATACGAGAACTCTTCAGCTCTGTGTTTCACTTCTATTTGAATGATTAACGTCTGCTGCTGCAGGTGTGCTGTGCCATCCAAATTGTTCGTTTGCGGCTTGTCTAAGGTCAGTCTTAGCCAGGCCGTGCACAGCAACGAGCCTTTGATCAGGCTGCTGTGCGTTTAATCAACGCTGCAATTTTGGTTTTTATAGAGCGCATCAACAGACTTGTATGCTTTGGGAGCGATCCTTAATGGTTTGATTTTCGCTTTCTTGTTGCTTCAAGCCCTAAACATTAATGTCGGTTTGTTTGCACAAATCTTCATGGGCGCTGTCATGTTTGTTGTTGTGTGTTTTTCGGCTTTTTATTTTTCAAATTGCAAAAAGAGTATATTGGATTTGTGCAAAGTAAATTGTATATATATATGTGAAAGTCTATGTCTTTACTAACTGGATAATAAGGAACTATGTCCAACCCGAACCATAATGTTTAGGAAGCTTATAGACTCTAGATTGTAGACTTAGGTCACAATTTTAAACATGTTTTGGATAATTATGATTGGGAGTTGGTAGAATCGTTGTCCAATTCGTATGGAAGTGCATTTATATATCGATCCTAAGAGTAGGCAGCATAATATATCAAAAATTGAGCAAACATTGCGATTTACTAACTTAGAATTCCTTAAGATTAATGTAAAATTTTAGCACTTCCACCCTCAAGCCTGTCGCCATATTTCTGCATCCACAGAACTAAAATTTGATATCGTTGCTTGTCTCCATAAGAGTAAGTATCCATAAGAGAACTTAGACAATGCCGGATGAGCCTATGTGATGGCTGTTCTTGTTCAAGTTTTGGCTAGAGGATAGCATGTGGGATGAGTTGCAATTTGGGCCATTAACTTCGATCAGTTCTGTTTTGCAACATTGATGAGGATCGGTTCATTGGTATAAGAATTAGAGAAGCAAGCATCGGCCTTAATAAAGCTAAAAGGGATCAAGCTATTGATAGGCTGACGACGAACTATGTGTTAACTATTAACAAACGATATTCACCTGATAACCAGGCAATAGTTCAATATAGTTACGAGAGTTTCCTAAGATTTTCATTGCCCACAGATTTAACATTTTCAAGGCGGCTCAAATTTGGTTTTCCGTTGGAAATCAATATAAAATATGGGCGTTTCATCACTCTCTTGACCTCTAGCTTACTCATACAAGTTTCAGTAAGTAATTATTAACAGAGTATCTTTCAGTCCATCACTTTCCATTGCCTTATTCATACTTGTTGTTTTTGTTTTAGAGTTTCTCCTCATGAGTTGCATATTCGGTTACATGTTACGGACACTGCCGGCGGTATTCGGCCAGGCCTAAAAGGCATGACCAAAACTGAATTTTGTTTACTGGCCTGCTCTGTTGGCCCTGCGTAGGTGGACATTGGCACAAGATGTTGTTGTTGCTGTTGTTGTTGTTGCTGTTATTGCTGTTGTTTTTTTTTTTGTTTTGCTTTACGTGATTGCCGGCTGTTGCTGTCGTTGATTATTGCCTCTTGGTCCACGCATATAAATCTCAGTGCTTAAATCTCAACTTAAACTTGTAAATTAAAACCTTAATGAGTCTGTTGCTGTGCGGTGTGCAATGCGGTTCGATTCTGTGCAACCTAGAGACTTTTCCTTGCATCGTCGGAGGAAACACGCTGTGCAGCAATTCGTGTTTCTGCTGTGTGATTTATGCTGTTCTCTGGCACTTAAGATTGTTTTAAAGTTGAAATTGTTTTAGCTGGTTAGTTTTTACTTGGTTAGCGAAGGGGAAATGAGCAGCTGAATGCGCCAAATAAGTCGAGTCTAATGAATTGATTCTAGAGTTTAGTAAAAGGAGTTTAAGATAGTTTTTCAGAGAGGAAGAGTCTGTGAGTCTCTTCACTGATTTAAAACTTTTTGGTATTCAATTTCTGATGGATCTAAATTCCTTAAAATACACAGAGCTGAACTTATATGAAAGGTATAAGACAATAAGATCACGATCATTCAGGCCCCTCTGCATCTTTGGTATTCAGCCATATTTATGCTAAGAGATGATTCTATAAACTATTTTGTATATTTCCAATCAACTAAATGTGAAATATTTCAGAGGAATTCATACTATATTTCCTATGCGAACTACTACAACTTCTGTAGTTTTTCAGGTCAACCATAAATAATGAGTTTTTATTCATAAAAACTCTATCAGATACTAAAACTTCTCCATTAAAATGTTCTTAAATAAAATTTATTTGTACTTCCTTGCCAATTTACAACATCTCCCCTAAGTAGTCGTTCCTCATTTCCTCTGTTGCAGCTGGCCATTTGCGATCATGGATGCTGTTAAACAACCAGCTAGCGTGTCAGCTCACACGTTTTTAATTTTCAAGCAATTAGTTGCTTCCAATCACATGCTAAAACCACAGGCAGCCATATAAAATGTAAGAACTTACATGCAGCTAAAGCCGCAGCAGCAGCAACAGCAGCAGCAGCAGCCTCTTTGGCAGAGTTCAACCCGCACAGAAATGTCGATTGGCTTAAAATGATGGCGTTTTTGCTAATTAATGCTCTGTGAGTTTTCTCACGCTTGAGGAGCACCGAAACCACAGCAAACGTGTTCCCCTACTTTATATTCTTCCGCTTACCTTAAGCACATCATCCACTGTTTGGTCAGCAGTTAGAAGTGTGTCGGTTCTGCGACTTCCTCCATTAAATTTGCATAGTTATGTTGATTAATTTAAATGGCTCTTGTTTTGCATGCGCTTGCGATTAGATAGCCCGCGATTAAATAATTATGTATAATAATGCATAAATTTAATACCAACCTTATCCAAACAGCTTTTTATGTGGCAGAGTGGCAGAGTGTAACCGTTGCAGGCCAAAGTTTTGCTGAAAGTGTCAACCAGCTGCAGCAACAGGTTCCTTGGCAATTTCGCAATACAATGAAGTGGAAAAGTTCAATTATTTGCGGTTTTAATATTTGTTTTTGTATAATATTTTATTGATCATTTATTGGTTTAACACGTTTTCTTAGTTTTTCATAATTTTTGAAGAATTTTTTTTATAGATTTTGTTATAATTCTTTGCTGACAAAAATATTACAAAATACTTCTTAAGTCTTAAACACTTCACGGCACTTCAACCCACACAAACAACTACAGCAGCAACAATAAGACTTGAATCACAGCACAGATATGCTGCTGTTTTTGTTTTAAATTCTGATGCCGATGCCGATTCTGATTCTGATTCCGCTTGCGATTCCGATTCCGATGCCGATTCCAACGCCGTGGACGTACGCTTCCGCAGGCTTAACGTTAACGACTAAAAAAGGCCACATAAATTTGATGCACATTCAATAGGCCAGCCAGCGACTCGGGCAAAGACAAGGCAAAGCAGGCAGAGCACTATGGGAGAAGAAGGCATTTTCTTGAACAAAATTGAAAATTAGCACTTCCTGATCATTTAATATATAGATTTAAGAACTTCACTTCAATTTGAAGAATAAGTTTTAGTTTTGAAACGATTAGGTAGCTCAACATGGGATGGAGTTGTAAGGCTGGAAGACGCCTGATGAGTGCTGACAGGTCTTGAAACAGTCTGTAAAGTCAAGCCCTAAGCTTCAATTTTTGCTTTTTGTTATCAATTTTGTGCTGCTGTCAAATACAACGAATCGGAGTGACTAGTAAAGCATTACAAATGTTTGCTGAGAAAACAAAACCCAAAGTTTTTTGTCTCACCCACGACCTTGAGCCCGCTAACCTAAAAATATTGTAACTAGCAAAGGTCGCCTGGCTTTTTTGAGTTTAATTTTGGGTGGCGCAAATACACACGCCACTCGACCATAGCCACTTGCTGAACTTTGTAACTGAAAAACCCAACCTTTTGACTCAAACCAAAACGCCACAAACAGATCGATGAGTATATTGAAGCTCTGAGAAACCGTAAAGTAACTAAAAAGGGATAGGTCCCACAGAAACCTTTGTCGAAATTCCGCTTGTAACGACATATTGCTCGCATTATTATTCCTCTTTATGGAGAAGCCCATCCACAACCCAAACCAAAACCACACATATAATAAAAGCACAGGCATATCGATAAGCAGCATCCAGGTGCAGATTAAAAAACAAATGTATGTCCATATAAGCATTGATCCCGATATCGATAACTCGCATTATCTATCCTTATCTAAGCAAGCCTTCCAAGCTGTTGTCAGCCCTAACCACTTCTGATTTACAAAATATTTAAAAATTATTAGAACAACTATTTCATTGCTAGTTTTAAGTTTTGTTTAGGGAATGTCAGTTCCTGCCCATTGTGCCATGGCAGCAGCTGTAGTCAAGGCAGCAACAGCGACGTTAACTGCGCAGCCAGCAAGTGTGGCAGCCACGGCAACCAGTTTCCTTCCATTCACACGGACAATGTTTGTGGAACGCAAGTGAGTTTGGTTCGGTTCAGTGTATGCACATGTAGGTGTGTGTGTATAACTTTGTGTGTGTGTGTGTGTTTGTGTGTTTGTGTTTGTGTCTTTTGGGCCATGTTTTGGGTATTCCAGCATCCACACTAGCCATAGCCATAGCCATAGCCTGGCTCGTTTACGATTACGACGCCTGGCCTGCCACTGGCTGCGACTGTGGCCACTGTCCCTATGTGGGACTGGTGCTATCTTTTATGATAACAGGCTAGGCTTTTACGATCCGAGCGCTTGAGTTTCATAATAGTTAACTGGCAGTTCTGTAGTTAAGGCGGCATAAGTGCATGTAATTGATAATTTTCCTACAATTTTACTTTTTAATTAATTGATGGCTTTATTAAAGCTCTGTGTGTGTTGGCTAGTAAAAAGGTGTGCTATTCCATTGCGGTCGTGGGTAGATCGTTGCTTGTTAGCATAAATGGTTGTGGTGCACTTTTTTAATGGGTTTTAGTTAATGGCTTTGCTACGTACAATGTTAGGAGTGTAGATCAATGGCGAAGTGAGTATTTCTACTTGGCTTATGGCAAAGAGTGTAAAAGGAAAACTTGAAAACTGAATTTGAATCTATTTAGAAATGCTTCTTAATGTGAATTCCTCTTAAAAAATAAGGTATAATAAGTGTGATTACTGATTATAAGCAGCGGCGAAAGTAAGAGGCCCGAAGAAGTCTTGCAGAAGCCTTTTAAAATGCAGAGGCGTCTATAGTGAGTCCAGCGTTATTTCCTACTAAGTAATCATTTATAAGCGCCACCTGTGGTGGGTTCTGCGTACTAAGTGTTCCTTCTGAATCTGTCTTTTGTATGGGAACTGCGGATTACCCTTATACCTTATATACCCATGCAGAACTATAAAAAGGAAAGAAAACTTAGAAGCCTAAAACGTATTTCCTTCAGCTGTAGCAATAGGCAGCGAAGCAATCTTCTTTCTAATTTCCTTCAAGTATTTCATTTGTGCTTTCTTATATACAAACATACAAACTTTCTTATAGATATGCATGTATTTACATGCAATACATTCGCATTTCAAGAAAGCTGTTTGTGAGTGAGGGAGACAGATCACAGTGTTAGTGCAAATAAAGCTGCTTGGCTTGCAAATAAAATGCTGTTAGCGCCATCTACTGTTCAAAGTTTTCATTAATGTAGAAGTATACTACGTAAAGGGTATGAAATTGTCGAGAAATCTCGAGTTTAGCGTTTTTATTAGTTACATATGAGCAGTTTACAGCAGGAGTAAGTTCAGGTTGAAAATTTCAACTCGACAGCTTAAAGACTGAGAGAGTAGTTTGCATAGGAACAGACGAACGAACAGATAGACGGTTGGACAGACGGACGGATAGAAGGATATGCTGATCAAAGCTATATATATATACTTTATGGAGTCGGATATGCTTTATTCTATGAGTCTGAAAAGGTATATAAAAGTGTCTAACAGCATTGAAAGAATAAATTTTTAACCTTTTCAATATTCCTTCCTTTTCTACTATGAACAAATTTCATTCGGAATGATTGTGTTGCAAACAAGTAGAAATGATAAGCCTCAAATTTCTTATCTTGTATATAAAATCTTTCTCAATTTAACCTCGACTGATGAGCTGAGAGAATAAGTAGTCTCTGGTCTCAAACAGCGGATGTCAGCGTTTATCTGGCTCATACAAATTTTCAATAAAACAAATTCTTTGCCATTTTCTATTTCACATTTCTACATTTTAGGCCATCTGTACTCTGAGTAGATGTACTCCTGCTCTTTCGTGTTTACTGTTTGTAATCGTACACACTCGCATCATAAGCCTTTAATGTAAAAAGGCTTAGCAAATGTGTTGGTCCTTGTACAAATTTCAACTGCCGCATAACCACAGTTACCAAGTTGCAAGCAGTTACAACTTTTCAGCAATTGCTACATGCTGGCTGTGTCTGTAAATATCCAACCATCGCCATCTTAACCCATTCGCGCGCCCAAAAATTAATTAAAAATGCATTAAAAATGTTTGCTTCGCTCATTTCCGATTCCCTCGTTCCCCTCAAGAAATACCAATTCAAGCTAAGGCAGAAAAGACGTGCGCAAAGCAAATACGCTGGAAAATGCCAACAACAAGAACAGCAGCTAGCAGCAAAAGCATTAAACGTGCACAGAGAAAAATAATGTTTAATAGTTAAATTTAGTTTTATATTTTACTTTTAGGTTCTTCATGATGTCGTGCAACTGGGCATGGATGCAGTAACACTTCCATATTGAGGTGTTTATGACGTTGTGCATAAATTTATGTACCATCTGCTGCTTTGAGATCTCAGTAGCCTTAAGAGCTGCAGATCTGAAATTGTTACCAGATGTTCCTTATAGTTAAAAAATTATCCGAATTTGATTAGATTCAGTTTGGACTACCACAATATGCGAATCCTAATGCCATTTTGATGACTAATTTGTGCCACAATTTAGTTTTTCTCTGTGTGGCAGCAGCAAATCTTTGCTTAGTTTTTCGCACAAGTCCAAACTATTTACGAGCTTCGTACGCAGAGACATATCTGTATCTAAAAATGTTTGGCATTTGGCAACACGCACTCAATGAATAAATAGCAGCTGCCAGGGGGGAAACGCGGGTTGGCTGAAAGATTTGTGAAGCAAAGAGGCGGCTAGAAATGTATGGATTTCAGGCGAGCTCATTTTTTGCGTGCATTGCTGCATTTTCAAATGATTTGCCATGATTTTGTGGGCGGCGGGGGAGGAAGGCGCAAGAGCTCAGGTAGGGGTGAGGTGGAAAGTTAAAGGGCTGGAGGAGACGTCAGACTGGCTGGCAGGAAATGCAAGGCGGTTTTAGTTTAGTTTTCCCGCTGTTAGTTGAACTCGAGCAGGCAAGCGTAACATGTCGGGAGACCGCAGACGGCGTGACTTGGATGAGTTATCGCGGCGACCACGCGTGAGTGTTGGCCATGAGTGCCTTTGGTATGTGTTTGTGTGTGTGTGTGGGTGGGTCTATGAGTGTGTGAGTGTAGAGCACTTAACGCTACTAAAAGTAAACAATGCAAACATAAAACTGCAACATTTTTCATAATTTACGACAAGCCGCAAACGACTTGACTGATAAGCGACTGGACATGGAAATCACGATGGCGATGATGATGATGGCTTGACTTCAACTAAGTTGAGCTTGAGCTATAACCACAGGCAGTCCGTCCCTGCCTGCCTAGCTCCACCCAAATTATATGCAATTTTTGTGAAAACTACTTTCTTACTCCACACACACACAGTATTGCCACACATTTGCCAAGCATGAGCAACATCAGTCCAACAGCAATGGCAGCAACCAACATCTTCAGCCTCAACTCAAGCCAAGTCCACGAAGTGCAGCCAGCAGCCAGCAGACAGCAGCCGAACTCTCGGGGGGCACACGAAGCCTAGAGTTGTTGCTGCTGCTGCCACGCGGTTTTGCGTGCCACTGCCACACGTTGCCAGTTGGCACAGTTGTTGCTTGTACTGTTGCTGCTGACATCCACGTGCAGCTCGCTGCTGTGCGCCGCATCACTTGGCAGCGTGTTTTTTGTCGCCGCGTCGACGCTAACTGCAACTGTAGGCGGAGGCGGTGAAGCAGTCGCGACATGGCAACATAACGCTGTGTCTTCAGCTGAATCTGCGATGACTAAAATGTTGCCATGCCGCCCAAATGTTGCCAAGCTGCAAAGGGTGGAGTTGTGTGTGTTTGTGCAAGTTGTATCTAAAATGTATGGCTCGAGAGCTGGAGTTGGAAATAGTTTTTCTTTTACACTTCAAAGAATGTTTTTAGTTGGAGTCTTTATTACAGATTTTGCTCCAAAGAGAAAAGTATTTGCTTTGAGATTCATTCACAAATCTGATTTGGAATTTGTTTTTACAATTTTAAGGCTATAAACTCTATTTGGTAAGCGATGAATAAGTTGAAAAGCATTTCCTTGTCATTTAGATCGATTCATTATAATGTAAAAGAACAACAACAACAATCAATTCAGGAAATTTGTATTGCCTTACTACGTTTCAAATGTTTTGCATTACAGCTGGCGGAATCAAAAGTAATTCATTGTCTTCCCGGCATTGTGTGTGTTAATCGTCAGATAAATTTCTTTATCTAAAATTTAAATTCATTGGGAAGAGCTTGAAGTGTTTATTGATATATCACATATGTAACTTTATTTATGAACAATTTTATGAAAATTTTAACCATTTGTTGCTTGCATAAAAGAAACCGTAGTGAACGGAGTGAATCCACTTTGTATTCTTGTTGGTCTTCGTCTTGTTGTATTTTTTCATGCGAAATCACGTACACTAATTTTCTTTAGTGCACTAACATAGATTATTCTCTCTAAGAGTATTTCTGCTGGCAGTATCGCGTGTCCGTTTCATGTGTTTATTTATTTTGAGGTTTGTTTTCTTATACTCGTACTATAGCAGGGTAAACGAGTATATTATATTCGTGGAAATGTATGTAACGGGCAAAAGGAAGCGTTTCCGACCCCATAAATTATATATATTCTTGATCAACATCAGCAGACGAGTCGATCTAGCCATGTCCGTCCGTATGAACACATATATATTAGAGCTAGAGTCACCAAATTTGGCATGAAGACTGTCTTTGTGGGGCGTCACATCAGGTTTTTTTGTTTTCCAATTTTACTATGTTCTGTAAATAGCAAAAACCTTAATATATCTTACACTTTTTAAGATATCAGCGTGCAATTAAAATGACAAATTTGACCATTTTCTATGAGGAAACGAAATTTGGTTAAGATGAGTTAAGAAACCACGAAAGAATTGGCCTTAACATTTTTTGTTTATTTCTCCCTCCCACTAAAGCCTATGCTGTTGCTAACTGAACTACATAATTCGTTCTTGTTGTGTAGCCTAAGAGGTGGAAGGGGGATATAAGCGGTTAACAGGGCTGTCAATGCATGCGCGAATATGCATGTGTGGTGTCGAGTCGAGTAACTCTTTGATGCGGTTGCTTAAAGCGCAAAAATAAAGAGTTTTTCTACCAGCTCAACTAAATAGTCATAGCGTGAGTGGCTTAGGTGTATGATGAGGAAAGGAGGGGTAGGGCGAGGGGGTAATCAAAAGCAGAAATTGAAAACAAGTGTAATGGCTGCTTAGCAAGTGTGTAACGGCTGTTTAACTGTTTCTCCTTCAAAGAAATGTGAGGAAATAAGACTGCAGGCGCTACTACTAGTACTGGAAGCTTAAGCGAGTGCATTGTAATCATGTAGATGTCTGCCTGTATAAGGTGAGTACGAATATCTCATAGTCGGAATTTCGACTATAGCTTTCTTGTTTTCTATTTTTTATTTTGCCTAGCTCTGTCATATGTTCTAATGAAATTTCTCGCAATTTGTTGCTGGTTTTGTCTTGGTTTCGCTTGAAGTTGTTTTCTGTTTATGTTAGGCCTATCTGCTGGCTGTCATAAATCTACGTACTCATGACAAATGGAATTCAAACATAATTGTTGTTGCCAAAACTAATGATTAATGATCAGGCATTATATTGCTAGTTTTGTTCGCATTCGTAAAGCTGCTAATGAACTGCCTAGAAATTCAGTCTGGCAATTGCAGAACTCCAAGGCAAACAAATTGTTGGTTTAGTGCAGTTTGTTTAAAGGAAAGTTGTAAGTTTGCCTTGTATTATTTGTATATTTGATTTGTTTTTAAACAGAGAAGAAATCAACGTTAGTTGCTAAGAAGTTGCTACCATTTAGTGGGGGCATCGGTCAAAGCTAATTGCCAGGCTTATGTACGCCCAAGGGGCGTGTTGCGTGCACTTTAAAAACGCATTAAACAACAGACAACAACAGTAACAGCAACAGCAACAGCAACAGCAAACAACGACAACGGATGCTCAAAAAAGTGGGAGGCGGCGTACTGCCCAAAAGTGGCACTTGCAACATGTTTGGGGCGGGCTGCCTTATGGCCAACAGCAATAAATGAAGATGGTGCGCAGTCAAAGCAGACACAAAAAAAAGTGAAATTTCAATTAATCAATGGCAGGGCAAGAGCGGAATGTGTGGAGAGCGGAAGCGATGCAGAGTCTTAACACTTTTGCCGACTCAAAGAGTCAAAGATACAAAATGCAAGTTCAACTTGGCCAATTCGTGTTGCCATTCTTTCTGTTAGCTTTTGTTTGTTGTTGTTGTTGTTGCTGCTGTTGTGCTGCTGTTGTGGTTGTTGGCACGCGCAGGTCAAAAGCGTGCAGACCATAAAACGGTAGCCCAGCAGCAACCCAAGAGATCTCAACCTCAACCATTGAATCCATTGAAGGCGGCGCATGATAAATGTTGTCCCACAGCCTACTGCTTGTATAGACATTGCTTTTGCTATCCTGTTGCTGTTTGTTGCAATTCATGTGGCTGTTGCTGTTGTGGTACAGTCAGGTGTTGCCGCTAATGTTGACAATTTAGCACAAAATTTGTCTGGCATAATATTAAAAATTTGCAACGCTTTCATGCAGCATTTGCGAGAGCAATTAGTTGTGGTTATAATTGGGGTACGTGCTTGTAAAATTTCGTTGGCTTGCTGCACTCTTTGTCTTCTCCATACAACGTGTTCGAACGCTATAAATCAATTTGGCACAAGCAAACCCAAAATAAAAAAGGGAAGCATGCAAAAATTTGAGTTGAAAATTTAGTTGTGGAGACAACTAAATGCGCTACAAGGCAGAGTACAATCTGACGACAGAACGGCATTCTCTATATATTCATATATCCCGCTCGAACAGTCAACTATCCCAAGTGTGATACAGCAACTGACCAACAGAAAGACAGATCATAGCGAGCGGTGTTTGTTATTCTCTCGAGTCTCCTGGCAAACCTCTAATAGTACTTGTACTTAGAACGATCTCTTTCCACAGATGAAATCTATGAAACCAACTTTGTCCAACAGGTACAAGTCCTTACACAAAGCCTATTGGAAATTTACAATTTAGTGGGCGCCACCGACGATGCATATTGCCGACTGACCGAACTCAGTTGGGCATACAAATTTACAATAATGCTCTACAAAATCACGGGCAATTTCTCTTGAAACTTTTTTGCGTAAAACAAAAAAAAAAACTGTGCGCCAATGTGAATTAAAATTTTATCGACAACAAAGTTGCGGTTTCAACAGCAATAAAAATTGTTACCCTGATGAACGACATGACACCAACAACAGCAACACAGCAGCAGCAGCAGCAGCAGTAACAGCTACAGAAACAACAACAACCCCATCAGCTATAGCTATAGCCAATGTCGATCGACCACAGAAACAAGCGACAACATCGTAACAAAGCAACAATAACAAGAACAACAACAAGGACAGGCATTCGTCGTTGTCGTTCGTTGGCTCTTCAACAGCAGCAACAGCAACAGCAACAGCAGCAGCAGCACCAACAGCAACACCCTGCACCCAGTGGACCGCAACGCGAAATTCTTCCTTTTATTTTTGGTTTGTTTTTTTTTTTCACTTTTTTTAGGTTTTGGTTTCTGGCTGCTAAAACTCAAAATGAGAAATTGCTGCCGCTGGTGCAATTTTCATGGTTGACCTCATTTTGTTGCTGCTCTTGTTGCTGTTGTTGACTTTGTGGAATATTTTGTGGCAGCAACATCAACAGCCACAGCAACGCATCATGTCAGTCAGCCGTAGGACGATATGTGCCGAGGTACGACTATGTCAGCGCCTGCGACAATTTGTCGCTAAACAATTTTTGGCTTCTTTAGCTTGTTGTTGTTGTTGCTGTTGCTGTCGTTATTGTTACGAGCGAAAATTCAATAAATAAAAATGTAATTATGTGTTGAACAGCCGCTGTGGTTGGGCCTGGAAATCATCCGGTATAAATGTGATGATATATATGCAAAAGTGCTGCATATAATTGGAGACATGTTGCAAGGAATATATTATTATATCTGTTCGGTTAAAATATTTGCTTTATTTTCTGGAAGCTTGAAGAAGAAGCTTTGCTAACTGTAAAAGAGAGGTGTGAACTATGAAAGGGGATGACAATTTCATCACTAGCTGTTATTATATCAAAGTAGCTCAGATTTGGTGATATCTTATAAGACCTTAACTACAACTGACTTAAAGGATCAGCATTACAATGGCAATGAGAAGAATCAGCATTATCTCAGATTAACATGATAAGTGACATGATAATACACGCTTTAAGCACTCATTATGGAATACGAGTCCCACAGACATGTTATCAAATAAGAGACCGTGCAAATAGTTAATGTCAGTCGATTACTGAATGTATGAGAAGTCTCAAGGCAGTTTCATTTCCTGAGGTTCCAGTAACAGCTTTGAAAATGTTCACTTCATCAGACAAATACAAATACACAAAGCAGACAAAAACATATAATTCTGTTTAGTTTTAGATTTGCTTTAGCAACCTTTCTATTTGTAAGTGTCTTTATTTAGCAAGCTCGAGGTCAAGTGAGTGAGGATATATTGATATATTGAAATCGGTTGAAGCTTAATCTTTATGTTGAATTTCAATTTACAACCAAGCATGAGCCGCTTCTAACTATGTAACAGCATCAGACGTTAGGCTTTGGCTGCTAAGAAATAGAGCTGCTTTTCTGAGAAGCCAATTCCCCTCATCAGTAGCCCTTTTAAGCACATATTCACAACTGTTTGTTAAGTGTTGAATCGGTAAAATGCAAAAAAGAGTATCATAACAACACAAGTATAATAGTTAATAATAGGACCAAACCGCAAGCTGTACGCATGAGGACATGCAAATATTCTCGTATTGCGAGGGGGAATTTAAAGTTGTCCAATAGTTTTGGAAAAACCCATTCTCCTTAGAGGCCTGGCAGGGAGTAAGCATCTCGCGAGCCTAATGTGGTGTCTTCTTAGTCTATCACTGTATCTACTAGTGTGTCTTCCAATCTGCGCCTCCACTGTAGGCAGATTCAGGCCGCGATACATAATAGGGGCAGTTCGTAATTGCACGCATGGTACAATTTTGTAATACCTTTATGCACCTGTAGTTAGATTTCGCAGCTATTCCTTAAATGTGCACTCCGTGTAGCCAGATCGGGGCTATGCAGTGCACATAGACTGCTCTTTTGGCTCTGAGTGTTATGGTGCTTCTTGTGTTAATCAGCCACTGCACGTGTTGCCGTATTGAACCACATCTTCCAGCCATAGCTTTCAAGTGAGAGCCAAAAGTTAGACGATTGTCAAGGGTGATACCGAGATACTCAGCCTGCGATGGAGTAACGCCTTCCAATTCGAACTGATAGCTGGAACTTAATAGCCCTTATTGAACTGCCGATATGCAAAAAACGGAATTGTGAATTACAAACGCCTCTTATTTTGCCTAATTGAGATAAAACTGACATATTTATGCATCTGTGCGCCTGTTAGTCATTGAGAATTAATGGTGCCATTACTATTCTTGTCTTCTTTTGCCATATGTTTTTTGCCACAGTGGGATTTGTGGTTGTTTTTTGTGCACATAGAGATATCTAAATGGAATGACGTGCTAATCATATCTTAAGTTCTTATTTAGCCTTCAGTCTCAATCAACCTGAAAGTGTTGCCACCACTTTCAATAAGAAACCAAGTTTATAGAACGCTTCGTGCCATATTCACTGTGATTTACTAAATTTGTTCCTACTTTAGCCAAAAAGCAGCTGTCAAATGAATCTCCAGCGCAACTTAAGTTCAATAAATTATGTCCAATTAAAATCCATTATGCTTTTGGCTAGCTCGACCCATAAATAGGTCCCAATGGGTAAACTCAACGCCGACTGCAAATTATTGACCAGCAGCAATGGCCATGTAAAGCTCTCCTTAACCGCATTACATTATTAAATCGATGAAACAAGCCGGCAATAAGTCATTTAAATATTTACACACGAAATGCAACAAATCCAAAAGAGGAAACTAACCAGAAATGGACAACTCTGCCAAGCTAAGCTCGTTGTACAAAAAATCTCAACAAGAACAAGCTAACAGCAGGAAATATATGTACATATACCATTTACATATACATATACATATATCTCTGCAATATACAGAAATATATACACACACACACACACATCTACATAAACTGAGAAACGTTTTTAATTTGCGTATTTTAGTCACGTTCAGGTAAATCTCAATTGAATCGAATGTGACACCGGATGTGAAAATTGTGCACATTTTCCAAGCATTTACCATGGCAGATAGCGTAGAGGAAGATTCATGGCAATGCTGTTTGTTGTATTTGTTGTTGTCATCGACGCGCTGCTTTTGTTGTAATTGTTGCTGTAGCTGCCGCTGCTGCTGCTGTTGCTGTTTGTGGCAAGCAAAGCACGAGACACAAACAAAGATCGCATCACTAAACATGCTGCAAATGTTCACATGCCGTAGCAAAACACGTCTATCTTACGGCAGCGCTGCATACGGACCAGGACCAAAGATGTATGTATGCCCACGTCCAGGTCCAATCCTTTGCAGCGTTTGCTTTACATATGCCACTGCAGAGCAATCATCATCATGCTCATTGGTCGCCCTTCTAACCATTTTGCCATTTACCAATGCTGATGGCGATGCCAGGCTCCATGTCCATATCCAGGAACCTCTGTAATATGCCGCACCTGATTTTTATGACCGGTCGATAACCGTCCAAGGTATGAATAGCCTGGCATGAGATGTATGTGAGGTGAGAATGTGTGCCTGTAGGACAACGATTGCTCGGCCACTTTGAGGCACTGCTTGGGTATGGTTAGGGGGCATCATAACACGCCAGGACACGGCACGCACTTGTGTATGCTGTTGACCCAGGCTAGCTGGCAAATAGCAGGATATAAACATCCTCCCGCTGGTTGGTTCTCTACCTTTTTTTGCTTTGATGTCGAATCGTTTTGCAAATATTGACACAGCACATTAACGGCAATTCAAATTGCCACCCAATCGTGATGATGGAAATGGAAGCAAGCAGTAGAGCAGGGACGAGGCTTTTGTTCAACTTTGTATTTATTTATTTTCTATCGAATGTTTAACTTGCCTTTTGTTGTTACTTGTTCGATTGGTTTTGTAGTTGGGATTGGGATTATATTGAAATTTCCTTAAGTGAGTCAGGGACGTGCTTGAAATGTGTTTTTAGTATTTAAGAGACTTGCATTTGGCCTCGAGACTAAAGTTGTAGTGGCTTGAAGCGGGAACTATGACAACTCGAGTGAAATTTTATGTAGTCAAAGCCTTGAGGAAATTTTATTGTGAACGACCATTTTTGGATATATCAGGAGAAGGAAGATATGTACATCTGGAAGCATGAAAAATGAAAGATTTTTCTCTTAACATTTAAGAAGGGAAACGTTGCTATGTGATTTCAATCTTACTTGATCAAAAGCTCAATCATGTCATCAGCTCAATCATTTCTCAAGCAAAGCAGTTGCCATACCCTCTCAGATTATTCCCTATCAGAGATCATTATAATATTGCGACGATATTTGTAACGCATAGCAAGAAGCATCTATAACCCCATAAAGTATATATTCTTGATCAGCATGGCAAGATGAGTCGATGTAGCCAGGTCAGTCTGTATCTAGTCTCGCAGTTTTGAAGCTATCGACTTGTTATTTTCACCTTCGCCTTCTCTTTCCTATGAGATAGTCATATGAAAATTTGCTGAAGACCTCTATATCATATAGCTGTCATATAAAAGAATGAATGAATATATATGAATGAAAACTTTGTACCTAGAGAGAGAATTAGAGAGGCGCCAGCCTTCATTGGTGGTCAAATGAACAGAATGCTCTGTCTCTCTCGCTCTTAAACAGATTTCTGCAATTGCTTGAATGAGAATATGTCCAGCTCCTTGGATATGCCGATGATATTGACATCGTCAGACGGACCAAGCGTGATGTTACTGGTGCTTTTGGTGCAGTCGAAAAGGAATCAGCCAAAGTAGGTCTAGCGGTAAATATGAGCAAAACTAGGTTTATTGTGTGATCTAGCAGGGAATCGTGACTTCTTGACACTGCTCTCAACAACAAAACTAAGCGGCGAATAATTCCTGGCAACAGGTGCTACTATTTTCTCAGTAAGCAACTGAACAGTAGAGCTCTCTCTCTCGACAGACGAAACACTTTACAAGACGCTTATCCTTCCGGTACTCTTATATGGTGCTGCGGCCTGGACATTAACACAATCAGATGCAGCTGCTCTTGGAGTGTTTGAGAGGAAAGTTCTTCGCAAGATCTTATATCCTATTTGCGTTGCCGATACCTATCGTATTCGCTGGAACGATGAGCTGTATGAGCTGTACGACGACATTGACGTGGTCAGGCGAATAAACAATACCAGATTTCGCTGGCTGGGTCATGTCGTGCGTATGGATGAAGAAACTCCAGCTCGGAAAGTACTCGATGCTGTAGTTGTTAGACAACGGAGGAGAGGAAGACCCCGTATACGTTGGAAGCACGAAGTGACTGAAGCCCTGATTGGAGGAAACGCGCTCAAAACAGAAGTGCGTAGAGGCAAATCGTGCATCAGGCAGAGACCCAGTGGGGTTGTTATTGCCACATACTACTACTACTACTACTACTACTACTACTACTACTACTACTACTACTACATAGTTTACCTTGCTTTTTACTGTTCTGCAAGGTTATAAAAAGTTTGGGTGCCCAAAGCTAGCCTTCTTCTCTTGTTTTAAATGTCAAACGAAGCCTTAGGATAGGGATAATATGTAGGTCGAGCCTAGAATTATATAGAACCTTGTGTTCAAGATGTAATCTACATCAATGGAATAGAAAACTACTTTTGAATATGATAGATTTATGTTCATAAAGTTGTTATAGAATATAATATGAGAAGCATATATAACTGATCTTAGGAACAAATTAACATGAATATTGAGGGCTTTGTAATTTGTAAATAAAAATATCTAGAGCTAATCCTGCAATGCTCCTAATCTCAAAATAGTAGACTTAATAACTCTGATATTTACCAAGTGATCTATTTGGCCTAAAATAGATCGATAGACACAGCCTTGATTGAGCTGAAAAATTTGAAATTGAAAAAATATAAAAACACTCTTCGACATTTTTTGTGCTTAATTTAATTATAAAATTTATTGAATTTATTTATTCATCATTTGTGCACTAATCCAGTTTCGGGTAATGGTTTATTAGCCAATTTGTGTTTACGCTTAACTACTGCACAGTGGTCCCGGGCCACCCGGAGGGCCTTACAACAACTTTGTGTCTGCCCCCGGAACATAATTAAAAACCTAATTGAAATTTTTGCGCATAAAATCCAATTAGCGAGAGCCAACAAAATTTAACTGGCTTTTAGCTAACTAAAAACTGTGGGGAAAATAAAATAAGCCAACAAATAGAATGCACAAAACTTTTCCAACTTTAAACAGAAATTAACCGAATGCAGTGAGCCGAATGAAATGCGAAAAGTCAACGCCAGAGGGCGTCATAAATCGATTTGTCAATTAATGCCAAAAGTGTTGGGTAAATAAACACCCGATTTGGAGTTGCATCCAAAATGGTAAGAGAATTTGGATGCTGGGGGTTTATCAGTCGATTTTACTGTATAAATATAAATATATATATATATGTGTATATAGGGGGATTAAAAGAGAAAACAGGTTGAAAATAAATATATTCTACAAACATTTTCCCTTCAAATTCAATAATTCGTTGGCCTAAATGTGCTTTGATCTTGGCAATAGGGAACTCAAGTCGCTTCTCCAAGATTTATTATTTCAGGGTCCAAAACTCGATAATTAAGGTGAACTTTAAGCCTACTCTAGTCAATGGCTGATACCAATCGGTGCTCTTGCACTATCGCACAGTGCTTCCATAGCTAAAATTGTACTAAAATTCATATATAACTATGCCCGTCTATATAGCTATGCCCGTCTGTCTGTAGGTCCTGGTGTTTCAACCCAGATATATCAGAAGTCTTAAGAGCAACAGAGCTGGTTGTATGGTGGTTAAGTTCGAGCTTCATCCACATCGGACAACTATATCATAACTATATCATATGGTAACTATATAACCGATTGTAAAGGATAGAACACATATAACACAACATTTCTGGTTTTCACCCAAATCAAAGCAAATTCGATTTGTATCCACTGTAGCCGCACTGACCAGATTTGATCTAGATCGTTGAAATATTTACAATGTGAATGACAATGTGAAAGATCGCCTTCCTTTGTTGTCAAAATTCGATCACTCTCAACTTGTTTTCTTGATTCGATAATCTGTTTTCGTAGTACTCCCTGATCCTTTTTCAAATTCGTATCAAGCAGCTCACCTTTATAATTTCAAAAACTTTTGATTTTCATCACACAAAAATTATAAGTAAATTTAAAAATTCTAAATTAACATAATATATTTGTATCAGTTCGATTCACAGAATGTACGTCTGCACCAGGTGCGGCAACAAGAAGGCGCATTTAAGTTCTACATCTCCAGATCGCCGTCCTCATCAGCGTTGCGAGCGAAGATTCGATGGGGTCTCTGATCAGTGCAATGTTTGCAGCAATCCCTTAAATCCTGCCATCGATGCCATGAATCCCACAACGAGTGGACAGTGGGATAATAACTTGGATCTTAACTACGAGGAGAAGTGCTCGCAGCTGCCACGCATTCCCTGCGTGCGTAGCTGCAAGTACGTAGCCAAGCCGGGTCCATTGCGCAAAGTGGTGCGCGAGGAGTATGAGCACGATCGGCAAGGTCATAGCAGTCATTGGACCGGTGATTCAAGAAAATTACCGCCTCCTGGCAGGCTAGATATAAGAGAGCGGGAGTTGGAAGCTGAGGGACAGGAACTGGAGCCAAGACGGGCACGTGCGGTGTCAGGTGTACGCAATCGCCGGAAGTCAACACAGCGGACTGTCGTGGGAGGCTTAGATATGCCAGAGACGTCGCAGCAGATCAAGAAACAAAGTGTTGGAGGAGTAGTTACACCATCATCGATGAAGCATAAGGAGTCGGATATGATATCCGATCTTCAGCAAGAGAAATTTGATATGACAGAACCCTCGATGCGAAGGTACCGCGTTGATGAAGATGATCAAGAGTCGGAAGTTTACTTATTCTTTAAAGCAAGTGAGAAGCCCCAGCAGAAACCAAAGAACGAGCGGGAAGATAAACGTGATGAAAATAAAATTATCGGCGTTGTGCTGAAAGGAAAGATAGACGACGTGATATTGCTACATGCGTCTGGAAAGCGCTCCAAGTCCAAACGGGAACCGAAGACCAGCTATGAGCCCGCTAGCGAAGGTGATAGGGATGATAAGCGAAGCCAATCAGAGGAAGGTCACAGTTCCATGTCAGGTATGACGGCGATAGTACGCTCCCTCTCGCTGACTGCGATGCCGCCGCAAAACAACCGGCGCAGTAAGCGCCCAGAATCCAAGCGATCTAAGTCTCAGCAGGCTTTCAGGACAACATCAAGGTATGCCGGTCGGAGCCAATGAGTTGGCTAGTCTAGTGTCCACAGTGCAACGTGCTCAAGTTAAACAATTGTCAAAAATAAATTAAAATTTCTCTTAAATTTTGTGTTGTGGCTGTCTCCAGCACTTGAAAGACGCAACGATTGCGTCTGGAAGTACTCGTAGTTTTAAGCCTTGGCTCAATTTAATGGCGCCAACTTCAAAGTGACAATAATTTGGCCATTAAGACGACAGTGGAGAAGACCGCGCCATCCAACATGCCCATCCTGTGGCTGATGCTGGGACTAAGGCCAAATCGTTGCCGTCTGGTCATTAAATGGCATTGCCATTTAATTGTTATCGCGTTCATTTCCACGCATCGCCAAAGTTTGCCAACTTTTGAATGTCTCTGTTCGGCATTCTGCTGCATTCGCATTCTGTGTGGCTTGTCTTCCCCTCAACCTTTCTACAACTATTCGCGGTTGTCTTTGAGTGTGTGTGTGTGTGCATTTTGGGTGCATTGCCAATTGTCATAATGGCCAAGACGGCGCTGGTCATGCTGGCAATTATGAGCTAAGAGGCATCACTCCATAGCCCAGACTCAGACCCATTAAAAGCGACGAACACAAAGTTCTGGTCTGGCCGACAGCTCCTCTTCTCCCTGCTCTGCATCCTTAAACGACCAACTGGCTTGGGCCATTTAAATGCAGCAATGGGCCATTGACACGCCCACTCAATGGGCAGCCGGGCTCATGCGGATGCAGATGCTGCTCGCTTGGCTGGAGTGCGTGATTTGAAATGGCTTTTACGAGCTCAAGTTTTTAAAAGGCTCCGAGAGATGCGTTAAATAATGATGGCTATATGTCAGGCGGTTAACTGGATCATAAACTGAAGCAGAGCTAACAAAATAAATAGATGAGACTTGTTGAAGTGCAGGTTACAAAACGCTAAAAGCATTGCGTGAGCCATATAAAAGTAGCTAAGCAGCTAAGGATACGAAGGCACTCAGTCAAATCTTTATATGATGATAAGAAAGGAAAGGCCGTAGGACAGGCGAAGCCTAGATACTCTATCTCAAATATATATTTCATTCAGGTCGAAGCAAATCATGGCAAGCCATCGGTTAGATGTGATTATATTTTGCAATCGATTCAAGCACTGCAACGTTTACTGACAAGGACGTCGTTCTATTGAGGCTTCCTTTAAGTGTGATTACATTGTTAGACAGTTTTCGATATTGAGAGCAAGATGTGAAAAATGGAATAATGAAGCACCCTAAAACTGTTGCAAACAGCTAGAGTTAGCATCAACCAATGTAAAGGAAACAGAAGTATATCGATAAGATGGGTGCCGCGCTACCAGCAACGTCTTGGAGAACTTATGCTATCGTTTGGTCGATATAAAGGACTTTTTAAACTGCATTGATCAAATGCTGTTAATGAAATCTCCGACACCAGGCTACTACCAGAACCATGCGTTTCTAGAGGTCGACTTTCGAGGAGGCGACGTAGGTAAAGTCCATTGGCAAGGGTGAAGGACACAGTGCTTGGGATGCACTGGTAGTCCTCATTATTATTGGCAGGAGAATACGTTTTCATTAGCAACACAAAGGACACAATTTAAACTTCGCCCTTTCCTGATTTGGATATCTTCTTCTGGACTTCTTTCAGATCCCAAACATTGAAATGTCATTTAGAATAAAAATATGTTTTCCTTAGCTTTGCAAAGCATCTATCTTCCTACAGTGATCCAATTTGCCATATGATCAGCTTAAAGCAAAGAGAGGCTCATGCTCGACAGATTTATATATCAGCACCTAACTACCGCTTTAAAATTCTTTAAATATCAAATCAGAGGCAAATATTTTTCAAATCTGCCTGACTGCCACATTCTATATTAATAATATGCCAAGCCACACCAAGTCCCCTCGCCTTGTTAAGCTCCCTTTAGAAACAATATTGTTGTTGGCTTTCTTTCATCCACTGGAACCTAGCCGAACTACTGGCAGTGCCATCATTGAAACCGCATTCAAGTCAACTTCAATCAAGCCAGAAGTCAGCCAGAGACAACTTAATTGAATTTTGTAGCAGCTCGCTAAAAACTTTATATTCCTAACTCACCAGAACACTCGCCCTCGCCCCCGCCCCCGCCCACGCCGGCTACTCACTTCGCCCTCAATCAAGACAAAATTTACATGTACATTTCATTTAGAATTTTACTTATTTTGCAAGTGTTTTGCAAAAATGTTTTGCAGCAGTTGGCTAGAATTATTGGCTGTCATTTCATTCAGCTCACACGCTCTACCCCTCTCACCCACCCGCTGCTCTGCTCTGGCTGCTTGTTCATGAAAATTCTGAATTTGCATATTGTGGGCAGGCAGGCGCCTTGGCCATTTTGCATTTTGCATATTGGATGCCAAAAACTTTTGTGTGACTTTTCGAGTATGTTTTGAGTGCAACGAGTGTCGAGTCTTTGTTTGAAACATGACAGTTTTGTATGGTTTTGTGTGTGACCTGCTGCTGCTGCTGGCATATGCATATGAATGAAGTCGCCAACTTTCGACTTGTAGCAATAGCCAACCGCCGCCACCACCTCCTCCTGGGGCACGACATCATGACAGAGTAGTGTCATGCATGCATTTAGCATATGTTGCATATGCTTTGCTATCTCTGGGATCAAATATGTCAGCATTGATTTGACACTTTGATAGCATCCTGTCCGCATCCTGTTTTCCGCCCCACCCCACTTTCAATCAAAATCAAAAACAGCAAATGGTATTTCAATTAAAAGCCAGCCAATTGCCAAATCGTTTCGTTTCGAAATTTCCAAAAACAAAAAAAAGAAAAGGAAATTAGTAGCGTGTTATAATCAAAGAGATTACCAGGAAAACATGGCAATGGGGCTGCTATTGTTGAGTCTCATGTGGCCAGCAATGCCTCTGGGCAGCTGGCAAACATTGCATCAGAGAGCTCTCTCTCTCTCTCTCTCTCTCTCTCTCTCTCTATAGCGTTTGTTTGCATATTTTGCAGCTGTAAGTGTAATTGTTGTTTAGCTACAAATTGGAGAACCGACTACGAGCTGGGATTGCCCAATTGCTAAGCCACATTGCAATTGAATTGTTACCAAAATGTTTGAATTTCAACTACAGCAACAGACTGTAGGCTGGGTAGATTTTACGGCAGTTGTGTAAAGAGCGGCTTATGTGGACTGAAATAACCCAACAGATTTGCCGTATCAATGGCTTTACTGACAGCATAACAAGCAGAACGGTGCCGGAAAATGCAGAAAAATACAAGAAATTAATGCGCTTTCCTCCCAACTGAAGTTTACATACTCTTTGGGATATTGAAGAAGCAGAAGTGGCCAGTATTTTTTTAGTGAGTTTGGGGAAGTTTAAGTAAAATGGTATAATAGGATATTCAGTTCGTGTCATTTTCAGGTTGTGTATTGGAATTTCAACAAGAGGGAAGCATATCTGGAAGCAAACAGTCTTTCTCATAGAACGTTCTAGTCTTGGAAGTAATTCATCTGCCAAGTGAAAGGTTTACTACGGACATCCCTCAGTCCTAAGTCCTTAGACTATGGACTTTGACAGAGAAGCAGCATTTTCCAGAGATCTGAGAAATAAATTGAAGCCTTGTGATCATTTCAAAAGCCTCAAAATAGAAGAGGAATCTAGACCCCTTTAGTGCAACGTCTACCCAGAACACGCAATTGCTTATGTTATCACCTTAATATAGATTTGTGCAGGGTATCCCGCCCTTTATATTGCCAACCTTGACTACTTTCAATGTGACAAGACAATGGTCGTCGACTCTTGAAGGATGAACAACAGTTTATTTGCATAATATGTAAGTAAAGATTCAAACCTATGAAATACTGTAAAATGCATAAGTAAAGTTTTAAACCTATAAAATTTATTAGTAAAGTTTCTAACCTATGAAAAATGCAGAAAATATATGAAACACAAGAAGAAATGGAATAAACATTTGTAAATGATGACACATCATACAATTATCAGAAGGTAACGCGCCTGCAAAGATCTATAACACACACTGCACACCATATGCCAGGTTAGGCAACTAAAGCTATGAAAGATATGTAAAGAAAGATATGTAGCACCCTTATTGTATACCAGATGGCAGGTCAACAGAATATTTACTTGACCATGATTAGACTATAATTAGAAATAGGCGACCTCTTTTCATAGCTATCACATGTGCAGGTCATAAATATAAGACTTTTATCCCTATATATAGTTTTAAGGTTTAGGTTTAAGTCATCCACTAGATCTTAAGACCAAAAATTGTATAAAAGGAGAAGATTTTCAAAGAAAGATTCAAGCATCTCTCAAGCATCGATAATGTTTGCCTAACCGAAGATTTTGCTGTGCGTAAGTTGAGCGACATATAGTGAGATTGCGACATCCTTGGGCAATTATCACCAGAGAACAAAAATAAAATTCATCAAGTGTGAAAAAATCTTGACTTAAGTACGAAATTTCTTAATTCAAGAATTTTTTTGTAAGTTCGGGAATACTTATACATCCGTACTCACGTATCTAGCTAGTAGATAATGTAAATTGCTTATGGCCTTGTTTTTTCTTTCATTGAAAGTGAGCGAGCGAGTCCGTGTCTTTTTTCCGCCTTCGCGATTTATGTCGTTTATGTTGTTTATGTTTATGTTGTTATGCGGCTGCGCCCCTCGGCCGATTGGGCGGGACTTGAGAGTTTCTAGCCTGGGCTTCGCGCCTAACAAGCCCCGTGGCTTGGTAACGTGGGTCCACTTGAGCGTGCAGCGTACGTTAACGTCCCGATATAAGTACGAAAAACTTCTAAATTCAAAAATGTCAAAAATTGTCTTAAAATAAGAAAATAAATCTTGAATCAAGTCTGAAATACTTAAAATAACAACTTTTCATACTCAAAATAACCAGAAAACACCCTAGAAACTAATAGCTTAATTCAAGTATATTTCTCTTAATTAAAGTATCCAAATTCTTGTTTTCAGAATTAATTAAACTTGATTTAAGTGCAAAACGAACTCGAATTAGTAGAAAACATTCTTAATATAAGTATTATCAGACTTAAAAAGCTCTTGAAATAAGAATTTCCTACTTGATTCAAGATTGTTTTCGAAATTAATCAACGTTTTTCTCTGATTGAATGAGCATATGGAAAGGTATATTTTTACGGTTGGTATAACTAGACTAAATCGAGTGAAATCCAACAAAACATATATTTTCACCTTCTTCAGGTTACATTTTCATGATACAAATAGATTGACCCTCTGCAAAAGTACATTCGTACGCCAAAAAAATCAATCGTCGTCACCTGCCCAACCATCTGTCTGTATATCAATGTGTCATGTTTGTCAAAGAGCTGTTCGGCGCCAGATGACAAGCAAACCACAGCGTCACCTCTCGCCTCCCGGCACAGGTTAATTTCGCATGCAAATAATGTCACGTGTCGTTGTCGCCGTTGAATGAACTTGATTAAAATTCAATGCGACGTTAATTAAATTCTTCCAATGCAATTTTCGCTTCAGTTTTTCATTTTATTTTTGTTTTACACCCACACCAGAGTAGAGCCCAAGTTTTAAGCTCAGCTTAAAGTGGCTCAGTTGAAATTTACGAGGCATTCTAGCCAACTGACAGCTTATTAAGTGCTCGCTTTCAGTTTTGTTTTGTCAATATTTTGCTGGAAAACTTTTTGCAGGCGGCGGAAATGACGACCCAGTTTTCAGTTAAAGTTTTGAGTAGTTCGAAAAGCGGCTGATGAAAGACTGGTGGAACAAAAACTCTAAGCTAAATGAATAAAGTGCAGCGAGAAAGAAGCATAAAAGCAGAAATTAAACGGTGCAAAACTTTAGACTAATAAGCACTAAATGCACTTTATATTTTGTCAGTTTTATGATATATATGATGGGGAAGTTTGGCTAGATTTCTATTATATATTTAGGCAGATGTGTGTTCTTAGTTGGCCATGGTTGAATTTGTTAGATAATGTCCATTTCTATAGTCAGCGGAATGAAAGACTAACTGCAACAACAGATAGTCTAAGGCTTATTAAATGCCGTTTAAATTCTACTCCCATCCGGTACATTATCATCTTCAGCCTGCTGAGCATCATCATCATCAACATCATCATCACCTCACCTTAACTCAACTCCTGACACACGTGGCGTATGAACCTTCCGCACATAAATTAGCCCGGCAAACATTGTAAGGACTCCGTCGAGGCGGAATTCCGTTGCATTGTGCATTGTGCGACGCCGCCAAGTCTAGACAAAGCAATCATAAATAATTTCTGCATAAAGACGTAATAATTTGCCACCCTTTTGGCCACCACTCCATGTGACCTAGCCCTAAGCTGGCTGGCATTCTCTCCAAAGGTTTCCCCCCAAAAGTTTACGTTATCCAAATATTTTGTTATTAAATGAAATTGCAATGTTTGGCTGCTGACCGCCACGAATGCAAAGGCTTTGGCTAGAGGAAGTACGCTAGGGCTGGTCCAAAGGGAGCGCTCAGTGCTCATTATGAGGGCCAGCCAGCAGAACGGTCTGTGGTCCTTGGATCTGTACTCCTGTTGGTCTGGGAATTTCGTTTTGTGGCCAAGGACTGCTTTTCACTTGTGCGTGTTGTTAAACGTTTTTATGAATTTGTTTTCCTGGCAATCATGTTATTTCCACTGCAGTTCTTTGTTGTTGTTGTTGTTGTTGCTGCTACTGATGATGTGGTGGCCACTTGTTGGGGCAAAACTAGCTGCCGTTATGCTTGTTGGCTGACCAATGCCGACCATATAATGAAATTTTAAACATATTTGTGTTCTAATAATGAAATAGTTATGACTGTTTGTGGGCAGCCGGCAAGAGCAGCTTTGGCTCTGGTTGCTGGAGGAGGCACTACATTGTTAAAGCAGCTGCCACACAAATTTTCCAGGTGCAATTCAGGCGTATGATTGAAGGATTGGTTTTTTATTCATGTCGGCTGCTGCGTGGGCTTGAAGTTAAGCAGGTCGCGCAACTTTGCAAATGCATTTGATGTACTTGGGAAAACTTAAACTAAGTGACAAAATTGCAAAGGCAACGAGAACGTTGCACAGTGGGCTAGATCAGGAATGCCTGGCGGAGATTTACAATGATGATATGTGAAATATAAAGAAGAAGAAATCAAGAAATCAAGGGATAATTAAGTTTAAGGTCTATAATCCATGAACATGAGATGAAAGAAATTCTACTAGATTATGTCCAACTGATGCATTTATTGTACGAACTTGGCTCTTGGCTTTCTGGTTCTCCATTGCAAAGCAGAGTCTGTTGCTGATATCCTGATTGGAAAGTCAGCCTACTTCGCTGGCTTAACTTCGGGTTTGTAAAAAGAAGATCTTGGCTTGTTTTGAAATCATTTTCATTTTGAATCTCCATGATTAATCCTAAGTTATTTCTTCAGTTTCTTATTCTGGACCACTTTGTCCAGTTTTGAATACTGCGGAGAGTCTTAAACAGCGCTCTTCCTGAAGAGCTAATGCTTCACCATAGTTCCAGATTCAGCTCGTTGGAATCAGGCTTTCTGTAGCTTTGAGTATTTTTCCCTACGGCCTGAGAGAAGCTGGTTAAGTTTTCAAACTTCGACTTCAATTCAATTTAAACCTATCAAACGATAATTTCATATAGATTCTGCCTTTGCACCACTGTCCGTGAGCAGTTACACCCCAGTAAGAACTCGTTAAAAGTTGCTTATGGCAGAGTCCTTACACACTGCAGCCGGGACACGCCTGGCTCAATCCAAATTGTGGCCCGAGTTTGCCATAAATAATGCGCGGCTCAGTATTAACAAGCGTCGACATGGACTACAACTAAAAGGCGTCTAAAAGTTTTTGCCGCTCTTCAATAAACAAAGTGCCATCCTGTCTGCGCCCCCTTTAGCCGCCTGCCGCCCGCCGCCTGGATTACCTTATGGCAGTTTTTGCGACTTGTTGTTGTTTTCAAATTGTCAACGGTTGATTTTATTGATGTTGGCTTTTTAGCATTTTATGCCAAAGTGTCAGGCGACATAAATAAAGGCAAAACAACAGCAAAGAGCATTCACAGCAAATGGAAAATGGCAAAATAATTTCAAAAAACAACCACACTGAATGCCCCACAGCTATTTTTGATGGCTGTCAAAGTTATTGCTGCTGTGGTGTTTGTAATATTGCACTCATTTTCCCCCAACTTCAAGCCTATTCGCCCCCCTCCGCCCCCCAGCTTTGAGCAAGTGTCGCCGCGGGCATTCCTCTTTCATATCCGGTGCCGTGCTTCCGTTGCTCTTAGGAAATTGATTTTGTTAGATTTTGTGTGGGTTGTGTGACTGTGCTCGCTATACACGGCGTATGCGCAATGTTAATTAAGTGCTAGTTTAAAGCTGAAGCTTGATATAAATGAAGCCAGGCCATGAAATATTAAGCAGGCCACATTGCCAGCTCATCAAATTTCAAATTTCTATGCCTATGCTCAAGGCTCAAGGCCAGGCCGAGTAACCTGAATATGCTTATGCTGCCTGTGCCTGTGCCTGTGCCTTGTGTCTGTTCAGTGTGTCAGAGGGGAGCTGACATATGCGAGCAGTTAATTAACTGGCATCTTGCCTTGACAAACACATGAGACTGCCACACATATACATACATATCCCCAGCTCTAAAATGTGGCATAATGAAGTGCGAAATATGAGGAATGACGGCACAGGGTAATTACACAGTTTTCTATGCCTAATGAGGCTGAGATGGCATCGGTATTGGATGATGCTGTATGTGTGGATATCATATATATTATATATCATACATTTGTGGCTGCTTTTGAAGTAAGCAGCAAAGCATTGGAATACAAGAAACAAGAATTTTCACAACCGGTTTCTTGTGTTAGAAAGAAGGATTCTATTTAAATCGATTGTAGAAATTTCAACAAGAATCGAAAGTTTTCTTTATATGTAAGTGTGATATATATGAATTTCAATGATGATCATGTATATGTATGGTGAGAATGATAACAGTTGATCAGCAAAAGATAAGATAAGGCATACAAGGAATATAATCTAGAGAATATCTGGCGAAAGCTGAACGATGAGAAGCCTCAATTTAGAGCAAGAGAAGATGTGATCCAGAAATAGATTTTCAGGTTGGTCATTGTTTTGTTGTGTTTGCTGTTGTCCGACAAACTTATATAACATATTTCACTCACATCGATCTTAACTCTGCTAACTAAGAATGGTTAGACAAATAAAGATAGCCAAAGTGTATGAGAGTGCATAAGATGGGCATATAGGAAGAGCAGGGCATGGGCTTTTAGGCTTTTAGGCAAATTTGCGATCCCTTTCTATGCCCACCCTCGCAATGGATATTAAGTTTCTTGGTCCAATGCACCTGATTGTTGTATTGTTCTATTTAAATAAGCCTTTTCACTTTTGTCACTCACCATTGTTCAAATATGTATGTATAATATACCTTCCCCATTCCATTAATAAGAAGTTTCAGTTCCGTACCTAAACATTGGGAAGAGAAATTTCTAATTTCCTTAGATTGACATTTTCTAGTACGATGTTGCAATACGCTTTCGGAGGGTATTGTAGCTTTATAAGGATATTTGTATTGTTAACCAGTCTGACAAGCCCCATCGATATAGTCATGTCAGTCAGATATAGTCTGTCTGTCTATCTGCCTATATGTCCGTCTGTTTCTATGCAAACTAGTCTATCTGTTTTGAAGCTATCGACTTTCACCGTAGCTGCTCATATGTAAAAAGAAGGAACAGATCGGATCACTATATCATATAGCTCCCATAAAACCAACCAATTCAGAATAAACCTTCAGTTTTAGAACCCTCTACATATGCTGACTGAATGTCAACCGAACCTGCAAGGGCATGTAAGCTTCGGTTACCCGAACTTAGCCTTCCTTGTTTCTTATTTCAATGTGGTGAAATACCAAGTTCTACTGTTTAATGATGAAGCAAAATTTAAGAAGACATGACGAATATCCATTTTCGTTTAAAAATAGCCTGACATTGATCACTTTTCCAATGGCAAACACATTCTCAATCCCATTAACATTTATACAACATCTAGAATTTCCTTACATTTCCGTTAAGCCAATTTCTTTCAATTGGCAGATCGAATTTCATCTTTCTATCTCTTACCTAACCTATGGACTATCCCATATTAGCCATTCAGGGAGTCAGTCATAAAGAGAGTCAGTCTGCAAGGGTCTTATATCTAAAGATATAATAATTAAATTTAGAAAATATTCTAGCGATAACTCCCAACAGCTATTAGGGTAATCGATAGTTGTTTGGATGCGATGGCTACTTGCGATAGCTACTATCGCGGGTCACAATAGTTTAGAGCCTAGAAGAATACGCCATATTTCCGCCTCCCCCATATCTGTTTTCCCGCTTTTAGTTAGCTTTTGTCATCTATTTAGTTAAATCTACCTTTAAAACGTTGCTTAAAAATTGGTCTCCAACATCTGACCAGCCTTAAGGCTCATATTTATATTTCCCGCCTGTTCTGACTTGTCATGTTTTCTTTGCTGCTGCTTCTGCTGTTATTGTTGTTGTTACATTGGACACCCCCCACCTCATACAAAAAAATCGAAGCTATAGAAGTAATTAAGATAACGACTTTTGTGCTTTTGCACATTTCTTTGCCACACTGCCAGGATTTCCCTATTCTCATACCCCACCTCCTGCACTGCTGTTTTCCCATTCCACGCTTTGCCTTTAGATCCTGACTGCCGATATGTATCGTGTATTTGCTTTATAGCCAGAGTTTTACAATATTTTCTTGCTCATTCCCAGGCCGTTTGTCGGCTTCCTGTTGTTTGTGCAATTTTCTTGAAATTTCATTTCTTAACTTTAGCCGCCGGCTTTTTCTATATGTGTGACTATGGATACGTGTGTGTGTGTGTGTGTGTGTGTGTAGCTGTAAACTGTAAATCATATATGGAGAGTTGTGTGTGGGGCAGGGGTCGTTGGCTTGTGTGGTATAGCTGCTCTTATTTTTGCTGCCCCTGGGGAATGGCTTGTTGTTGTTAGTGTTGTTACTTTGTGCTTTGCCAACTTGACGGCTGCTTGGGATGGCTCGTTTTTCTAATTGTTTGTCTGGCTCTGATGTTAAGGGAGAGAGAGGCAGAGAGCGAGGATAGAAGATTATCTAGATCCAGAAGCATGTATGTAGAAGTACAAGAGAAGTCGTGAGAACATATCGATTAATTAACGGAATTAAAAGCTAAAACTTTTAAAAGCAGCCATATGTCGTTCGACAAAAGTTGGAGGAAGTTTTGATTTATTTTTAAGGTTTTATTTTTTCAAGTGGAAGCGGATAATTATTAAGAATAATATTAGAATCAGTGAAAATTATAATGAGTTGTTAAAGGCAGAAGGTAAGAGGGTAACTTTAGGCATCAGGGCCATATTTATCATGTCATTATATTGTGTTTGAGTATTTGGAAACAATCATAAATTTCAGTTGATGTTTAAAGTAAAACCGATATTTCGAAGCACTGTAGGATATCGATAATGGAGCCTGTTCCAACGGTGGGTGCAGTCAGCTGGAATTGGAGTTGCATAATGTGTACCAAAGTGAAAGAAATACTCTTTTGTTAGTTAACTGAAGTTGAATGATTGCGGGAGTTTTGATTGGAGTTTTTTGGCTGGGAGTTTTGGGTGTGGCACCAACCCTTCCAATTGGCGGTAATAAGAATTCCTCATTTGTTTGCACCTATTAAGGTAAAGCTGAAAGGTAGAGCTATATATCGGTTTGGAATATCGATATATTGTGTTATCGAAATATTGTATTATTGATTGAGTTATCGTATATGTACATCGATATATTTAGTTACCTGCATACTTATTAGAGTTATCGATATAGGTATAACTATATATTGAGTTGTCACATTGTCCAGGGGAAGGTCGAGCTATATATCAGTTTTAATATCGATATATTGTGTCATCGAAATATTGTGTTATCGATATATTGAGTTATCGAATATATACATCGATATATTTAGTTATTTATATATGCATATATATTAGAGGTAACAATATAATGCTTATCGATATATTAAGATATTGCCTATCGATATACTAATATATTGATATTCGCTCACAGATATATTACGATTTTGATATTTTATTACCCATATATTACGTTATCGACATATGTATAGCAATATATTGAGTTATCGATAAAATGTATATCGATAAAAAAGCTAGATATATTAAGTTATTGATTTACTTATATAAATGGATTGAATTTCGATATATGTATATCGATATCATGACTTATCGATATATTTTATCGATATCTTTCTATCTACATAAAGATATCAATAGACTAGTATATATTAACATCATAGCAACACAACAAACATAGAGCACCTCCCTATGAAATTTCTTCTAATATATTCTGATATTATCTTAAATCGATTTCCTTTACGAAAAGGGGTCTGCGACAAGCATTGAGTCATGATAAATTGATCACTGAAAAGTGACAACTTTTTATGAAATTTATTGAAATGATTTCACTTGCATACAAAGTTTTCAATTTTAGGTATTATTCCAATCTAACTAACAATCTAACTCTAACTAGATACTTAACAAAGTTTACTATAAATTCCATCTGCTTTACTATAACTACCTCATCCGCCTCCAAATTGCTGTTAGCTTTGGTTTCCGTTTCCTTCTTGGTGACCCACTTAATATGTGCTTGGCTAAATGCCAACGGATTTTCTGTTTTAGATAGATTTTATAATATATATAAATGCTATATATAGCAATGCTGGCGGCTGTCACAGTCATACTTTATCTCCTATATTTTTTACTCTTATTCCTCTTGCCACCATTTCAAAACAATTGAGTGCACTTTGCGCTGCTTGTTGCATACTTACAGGCGTTTCTGCTGTTACTGCTGCTGCTGCTGCTGCTGTCATCAACTGCTGCTCCAGTTGTTTGCCCCCGAGGGTGTGCATCACGTAGCTACGCATTCGTGCCAAACCGCTGAGGTCAAAAGCATGTGGCACCAGCTCAAGTATAAGTCAGTGATGCAGTTGGTCGCCTCTCCAGTTGTCTTTGGCATTGTCCTTGTGCGTGCAGTTGATCAGCAGCTTAATAAGTTGCAGGCTTGCCAGCAGCTGCCACACTGCTGACACAATTTCCCTCACTTTATCCACTTTATCCACTTGCTTTAAGTCCTGCGACTTACATCATACTCGGCAGTTGTCAGGACTTCGTTGCTTTACGCCTCGTTGGACACTCGAGTGGCACATAATTTCTGCCACGCTGCTAACTTGTGGCCCACGGCAAACGTCCGATTGACTGCCGTTGCTCCTGCTAGCTACTGCTTCCACTGCTTCCACTGCTGCCTCTTCTGCACTTTCTTTGCCACGCATTTTCTCTGATTGCATTACACGGACTTGAACTTCGAAGCTGTGGTGACTGATTGAATTTTCTTGCTGCTCGATTGGCTGCCTCACTTGGCAGCGTGGCCATCATTATAATTCGCACTGACAGCTTTAAGCGCATTAATCCGCGGCTTATTCAGCTAATTATGCGGTGGTTGTGGTGGAGGTGCAGTCAGAGGAATCACAGCTTGCGTAAGGGGCGACTGCGTACTAATTAAAAGGCACAACATTTATGCAGACGACTCGAAAAGGCAACGGCGGCCGCCATGGCAACCAACCTGCTGGTTGCCCAGACATGTCCCTGCCATCTGATCTCTGGCAAATAAATCGCATATAAACAAGAGATAATCCTGGCCAACACAACAGGCTAAAAAGGCCATTCAGTACAGGCAGGAGCAGCCCTTTGTGATGGCATGCCGGCCACAGGTGAATGTGGGTTGGTGACCAGCAGTGGCTGCAATCACTGCAACTCCATAGAACTGTTTATTGATTTTTCTGCAATGCCGCTGGATATGAGGAATGATGGGTGTCCTTTGCTTTGGCGCGTATCTGCAATTGAATCCAGCATTAGAGTGCTAGCTGGTCTTCGCTATATGTATGGGATTGTCTGAGGTTCCAAGGGTGGTGTTCAATGAGTTTTGGTGAAGGAAATTCTATTTCCCAGTGTAAGTTCGCAGTATTTACATTTTTACAAAATTTCCGAATTGGACTTTGAAAGGCATCAAGGAAGAAGGGTCTCTGGTAATAGTAGTAGTATGTGGCAATAACAACTCCACTGGATCTCTGTCTGATGCATGATTTGCCTCCATACACTTCTGGTTTGTGCGCATCTCCTCCAATTCGTAACACCAAGTGATGTCAGGGCTTTAGTCACTTGGTCGTTTCAAAGTATCCGGGGTCGTCCTCTCCTCCGCATCGAGTACTTTCCCAGCTGCTGTTTCTTCAATCCTCAATATGATATGTGCTTATATATCACTAGAAAATATGAAAAGTCCATTACTTTTCAACCCACCCAAATTTTCCCCATCCATCTGCTAAACAATCATAAGCTGTTGACTTCGTTGTTGCCATTAGCGTATGAATTTGGTATGCAAAGTTTCAATTCCCTTATAATTTGAGCTTTTAATTATATTCACTTGGTTTTTCAATTCAAATTGAAATGCATACAAATTTGCGGCTTGACATTGCAGCACAATTTTCATACAATTTTCATAATTAGTGCGCAAACAAACAAATGAAAATGAAAATTGAAAGCCGCCAGCGGGCCTGCTGCCTGCAGCTAAGAGATATAAGAGATACCACAAACATGCGACCCATTCATATCATTCATATAACTGTTGACTGTCAGCATTCAAAAGCTAAACAAATGCAAGTGAAAGGCAGATATGTGTGCATCCATGCGTGTGTGTGTGTGTGTGTGAATAAAAACGATAGCATACATTACAGCTGAGCTGATGAAAGCACTTCATTAGCGGAAAAGTTGTTGAGCGTTTGGGTTTTTGCAATTATGAAAGCATTTCATTTTCAATTTCAATTTAAATTTTATTATGGTCCGGCTGCCGAGGGAAGTCAAGGTAGCACAAAGCCCAAAGAGGCGACCAGACACACACAGATAACATTTAAATACGACTCCGACTGATGGCCAGCTCCGTCACCAATACGTGGGCTGCGTGTCCAGGGACCATTATAAACAATAATGGGGTTCCGTGTGTCCGCGTCTTTATTCAGTCTCCGCTCATACTCCCAGGCCAGGCCATCCTCATCGACAAATCTATATACCACAGAGCCATCGTCCTTTTGCACAGATACATCATCACAAGCTGAATGCAGCTATAGGCTTCATATATAGCTTACAAGTTGATTTGGGTATGAATGTGGACAACTTACCCACAGAGTGGATAAAATCAGCAGGAAACTGAGTAGCTGTAGACTGCAAAGCATATTTCAATGAATTAAACAGGAAATTTGTAAGGATTTGCCAGAACTAAAGGTGAATAAGGTAGAGATATTGTTAGCAATTCGGCATTATATATTTTCTAAGGCAATTTTGATATAGCTTACTTTGGTTATTTTGTTTCTAGAGAGAAAAAGAAGGCTGTAAAACTACTTCATTGTTTTCACCACGTCAAGATGACATTTTGTATAACATGATAATCTTTTTAAAATCATATTAATAATATTAGCTAAAAATCTTGCTATTTTTGTATCGATATGACAATTCCACTTTATGTTTCATTATTTTTTTCGATCCGTTTGTCTATCTATACACTCGCAGTGCATCTGCAATTTATGTTATTTATTGGCTTAATTATCCCACCAGCTCCTCACTATTTTTTCCACTCTCCATTGTATTTATTACAATGATTTTTATTAACAATGATGTATCGATATTAATATTGTCAGCAATTCCATTCATTTATAATTTGTGTGCAAATGTGTATTGTTATACTCGTACTCCAGTAGAGTAAACGGGTATATTGTATTCGTGCAAGGTGAATGTAACAGGCAAAAGGAAGCTCTTTCGACCCCTTAGAGTATATATATTCTTGCATCAGCATCAACAGCGGAGTTGATTTGGCCTTGTGCCTTGTGCTGTCTGTTCATCCGTATGAACACCTAGATCTCGGAGACACTATAAGAGCTAGGGTCACCAACTTCGGTATGTAGAAGCCCCTAGTATAGCCCCCCAAATCGATAAAAACCTTATATGTCATACAAATTTTGACACATTTATTTGAAACTCGTGTTGTATATGTATATGTCGCGATGAAGGATGGTGCCGTGTAGGGGCAACATGGCAAGATTTTGTAATACCCTTATGCACCTGTAGGTCGATTTTACATATAGACTGCTCTTTTGGCTTTGAGTGACATGGTGTCGTAGCTTTCAAGTGAGGGCCAAAAGTTAGACGCTTTTCAAGGGTGATACCGAGATACTTAGCTTGGGATGTTTGATCCAGAATTACGCCTTAAAATTGTATATGTGTGGGGTGTGTAGGTGTGGGGTAAATGAGGGCCGCCTTCACGCAGGGATTGGTGGTCTTTTGTAGATTGAACTTTAGATTCCACCTCTTGCACCAGGCAGCCAATGTGGTACGGTAATCTTGGAGTCCACCTGCTGCCTCATTGCGATATTTAGAGCTGTAAAGCAGTTTCCTTCCTGGAAATTTCCATATGATACTTGCTATCGCAGGGTATATATCGAATAGAGAATTGGGCCAAGAACGCTGCCCTGAGAAGCACCAGCTCTCATATGACTACAAAATCGTTAAAAATGTTTTCCATAAAATGTATTAATAATTATATGCAATCAAACATACATATATAAGCAGAGATATACACATATCAATGCATACACACATATCGTGCATCTATGACATATCATTGCTATGTGAGGGAGAACGAGCTGAGCTGTAAACATGTGTAGACCCTGTTGTCATAAAGAATGTTGCCAGAACATGCCATCAACATTGTTGCTGCGAGCCAAATTGTCCTTCAGACATGCTGCAGGATGCTTATAAAGATGTTGCAGGACGTTTCGGCGGCAGAGAATTCTGTGAAACCTCTTTCACTTTTAGTTACGCTATGTAGTTGATGTTAAAAGTTAATGGAATTTTAAGAATAGTTCATTCATTAAATATTGGTTTTATCCACAAAAGTGGCCTGAGTTCTAGTATTTTATAGTCGGAATCCGTCTATAGCATTCTTACTTGTTTTTTTGTGTTCTTGGCCTGCGGGTGAAGGTTTTCCCTTCTCACATTTATACAAATTCCCTTCAATTGTTTCATAAATTATTGTATTTATTTTGGTTATACAAATATTATTGTATATCAAAATCTACATAATTATATAAAATAGTTTTTTTTAAGGGTAAAACTATGGGTCAGGTGTAATGAGTTTCTGCTAAAAGTGTCACCATTTCTGTAAGAATTGCTTTTGACTTATTTTGAGAATACATAGGAGGTCCTATATATTATCTTCTTTTTTCTAAATTATTTAATATCGCTGGAATCCTTCAGTGCCTTCTGAACTTAAGCTAGCGTGTAAAGGGAAGGGTAATAAGGATACAGATGGATGCCTTAATTATTAGCTTCCTAGCTGCCACACAGCAATCAAAAGTAAAAAATTTCCTTGATGCCATTTAAATTTACAACTTCCCTTTTACTAGTTCAGTTTTAGACCAAACAGTCAGAGTTCTGGCCCATAGGTGTGCCTCTGCCTGCGCATGCAGGATAAGAATTTACAAAATTTCAATTAAACTGCATTTAATGCATTGCATACTTTGCGGCTAACATTTAATTATGGCATTGAATACCCCAATTGGTTACAGCATACCTTTGTGCGCCAGCGGTTGATTGTTTTTTCTAAGAGCAGGCAAAAGTATGCTATGAATTTCGTTATGATTTGCTTAGAATAATTTGTATAGATATGTTGCCAGCAGCATGTTGCTAAGCATAATGTGGTTACGACGTGAAAGGGGATGCGATGCGAAAATTTCAAGTTCTGCTGGACAAAATTTAAAGAAATCGAAAAAGGAAGTTATGGGTTGGGAGATAGTTCTTTTTAGGCGAATCAAATATTTTTACAAAGTTTAAATATGCGGTGCAAGATTATACAAATGTATAGAGCTGGCTGGAGCAAAAGCTTCACTCATATTCGCGACCCGAGCTAAACTAAAATCGAACTTCTTCCCCGACTCAGAGCCAAACACAGCCACATTGAGTAGTTAAGGATGTGATTAAGCGAGTTCTTATTAAAAATGATCACTTAGAGGCTTCTAAATGTATCCTTAAATAACTCATTCTATTGGAAAATCATGTCTTCAGTCAGCAAATTATTCAATTTTAGCAGAAAGTTATTCAACCTGGTGTCTCTATAAAGTTCATCATTGACTTTAACTTTATTCTGAAGGAGCAAGCGCCAACGACTTTACTGAAACATATGGTTTGTGTCTGTAAAGCTTTCTAAAAAAAACTGCAGTTTTGCTTATTGATATGTCCTTTGACCCCTAAATTAGTCTCATCACTGAGCAGAGCTAACGTACGGTAACATTCCTCATGATTTTCGTAATAAATTTGCACCTTGACGAAATGGCAAACTTAATTAAGATCTCATAAAATTATAACATTCACATCTTTATGACAAAATGGGGAACTTCTGAAAAGTCACCCTGTACATGTGTTGCCAGCAGCATGTTGCTAAAGGCCTAGCGTGTTGAGTACCCTCTGAACCGCACTTGAAAAATTAATGAGAGCCCTCGAAACGCTAATCACATGTAAGTGAAGCACTCAATGCCCTCCTGCCACTCTCACAGGAACACAGAGGGGCAACCATGAGCAGGGGGCAGAGCAGCGGCTGCTGCCTGCAGTGCCAGAGCCGCAAATTGCAGCCTGTGTAGGTTTTATCGCAGGGGCGTGTAGAACACTTTGTAAATGAAACTCCTTGGGGTTGCACTCATTGTTCAATATTTATTATAGAAACGCACATAATTTAGCTGTACAATCGAAAACTTAATTCTAAAGACGCAATTACTTGACTTAATCATACACATATATATATATATATATTCATATCCTAAATCTGAAACAAAATTCTCTTTCGTTAATAAACTATATCACAAAACCTTAGCCTTAACAGAAATCCTAACATATTATATTTCACCTATCGTTCCCTTTGCAGTATTATATATCTACATACATACAATTCCCCCCTCAAGCTGCCTTAATTCTCAAAATTCTTGGCCTGCAGGCTCTTGAGTATGCCCAGCAATTGGAGCGATTCCAGTGGCTCAAAATCATCTGCATATCGTATGGCAGCGGACTTGACCACATGACGTTCCCTGGGCATGTCCAGCGTTAGGGGCAGTTGCTCCGCCATCACCGAATGGTGCGTGATGAGAGCTTTGAGTGTGCTGAACTGCTTCTTGGCGCCCTTGAGGCGGTACATTTGAGTGCGGGTGGACTGCACGGCATAGGTCTTCACCTTGCGCTCCAGACGCAGGCACAACTCATAGCTGCTGGGTGTACTCCGGCGCAACAGAAAGCTGCCAGGTGTTGACTGCTGCAAATGCTCCTGGGCAGCTTTCGGGCTAATGCGTGGCTGATACCAGGGGCAGTCCATTAGTTCAGGCTCCTCATCGTCGTCCTCGTCATCTGAGTTGATGTTGTACCGACTGGCAGGACGTTGTTTCAGCAGTTTCTTTCTATTAGAGCTGGTGCTGTCATTCAGCAGCTGGCAGCAGTCGGAGATGCCTGCATCGGAGTAATCATCAGCAGGCTCTAAGGCTGTCTCACTGCTGCTGGAATCGCTGGGTTGGCTACTCTGCCAACAGTTGAGCGACAGCAGCGACTTTTGTGGAGACTTATTGCCGCCGCGCTTTGGCGTAACGTGAGGGCTGCTACCACTGCTGCTGGAGGCGCTGCAGCTGCAGTCCCCATCCGCATCCTGTTCCGTCTCATCATCAGCCTCTTCGGTGTCGGCATGATAGGAGGAGTCAAGCAGATCCTGCTGCAATGGAAAGTTGCCTGGTTAATTAAGTTGCTACTTAAAATTTACAACAAAGTTATACACACCTCATCGTAATCGCTGGTAGGCTCCTCAGCTGCGGACTGCTCCTTGTAAGTGGGTTGTGCAAAGAGTTTGCGCTGCAGAAAGTTCTTCATGCTGTCGTAGACCTTGTGCGTGCGACTCTGCGTGGATGGCTCCGTTTGTATGGCCACAGCAGCTGCTGGAAACTGATGCTTGTTGCTCCATTGTTGGCACTTCTTGAAGGCCAATTCGAGATTTTTGCCACCATTTGTCTGAGTTGTCGAGTCATTGTACTGGCCATAGATGTCGGCATAGTCAGGACATTTGATGGCATTGCGTAGCTAGGGGGAAGATAAGAGAATAGAACAAAGAATAGCAGTTAGTTTTGGTCAAGTTTTTGACTGTGGTCAAATTTGTCAAAAAAAATGTGATAAATCTCAACTACCTGGCTAAATAGCCACACGCATTTCGCCCGAAATGTGCTTGTTATGTAACTACACAGAGAGAAATTATATTAACTACTGATGTGATTTGGTTTTGTCACCTATACAGGCATTGTTCTTATCACCCAATGACTTGTATGATGTTTTGTCCCCGTGTGTATGACAAAGCCGAAAAAAGGTGTCCCTTGCCCATGTGACCCAACATTAAAAGTCCTGACCAGTCTGATAATACACCATTATATATGTGTGAGTTTATTCGCTTTGTTCTTGCCTGCTGCTGGCTAATGCTTTTGGGTCACTGTTGTGTGTTATCCTTGTAATGCGCTTGCTCTACTTGTACAGCGTCGCATTGTTCATTCTTATATAATTTGCCCGACTGCTTGTCCTTCTGCCTGTCTGCCTGCCTGCCCGTTTTGCCTCTCTCTGTTTTTGTTTACTTTTCATTTCTGCCTGTTAAAATATTCATATGCTGCAGCGTTTTCGGGCTGGCAGCCCTTTTTATTATTTCCTTGTAGGTGTGAGAGTTTTTCGCTCTGCCTTTAATGTCATTTATTCTAATCTTTTACCTAACAAAATTCTAAAATGTTTACTTTCGACCACTTTTCGTTATCTCTTTGAAACTTCTAGCAGAATGTTTTGCTTAATGAATTGCTTGGCCTCGACTTTAGTTCTGCTAGTGCTGCTCAGGCTGGTAAGTTATTGCAAAAGGATTATAATATTGCCAAAGATGGAACGGAGGGAAAGTAGTTGGCAATGTCCAACGGGTTTTTAATCTATTTACAGACTAATCTCTCAGTTTTAAGGCCAAAACCTGCCAGGTCAGACTCTATAATATAGCAATCATAGGTAAAATCGCCTTAATATGGCATTTTAGTATGAATATTCAGTTTAATTTTGAAGTTATTCAAAAGAAATTTCTACCAATGGCTTTTTATATGGGTAGATTTCTAATATTTTCAGATCCAGTTCGACCATGTCATGAAGTTGCTATAGATAACATCATCTTATGTTTAAAGCGATTCAAGCCAAGTGTGTTCTATAAGCTTCTTAGCTTTCTAGGTAAATGTTCCATAGAATTCATGCAGATTGAAGTACTATATAATATAGCTGCCATATCATATAGTTGCTATAGAAAAGATCAGTTCAAATTAGTGTTTCAGTATGAAAGTTCATCTTATGTTTAAAGAGATACAAGCTTCTTAGCTTTCTAGATAAATTATCCATAGATATCATTCAGATTGATATACTATATAATATATAGCTGCTGTAGGAGAAATTTGCTTCGCAAGAAGCATTGCCTTATTGTGGAAATTTACTTATAGAAGCAAATAGATTCTTAAGTTGATATTAAACTAACAGAATGAAGGAACCTAAGTTATCAATCCTGAAACATTTTCAAGCCTTACTCATCTCGACTAATACTTATATCTATAAGTATATATATCTCTCTTATTGATTCTCATACACCTTATCTTCTACCATATTTGCAGATTTCATTTACCCAAAGCAGGGAAGTCTATCTCTACATAGATATGGAGGGCAATCGTTGGGAATATGAAATTCATGATCAATATGATCGGAATAAAAAGCGAAGAGAGACTGTGGTAGAGTATAATGGCGCTTGGACGGATCCACAGGATATGGCTAAAAATGATGCCAGACATTTGAAAGTAATTCCATCCAGCGTTTGGCATTTGTTGTTGGCCTTGCTCTCCTGGCAAATCTGAATGAGTGCTGCAATTGCATCCTTGCCGCTGCACACACCCCTTCTTGGCACTTGGCAAACAATGCTTGCCAAAGGACTTCAATGGATTTCCAAAAAAGTGCGTTCAAGTGTGCCAGGCTAGAAGCTGTGCTTGGGCATATCGAGAGCCATACAATGACACTTCAGCACGCAGGCACACACGCACACGCATGCACTCGAAAGAACATGAGTGGCAAAATAATGAGCAACTGCAAGGACAATAGCTGCCAGCCCAGGTAGGGCAGGATTATGCGTAAAAAATGCCATATGGAAGTTCATTGATTTTGCACAAGTATGGGAAGGGAAGGAAGGGAAGGGTAAGCACTTACAGTCATCATCATTATCCAGATGATTACAACAGAAACATTAACAGGAAGCAGCAGAATACAGCTCGTAACTCCATCGTTTGCATTTCCGCCTGCTTATAATTTGCATTTCCTTTTGTTTGCCTTGTTTATGTTGAACATTTTTCCAACTTGCCCATAAATTTCTTAGGCCAACTAGCCCTGACCGTGGCAACTCTTTGATGTGGCCCAGAGCCAATGCAGCGCATAAATCTATTAAAAGCCACCAAACACCAAGGTGGGGGCCCAAAGGAGGCAGGCGGTGGCAGTGCTTGGTGCTGATATATAAGAAAGCGGCGTGAAAATGCGTCAAAGTGTAAACCTTTTTATCGGCTGCGGCTTAAATCAAACACAATGGGGCAATCGGCTATGGAAAACAAGCGTTTAATGGTTTTTTTTTTTTTTTTTTTTGGCTAAAATCGAGAGAGTCGGGACAGCCTGCCGCTTGTTACATGATTTTTAATTTATGCAAGACGGCAAGCAGCCATTTCAATGATAATAGGCCAGAATAACAACCAGAAGATTTTGAATAGGCAGAGCCTAAGTACTAGAGATGGGCGAGTGAGTGAGCAGCGTGATTAAGAGAGTGAGGTTAAAGAGGAAGACATGAGAGTGTGTGCTTTGAGTGTTAACATTAGATGGTTGATTGAAATTTAATATGAAATTTGTCTGCAATTTTGTGTATAGAATCTTGTTTTGTGCTGGGGGATTGTGGTTGATGGATAAGCCTAAAATAACAAAGTCTCTAAGGAGTTCAATTGCATCATTGGGTGGAAGATTTCTATCATCAAAATTAGCAATGATTAGACATCTTTGAAGCAGAGCTAGAGTAAGCCAGCACATTTTATAAGAAAGGGTTCTCCACAAGGCCATTTTGTTCTGGGATTGTGAAATATTTTTAGCAGTTTTTACTCTCAGAACTGAAGCAACTCCAAACACTCAAGAACGCTTATATAAACAAATGAACTAAACATTTGGAAGAACTTAAATAAAAGCGGAAACAAAGTTTTTGGTTTGTTTTAGTGGTCAAAGCTCAATTTTAAGGTTGAATTTCAATGGACAAACAATCTTGAGGCGCTTCTCACTATGTAACAGCAATCGACAATGCGTAACAGAAACAAAAGATGAGGAATTATACTCCTATAATTCTCCTATAATGGCTTCAGCTTAAAATCCCTACGCACATTGACACGTTGTGGATGTATTTCTAGTTGAACATAAGCCTAGATATCATTCTGATTCATAAATTCAACAGGAATTCATCAAGATCCGAATTATATTTAAAAAAATGATAAACTAAACTGATTCTTTACTACAAAAACTATAAGCCTGCGTGATTTACTCTGAATAACATCACTGCTATATCATTATCGCGCGTGATCGTACAATAATCTTTAGTTCCACCTCTAATAAGAACCCCATACAGTAGTGGCTCAGAAAAATGGTGTCGGCGTTGGCATGTTTCTTTCAATTTCATTGTGTTGCATGTTAATACAATAATCATAGGTTATGGTCTGCCTCTCTCTCTCTCTCTCTCTCTATTTTACTATCTGGCACTTATCCTGCCCCGCGGAAAGGTAACTCTAATTGATGATGAAGCATAAGCCTCTAGCTAGGTTTTGTGCCTTTTGTTTGGCCTTCGAGGTGTTAGCATATTTTCGTAATCAAAATGTGTTACAATATAAAATTCGAGCTCGTCTAAGAAGTTCAGTTGCCAGTTCAGGTAAATGAAGCACCCCAGGGCAAGACAGCTGACAACAACAACAACAACAACAAGAGCAGCAACAAACAATAAAACGACCCATTTGGAGAGAACACCTTTACCTTTACCTTTTACATTTTGTCTTCGGAACATCTTCTTGGGGTTTTGTATAAAAACAGTTGTTAGTTTTTCATTTATGATGCATTTAGAGGGATACGAAAAATTAGTTTCAAGTGGACGAGGCTGAGTTGCGTCTTTTACCTTTTGGGCAAAATGATGAATTTATTGAAATGTTGCCTGTTGGCTCATATGTGGCAAGTCTGGGCAATGCCAGTTCAGTTCGACAGCCAGAGCCAGAGCCAGAGCCAGACATATGCCACAATTTGATTGGCTTGGAAATTCAAGCAGCTGTTGAAGGACTCCATGGAGAACAACCACCCAAAGCATAGCCAGAGCTGTTAATTGTAAGCCACTGGTAACTCCTACGACTGCTACTTGATCAGAGAGTACACTCGGAAGAAAATTGTTTTAGAAGATTTGGAAGTTAGAGAAAAATCAAGGAAGTTTATGAGCTCAAAGATTTGAAGTTTTTTGAAGTAATTTGCTAGAAATTATGGCCTTAAGTCAAGAATTAATAGAAAATCATTAGAAACGACAAACTTTAACATATGTTTTGAATATGCAAAATATGTATTTCAACTTTTTGGCTAACTGGCTCTAGGTCGACTAGGTAAAAAATACAGTATTTTGTTCCTCCTGGGAATTTGGCCAAAAACAAAAGTCCTTCAAAAATGCTTCGACTGATGTCTCCAAATTCAAAGCTTAGGAATTTCTCAGATACTTTCAAACACTTAAAGAACTTCTAGAAAATAACTCATTTAATTTTTAAAAATTTTAAATAATTTTTTTCCCAGTGTATTTCTAAATTTCTCCTTTTGTTGTTTTGTGATTTCTAAATAGCAGCGCGAAAAAGCCGCAAGGCGGCAACTTAACCTGGCCAAGTGGCCAACACAAATTGGGCAATTGTCAAAGCAACAACAACAAGAACAACCACAACAATCAAGTTCACATACACCAGCCACCCCAACATAGCACATGCAACATTCAACATGCAACGATACACATCTTTAGCTATTAGTTGCATATTTTCGTTTGGGCAATTTAGAATATTTTGTAGACATTTCGTTTTTTGTTCCAGCTAATTTGACAGCTTTATGCCACAGGCGTAGTTTTTTCCTCTATCGTTTTCTTTTTAGTTTTCGGAAAACATCCACACGTGTCCGGGCTTTCAAAATGTCAGATATACATAGACTACAAGATACATGGAGCCATGCATAGTTTATGACATTTTTAAAACACACGCGTCTGCCCACTGCGCACCGCACACCGCCCCACCTCAGGCCCCCGCAATGTCGTATATTTTGGAAATTTATGAACTCAATTTTTCGGGGAATGGACTCATTCCCTCGTTCTGGCTTTCAGTCCAAAGCTAGACCATCGTAAAATGAGTTTTTTGGAAGTTTTTCCACCCGTTTGATTTTATGCTGTGGCTGTGGCTGGAATATCTTTATAGTTTTTGGTTTTTCTGTATATATTTATATGGCCTGGCGTGTCTTTTAATTGCAATTAGCGTCGCATTCGCTGGAAAATCCTTTGTTTAGACACATGTGGCATGTGGCATTGTATGGCTCTTTTTTAACACCGCCTGCTGTGGGGTTCAGCTTTGTGTTTTTATTATTTTATGCGTGGCATTTTTATAGGTGTAAAAAATTGGGTCACATTAAAAAAATATTGAATGTGAAACGAATTGAGTTGCTTCACAGTGCGTTTTTATGTGCATTTAAAAACAATTTGATGAGTTTATTAAATGCAAATTAAAATTGTTGAAATTTTAATTGGATTTTATAGCTGTTGTGTTTTTTTACGCTGATGTTTTATGTGGATAAAAATGTGGGAGAATTGGGAATTTTAGGGAATTTTTGAGGGTAGGGGTGAGTTGAGGTTGTTTGTTTTAGAGACGAGAGATCGAGAGATATGCAAATTGCATTTGAAATGAATTTGAACACAAATCAACCTCTTGATAAGGTAAATGTTTAGGGAGGCAAGCATCATGTATTTCTCACATAAAGTATCATAAATTAAGAATGAATTTGTTAAATTATCAGATTAGTTATAAAAATCATTTGTAGGAATTTGTTGTAATGAGAATTGAGTGGGTTTAACATGGATAAGGGGTAGATGTGCTCTTTATATGATCTATATAGTAGTTGAAATCATTTGTGATATCCGCACACATTTACATTTCTGAACATTGATCCAAGCTAAAATTTACTCAGAAGAATTTTGGTTTTCCTTTCCTAATTCTCTTCTATCATCATTCTCATCTATATATATTAAGCACATCCTCTGAAGATACATTTGAGGAGCCACCATATCTTCCCCTAACTACTACTGCAGTTCATTCCCAACCTTAGCTATTCGAACTATGGATAAGTATTTAAAAACTACTCTGCATGCGCTCAAAGTCTTGTCTAGTCAGAAGTAGTTGTGCGGGCGCTGGTGCTGGGTGGTGATGGGCTTAGGTTTTCTATGCCGCTGCTGTTGCTCTCTAATGCACACAAATCCTTGCGGAAGCCATATGATATTCAAACAGCTAAACGGACATGGAACGTGGCCAACCAACATGCAGCCTGGTAGATGGACATGAAAGCGTCGAGCTGGAGCTGATGATAACGATGATGTTGCTGTCCTTTGTCTGAGCTGCCTGTTGTTGTCAGTTGTTGTTGTCCGTTGTTGTTGTTGGTTGTTGTTGGGTCTGACCAGGCGGATGGCCAGACTAAACTAAGCTAAAACTATGTAGGTTTAGTCGGGCGGCTGCCATGGGTGTGGGCATTGGTTAGCGGTTGGGGGGTGAGAGGATTGTGGTGGAGAAGTGCCGCTGAAAGCTTTTTTGCATAGTTGAATTACATTTTCACGGCATGGCATGTGTGTGAGAAAGAAAGAAAGCAAAAGGAAAGCCAACAAAAGAATCATATGGTCATGCGAAACAGAACTACTCTGTCTATATATATGCAAATTATTGAATATAAGTGTTAAATGATATAAGGAAATGATTTTAAAGAACAATCACAAAGAAATGCATTGGTTAGAGAATCTGTTAATGCATTGGTTTTGGCAGCATAGCTCAGCTCTGTCCAAGTCTAGGCTGAACTCTCTCAGCTCTTTTAATCAATCAAAGTTGGTTTTACGTATATAAACTTAGGTAGGGCAAAAATTTACAACACCCTTAGCAAAGTGTATTATTTTAAAGAAATATCAGCAGTAGAGCAAAAATTTGTTATTGAGTCGAGCGTAAAAATAACAATGCACACTGCCAGACCATGGCAGGCGAGTCGATGAGGCCGACAGGACAGACGGCAGAGGCAGAGGCACAGAACAGACGGCATGAAAATAAGTGAAATTGTTGTTTACTCAAAATGACGGGGCAGTCGCCTGGTAGGCAGTCGGCAGGCAGGCAGGCAGGCAGGGACAGACATAGACAATATGGAGCATAAATTACAACAATGCATGCAATGCAAAGCCGCCGACGAAGCCGTCGCCAGCCATTTAATTATGCTCATCAATTTGCAGAGACAGAGACAGAGCAGGAGTAGGAGCAGCAGCAGCAGTTGGACTGCCTTTGGTTTCATAGTAGTTTGCCATAATCATTTGGCCGTATGTGTTTGGTATTGTGGGGTATTTCTTAAGTTTGCGGTGGCCCATAAATCTGTTAGGGAGCCAACTAGGCCTGGCCGTTTTAATGTAAAATTCAAATTAAATGCACTTAAATGCCAGGCAATTAATTTCCATTTGCAAGCAGAGCTACTTAGAAATTCTAAAATCAAAGTCCAATAGAGCACCGAAAATAGCCCCAGAGTGTACATGTGTTCGACACGAACATGAACATGAACACGAACACGAACATAAGCATATAAACATTAATCATTGCCCTTGAAAGGCTGCCTGGAGGAGTTTGCCAGCAGCCCCAAAGCATCAGAGGCATCAGAGGCTGAAAGATCTTTTCAAAGTGCATTAAAATACCTAAACAATTTAAATGATCAGCTCTCATTGCTGCTAATCGCTGAAGCAGCGCAGTTGATTTAAATTTAGAAAATTATGAGCAGCCACTTTGGAAAAGCAAAAGCAACAGCTGGAGTAGGAGCTGGAGGAGCTGGAGTAACTGCAACACTTTGCTAGCGGGCGGCGTTGAAGCATGATGGCATCAAAAGCGTGATGACTCCGCCTGTCTGGGCACAGTCAATGCACAGTCTTTGTCTGGCTTGTTAATACACTTGCAGAGGGTCATAAGGTTTCATCTACAAATGAGTTCAGTTGACAGTTCTTCTCTTCTTATATAAACTAGGGAATCATCTACAAATTAGTTCAGTTCAGCCAGATACTTCTCTTTGGATATAAAGTAGACTTTTAGCTTAGAATATAACAAGCTGAAATCTTTATCAAAGGCTTCTAATAGCTGTTGGGTAAAGGTAATATGTTAACAATCCTTCAAATCAAACAACTTCATGATATAGATACTAACACAAAGATCGTTTGAAATTGCAGTTTTTCTATATAAAAAGTGACTTTCTCTTAAAGCTTTTTAAGCCAAATTTCTAAGCAACTTTTTTTGAAGTAAAAATCAAATACTTTCCCCTATTATATTACATATCTACAGTATCAATCCTATCCTATCCTATCCTATATAATAACTCAACTACAATCTTTCAGAGTATCTAAGCTTCGACTAACCCTTTGTAGCCCTTCTCTGCTTGCTTTGTTTTCCATTTTTCCGCTAACAAATGTAATTTCCTTTGCCGAACGCCGCAAAAAAAAGTGTTTATCTTTGCTTAATTGATTTAGATTTTAATCTGGCAATATGGTCGCATGTGTCCATTCACTGCACCACTTGCTGGCGACATATGGTCCAACTCCTCTGGACATGTTGCGTTTGTCTTTCTCTAACAGTTGTGTGACAATTTTATTAGTTTTCTGTTCTGCGTTTGGCTGTGTGCACTTTGTCTGCAGTTTGTTGCCTTATCGTTTGTCTCTGTTGAATCTTTGACCCGCGACTTTCAACTTGCATTGACTGCTTTTTTTCTTTTTGTATCTGTGTTTGTGTGTGTGTGTGTGAGTTTGTCTGTGGGGCCCCTTTCAAGTGAGTCGAGTCTGGACGACTTTGGGCAACTAATTGAAAACGTTTGTCAGCAACTCGGCCTGTAAACAGACATTTTTTTGGTTGTGCTTCTGACGATGCTGCTCTTCTGACGATGTCTGCCTTGCCAATAAATGTTTTGCTCAAGTATTTTAGTTGTTTCATTTTCTTCTTTTTTTTCGGAGCACTGATAACGTAAGCGATTGCTGGGGCATGTGGAAACCAGGGCAAAAGCAGTGATGAACGATTTATGCTGACTAAATGTAAATGTGGGGACGTATAGGAGCTTAGTGGAGAAGAAGGGAGGTCAAAAGGGGATATCATATCTATCTAATGGAGAGAAACCAGTGAAACTAGGCAACAGGGGAGTTGAGTTGTCCTAATTGATTAGCTCATGACTGGTGGCTGGCACAGCGTCTTGTGGAGATTCAATGACAATCATAAGTGTGGCCTTACAGTTGACACAAGTTCAGCCTTGGATGAGTTCTTCATTTCTGTTAACAAAGTTACTAGATTCTATAGTACTAATAACTTTAGATCTTGAAACTGTGGATCAACCGCTGAATGGAAGTTTAGGTCCCATATCACTGGTTCAGTTATTGTTCTTAGTTTAGTCAAACTTCAAACAAGATTTCAAAACAAATTTTGTTTCTGCCCTTACAAAAATTCTTGAATCTCACTTATCTTGGTTAGAAACTGTTATTGAAAGAGATCTTCAAGGTAAAGATTTCTACAAAGTAGCCGAGTTTTGTCTCTAGAACATTTCTATTCCATTGTCTCAACTGGCATGACATTTTCTTCTATCAGGCATATGAAGTACTGTTTCTCCTCTGAGTGCACACACATTTTCTTGGTAAATCAACTCCCGTGGCGTTGAGGCACGCCTATATTACAGTGTACTCCTACTACTTCAATAGACAATCCTTTTGGGAGCACAAACAACACCTATATATATGCATAGATCAAAACGGAAAAGAAAAACACAAGTTCACAATGAGATAAAGTGCCTGGGCCCATGGTTATGGTGGGTGTCAATTCCCGTGAAAAATGACAAGCACAGAAGCAGCCACAGCGCAGGAAAATGATGGAAAATACACAGAACCATAAGCATCAGCAGCTAAGGGAGAACTGAGATAAACAGATTTATATATATATATTTATAGAGGAGTAGAACGAAAACAGAGGCAAACGCAAAACTGTCAGTCAGTTTGAAATTACAAACTTTTCTTTTGCTTAAACAAATATTTTGATAAATGCAGTTGTTGCTGGACGGACTGGCTGACTCTTTTTGTATCTGTATCTGTATCTATATGTAACCGTATCTGCATCTGAGCGATAAATAGAGCTACTGCCTTACCTGCTGAAGTAGATTGTCTTCTCCTGCTGCTGCTGTTTGACTTATATGTATTCAGGTAGCTGGTCTGGGTCTTAATTAAGATATTTGACTAATCTGCTTTGGCATCATGGTTTACTGTTGTTGTCATTTGAGGGCTCTTAAGCTGCTGATAAGGTCACCATTTAGGCGCTGTCCCAAGCTTAACTCAGCCAGACGTCGCCATTTGTAAACGATAAAGCCTAGTTAGCGCTTATCGCTGATCAAATACGAACCCAAATAGCATATGTAGATGTGTTTACATTCACTCGAATCAATCATTATCTTTATGAGCCAAACCAACATATGTTTTCAACATGCCTTACCCCGCACCAGATCCAAATCATATTTGTGTTTGTTTATGCTCGAACGTTAGAAATTGCCGCAGTTTTCCTTACTGATTTATTTGATTTATTATATTTATTATGAAATCTGTGCAGTTGTTGGTGCAGTTCCTCCTAATGGTGTTGTTGTTGTTGCTGTTGTTGGTTTATATTTTCTGTTTTGTTGTTGTTGTTGGTTTTAGGCTTAACACTCCCAATTTTGATTTAGTTTCTAAATGCAAATCAGTCTCGTATTTGTTTGATGGCATATATGTTGTATATATATATATATATGTAGAATGTATATATATTTGGCTATATTATGTGATTTAGTGTGTCACTGATTTACGCCGACAAGCTGGTTTATTATGCCTTGTTGTTGCTCTTGTAGTGTCGCGTATCAGCGCATCACTAAATCATTTCAATTGTTGTTTGTATTTGGAAAATTTCATTGCAGTTCTGCTATAAAGCATAGTCTGAACTTTATTAAGGATTGGCTACTGAATTTATGGAGATTTTATGTGAGGGAATGTTGTGCATGAGCAACATAATATGTGCGACAGTGGGGAGAAAAGTTGAGGAAGAGGCCTAGACAGTTGATTCATTGATAGCATTGAAGTTGGGAAACGAAGCTACTTAGACAAATTAGCTTTAGATGCAATTTGGTAATGATTCTTCTATAACATAAGATCATTATCTTTATACTAACATGGCGGTTTGTCTAAGTATAAATGTTCTTTGAGCTCTCAAAGCTTTAGCAGATGTGCTTTCATCTGATTTTCTAGGAATAGATATACATATGATGATATTATGGTGATTGATAAACGGGCAAAAACTATTGACTCCGAAGCCCAACCAAGGAACACAAGTACAAAGACAGTGTAAGGACAAGAAATTCTTAGTTCTATTAAAAGCTAAACATCAAACACAAAGCTTAATACTTGGGACACAATTAGGGCCTCCTACAGGATACTGGAGCTTGAAATGCCGAGCTGCTCCATCTTTGAAGTGAAGCAAAAACTTGATCGATAAACTGGCAAAAACAACAGACCAGAACTATGCAAAGGACACAAGACATTGTTACCTAGGGCACGAAAAACATAGTGTAATTATAAGAAATTCATCATTCTATTGAAAGGAGAAGAGCCAACACAAAGCTTAACACTTGAGATACAATTAGCCTCCTAAAGGATATCAAAATTTGAAATGCTACGAAGTGAAGCAAAGGCTTGACAGAGGGATTTTTGTTAAACTTAGAAGGCTAAAAACTGCCCGATCCTCTCTTCCCTGTGAAATTCTTTCTTTCCAAGAAGACCTTATGAAGCCAACTACTACAGAACACGAAGATTGATGAACTTAATTAAACTCAAGTAGAACTCTTCCGAAGACAGATAACTTAGTATAAAGAAAGTCTCCCTTCAAAAATAATAACTAATCCTGAAGCATCTTATTACCTTAGAGTTCTATCTCTCCCTCTTTATATGCATCTTCCACTATCAAAATATCCATTCTTCCATATCTCAAATCACATTCAAAAACTTACCAATTTTGCCTTGCTGTTCATCTTGTTTTGGGAATCCTTTTTACGTTTGTTCACATTATCCGTGGCGCCAAAGCGATTGTATTGAAATAGTCGACCCATTTTCTTCAAAGTTTCCTTTGTTTACAATTCCAGTTTTGTGTATAAACAAAGCACAAATGTTTCACGCAATTCACACACACTATATAACAATTATGTGCCAAAAAAATTGTCTGTAATATCGGCAAAAACTTATGGCGTTGTCAATACTTCAAGTGTTCAATATCGAAATCTAAAGTCGAACCGGGAGCGGCGTGTGCGATCAGCGCGACGTGCGCAGAGGGAATGATGGGCCACAACTGAATGCATTCAAAAAAATACAACGGAAAATGAGCACACGGCACAGCATAGCGCGGCACGGCACGGCATGTCAAGAGAGGGGGAGAAGAGAGCGAGCGTCGCTATAGGGGAGAGAGTTAGAGGCTGAGATACAAATTTCATGGCAGTGGCAGGCCAGGCAGCGGCAGCGGCAGCGGCAACGTCAAACTCAGACTTTCATGCAACTCTGACTCTGCCGTCGCTGCCGCAACATTTACCGCTAGTTCATTTGTGCTGTATGTGTGTGTGTGTGGGACTGTATCTGTGTGTGCTCAAAACAGTCACACAAATGAAGGAAAACCAACACACACACACACACACACACACACACATACATACAGACAGCTAACAGAGCGAGCAGCAGCGGCTGACAAATAGAAGAAAAAAACCACTCAACAAAAAGCGAAATGAGAAAAATTACTACGACGCGTACACTGAAAAATAAAAGGCAGACTTTACTCAACTTCTGTTTTGGACAGGCAGAGTGAATGAACATGAAACAAGACGAACCTGGGACCTGGCAACGGAACCCAAAAGAGACACAGTCCGCCTGAGTGACTGACGAGCGGCGACGATGTCGAACTACGACGAGGGTAGCTGTAGCTCTAGCTGCTGCAAGTAGAAGTTCCTCAACAAGTTGAGTGGCGCTGAGTGCTGGGGCAGCAGTGGGGTGGCTGACGAGTATTAAAAAACTGACGTCTGCGAGCTGATACTGAGGCATATGTGGATGTAGTACGTGCTGCAAGTTGCCAATGCCGGCGGCGGTTCATTCATTTTGGACAGTCGACCGTTCATTTGACCGAGCGGCCTTCTGACTTTTCATTTCTGTATTGACGGGCATGTCCTATGCATGTCCTTTGAGTGTGGAAGTCTGTCTGTGTGTGTGAGTGTGAGTGTGTGCGTTCCACATTTCATTTCTTCATTTGGCTGCACATTTCGTTTGACTATTTGTTTAACGTTGTCCTGTGTAGCTGTGCTACTTGTTGTGGACTTCGCATTCACATATATATATATCCAGACATCGCCCACAGCCACCCAACATGATGAGCTGCATCATCATCATCCTTTTCCGCACTACATCGAAACTTTTTCGCATGAGTATAAAATAAACACACACACACACACAATACCAAAAACACAAAAAAACTTTCGGCGTATCATTGCACAGTGGTCGCACATGTGTGGGCGGTTTAAAATAGAACTTTCGTGTGGGGGAAACAAATTACGTTGTTGCTTTCTTTCAGCATAAAAGTAGGCATTGTTGTTGCCTCGTTGCTCTTTAAAGTTAGAAATATATAAAATTTCTAGCATATTTTGTGGTACTCAGATAAATTTATACCATAGGAACTTTGATTTCAAGTTTAACTGTTGCGATAGCATACTTTACGTCGTCTGATAAATTCATTCCCATACGAACTTTGATTTCAATTGATACTCTAGTAGTGTCTTCGGGCGGGAAGGCTAAGTAGTTATACGACCTCCCTCATATATATTGGTCCGATATTACCGATTTTTTCATATTACCAGTAACTGTAGAAGATATTGTAAGAATTTCAATTCAATTTTAAGATTGCGAAAGAAGTCTCGTAGACACTGACAGATCGAGTCAGACTGTCTTGCTTATCGAGATCATATTTACATATATACTTTACACGATCGGAAACAGATTCCTTCTGCCTGCTATATACATTGCAACCATTGGGGCAGGTGTACTTCGAGCAGCAATTCACAAAAATACGCTTCGTCAATGATGATACGGAATTTATGTCACGGCATAAAACTTCTGATGAGCAGAAGAAATGGCAAATGCGGTGGCTACATGGACCAAAAGGTGGTGTAGCGTGGAGAAATCTGAACAATCGTACATACACTCTGAAAGATACCATGCAAAACCACAACCATATTAGGCACCCCGATCACGCATAAGGAAACGCAGTGCCACCTTGGAGTCCACCTTGATAGGAAGCTCGGTTATAGGCAGCATGTTGCAGCGTCTAGTTCTAAGATAAAGGGCAAAATAGAGAAACTTAGCTGGCTTCTAAATTGATGATATAAAAGTAGGTGGTTGAACCTGTCTTTAGATACGCCCTACCAATATGGGGAACCTGTTCCAAAACCCAGCTTAGAAGAGTTGACGGTCTTCAAAGTAAGACGCTGCGTCAATTTTGTGGAGCCCCGTGGTATGTGAGCAACAGCATTCTTCATAAGGACCTGGTGGACATAAGGACAAGTGGGAGATGAACTAAACTCAACAGCTACTCCACATTTTGTCAGGCTTGAGGAGCACCCTAATCCTTTTGCTAGAGCTCTTCTCTACTCTTGAAGGAAAAGAAGGCTAAAGAGGCGGCACCCGAGGGATAATATTGGTGTTAAATTTGAAGCTTGAGGAGCACCCCAACCCTCTTGCTAGGGCTCTTCTCTACCCCTTGAGGAGAAGAAGGCTGAAGAGGCGGGACAATATTGATGTTAAATTTGAATTATTCAAAAGTAGACTTAGCTCGCATCTACGCGATAATTCAGAACTTGCATCATAATTTCAACCATTTAATTCTTACAGTTTTACCCTCTTATTAATCTATATCAGTCAGTCAATCAACACAAATTGTTAATCATATATATATAGATATCAGTATATAATCTTATATCAGTATATTCAATAGATAACACAGATAAAATTGTAATTTAAAGTTAATTAGAACATCATAGCTTGCACCACTCTCCAGCCATTAGAAGGAACAACTCTGATTAGAAATCTCTGCTAATCATTTTTAAGTACTTGAATTTCTTATATATAAAGTTCATTCCAGTCCCGATAATTCGCTGCTGCATTAAGCATTAACTTAAGACCAGTGTGCCTTGGCTGGTTCTAGTGTTTCCATCTCCCTCTGCCGTCTTGCTCTGTCCCATTTGCACACTGACTTTACTCGCAGCCACCATTCCGCATGCTACACATAATTATCATTATCCTTTTGCTACTCGCTTTGCGCTTTTCAGTTCTTTTTTTCAGCTTTTTTCTCTGAACTGTGCTGTGGTGTGCTGTTTATACGGCCAACTATGGCACTTTAATTGGAGTCAATTTTTTATACTTTGTGGCTGCTTTCATTTTTGCACTGTTGGCAACAACTTTTTACCACCCCTTGGGCATCTTGGTGTTGCTGTTGCATCTCCTGCAGCGCCGTACGCCATTTTCATTGAAAATTATTTTGCAACTTATTAGCACCTCCGGAAATTATGAGTTTCGGTGTTGGCGTTCAAGTTTTTGTGGCTTGTTTACGAGCAGAGTGCCTTTTTAATTGAGTTGCCGTTGCCGTTGCCCGTGCTGTTACCGCTTAGCCTCATCCAGAGCCTTGACTCAGTTGGAGTTGGAGCTGGGTGAGCCTGAGATGAATCGCAGTTGAGCTTGCTTTTGTTGCTTAATTAGCAGGATGGCAGCCAAAAGGATTGAGGAGGTGATGATTGTGTCAGGGGTTGTGGGCAGCTGCACTGCCCTGCCATTGAGTGGCAGTGATGTGATGTGGTGCCTGCCTGGCTGTTGTTGTTGTGGCTTAGACTATAAGAGGATGCAGTTAATGGAAACAGTTTTAAAGCAAAATGCATACTAATTGACTTAACGGTGTTGATTGACCCAAGTTCTGAAGGCAGCAGCTGCCTTCTGCTTTCAACTTAACCCCTTGAAGATTATCTATCAAGCTCATTTATCATGCCCATATTAAGCTCTCTCTGGCCACACACCTCTACGCCATAGCTTAGGTCTAATTCAGTATTTGGTTATTTTTCAGCTGCTACAAAAAATTAGGGCTTGCTGCCTGACACACAAATATTATTATTATTATCCACATTTTGCACCCTCTATGCCGCTTTTTATCGCTCACCCGCGCCCTCCGCACGGGGCCATAATCAATTCTAACTCGCTTTTAACAAAATATGCCACCAGATTTGAAGGACTAAACCTCTGCTTATAATTAGATTATGACATTAACAAATGTTCAAATTTTACGCCCAACCAACCCTGGCTGCACTCCCCCTCGTTTGCCCCTCGGTGTGTATTTTTGGCAACAGTTGCGAAAATTGAATTTTGTGCAACGTTTAATAAATCGTATGTCGGATCGTATCGTATTGCGCATCGATGAGAAAGCATTTTCACGACACTTAAGGGCCGTGCATAAATCAAGTGCTAACGCAGACCCCTCGGCGGGCGAATTCAACTTCAATGCTGCAGCTAAGCGAAGGCGAAGACGAAACACGGTGGGTGAAATGGGTAAATTTTATTTTCGGAAATAGAAAGAAATCTTTAAAATTGAGTTTTTGTTTGAAATTATTTTAGATTTTTAAATATTTTATTATACTCGAACTCTAGGAGAGTAAAGGAGAACATTGTATTAGTGCAAGGGTATGTAGCAGGTAAAAGGAAGCGTTTCCAAACCCATATAGTGTATATATTTTTGATCAGCATTAACAGTCGAGTTGATCTAGCCATGTCCGTGGGTCCGTCAGTCCGTCCTTATGAACACTAAGATCTCTGAGACTATAAAGATTAGAGTTACCAAATTTGGTATCTAGATTCCCCTAGTAGGGCGTCAGCTCCAGTTTGTTGTAAAGCTTTGCCACGCCCTCTCTCCCTATCTCATAAGATTTCCAGATATGAGTGTATAATTAAAACCACCTATAAGTGTGACTATTTTCTATGAAGTCACCAAATTTAGTGTTTGCTCCCTCCCACTAGCACATGTGCCTGCTGCTGCTGCTGCTTCAATGGGTGACCTGAACGTGATTGTAGCTTAAGAGGTGCAAGACGGATATAAGCAGCCGCTGCTAGTGCTTTTTTTGCATTGTTCGGATATGAGCAAAAGAAATTCAGTAAAATAAATTGAAAGCTGTGTTATTGTTCTTATTATTGTTTGTTATTTGTGATAAAGACGTTCTGCCAAAACAAAATATATACTTATGTACATTTTCCTCATACGTGTTTTAGTTGTGCTGCCCCTTCCATTGTACAGTTTTAGCTTTTGACTTAGTCAACTGAGAAAGTCAAAGGAAAATCCCAAAATTTTAGGCACTCATTTGTTCATTGATATAGCAGGCGACGGTCGCGTGACATTTGCTGCCGCTGTGGCAAAAAGGGTTTCTTCTACCTGCTCAATCAGTGGTCATACGAGTGGATTAGTCCTATCACAAAGTGTTTTATACTTTTGAGTGTGTGGAATATTGAAATGCTGAGTACGAGGATCTTATATTCGAAATATCGGTTATTGCCTTCTTACTTGATATTATTATTATAATTAGCCATATATCTCTAGGTTAGATTTGGAATTTGAGAACTACAGTAAATTTGACTTTATATTTCAGCATTTGAGATCAACATCAGTCGACTTCTCGTCTTGAACTTGCTGTGTTTCCTTCACTTTTCCATCCATTTTCTAGGTTATTCTTAGCTGTTCTCTTTTACTTGGTGTTTCAACTTTAAGACGAAGTTTTAATATAATGGACTTATAATGGAAGATTTTTATATTATTATCTGTGAAGTTGATCTGTAGGCGGTTACCGAAGACTAACCGAAAAATATTGGCTAAAGTAAATGTTCTTGCCCTCAGGACTGCTAATTATTAACTTCAAGGGTTATTTTCTTCCAAAATCATTGATCATTAAGAAATAAATGAAAAATACAACTTTAACACTGCCGATTTGACTAAAGATCTGCTAACTTGGACATCCATCAACATCACTAAACGGCAGCTAATCAAGATGAGTAAGAGGCGATGGCATCGCTCTAACAAAGGCCATGTGGCTGCGGAGATATACGAGGGCAAGTTGGATCACTTTCTTCATTTGCTGCATGAAGTCAATCTCCTATAACCTTTGCAATTCAGCGAGAAAATCTTATATTAAGAAAACCAGACTTTTGTTTTGAATATGATTTTCTGCAAATCGAAGAAAATTGTAAGAAAACTTGCTTGTCGGTTCGCATCATATATAAGCCTTATATCTGTTACTCAATCAATATTATTCACCCACTGTGCGAGGACAGCAGCCCGCCCAACTACTATAATGTGTCGCCATGCGAGACTGGAAATTTCATTAGATAAAAAGCTTTTCTACACGTGCTCTGACACACATCGTTTCTACTATATCAATTCTACGTTGATTTGTCAAATGACAATGCCATAAATTGTTAGTGTGGACTTGGGAACCCCACCTTGAGTTCCTTTTTGATTTTTGACTATTGTGTAAATTTTGCCAGCTGTACCCTGCATCCCCCTTTCCAAGCAGAACTAAAGTGCTCTTAATGTTTGTCAATTATTTGCAGTAATTTGCAATATTTCCATTTCTAAATGCTTGGCTCTGAGATTCTGATTCCTAAACTCAATTGCTGGGTTTTTGGGAACTACCCTAAATTGTTTTTAATGGCCATTTGCACTTACATGGCCGTTGACTGCAGTCGAGCACCCCCACAATAGCCTAATAATGGCTTCATCATCATCGTCATTGCTCTGAACGTTGTAGTCTAAATGGCCTACAACTCGCCTACAAACTGTTTGATGTATGTTGTTGTAGTTCTCGTTTGTTGTTGGATTCGGTTTAATTTATAGCCCCATTGCTTAAGGTTAAATAAGTTTATTTATTTGCTTTAAGAATCGAAGCAGACATGGGACCAAGCTAGTCATATACTCCTAGCTTGCCTGTAATTCTAGAACCGGGACACTTTTGTCTCTCTTTGGTGAAAATCAATTTTCCCATTAGAGAAGCCCGCTTTCAGAGTCATTAGAGACACGCCGGGGGTGCTGCAAGTGTTAAAAACGTAGTTAAATGAATTCTTTAACAACAATTTGTTTAGTGAAAATGCATAAAATAGCCACAGGGCCAGCGCACACATAACTCAGCCTCCAAAAGAACAAAACTTCAGTCTCAGTCTCAGTTCGAGCTTCAACTCCAACTCGTTGTTCATTCAAGAAAATGGCCTGCGGTGTCTTTGTGTGGCGTTGTTTTTCCTATTCATCCTATTCTTTCTTTTATCTTTGGCCTGGACAGCACAAGTGACTCCAACAATTATGTTTTATAAATGATTTGTTAGGGGTGGTCTGGCTGGGGCCTTCAAAAATGGTTCGCATCTTAGTGGGTTCCCAAGTGTTTGGTAATCCTTTATTCCTATATGCACTTGTGTATGGAGATGCAGCTCTCAAGGCAACTGAAAGGGCCATAAATATTTGGAAAATTATGTGTGAAACCATTAAATTTTACTTTAATTGTTTGCTGTTGTGTATTGTCAAGGGCTTTTATTGCTTTTATTGTGCACTCAGAAAAATTTAAGATTAGGAAAATGTTTTTGTTCAAGAAAATTGTAATTGCCAATGCAGGAAATTACAAGAACAGGAAATGATTCATTAAATGGTTTAGGGGAAGAGATGGCAAACGTTATCGAAACCAGTTCTCATGCTCTTCTTCATTTTGCAATTTAATATGGGATTTATTTCAATTTTGCAATTTATAATATGGAGTTCATCTCTTCGGAAATCGAACATCTATATTTTCGAGCAATTGCTTGAAATTCATGATTGATATGGAAACATTGTACAGCTCAAACCATGAAAGCGAAAGCGCGAAGGCGGATATGTTATACACTTGCTAGATGAATGGTGTAGGTGAACACTAAGAAGCTGTTTGGGAAATGTGACGAGCAGGTTAGTCAACATAAGGGTCAAAATTTATATGGGAATGGAAGGAATCTTTGCATTTATTTGAGGAATTGGGTTTAATTTAGCATGTTTCACGCTGCTTTTACAGAAAGTCAATTTATTTTAATGCTTTCTTAATAAGGAACCAAAAAAGCTAGTAATTTATATGCGAGGTGTGTTCAAAAAGTAAGGTTTATGGAAAAATATTTATTTATTCATCAATATTTATATTGTCCCCTGCAAAGTAATCCCCCTTAGGTTTACTGAACTTATGCCAACGCTTTTTCCAATCTTCAAAGCACTTCTCATAAGCACTTTTGGATATATAGCCTTGAGATCCTCATCAATCCTTGCAAGTCTCCATCCTTTCATAGGTCTTTTAAGCTTAGGAAAAAGGTAGATATTACAGGGGGAAATATCTGGTAAAAATGATGGCTTAGGCATGATTATCTTATTGTTTTTGGTCAAAAAAAGAGGCTCATGCTCTGCTTAAAACTCGGAAGCTTCGAAACATGCTTCGCTGACACACGTCCGATGCCCAAAACATCCCAAGAAATTGCATAACATGAGCCGGCTGATATGCCAACATTCTCAGCAACTTATTTTATAGTAATTTGAAGATTTTCAAAAACAATTTCTTTCACAGCTTCGATGATATCTTCTGTTGTTGATATGTTGGGGCGTCCAGAGCTAAATTCGTTGACGGCATCTTCTTGATCATCTTGGAAAAAATTGTACCTCTTCTACGAATTTCTTTTTCTTGAAGCAGACTCCAGACTTTCAAGTGTTTTAGAACACTTTAGTCCGTTTTTAACACAAAAATTGTATGCAAATTCTTTCCTTAAGTTATTATTACTACAGAAAATGGTCGAACACAACACAATACGTCTAACCTCTTTATCTGTCAAAAACAAACTAAGCATGCTATGTACTTAAAACAGTGAACATATGTTCGCGACATTTTACCGATACAACAACAACAACAAAACATCTATAATCGCATACAAGTCGCCATATAAACTTGAAAATTCCACTTACTTTTTCAGTACACCTTCTCATATGTCCAACCTCTTTATAAGAACTTATGTTTTCAAAGTTGCATTTAGTTTTCATCTATTACCATTTTCTGAGTGTACTTGCATCTCGTCTGTCTTGTATAAAGAAAGTAAATAGTAGAAATTCAATGCTTCAGACTGCTTTGGCTTTGGCTATTCATTTAGAATTTATGTTTTGTTTTTCACTCATTTTTACGAGTGTGCCGGCAAGTTCAACAGATTTTGTTGAACATTTTTTAATTGCTGTGCTTCGCATTTATGTTTTTCAATGTTATGTTATGTTTTCCATTTTTATATACTCTCGTATTTTTACCCCATAACCATATTCAGAACCGCCTTGAATCATAAATCATTTGCGATGCATTCATATATATATATGGGCGGGCGTGCGTATTTTGAATAATTTTTAGCTGCGCTGCCATGTTCTGTTCTGTTTATTTTGATTTATTTTAATTCCAGTATGGAAAATGCCTAGTTTGGGAACTTGTCTGGCTTGTTAGAACCAAGAGCTTACATATTTTGATATAATCATTTTATGGGTCGGGCGGCATTAACTTGTACACTGATAGTCATGTTTGACTTTGGCTTTAGTTTTCATCAAATTGAAGACTTTCACATAACACTTTGCCTTCGGTCATTTATCAATTTAACCAACCAGCTTAAGTTTCCATCAAAACTGTAAATATTTAACAAGTTTTTCCTCAACATTTTTCCCATCGAAAAGCATTTCTTGAGTTGGAGTACGCCCCGAATTTCTTGATAATGCGCCCGTTGCTTTTTTGAATTTCTCACACGTTTTGTTATATATCAAATATTTGGTGTTTCCCCCCCTCAGGGCCCCAATGCCATGGCTGTTCGATAACGCCCACATTAACAAGAATTGTCGAGCTGTAACGTAACAATGAAAACGATTTTCCAGCAGCACAAACAATTATATGGCGCATAAATTAGTCACAACTCGACTTGAATCACTAATTTCCTGTCTGGCAATTACTAAAAAAAGAGACTTCTTCTGGTACACTTAGAGGGAGCTGCACTTTGTATGTGATCCAAGCGAGCTGGTCTGCACTTTAAATGAGCACGAGGGGTTCTGTTTCATAGTTAATGCCATGCATGATACATTTAATCGCTGGAAAAATGGTAAACTGAAGACGCAGGCAGACCCACATAAAAAACGTGACAAAATGCAAGCTGGGATGGCAAAGTGTGACCTAAACCTATTTTCCTGCAGCAGAACAATTTTTTATGCAACCGCAAAGCGACAAATGCTCGATAAGGTGAAACACGAAGAGATCGCAGCAGTCGCTGTCTCAGGGCAGGGGTAGGGTTTCGGCTACGCTTTATTGGACTAGGTATGGCCTTTAGGTTTGTTATTGTTGTTGGTTGGTTTTATTTACGTTCCTACTTGAAAAAGACAAATAAATCGTAATTGGCGTACGAGGGTTATTTTTTTATATTTCCATTCTCTGCACATTTTGATATGATGTCGTTTTTTTCATGCTCATTAAATGGAAAACGTAAACGCGTAGCGTGAAAAACTATATACAGACAGGGGCAGGAAAATCATATTGGCGTTTGCGGTTGGCCTTTGTTCAGGGCGCCTTTTCCATATGGAAGATGGTATCTGTAGCTGTGCCTGAAACTCAAAGCGGAAGTGCGTTGCCTTATCGCAAGTGAAAAATCTGGTGATAGCTAAGCGTTGATAGGACCTTAGGGGTGCTGATGCTGCTGCTGCTGCTGCTACTGTAGGTGCCGTTTTCTGTCCACTATATGGGTAAGATGGAGATGGCAAAGGCGATAGCCGAGAGTGTGAACAGCTGCCTGAGCCTGTCGAATTTTTGCGATTATTTATCAGCGATAGCTGAGCTCACAATAGATGTTGAACTCCTCAGACTTAAAGGCATTGCCACCATAAATAATTGTGTTTATACATAAATTTGAATGTCAGCTCGTCCTGCGGGCATTGTCAGAGATAGCTCTTGATCTGAAATCTAAGGGTGGCCTTAATTATAGCTTTCAGCCTACACATCACATATCTTGAGCTGCTTGTTGGCTGGCATATTCGTGTGGAGGTCATTTACTTCACTGACTTAGTGACCCATTTTCCGACGACGAAAACCCATTTTCAACCGGGGAGAGAAATCCCTCAAGATTAATGAACTACAAAAGATCCACACAAATCATATGAATTGCTGCAAGGCAAAGGCATTTGGAGAGCTCATTCCCAGCGTAGCTGCTGTCCTTAGAGCCATGTAAGCCGGAACAAATGTGTGACAATTTCTCAAAAAGCATCCACACATGGGATCTGCTAGCTGGTAGCTGTTAGCTGTTAGCTGATACCTCCTGCCACGCCCTCGCCTTGGATGGATGCAAGGTGTCACGGCCAAGTGACAATGTCACACTTGCCGCTTAAACATAAAAAATATGCATGAAATGAAGAGAATATGTAGCTAAAGACTGCCACTGCCACTGCGACTACTTCACCTGACTCCTGACATCCTGTGGAGACTCTTAAAGGTGCAGCCTGAACGCGGCGCCTTGGCTGCTACGTGTGTGTCTGGCTCTGTGTCTGGAGCAGAGTATTTGTAATCAACACGAGGACATGTGCATATAGGCAGCAGCCAGTTTGCCGAGGCTTGTTATCCTTTACTTAGCAGACGTTTTCCGCCGAAAGGGCACAGGCTGGCACCTCAGACTTGTCTACAAAAATTAATGGCATCCCCGGCCCGCCAGCTGCCAGGGCAAGGTTTTCCATGCATTTGAATATTGGTGGCCTGAAATTTGATATTTTTCTCAGACGGCGCAGGAAGTGCGACGTGTAATTTTCTATATGGGCCTGGCCTGACTATGTCCTTAACGTATTTGTTTGGAATTAATGAAATTTAGACATAAAAATATATCCGAAAAAGCAAACAAAGTGTGAGAGGTCGTTTTTGTGTGTGTGTGTGGATTTATGTGATATGTTTGGTGTCCTGTGTCCTGCGTCCCGTTTGATGTTGCTCATAAGGGTAATCATTGTCAATTGAGTTATCCTAACGGATATTACAGCATATGCTGATGTAGGGATCAGAAGTGACAGCGGAAACAACAACGTTGGACTCTGAGCTCTTTAGTAAAATGAACTTAAGTCCGTTTGGTTTTACTTTTCAAAGAGATTTCGATGTTTGTTTGCCCAAGCATTCGGGTAAACTTTTGCCTTTGCAGAAATTTGATGCTTGAAAGAAAGAAATGAAAGAAAGAAATAAAGATTTTTATTGAAATTTAAAGTTTTCTCTTACGAATGTGTTTTTTTGCCAGCTTTTTTCTGGGATAAAGAGAAGTAACATGTTATATGAGAAAGTATGTCAATAATAATTTGGATTAAAAACATTCTTTTGGTTTAATTTTATGGCAAATTTTGAAAATTTGTCTTGTATTTTCGAAAGGTTATTTAAGAGATAGGATTTTGAATAGGCTGACTCTTTTATAAGCCATCCATTAGAATAGTATATATATATATATATATATGGGCTTAGACCAAATGGAGACTCAAAATCAAACATTCTTCACTCACTAAATGAGCTGAAGCCTGCCAAAATAAAGTCCTTTAAAAATACAGAGGTCGCTGAAGACAATTGTCAAGTTGCGAAATAGCTCGAAAGGAATCTCTATCTGGTGAACTAACCTGTTCAGGTAAACATTACTTTGGCCAAATTTGCTAATGGGGAATGGAAAAGGTGGAGAAGCAAATTCACATCAAAACTTCAGATCGGGGTATTATGGACTTTCGGCTTTCCGAAGCTTCTTTACCATTTACATTGTAATTATATAACCGATCTAGTGGAGTGGATACAAGGATAAAAGACGAATTTGTTTTAATTTGAATGAACAATAGGCTATATGGGAGCTATATGATATAGTTCTCTGATCTTCTTGATCAGAACAGGCCAGCGGACGTAGGGTCAACCTGGATACAACCTGAATTTGGTTTGATTTGGATGAGAAACAACAAAGTTATGCTCCTAAGTGTTCATTCCGGAATCGGTTATATGCGATCTGGATAAACTGGATAAAACGAACATGACCCGCGTGCATAGAAAAGCATCTGGTAAAAATTTCAGCTTTGTAGCTTCTAAGACTTCTGAGATCTTTGCGTTGAAAAAGACGGACGGACAGACGGACAGTCGGATACATGGACACATGGATAGCCGGACAGACGGGCATGGTTATAACGATTCCTTTTGTCATGCTGATCAAGAATATATATACTTTATATAGTCGGAAACGCTTCCTTCTAAGCGTTGCCTGACAAAATGAATATGCCATTTTGTGAAAGGTATAAAAACATTTTGCTTTTGCTAAAGTTATAGAGGATTCCTTCTTAATTGCTTTGTACATGATGTATATTACTCTCCAATTATCAATCATCCATTTAAAGTATACGATATAAAAGATTTCAGGCGCATTGCATGAAGTAGAAAGCTTTCCTAATCAGCCGTTTTCTTTGAAGATATCGTTTTGATTGTTCCTTGATCTTTAGCATATGATGTTGATTCCATGTTTCATCAGCATTATAGTACCCAGACAAAAACTCATCAGAATTGTGAGAGAAGAGCTCCATCATCTTATGGTTTCATCTATCTATGGTCTCATTGCCTCGAAACCACACGATTGCAATCAAAATTGAACTGAACTATAAACTATAGTTTCTACATTACGAGCTGCTGTTGATATTCCTAACTTAAAAACGAAGAAAATGTTGTTATGTAAGATTCCATTTTCTTGTCCACTGCAGATTAGGCCACAATCCCCACCCGCCTAATGCTCACCTACTTTTTATCTAATTCCCAAACAAAAAACTGTCACATGCCCGCTTTCCACACCCATTTTCAGGACATTTTCAGGACATGGACGGCAACAACAAACAAATATGCGATAGATGCTCCTCTAAGACGAGGCGGCGGCTTCTTCGCTCACAACAAAAATCTCATTGCCAAGATGCCAAGTAGATGCGGCCAGACAAAGGCGCTAAGGATGACGAAACGAAATCCGCTTAATGCGATTTTCAAGTGGAAACTAAAGAGCATGTTCCTCAGCCTGAGCTATGGCTCTAGCCCAGATATTGATACTTTTCTAATTTTCAAGGCTGCGTTGATGGAAAAAATTCGAAAACAATGCCAAAAACTGGCACAAAGCATTTGCAAAAAAAATGGTGAAAAGGAGGGAAAATTGGAAAACAAAAACCAAATGCCTGACTGTCTGCGCTGTCGGTGAGCGCCGCAGACTGGCCATTGTGCGCTGAAGTGTCCTTTGAGCAGCTAGATACAGCAGACATGCACAGACCTTGGCGTTACGCTACGATGGCAAATGAATTTTTGGTAAGGCCACAGCATGAGAGAATTTATAGTGCAGCAGGCAGTTAATGACGTTGCAATTGAAAACAAAACGAGAAATAATGAGTTTTTGCTGGGACTCGGGTCCGAGACGACGGGGCAATGTCGTCTATCAACCGCAACATGCAGCCAATACGGAATCAAAGTCAGCAGAGTCAATTTCAATGGGAGAGGAGTACGTACCTTAAGGCAGCTGCAGTTGGCAATGTAAACTATGTGGATGTACACTGGCAAAATTTTAGAGCAATTAGTACAGAATTGAGATGATTTAAGAAGCTGTCTGCAGTTTGTATAGATCTGTTTCAACTGGAGAAGATGAGCAAATGTTCTTTAACAAATTAGCTCAAGAATATATTGAGAATAATAAAAGCTCTTTTGCCATGTTATCAACGATTCTTGTGCCGAGGAACAAGCTGAATTCCTTAAATTTATATCTCTCGATAACAAAAAATGTGTTTGGCAGCATTTGGCTGAGTGTATCCACTACCTGCACAGTGTCCTTACTCTTACATTCCGCACAATGGCCAATTTAAACGCTGCTGTCAGCAGGCAGTCCTGCATTGAACCCAACCAAACAATGATGCGAGTAAATTAAAAGAAAATACGAAAATTTTGAAATATCTGTTTAATGAACACACTGGTCTTCCCTCCACCCCTCCCAGTCATATTTTTTGGAAGTGTGAGGACAACAAGGAACAAAACAGAAGAACAGTTTTTACTTTTACTTTAGAGCAGCACTCAGCAGCACTCAAACAGCTGTCATAGGCAGTGAGTTTTATACTGACAAACCTGTCAGTTTGTCAGGGCAAGTATCTTTGAGATACAAAGCAGACCAATTAACCCTTTGCCTGTGATGTGCCTAAATGTGTTGGCCTCCCTTCCCACACACACACACACACACACTGATACACTGCGATACGATGCGCTTGGCTGGCTGAAAAGTATTTTCGTATTTGGTATTTGTGTTTATTTTGGTAATTCAATGCTGCGTTTTAACCCTCATGGCGTTGATGTCTTTTAAATGTGAGCTCTGCTTATGTAAATATTTTGTTTATTTCGCTGCCATTCAGTCAGTCAGTCAGTCAGTCAATCAGGCAGCCAGGCAGCCAGGCAGCACTTACCCTTGGCCTTTGTCGAAATGGTAAGAGTATCTACGGAGTTGAGAATCCTGCTGTATTTTTATTTGCATAACTGCAGAGCCCGCAGCTTCTACGAGGGTTTGTCTAAGCAGTTCGAATGCAGTTTCTTTTTGAAATGTTTCATCCTCAAATAGACTTATGTTAGCAATCATTAACATATATGGTATTGCTTTGAGTTCAGATTGATTTGAAGCAGTAAACTATTGTGATATGAGCCTCGTTTAATAGCTGTGTGAAAGGAACTCAGCTAGTTGAATGTTTCCCTCGAAGTAATGAGCATTTTCATCATCGATTTTATAAGGTTAATGTAACTTCGATTCAACAATGTACTCCAAAGGCAACTGAACATCAATTCTAGAGTTAATCTTATTTTGTAGAACATGCAGATGGGGAAGTCAGTTGGCAAAGTAAACTCAAGGTTTCTATAGATGATTGTGGAGCATCTTTATTGGCTTCTTGAAGGAAATATGAATGATGAATCATGATTTATCAAAATATTAAGGAAAAACAGAGTGTTTGCAAAGAAGAAATTTGCGTTTTTAAAGATAATAAACTGCTTCTTTAGTAGAGTTGTCTCTCAGACATCAGTTCAAGTTGCAAAACATGAGGGAATGATACTGGATCTCAGGCCTAAATTCTCTCGGTGATTGGTCCACCTCATTCTGTGCCGCATGCTGTTGAAATTCCCGACCTAGTTTAGCCTCACCGTAGACCATCATGGTGAGAACTCCTACAACTGAATCAATGCATCAATCCCCGCAAGATGGTCAGAGCAGCCCGAACACTTGGTACTACGCTGTTTACAGAGGCTACATCAGGAGTAACTGCACCTCAGTGCAATGCAACGTCTGTATGGGATGGTGCCATATGCGCCGGTGTACCTCCCTTAGGCTTGGCAGAGAGTGGTCCACTAACTTCAGTGCTATGCTGGATGCCCCGAACACCACCAATGCATACACAGGAGATACAGATCTTTATCAGACTATATCTGGTTCCTTAGAGTCTTTAGAGAAGACGCTGAGCGGTTTAGAACTGCACTTTTAGAGGCCATGAAATCAATCAGAGTCTTGTGGAAACCAATATCTATTTGATATAGTCTATGCTTCAGATTTCCAAGATAGAAGAAAGACAGGCCAAGTCTAAACCAAAAAAGGATATAACAATCTATCCAAAATACAAGTTTTCTATTGTTTTGTCAAGACTTATGGACATACCCTCGCATTTCTATATGTGTCCATCAGTCAACCATTAGCAACAACCCCTTCGAGCACTGCATCTATCTATATGCTCGTTCGTTCGTCTGTTTATTTTGCTCGGCGCCAGTCTCAATTACTTTATTGACGTTGGCAAACCGACCGCTCTCTCTCTCTCTCTCTCTCTCTCTCCAATATCTGTGTATCTTTTTGCTCTGGCCATAATTGTCAACTATAGCAATTGCATTTCAATTTCAATTGTCATTCCATTCAGTGTCTGCATTTAGAAATGCGGATTGCACTTTTTGCCTGCCATTTGCATGGTCTTGATTTATGTCCCTCTGGCCCTCTGGCCCTCTGGCCCTGTGGCCTGGTATGCATATAAGCCAAGTGGCAGCAGCTCTGATTGATGGCTTACTATTCAATTGTCAACGGAACGTAATCAAATTGGCTTATGTAAACAATGCAATGCAGTTGAAGATATTTCTTCAATTGAAACCCAGTTGAAATGTCAAGAGAAATATGATTTATGGGCAAAAGAGAAGACGCTGAGCGGCTTAGAACTGCACTTGGAGAGGTCATGAAATCAATCAGGGTCTTCAGCGCATCAATAGCAAAATCTAGAGGAGAGGTTCGTCAAATGCGAAATCAATAGGCAATTGAAATTCATCATAATTAACTCATACAAAGGCAAACATTTTCCTTTGCACACAGACAACATTAAAATCATATCAGAATAGACAAATACAAACATAAATCAAACTAGTTGCTAACTCATAGCTGGCCAAATACAAAGCGTAAGCAAAAATGTATATAAATTATGATTAGGGCTATTATCAAGAAGGCATCAAGGAAGCAAAGCAAACACAAAGGCAAAGTAAGCCAAATGGCATGAAAAATTGTCATTAGGCACAACAAAGTTAAGGCCAAGTTAGTCGTAAGAATAAACAACCAGCAAATGCTCTATTTTCCAACAAAACGAAGCTTAAATACTCTTTGAAGATATATCACTTGAAATCTTACATCTTAGAATCAAAATTGCCAAAGAGTTGATTTGCATATTGATTGCTCAAGGTGGGGTCATGTTTAGATAGAAGAATAAGGCCGCTGGAGAAGGCCAAGTATAAAGAATCAATTAGGTGTATCATATATATGGTTGTGTCACGGAAATCACCAGAGATTTAGAGGATCAAATGTTTGAATACGTCAGTTTATGGCTATATTTGGACATCAAGTTGAAAGGATACAGAAAAAATGCATGGCTTACTAGATTTGAGGTATAGCAAATGCTTAATGTCCTTGCTTTCAAATCCCGCAGCACCTAGCAGGCGCCTCTGACAAGCCCTCAAAACACTTTAGAAACACTTCAAAAACGAAATCAATCTTTGAATTCTTCCCTATCTTTGTACTAAGTTGCACAAATGATCCCATAAATTCAATGTTTACGCATTCATTTCTACAAATCTCTAGGAGTTCCAGTGACCCCCTCTATAGATAGCTTAGATATAGTCATGCTCATGAACAGGTTTGCTTTATATTAGTGTTAGATGTTGGATTTGAGTACTCAACTTCCCAATGCTGCTTAAATTTGGCTTCTAGGTTGGTTGATTTGGACAGTTTCCCAAATCTGTACTGGACTCCTGATTCAGTTTGAGAATCTTAGAGAGCTAAAATTTAAAGTTGATACTCTACAAGAATAGTCTTAGGGACTTAAGAGTTCATTTTGCCATGTTCTCGAAAGTGCTTCCTTATAAGCCTTGCCAAATTCATAATAAAACTAACATGCTCATTTATATAAAGTGCACAAAAAAACCAACCAAAGCCAACAACATCGCCAGCAAGCCAAGTTAGCTGTGGCTTTTTATAGAGTCACATTTGTGGTTAGCTGCAACAAAAAAATGGCTCAACACTCACACACACAAGCAAAACAACTACATTCACATATGTGTGTGTTGTGTGTGACTGTGTATTTTTTTTGTTTTGGGTAAAGCTAGCCTGTCGTGGGTGCCAAGACGGACACATAAATCATATCCGTAGTGTGTACTGACTGTTGCCGCTGCTGTGGCTTTAGCTGCTGCTGCTGCTGCTGCCCTGCCGGGCTACGCACTTGGCATAAGGACAAATGTTGATGATGACAAAGCGCCATTAAAGGCACATTTACACATGCGAATATGTGTGTGCATGTGTGTACATGTGAGGCTGTGGAACCTACTTCAAAAAAAGGCAAGGCGACAAAATGCCATAAATCAAGCGCGACATTTCCCTTATTATTTGCTGATTTCCCTCTTTTTATTTTGCAATCAAAGTTTCGGAACATGAACGTGCAGGCAAGGCATTATATAAAGATTTGTGTGATAAAAAGTTTGGAATTTGAGTTATTGGCAGGCCTAAAACCTATCAATGCATAAGCAGGCTGGCTTCTGGGAAGCCTTAAAGGCAACTCTTTATTTAAGAGAAAAAAGAAGTTTTGATATAAAAATGTTTATTGGATTTATAATAACTGTGGATAATTCCTATTCTGCAATATAATACTTAAGATAACTGAATAGTCAAGTGGAAAAGTTAGCTAAGGTTTTAGTGAAAAGAGTGTTGATCCAGTTTATTGGGACTTAACTTTGAAGTCAACTGTCCGCCATATCTAAAATTTAGGTCTTCAGGACAACCTTACAAACGTTCCCAGAGCGCTATTCCCGGCTTCAATGAAATCAGCAGTTGAAGCAACTTAAGAACACTTTGATATATGGAACCATTGTTAGAGTAAAGGCTTAGATCTGGATCATCTGTCCCTTGCGCTTCTTGTCGCCACCCAACTCGAAGTGTTTGCAGCGCTTCGGATGTTTCTGCTGGCGGTTTTTGCATTCGGAGGACTCCATTAGCAGCACAATTTTCTTAGTGGTCTTATCCTTCTTCCTGAAGATGGGCTTGACTTGACCACCGAAAGTCTGCTGTTTTCTGGCGTAACGACGTCTGTCCTGAGCACTCTTGCGGTGCTTGGACTTCTAGTTCTGTGTCTCATTGTGCAGCTTGTGATCCTTGCACTTCTTGCAGAAAGAGCGACGTGTTTTGGGAAGGTTTTTGTTAGTCAAAGAGAACAAAAAGATATTTAAGGAAATTCAAATAAAACTGGTGCTGCTTAGTCTCCAATTTTCAGCAACTTTTGCCAAGAAAGATAGCACAATATTTGTAAGAATCAAGGGTTATATATCAGCGCGTTGTCAGTGTAATGAGCGAAACATTTCAATGAACGCCTCAGGGTGCCAAAATTCTTAAAAACATACATGGATAATATCGATAATAAGAGGTAGATAATGTTGTTGAAGAAGAACTATATCTGTCTAGATTATTTGAGAATTTTTGCCGCAGTTAATGGATGTGAATATAGAGAAACCTCATAGCATGAAAGTGTACTTCTTTCGGGTTACCTTGGCCGGTATCAATTGAAATTATAGCAGCTTGAGAAGCATGCTCTTCTCATAAGGTAGTGATTCAAGGATATATGATATCACTTCTTACAAATCGAATAGGATGAGTTTTTCATTATATACTTTTGAAATAGATGACAATACACATAGATATTTCACCTTTCCCTTAAAATCAATCAACTTTTCTATACTCCTGAAGCAATTTTGAAACTCTTTTGCAAACACAACCGCTTCTTCTGGTTTCAGAGTCCTTTGACGTTAATCAGCAGGTTTTGAGTACTTAAAAGCCAACTTCCCGATGCTAATATATATCAGATTAGAACTGCTCAAGCTGCTAGAAAACTGTATTCAAATAGTTTTAATATCAGTGTTTCCCCATTCTCTACAGACCTACTTTTTCTTAAACCTTGAACCTCTGTCTCTCTTCTTAGTTTATTAAATAGTTATTAGCAAAAACCTATCTATTTTTCATAAAGCCTTCTATTCTTATCGATTAATTCAGCGCTGCGTGTGTGTCCTTTCGCAACCTTCAAAGATCCCGCTTGCTACTAGGAAAAGCAAACGCTTGGCCACCAATTAGGCACACTATTAACGGCCAACGCCTATATTTAGAACCCTCCATAGCCGCCGAAACTCCAGGTGTACACCTTCACTTAGATATAAAAGAAAATTAAGGTTTTTCCTAACTGAGCAAAATGCGCGCGTTACTCCCACCGAAAATGTTCGTGTTCGCTTCAATTACGTTTTTCATAATTTCCCACGTCGTAAAATTTATTGGTTTTGATGGCCCGGCAGTTTAGCAGCTCAACAGCTCAGCGGCTGGCTCTCTTGACTTCCGCTCCAATGCCTTAGCCGGCTGGACCTCGTTGTTTATGTGGTCGTGGGCGTTGATCCTGGTACTGCTGTTGCTGCTGCTGTTGGTGTTGGTGTTGGTGATGCTGATGCTGTCGATGTCCTGCTGCTAAGGCGGCTTATGCTGCGGTCCTGACTGTCCCATTAATTGAAAGGTATTTAGCTTGAATTATTAAATTGATTTTTATATATTTTTAATGTTTGCGGAGAGAGAGGCAAAGCGGCAGCTGCTTCAGCCGCAGAGCCAGCAGGGCGTAGAAAATGCTTCTGTCAGCTTTTGGATCTGACTTTAATGGTTTTTCATTTAGAGCTTATGTGGCATTAGGTTGCTTTTTAAGTTAAAACTTGACTCCCTGGAGAACTTGAGCGGCTTTTACTAAACTTTTTTCAGTCGCAGCTGCTGACTTCTGCAGGACAACCATTAGCCCTTTGCTGTTGCAGCTTGAAGTGGAAGGAAGTTCCATTAGAGTTTGCATTTGGTTGGCAGGCAAGCCAAGGCAAACATATGTCACACGCATGAGTCATCAATCAAGTCCATTAGAAACCGCCAAGGCCAAACTCGACACTGAGCTGACAACCCTAAAGTACACTCATTATAAGTAACCCTCTTCGCCTCCACTTCATTCTGCATTATTGTGCAATTTTACGCCTGGCTGAATGACACTAAAAGCACGAAGCAATAACAATTCCAATTCCAATTCCAATTGGGTTTTCCTCCTTATTTTTGCATGAGAACTCCACATTTTTGTTAGTCCTGCTGTATCCCGGTCGTGGCCCTCGTTTGGTAAAGGCCAAACTACAAATTAAACTAAACATAAACATAATTTCTCAGCACTTAAGCTGAAATGAAATTATGATTATGCCAGCGGCAAATTTCACACCGAAATATGAAAATGAAAACTGAAACGGTAAAAGGAAAAAGGAAAACTTTTCTGTTTTTTTTTTTGCTTTGTATTTGGGTGTGCAACCCTCGAGCAAAGTTTGAAGCGTCCGGCGCGTGCCGAAATGAAAACGTCATGTTTTCGAATAACATTTTTGAATTATGATGTTGAATGTTGACGCTGTGACGCCATCAGCTGCGCTTCTTCGACTCCGGTTCGGACTTGGACTTGGGTCTTTTGCTGCATTAAATTAATTCAAAACGCTGCCAGGACACGCGCGCGCCAGGCTTTTGTCTGATTGCCAAAATATGAGAGAAGCAACGGAAAAATTGATGAAAGCTGATAAGCGGAGGGAGACGCCTTTGTTGTGTAAAGGTAAGGCAGGCAGGCAGGCGAGGGTGGCGACATGTGGCCAAAGTCCTTTGGGATGCCTGCGGCTTAGCCTGAGTTCGATGTGCCAGGCGCGACAGACAGTTGCAAGAAGGTATCTTGTTTGCCTTCTAAATGGGTGTTTCGCAGTTCATGCAAAATGCAAATGTTGCGGTAAATTTGCGACAAAGTGTTGTGTGAAGGAAGAGATGTGAAAGGGTCACAGAGAAATTAGAGAACAATGCGTGTTTGCTATTGAGGAATGATAATGAATGATAATGAAGTAGTGTACTGATATCTGATATCGTTTATTATAAAAATTTATGTCATTTGCTTAAGCCAACATGTTACTATTTGGAGTGGAATTTTGGGGATAGAAAAGTATTGAACCATTCTTACTGGGAAATTTATGGTTAGGTATAGATATAGATAGTTGGGAGAGCATTGCAAATAACGAACTATGTCAAGAAAAAGTGAAATATTCAATGCCTTGCAGTAATTTTTAAGGCCGATATATATTTAAAGAAGAAATCTCTTCTAGTGGGAAAACTTCAGAGAGATGAAACATGTGTCAAATCGCAAGAAAATAAGGCATTCTCTATATTGACCATCAACATTCCATACGACTGGGTCGCAATCATGCTCTACAGCTCTTGTCAGTGTTAGTAAAGTTCCCGCCGTTTACATATTTGAAGAAGTAATGATCCTTCTCACCTACAAAGCACACAAAACAGTACGTTTTTGTAGATGTAACAATCAGTCTTGTTCCTCGTGGATTCTCTTCACTCTAAATGAAGTAATATTGTTTATTAACAAGGCCACTAAGCCAGAACTGAGCCTTATCAGAGAACAGAGCTGACAATAACGATAACGAAGACGATAACATTCCAAAAGTGAACCTTGATTTTCGAAATTCATTTGCAATCGTTCTTTTGCCAACCTTAACTAAGCAGAAATTATCATAGAGTTGCCAGATCTGACCAATTTCTGACAGCTTTATCGTTATCGTAAAATGAAAGCCTTAGAGATTTGGAAAATAGATGTGTAAACTCTTTAATTTATAGATACACTAATGTACCTTTGTGCGAATATAGAGAATATAGTTTAATAGCTACTTTTTTGAGGCGTTTTTGAGGGTTAATCAAAAGCGCCTTATGATAGCTGCGACATTTGAAAACAACCATATTTCTACATTTTCTATTACTACGCCTGAAATCTCATCTCGAAGAAAACTAAGCAAATGAGGTTATAAAATGAAGTGTTTGCACATGAAAATGTCGATATCTCTAGAGTTTTCTGTGACAATTTCTATAATATAGCCTCCCGGTGCCTAAATGTTAAGGATTTGAGGGAAATACTTACGAACTAACTTTTGGTTTTGCAAACTAACTGTATAAAACTAAGTTAGCTTAGTATATTCTCTCTATATCTCCAATCTATACTTCTAATTATTGTTCCATTCCACTGTTCTCTTAATTCAGCATATGTGTCTTCAATAGTATGAAGACACAGAGTCAGAGAAAGGATTCAATTACTGTTTGAGTTTTACCCTTCTTCAATAGTTTAGGATACATGATCATGCGACTGAATATCTTTGATCATATCTTATGGATTTTTTGAACTTTGAAACTTTGAAACATTACCAACATCTGTAACATCTCAAGCCCCATCTGATATTCTGTCAAAATCTACTCACCTATTCCCTCACCCTCACTTTTAGCTTACATTTCGGAGCACCCTTTATATTTGCGTTTATGTATTTTCACTTACTTTCAATTTCTATTTATTATTATTGCTGTTTTTTCAATGTAATACCGTTTGCAATGCCACATTAATGGCAGTCAAAATAGCGTGTCGCCATCCTCCCCCCCTTGTCATGTACTTCACCATGCTTTCTTTAGTGCATTTGTCGTTTACAAATTGGTTTTCGTGTTCAACTCGCATCTATTTTGCCTGGCTGCATAATCATACGGCTGTGGGGTGGTGGCAGGGGAGTTACCCACTCGACGTGATCTTTGCCTGGTCTATTTTTATACAACTTTGTCCTACGTCCCGTGTCCGCTGCTTGTTATATGTTTGCTGATAAGGCACGTGGCCTCATTTATCAATCGCGTCGACAATGTTGCAAGTCGCGACTAGTTGTTGCATGCAACTAAGTATAGATGCCTATACCTAAAGCAATTGCCAAATTGCTTACACGTAAAGGGGGGCGCAGGGGCTGCTATCGAACATTACACAGAAGTGCTCGTACCTTAGCCAGTTGCCAAGGGGTTGTTTTCGTCTGGCCGCCACTTCCTGTTGCTTGATCGCCCGTGCTGCAGCTGAAGGGGGATGTGTGCTATAAATTTTATTGTAGGAAACACACTAGCTTCCCAGTTGGAACCTGGGCCAGGCATTGAGGGGTCTGCTGGTAATTACAGTTATTATAATTTGTGTTGAGTGCTGGGCCTGCAATTTGCTTAGGCCAGCCTGAGTTGGAGTCTCTGGTTGCTTGGCATGCGCCTGTCCACGTGTGTCTGCTTGCTTTTCAGTTGACTGACTATACGATTTCAACCCTAAGTGGGGTTGGCTGCCATGACTGCAAATCTGCTGTTATCTCTCTTGTAATGAATGATACCTTGCCGATATTTATCTGAAGCTACTACTTGTTCTATGAGATTATATCATATCACCAAGGTAATATGATGGGCAGCCCAATTTCACAAGCTTATTACGCTCCAATTGGCTGTTGCTCGGCAATGAGCAATATGAGCTTCCCCCCGTTCTTACATAGGGCGCTATGCGTAGGTCTTCCATATATACATATATATGCCAGTTATCAGTTTCCCAATCAGACACGCAAGCACTTGAACTGTGTATAATTAATCATCATCTAGCTGCTGGAATCAAACGCCTACGCGACAATCAGATTGACCTCCTACTGCCTTGGAGATGATGATGATGATGATGAGGCTGCTCTGGCTCCGTCTCTCTACAGCTCTGCACGCCAACTAATAAACATTCTACGTAACTTCAATTGCCTGCAAACAGATAACTGAAAGTACGCCTAACGACTGAGCAAACAAATTGTGCTAAGCGCACTTGAAAAAGATGCTTAAATAAATTCACAATTTGTCTCAAGTGAGTTTTTGTCATTTTCATGCCATGGGGCCAGATAGACACAGTCAGAGTCAGAGTCAGAGTCAGAGCCAGCCAAGGAACACTAACAATTGAGCATCAAGGCGGCAGACATTGTCGGTCATCATTGGAATTGGAATGCCGTTGATGCTACACAGTAGCTGAGGGCTGCCTTTGGGCCCCACTGCACCCTTATCAACAATGAGATCATCGGCAATGATTGAGGCGCGGGTGGAGCACACTCAGAGAAAATAAAAGTGCTCTAGTAAATGTGGAAATTCGCTAGTGAAAATTAAATATTTTTAGGAACTTTAGTTATTATATATGTAATCTCATAATGAATGAAATTGAAGGGATAGAGGTAAGGGTGGGATTCCTGATATAGATGCCGGGTTACATTTTAGGTAAATCTATGTAAAAGTTGGTTGGGCTGGCTCAAATTATAATTGTAGTCGATATTCCGACTATGAGATACTCGTACTCTTTATTTATTTTATAATCGACATGCTGGAAAGTATGCAACACTTTTTGTTTTTGTTTTTATGGGATGGATTGCTCTCTTACAAAATGTTTTCCTACGTTTATGTCTGCAATTATTGTCCGATCTCAATGAAATTTGACAAATCGATAGATTATGTGCTAATACATATACAAACCGAGTTTTAACTAAATGCGTTAAAATTTTTGGTAGATATGAAGTGTTTATCAATTTGCGGGGGCGGCAGGGAGCGTGGAAAAGCTTTGAAAAAGCACATTCTGACGTTCTACAAGGGGACCCTAGCTCTTATAGTCAACTAGATATAGTCAAAAGGGGTCTCTACATACCAAATTTGGTGACTCTAGCTCTTATAGTCTTCGAGATCCAGGTGTTCATACGGGCGAACAGACGGACATGGCTAGATCGACTCGGCCGTTCATGCTGATCAAGAATATATATACTTTACGTTGTCTTAGATGCTTCCTTCTGCCTGTTACATAAATGAGAAAAACTTCTTATAAATATAAATTTGATTTCGCTTTCTCAAATCTGCATAAAGTTCTCATAGTGCAGCTGTGGCTTGATTGCCAGCTATAGCTTCAAGTGTGGTCTCTTGTAATAGTGGGAGGTCGTCGTCGGTCAGTTGCGTAGCTCCACAGCACGCACGATTTATGCCGCAACCCACTTGAACTCCGTGCCCGTGCCCCTTGGCCCCCGCTTCTCTGCGGCAAATGCAAAGCTGGGGCTAGGGCTGGTCGCATATTATGCATTTTTCGTTTCATTCTCAATATGGGCGCTGATTGACAAGCGCATTGCGGCAACGACAACAACAACAACAACGACAACTCGACAGGGGGCATCTGTTTGCAGCCCACATGGACATACTACACATACTTAGTTATGCCTGCTCAGAGTGTTTTGCATAACTCGCTGGCTCTGGGTAACCCGGTTCGGCGAGGGTTCACAAAAACTGTTCCAAATGGGTAGCTCGATAATCCTCTGCGCCTGTCATAAACATTGACATTGATGTTGATGTTCTCCGTTTTGAGCTGCTGTTGCCTTTGTGCCACTGACAATGCTGACAAGTGGGCGTGCTGGCCAACTATCCGACTAACCCCTGGCTCTGCCTCTGCCTCTGCCTTTAACTTCAGCTTTAGCTGCCTGCCTGCCACGCCGTATCGTTTCGTTTCGTTACGCTCCACAAATTCGTACTCATTCCGGCGTATGCGTTGCCTTAACGAGTGTATTCGTCATTCGAGCAGACAGTTGACATTCATTTGAAACGTTTGTGCGCTTCATGAACCCGATCCTGTGTACCCATTCTCTCCCACTCCCTGCCTCAGAGGCTCACTGGCTCACTCACAACCGCAGCGGCAACTGCGGCGGCGCTTGTCAATCATTAAACTGTCATTTTCAGTCGATTTAACTAGCATTAAAAATCGTGCACAATTGCCAGGATTTATGCGTTGTGCGCAAACTGTCATAAATTTGGCTGAAGCTGACGCCGACTCTCTGAGTGCTCCCCTGTTGGCATTGGCTTCCTCCTCCCGCTTCACATTCCTGGCCTACTGCTGTTTAAGCTGGCCTAATTTTTTATGGTCTGCCAACTAATTTTTATTCATTTGCTGCGCTTCCGCAGTTTTTAAGGCTTCCCAAATAAACCACGCAAATTTATTTTAATACTCAGGCTGAGCCCAGCGAAAATAAAAATTGGAAATTAGCAAAATAATACCCCCGTCCCTCCCCCCAAGTGTATGAAAAAAGGAAAAACTTTCTGCACATTTAACGCACAATCTTTAATTTTCATCTTTGCCAATCTCAGCTGCCATTTAAAACGGGCATTCAAAATGATTGCGTGGAGCAGAGGCAGCATTAATGCTGATAGCCAAGATGAAGCAAGGGAGGTCCCTTGCTGCCCACCTCCCGCTTCATCTCGTGCTTTATTTGCCTAGCAGGCATTTTTTTTTTAAAACCGCCCCAAAATTATGGAAATTTATTAATCACATAAATTTCAAGCGTAATGTGCGTCTTCGTCCCGGCCTGGCCGCGGGCCGTTAGTGTAAGTCCCCCTCTCCCTGGCGCCTGCCCGGGCTTCCGCTAATGTGTCCCATGTTGGAATTGTCCATGCTGACAAGCATGCATAAAAATTGCGTTAGGGCCCAAAGTTATTCAAGTTGTTGTTCTATCAACCGCCATCCCCTCTACTCCTCCTCCTCCACCTCCTTTTGCTTTCAACATTGTCTCAGTGCCTTAAATAAACTTTGAGGTTGCTTTTGATTTTACAGACACCACACCTGACTGCTTTGGCGGTTTTGGTGGCGACGCGTTGACAAATATTTTTGTGCAAATTGTTTAAAAGTGATTTCTTGTTAGACTTCGGTGAGGGCAGGCGATGTGGAGGGGGTGCCGCGAAAATGGTTTGCGGCCAAATTCATTTAAAGTTTCAAGTGTGAGAGAAGTTATATTACTAGATTTATATTTGCTGTGTTGCTGTGTTAGTTTGTTTGTATTTTGGAGTCGGGTTGATTGTTTCATGTTGGAGTTGAATTGAAGCCGAACTTAGACTTAGACCATCTTGTGACAGAGAGTTGGTATATGGACACAATTTGGTCATCATCATAACTTAGATAAGAATCGGTTTTAAGGGACATTTTGATATATTTTCATTTTATGTTTTCTCTATATGAAGGGTGAATTAACTACGCGGAAGGGAATATATGTAAAGCATAAGGAACTTTTACGTAACTAAACAGTCGAGCTTGCTTTAGAGCAGCCTTCTTTATACAAATCTTAAGTTATAACATTTCTCTAAGTACACCAACTTGGAAAGTGATGGAATCGGACCATTTTATAAATATATTTCACAGTAAACTCTACAGGTAACAGCTCTTTTCGTATAATATTGAAAGTATTATTTAGATAGTTTTCCACTTTCAGCTTTGCATCTTTAACTTTTAAAAATATTTGCATAGACTAACACTAACATGAAGCCAAATACAAGTTTTGACATGAATGCGGAAGACAGGAGACTTATTGGCCTATACGATTCAGGGTCCTCTTCCGGTTTTCTAGACTATGGATCATCAGAATTGCTGCCATCTTCCACTGCTTTGGGAAGAACTGCAACCTTAACATGGCGTTAAAGATTAGCGCTATTTAGAGAATCGCCCGAGTAGGTCATACTTTCAATGTGGCATTACAAACCCTGTCGATGAAAGCAGCCTTCTCTCTTGGTAGGGATTTGATGACTTCAGCCATCTCCTCAACACTGGCAGGTTTAATAAGTAAGGACATCCGCAGAGGTATCTGTATGCTATCAAGTGTCTCTCTATACTGCTGCGTAGTGGCAAATTGGTTATGGGTAAACCTAGTCTCTAATTGCTGTGCAAAAGAGTTGGCCTGCTCTTCTTCGTTTCTGGCAAGTTCGCCGAAAGGCCACTGAATGGAAACCTGTCTAAACGGTTGTCTTTCGTGCACTTTCAAAGCGAATATCTAACATCCACGGTATACTCCCACGAAGCTTCTGCTCAAAAAGTTTCTTTGAAGTTCTCTGAAGATATTTTGTAGTTGCTCCGCAGCCCGGTTCCATAAAATTTGGTCCCAGGGGTCTTTAGATCGTATTGCGCACCTTCGGAGTCTCCTTTTCTGTGTTAAAAGCTCTCTTGCCTCTCTTGTTGGTGCCTGTAGGTTTAGCAGGAGGCGTTGAGGCAGCCACAGCCCTGTAAATACTTTCTCTGAATATGTCAAAGCCATTGTAATATCTTCACCAAAATTTAGCGTAGTATTCAGCTGAATCAATTGCTCCAATTGTTGCCTAAAGACAAGCAGGTCATTGACTTATTGACTAAACGAGGGCTTGGACTTAATTAGTATAAATAAATATGAAAACTGTAAGCAGATCATAGCATTTATATCTCTTCTGCATAGGAATTCGCTGCAGTAAGCATAGCATACTTTCGGGGGCACCGAACAAACATTCCAAACAAATTACAAAAGTTAAACAGAAACCCTAAGAACAGAATCGCTAATACATTATAATGTATTCATCTTCTTAATAATTCTTAATATACATTATCTTACCTAGATTTACCTGCCATAATATCGTTAATCTTATAGATTTTAGTGTACATTATCACATACTGCTCTTCGCCTTCATTTTTTTTTTCCTCAAAGCGGAAAATGAATTGTTAAAAGCAGCGCTAAAATCGCCGCATGTGCGGCTGGGGCAAAATCCCCAACAAAGTGCCAACATGTGTTGCACTTAACCCAGTCGAAGGAGCAAGAGCATGAATGAGGTGGAGGGATATGCAGAGCACCGCACCGCACCGCACAGCACAGCACACGCTAAGCCTTTGACAAGCCAGCAGATGCTTTGGCAGTGGGGGAAAGGCTCCCTAGAAAACGAAAATTCGCCAGCAAGCACGTGTGGTGTAGCAAGGGGCTTTATAACATGAGGGGCGGGAGTGCGGCAATTGCCTTCCCCTGGTGCTGACATTTAAAGTAGCTGCCAGCAGTTGAAGTGACAAAACTAAAGATAAGACTCAATCACGTGTAGCTGCGACTGACAATCACTGGAGAGAGAGACGGCGAGAGAGAGAGAAAAAAAAAACACAGAAACCCCAACAGCAACCGAATAGAAAATCAATTTCCACGTTTCACATGGCATGTGGCAAGGGGCAGGAGGGGAAGTGGTTGGTTCATAGACATGCAAGCAGTTGCTTTGAATTTCATATGACGACAACATTAGAGCAGAGCACGCCGATCAGAAGTGGGGAATGAGGGGGCATTGAAAAGCGAATGAAGAGTGACAGGCAGACATAGACGGGCATATGAGTAGGGAGGGGGGCTGTGGAGGAGCCAGTGCAGACAAAGAAGGTGTCACTAACAGGATAAATGTGCAAAACAGCGTCAGGAAAAAGAGCTGTCAGTGAACGAGCAGAGGACTAGCAGCCCGAGCTGAAGGAAGACCTCTCCGCAGTTGCTGCCTGGACTGCTTGCTTTGGGTTTTTAGCTTGTTTATCATGTCACTTGTATGTGGCACGGATTGGCAGCATGAAAGCAACAACCAACAACGTTTGTCATTTGTACACAAGCAGCAACAACAAAAAAATATATAAATAAATATACAACGCAGCTGAAAGTATGGGGGAACACAGAGGGCAAGGGGTGCAGGTAACAACTATGGCAAGTTTGTTGCTGTCGCTATCAAGATAAAGCTGCTGCTTGCTACTACTGTTACCTGGGCAACGTGTTTCCTGGCCAGCTTCCTCTCTTAACGACTTTATTTGCCTAAGTTGTGTAAATGTTAACGCAGCAGCCGAGTGCACCTCCAACAGCGGCAACTGCGAAGCTGCTGGCAAGCAAATAAACAGCCAAGGCGACAAACAAAACCAAAGAAAACCAAGCCACAAAAATATCTTACACAGTTGCCTGATAAGACCACACTCAGAGGAAGAAAGTGTGATGAAATGTACAAATTAGTTTTGAAATAGCTTAAAATTTGCTGCAATGCAGAATGCGGCTGGGTGGTAAACATGTGTAGACTCTGTTTTCTTAAAGAATGTTGCCAGAACAAGCCATGAACATTGTTGCTGCTAGCCAAATTGTCTTGAAATTATGGTGAAGGATGCTTAGATACATGCTGCAGGATGGTGCAAGCCACATTGTTACGAAACATAACTTTCAGCAGAAACTGCGGCAGTGTTTTCTCTGGGAACCTTTCTCACATTTAAACACTCTCAGTAGATCAGTTTTGTTCCCAAAAAGTGGTCTGAGTACTAGTAACTTCTAGTCCCAATTCGACTATAGCGTTCTTACTTGTTTATGATTTATCTATATGACAGAGATAGATGCTAGAAAGATGCTTCCTATAGCTTCAAAATTGAATCCTATTATTTCAATAAAAATATTTATCGAAGGCAATGCCTGAAGATGAGCACTAGAAAACTTCTAATCGATGACTTCATATGGTGCTAAGAATGAATTAAGAATTTCAAGTGCTGATTTTCACACATCTTAGGCGACGTAAGACATACATAGTTGCTTATATTCATCCATTAGACATATGAGAGAATAATGCAACGGTTTAAGATCTTCATGCTCACGCAGTGGAGGCCTTTGAGCATGCCATTGTAAGCGAAACCGCGGCGCCATTACTATCTATAACACATTGGTCAGCCTAATTTTCAAACTAAACAAAGTAATTCTATAGAATCTGGCTGATTTTCACACAGGTTTAAAGTTTATGGAAAACTTCACAAAGAAACAGACAATTCTAGAGAGGAACATGGCCACACTGTTTCGGCTCGAAATTCGACTAGAGCGTTTCTAGTTCCTCTACATTTTCTCTATCTAAAGCACCAGAGGCTTAAATTTTATACTACAACTTACTCTTAAGCAAAATATATTGAAATTTTCTCAGTGTAGCCATGGCACAAGTGGAGTGCAGCCAAGAAGCAGAAGCAGAGTCGCTGTCGCATTTTGTTGCAGTTGCTGCCAGGCAAATATCATGTGCTTGTGTTTGTCTTTGTCTTTGCATGCGACAAGCAGGTGTGTAACTGAATGAGTCTGTGTGTTTGTTCTTACTGCAAAAACAATGCACTCAATGGTGAAAACAACGCCAACAACAACAACAACGCCAACAACAACAACATAGTCAGCATGCATAAAATACATTTTCATTCGCATTTTATTTGCTTTAAGCAGCGAGTTTACACGAAAGCCAACAAAGTGGCAGCCGCCGCTCAGCATCTTGTGGATGTGTGTGTTTACCGGATATGGCAACGGATATCGAAAGTTGTTCCTGGTATTCAACTTCATGCTTGCCTGCCATATAAAAGCCATAAAACTGATATTGTTTTTAAAATGACAGCAGCTGGAAATTAAGTTCTTGACTTTTATGTGCGCCGCAGTTCCAAATTATTGATATGATCCCGAGCTCAGACCTTGGTACATATTGGAACTGGTGCAAGCTGAAGGAAATGGCAATGGCTGTGTAAACGGCAATGGTACCTGTTAGTGAGGTTTTACGAGGTGTGTGGGAATGGGTGGGGCTTACTTGGTCTGTGGATTACAAATGGGTTGAAATGGGAGAGGAAAGGAGAAGAGAGGAGAGAAATGAAAGCTACTTAAATTTGACTTGGCCAATGCAGGTTTCTGGTCAGGAAATGGTTTTCAGGGAATATTTATAATTTCGTAATTGGTGGAAAGCGGTTTCACCCTGCCAAAGTTTATAATCTTTCAATTAGCCATATGATCTTGAGGCTCACGATTTCTCTACTTGATGGTTTCATTGCAATTGGAAGTACGAGTTGTCCTTTAGAAGGTTTTTAAACAAGCAAAGTTCAAAAATTTTAAACAGGAATTCAAAAAGTCTTTTCCAATAGCAATGGAGTCAATATTCTGTGACAAAGGATATAAACCATGTGAGATTCGATGACATTAGTCTAAAGCTGCGAACTTTTTACCTAAAATACCTGGCAAGCTGGCAAGTTCGATGTGATCGCATAAGATATATGGGAAGGATTGCCTATGACGAAGATTCTTTCCTTTCAGACCAAATAGTTCAATTTGAGAATCATGAAATTATTATGAAATCCTGACTGATATTCCTTACAGACTAAACGATAAGAAATATAGCACGAATCATTTGCTTAAACTCCTCTCTCTGCCTTTGCCCCTCTCCACACTATTCACAAGCTTTCTCAAAGCTTCTTCTTCTTTTTGTCAAGTTCAATTGAAAGTGATTCACTTCATTCACATTTCCGTCACTTTATAACTCCATCAACATATATAGAATCTAATTAGCTTACTTGCTCTATTCACACCACATTTGTAATGTGGAATAGCAATGAGTTTTGACTTTTCTGATAATCATATTAAAAGTATGTCGCACTTCAATTGCTGTCAACGACGGCACTCGAATGTGTAAGTATTTTGTTATTAATTTCAAGCTATTTGTTTGCGGGCGACAAGAACATGTCAGGGACAGACGAACCACGGACAGGCGAAAGATGAGGAGAAAAAGACAGCTGTCAGACACATGCGAACGTGTGCAAGTGTCGCCTCCAACTCCATGGCCGCCGCCACACGTTTTGCATTAGAAACGGAATTGGAATTGGAAAAAGTCAGCATGTGGTTTCTGTTAGCGACAATATGTCTGGCATGAAGTTTAACTAAGTGAACTCCGGACTGGTCTCAGTGTCAAGCTGCGCGCCTGCGCATTCAACTAACGACTGTGACTGGCCTAATTCATTTGTAAATGCCTGCAAGAAGTTATATAGGCATGTGACACATATGTATGGGTTCGGATCGAACATATACTACTGGGGTACCTGGGGATAGTGCCAGCAGGCGGGCGTTGCTGCAAACGCCCTTGGCTGACACTTTAAGAGGTTCGCGTGAATTCTGGGTAATTACAATTTATGGTGACGCAGTTTCTCTTCTTCTCCCGCTGAAGTGGGCACCCGCAGTGCGTGTTTGTATTGCTTTTGAATTGAAACTCGATTGCGAAACAAAGCGGCGGACAAAGGTTGTATTCAAACTGAAGAGAGGGGTACTTCAGCATTCGGTTTGTATTTGGTTTGCTTTTGTTGGCATTGTGTTCTAGTTGCCTTCCACGAAGCAATAAGTATATGCGCTTGTGTTGGCAAGAACAAAGCCAAGGTACCAATGTTTGCACCTTGCCCGTTAGACACGATGGCAGCAGGGCAGAAAATGTTATACATACGTTGTCATTATGTGCTTACGACTATGACAACTTAAGGATCTGCTTCCTCTTGCACTTAGGAAAGGGAATGCCAAGTGCTTTGAAATAGAATTGCCTTAAAATTTTGATATAGTTCGAATTTGCTTAAAAATATGTTCTAATTTGGAACACTTGAGAACTCTTAGCTAAAACTATAAGCTAAGGCGAATTGTATATATAATTTTTCTTAGTGTGAGCTGCTGCCCTTGCTCAAATTCATCTCTCAAACGAAAAAAAGTACCCTCTGCAGTTACATCATCATCAAGTACATTATTTGTATCATCATTCTTCTGGCTGCTCGCTGCCATGCGGGCTGTTGTCTGTAATTCCCAGGCCATAAGCCGCACAAACAATTAAAAGAATAAAAACTTGATGCAGTGTTAAAAATTTGCCATGCATTTCTCGCAGCGTTCCGCTTCAGTAAACCAAAATGGAAAACGAAAAATGAAGGAAACCAAGTGCTGGGAATTATATTCATACGTTCAACAACTCAATTAAGTCGCCGTTGCCTCTCAGGCGCAAAACTTAATTTAATGCTTAATTGCAGCATAAATAGCTAGCGGGCCAAACACATGGGGGTGTTGCCATTACTGCCACGAGGGGGCGGGCAGCGATTGAAGACAGGGCGGCTACAGCTGCCCCTATGCCAATTCAATTTAGTCACTCTCCGTTTGATCCTTGGAGCATATGCCTGCCAATTGATAAGCAATTTTCCAATTCGCCAACAATTTCCATTTTAATAGAAAAAAATCCACACGAAAAAAAAAGAAGAGAAATGAAAAATGCGCCGAAAAATATGAAAATCCGCTTGTGAGCGAGCATCAATTCACGCGCCCAAAGTTGAGCTCAGATCTAGGCGATGTTGTTGTATGTAAAGCCAAATTCAATATAAAAATTCAAATCATTCAATTATCTGAGGCTCAAAGCGCCGCGCCAACTGTGGACTGAAGCGGAGCATAGGCGTGCGAAGCGGCAAAAAGTTGAATCAATTTGGCAATTGAATTTTACATAGCTTAGGCGGGGGGGGGGGGGGGGGGGGGGGGGGGCAACAGAGATGGGCAAAAGCGATTCAGCATATTCGACTTAAATAAGTAAAATAAATGGCATTTATCAGAAACAAATCAAATTTCCGGCTTGTGTACAATGTTATTGTAGACGAAAGCGAACTACAAAACGAACAAATAGGAAAAGTGCAGAGAAAAGTGTTCAACAGTGAAATACTTTTTTTGGGGAAAAATTATTTCTTGTTTAGTTTTTGCCCAGTTTCAATATGTGAAAGAAACAGGGGTTGGGTAATCCTAGGGAGAATCTAAATTTTCTGTTTTAAAAGAAAAGAGCAAAATGATAATAGAATTTAACGCAATCCGTTTCTAAAAAGAAGATGACTAACACATTGGAGCCAGCAAGATTATGCCCATACAAGTGCTGTGATTATTTGCTAAGATCCTAACCTGTAAATATATATTATCATTATTTGTGCACTTCTACATTTCAAACATAAATTGTTTGATTAAAAGAAATGTTTGATTTCAGGAAGTTCCATTTCCTGCAAAAGTTGACTCGAATGATCACAGTATATTTGAAATTCCATAGCTAAGAAATGAGCAAATTTGTTTTGTAACAACAATTTACTTAGCTAGTTTCAAATCTGGACCTGTCTGTAAGCATTAGCATCCGCTTATTTGGTAATTTACTAACAGAATTCTACTTCTTTGATCATTTGCTGACATATCTTGCCTTTGACTGATGTCTTCTAGAGTTTAATATTACAGCTCTAAATATCGAAGAACATAAAACAAGCTGCTAAACTTATTCTCTCTAATGCTATTGTCTTTGTAATGCTAATTGTAATGAGCAATAGTGTATATAAGTGTATGTTTTCTTAATCAGCATGAAAGGCCGAGTCGATGTAGCCATGTCTGTCTGTATGAACACCTAGATCTCAGAGACTATAAGAGCTAGAGTTACCAAATTTGGTATGTAGACTCCCCTAATGTTTCTTTAGATCAAATCGCCACCACAAAGCGATACAATTTATGCCACATTTTGTTGAAACTCAGTTTATATATGTATAAGCACATAATCTATAAATTTGATTAAGATCAGATTATAATTGTAGACAATATCGTATATAAACTTTTTGTATAAGCAGAATATCGACTATAGCGTTCTCACTTGTTTTTGAAGATTGTATCATAATTTTATCACGATATTTGCAAAGCATAGAAGGAAGCACCTTGAATCCAGAATATACATATATATTTGATCAGCATGAAAAGCTGAGTCGATATAGCCATGTCCGTCTGTCTGTCCGTCGTTTTCTATGCGAACTACTCTCTCAAGCTTGAAGCTATCGAGTTGTTCTTTTCGACATAGGCTTCTTTTTGCTGTAAGCTGCTCATATGGAAAAGTCATTACGATCGGACCACTATATCTTATAGCCCCCATATAACCAAAGGATTTGGGTTCAATTCTTTGTAGAGCGAAATTGCTTGTTTCTGATCCAAATTGAACCAAATTTGGAAAATGTCAGTTTTAAAGGCTTCTACGTCTGCTGACCAAAGTTTATACAGATCGGATCACTGTTTCATATAGCTCCCATATAACTGACCGATTCGGAATGAATCTTAGCCTTCCTTTATCGTTTTGCTGTAAGCTGCTCATATGTAAAAATCTGTAAGATGGGACCGCTATAACATATAGCTGCCATATATATGGAAACTTTGTACAATAGATGGCGCTAACAACATTTGTTTTGTAAGCAAAGCAGCGCGATGTGCCCTGGCCCTGTGCTCTGTCTCTTTCACTCACAAAGAGATTTCTTGGACTGCTTCGCTGCCTATTGCTACAGCTGAAGGTAATACATTTTAGACTAAGTTTTCTTTCGTTTTAATAGTTCTGCAAGGGTATATAAGGTTCAGCCCCAAGAAGTTAGCTTGCCCCTCTTGTTTCTTTAGTGTTTTTGTTAAAGAAAAGGTGATACAAACCAACACCAGGTTAGTGTAACTCAAAAGCTTACACAGGCTAATCCTGACGCTGTAGAAAGTGTGTTCCTTTATTAAGGATTTCATATTTGTTCACTTTCTGCTTGAATATTTGACATTCTTAAATTTTTCACCAGCATACACATGTGTACAATGTTTTTGCCCTGACACTCACTGGCGCCCACGCGCGCTGCCATTTTGCCATAGCTAAGCGAAAAACCATTTCAATTTACAGCCATTAAATCACAGCAGAACCTACATCAACAACACGGCATTCGAAATACATATAGCTTGCTGCTAAACAATGCGCTAAATAAACAATAAAATGGATAGCAAATAAAAAGAAAGAAAGAAAGGAAATTGCATGCCATGTCACGGCAGCAGCAGCAGCAGCAGCAGCAGCAGCAGCACGACGATCTCTGAGTGGAAAAATCACGAAAATATACACTTGGTTGTTGTTGTTGTTTTCCCATTTTATTAGCTCTTTTATGTGTATGGTCGTCGTTGCCGGTGCGCACGTTGTGTGTATCTATGAGATACGATATCAATTTGGCAGAGTTGAGTTGCGTTCACGGCGTATCGAATTACACGCCAGTCAGTCAGCAAAAGTATTGGAAATCAGAGCAGCAACAGCAGCAGCAAAAGCAGCAGCAGCGGCAAGCAGATACAGCCTCCTGGGCGCGGGTTTTTTGTTTGAGATAATGAGTCCACATCTGGTTACCAAAGCAACATGACAGAGCCACCTTTGCACATCAAGCAGCCCACTTCATTATCCTTTATAGTCTGACTTTACGCCCCGTTGACTTTTCGAGACTTTTCGAGCAGCTGCAAGTTACTTGAAGATGCCTACACGCCCAATACTGGCAACAGCAACACGAATAACCTCAACAGGAGCTGCAATATGAGCTAGAGTCCTTTTTGCGGTTGGCCTATTCATTAATGCACTAAACAGCCGAACTGTTGAGCAGGCCAATCTACCTAACAGCCGCAAGGCGACGGCAACAGGCATAACTGTGGGTGTGAGCAGGGTGCGGGAGTGCGGATGCAATGGCTGCTGTATCAGCATCTCAATCTGCATACCCATCGTAGCCAGGCTGAGCCTCAGCTTAATGCGCTTGCATAAACAATGCGCGACATTCTGCAAATGTATTTGCGTCTTCCAGGTGCGCATCTGTGCCAGGCAAACATTTTGGTTGATGCGTTGTTAGTTTGCCAGTTAGTTCCAAGTTTGGCTTATGAAGATTTGAAGACGTAGGTAGGCAATGCCTTGGCTATGGCTGCTTGCTGCTTGCTGCTAAACACTGCCATAATTAGATAAACATTCACTCCAACTCAAGCTGTCAGGCATTGAATTTCAAACGTAATGGGACTGCTCACAGTTCAAAGGTTGCCAGTGGCGAAGTAGAAAAATCAAAATACAATTTCATTAAACTTAAAGCAATTTGAAATGAAAACCTCAGGGGGGCAAATTACAAAGAAATCAAGTTGTCACGACAACCCAGCCCAGTACCATACCCCATGCCGCCCAGTCTAAGCAAGTCAAGTCACATATGGCTTTAGTATTTTTGGGGGACTGGGAATGGGCCAACACTTGTTGCATACGAAGTAAACAAACCAAGACTGGAAGCGGCTATAGTGTATCCCATATATGACATCCAGCGCATGCGCCGATGTGGATGCCAAGTTTCGTGTTTCGTGTGCCTCGTGAGCCGCTGCCAGGATTCAGACAAAAATGCCACAACATCAGCCTGGCATAAACAGTTCCTTGCGCGCTTTCAACAGCACAGGTTGGCCCAAAAGGCGCCCGCAACTGCTAGTGGAAGCAACGCATGATAAAGCCAACACTCCGAGTACGAGATAACGCTTACGCCGCGTGAAAGTTGACGCCACATTTACGCCGAAAAACGTGCAATAAAAACTTAACAAATCTGCCAATTTAGCACAAAGGCCAAAAGGACCAAATTGCGTTGGGGGCCACATTTAATGCCACGACGGGGTAATTTTATGGCCAGACCTTGCCCAAAGTCGGACTGATAAGCCGCGATAAGAGCGTCAAAAGCGAAAAGTTTCACACAGCTGCTGCTGCTGATTAGAGGCGCGAGACGCGAGACGCGTGATAGCAAAGACGACGAAAGCAAATCAAAAGGCGCTCGTAAAACGCGCCAAGTGTTGAAATTTATGCGTTTACAATCGTAATTGAATTTTATGCGAAAACTTGGCCAACAGCTCTGCATGTGTGCGTGCGAGTGTGTTTGAGTGTTTGCCATTGCGGATTGTTGCCATTTGTCGTTTGAACATCACGAGTATTGCCGCCAAATTGAGCCAAGGTAAATGTCAATGTAAATCTATCAAATTTTAATGTTTGTTTTTGTGTCATCAATATTTTGTAGGCATTTACGGTCTGTGGCGTTTTGAAAGCCTAAAAAATTAAGGGAGAATTTTTTCAGTATTTTTAAAGAAAAGTTCCTAAAGCAACTGATCAGATCGAACGATTACATTTTTCATAATTAAAATGAAGAAAAATTTGATAAAAAAACTGAACAAACTATATTACTTTTACAGAGGTTTAGGGTTAAACTTAAGAAATTTTGTTTATCCAGAAATATTTATATTAAAATTTGTCTTTGTAATAGAAGAAACTACAACTTTGTATTTGGAAAACTTGGAAGTTATTGCTTAGAATTGTCCTAAGATCCTAAGATATAACTTCTTCATTTATGTTGTTTGGAATCCAAACAAAATGAAAGCAATTTATTATACAGAAATTATATAGAATTTAATGCTTTAGGAATTGATTAAAAACGAGTTTTTCAGAGCAGAGTTCAGTACTCTTATTTGCCACAAAGAACTCTTTAGGCAAACTTAGTTGACTTAAAGTTCTTGGCCATTGAGGAAGGATCCATGAAGTACAAAACTCCATTTTTACATTTGCAAAATCTACAATCATTGTTTAATCTTTATCTTCTTAAAAAAGGTGTTTCTCTTAAATCCATCCAGCAGCCTTTCTTTAATCTTTCGCTGTTAAAATTTTCATTTAATTTCTTTATACTTGAGCAAGTACATTGCCCTTTTGCCTAGGCCTCTAAAAGTTGTCCTGGCTTCAATTTATTCCCCCATATATATTCAAATACTTGTCTGCAGTTGCTCAGCTGCAGTCGGCTTCCGACGGCATCACATCCTTGTGCCACCTTGACTGACACTTTGGTTGACATTTTCCCACTGCACTCGGCGCATATTAAAATGCATCGAGAACTGCAGGGAAACTGTTGCTGTAAGTTAGTTGAAGTTTTGTTGAAGTGAATTCTACATTTGGGAGCTGTCAACACATTGTGAGTAAAGTGTTAAATATTAAAACTACCCAAAACGGGGGAAGGGATAAGTCGACAACTTACTTGAAGATATATTTCTTTAAGGCAGTAGATATAGACATAAATCTTCTTAAAGCTTTAATAGTATTTGGTAAAAGTGGAAATTATAATAATTATAATAGTTGATTAAGCTAGGGCAGTCGAAGAAGAAACTGCTTGTAAAATAAGACATCATGAAACTATTGATTTTTGTTATAAAATGTCTATTCATAAATTTGTTAATTTGGAAATTTTAAAATTTAACAAACAATAAAGTGCAAGTAAAAAGAAATTCTCAAAATACACAAGTAATAGCTGACATAATTAGCTAAAGGATTTCCAAATATTTCTTTGCCATAGTTCCTTATAAAGACTTATCTAAGCGCCGCAGTCTACAGCTCTTCGCAAGGCATAATAGCAAGGCCATCTTGTTGATTCTTTCTTCTTTTGTTTAGATATTTTCATTAAATTTAGCATGCAAAATGAATTCTGAAACTCCAAGAATTTAGAATGCATTCCTAGAATGTATGTTAGAGTGGAATAACACTTTTTGTTACCAAGCTAAATATGTTAAGTTAAACCGAAACAAACTTCTGCACTTTGCAATTTTGGTTGCTTATGAAAACCTTTTGTAAAATGAGCAATTTTATGCAGTTTGATCAGCAGAATATGTAAGTTTTCATCATAAATGTTTGAGTTAAATTTCATCAAATGTTACATCAAAATTTCCCACATTCCCATTCCCACAAAGGGGTTTCCAGACCAAGGCGTGCTTTGGGGTTGCTTTTGAATGCTCGAACGCGGGAAAATCTCCAAAAGTGTAGCATACCTTTAGGCTATTGATACAAATACGCTGAATTTTTGAAACCTGTTTATAAAGCAACTTATGTCCAGTTAGATTCCGATTGGGAAGATGATTCTAATGTTAGTTACATAACATAAAATTTTTATACCATTTAAAAAATAGAATAGGAACAGGAAGCTTTCAACGCATAGAAGGAAGCGTGTCAGAACATATAAAGTATATTTATTCCGGATCAGCTTGACAAGGGAAATCAATGTAATCAATGTCCGACTGTCCGTCCGTTTGTTTCAACACAAAGACTTCCAAAGCTACAGAGCTGAAATTTTTACCAGATGCTTTCCTTGTCTGCACGCTGGTGAAGTTCGAGTTTTATTAAGAGCGGACAAGTATATCATATAGCTCCCATATAACCGATTGTTCGGGAATGAATACTTAGGAGCATAACTCTTCCGCTTTTCTTACAAATCAAACCAAATTCGGTTTGTATCACTTTGAATGAACCTCGCCTCCACTGGCCTGATCTTATCAAGATCGGATATTTATATCATATAGCTCCTATATAACCGATTGTTCCGGAATGAACACTTAGGAGCATAACTTGTCTGTTTTTCATCCAAATCAAACCAAATTCGGGTTGTATCCATTTAAGGCGACCTCACGTCCGCTGTTCTGATATGATTAAGATCGGATGACTATATTATATAGCTACCATATAACCAATTGTTCCGGAATCAACACTTAGTAGCTTAGCATTTCTGATTTTCATCCAAATTAAAACAAATTCGTCTTGTACACCTTGTATCCACTCCACCCACATTTGATCTAGATCGGTTATATATTTATAAGCGGCGGCAAGCCTATGCTAGCTTTCCTTTCTTGTTTAATTTCGGAAAATGTTTGATCTAAAAGTATCAAGAGTCAGTCTAAGTAACTTGTTTCAAAAGTGAGTCAAAGCGAATCGCAGATCGAACTATGTGTATGATCGGACCTATGTCTGCTATGTATCATAGACATTTTATACAGTGTTTAAGTGAAGCAACTTCTTTAATATAATATGATATATATATATAATATATAAATTAATGTTAAAAATAGCAATTTACGCAAGCTCTCTGCAGATTGCGTCTTACAAATATAACTCTACAAATCTCCCTAAGTCCATATATCGATGAAACTTTTTCTCCCAGAAAACAAAAATGTTCAGCTTACATATGATATCTTCCCTAACAAGTAGAACTAGCTAAGTTTCAGTAAAATTTCTTCCGAAAAATATACTATTTGCTTAAATCCATTAAGAACATCTCATATAACCAGCTCAGTTAGTTCGTATAACCAATTTCAAATCCACAAATCTTAGATATGTTGGTTTCTTTCTTTAGCTTAATCTCCATCTATCGACACTCTTAAATTTACCCTGAAATATAGGTCCCACATTCTTCAATCTAACTCAAGAGACTGTCATAAATATATTAAAGCAACTCTTCAGGATGCCTTTTCACATCCAGCAAACCGGCAAACATTCGTGGCAAGCAAAAGGAAATGTCAGCGCAGTTTGACAGCCGCAGTCACCGCAACCACTTTTGCCTGCTGGCGCAGGGTGTCGCATGGCCTGGGCATGGGGGAAAGGCGGTTCCTGCAATGGCGACAGGTGTTGCCTGTCAGGTGCATAAAAACCACGAGCCAGCGTTGTCGTCGTTCAATGCCTGCTCTCGCCACCTGCTTGGCAGCACTCACGGCTCGCGCTGCCGCCGTGTCAAGTTAATCAGCGACCTCTTCAGCTTTTCAGTGAAAAATTTATCACGAAAACTTTTCATTTTCAACGCCCGAGCATAGAAAGCGTTAATAAGGTATACAAAAACATGACCGCGGAGGGTCGGCGCGTACAGGAAGAGGGTGTAAAAACAAATGCGCTTCATAAAAATGGCGGCTGTTTGTTTAACTTGCCCTGCATCTGCTGCTGCTGCTGCTTCTTCTTCTCTGTTCTACTCGTGTCTTTCAACACTTTTATTTACCAAGGCCTTGTTATTGTTGTTGTTGTTGTTGCTGTTGCTCTTGGCAATGACTTTGCTAAGGCTTTGAGTAGCTAAAAAACAAGAAACAAAAACAAAACAACTTTGCTTTTTTTTCCTGCTGAGCTTCAGCTATGCTTTGGTGGCTTTTCACTTGCTCCTGGCGCCTGCCTGAGCAAAATGAAAATTCCTAAAAACCCGTATGAAGCTTTTAAGTAAGCGGCTTCACATGCATTGGCATACCCAGCAAACATTTTCCGCTGTGAAAGATAAAAGTTACAGTTAAACAAATGAAGCTGCAAATATCCTTAAAAGTTTGGCCAAGTTGTCCCTCTAGGAATAGGTTTAAGCTAAGCCCTAGAATGTTTGGAGGGTTCACACGCACACACACACACCCTCACATGTGCCATAATTCACACACAACTACAATGGCAACGCTTTCAAAACGTTGCCATTTTCTGGGCACGCCCACCACCCATCGCCCACCTGCTGCTGCAGCTTCAACCAATGCTGCTTCAGCTCCAGCTCCAGCTCCAAAGTTGACATTTTCATTCATCGTCTTGGCAACCGTAATTAAAACCGTTTTAATTTACTTTTGCTGCGCACACACACACACACACACACACACTTACATACTTATACAATCGCATTCACATTCACGTCGCTCACTGAAAGTGTAGCATACTTATCAGCGTTCTCCGCCTGGTTTATGTTTATCGACTTTTGTTAGTCGCCAGCTTGATGTTGTCGTTGCTTGCTGTTATTATTTCAGTCTTTGCCTGGCGGCACTTCTCTCCTATAGCCTCCACCCCCCTCCAGCCCTTACTCCTGCTCATTATGTGGGCGTGCAAATTGCTGCATATATTCATTTACCGTTATCTCTTGCTCGTCAAGTGAAACACACACACACACCGAGACACACAAACAACATCTGTTATATGCCCGGCGAAGCTGAAGCTCAGTAATGTCAGTTGTAGCATTTCGAACAGAGACTTAGTTACCATTAACGTTTGCTACAGCCGCCCCCCTCCTGTGATGCCGCGCCCCTCTCTGCCCAAGCAGCCATCTCTTAATAACATAAACTTCTTTTCTTCTCTCGTTGCCCAAGTTGAGTTAATGAAGAATTTCCATGACGATGTCGTTGGCTGAGTCTGTCCTGTCGGTCCTATCTACTGCCTGCTCTCTATATCCCTTTTGATATCAGCGCTGCTTGTGATGTTGCTACAGCTCATTATATTGCCGTTGCCTGAGCAACAACAAAACGTCTACAAATTTTCCAGACGCTGGCTCTGGCTCATATCTCAAGTGGCTTGAAGCGTATTAATTTTGCGCATAAAATGATTCCCGATAAGATTTGATCTCTGTTTGTTTGCTCACCCTCTCGCACTCTGTTGCTTTTGAAGTAAACGTTGCGCATTTGCCGGCAAAAATTGACTTGCTGTGAGTCTTACCTTTGCCCTTATAATGAAAATTTTCAACTGTGCTTCAAATTCATAGGCAGCAGAGCCTTAAGCGGCTTAAAAATTATCCAGGGGGGTTTGGGGCACAAAATCATTCGAGTATGTGCTTGCACTTTTAACATGTGAGTTCAGAGATTTTGAGTTCTCCATAAATAACTCTCAGAATGGGGAAGGCAAGGAAACCCTTCGTATCTTACAAGCAAAATGGCTGCTTTATACCCCAGGTGCATCTAATTCATTGCTAAGTATTGGGCAATTATAATGAGATCGAACTGGATGAGTAACATATACTTACAGAAGCATCTACCCATCATCCTCTATAGTTAGTATTTACAGGACGAAAACACTTCACGCTCAAAATGCTCACCCACATTAGCATATCCTTGTAGCAACATTTGTCCCTTCCGACTGCAATCAAATGTTGCCAGCAACATCTTGTAGCTAACGCACACACTTACACCGCCTCCAGTCATATACATGCATGATATGCTTCTTGGTATGCGTGCGTTTGTGTAAGCTACACCCACACAGTCAAAGTATTTTGCACCAGGCGCACAGCAAATGAAAATAGCTGCGACGCAACGTAAACAGAGTACGCACTTCATCCATACACATACATACGCATTCGCAGACTCACACACACATGCACATGTAGTGGCATAAGCACACACAACAGCACATACAGTCGCACAACTAAACAGGCACACAAAATCAGCGTGGAAGCTGCGCAACGCAATATTACCAAGAAGAGACCCGAACTGGAGCCAGCTTTTTGGGCAACGAGGACAACAAGGACGACGGCGAAAACGATGAACGAGCACAAACAAAAAATAAAGGAAAAAAGGTACACACACACACACACACACGCACATACACAAACACAAACAGGCCGTGGCAGACATTGAAACGGTTTGGCTTTTGTTGCTTTGCCAGCCAGGCTCATAAAACGTCCGCGAGCTTCTTTTGTGGGGGAGGGGGGGGGGGAGAGTCGAGGGGTTTTGCTCTTGTTAATTTTGCAACTTTTGATGCGCATAATAAAGTTGATAAGGACATGGCAAGGCGACACTTTGATTATTTTTTTTGCTTTCCTTTTGGTAAACCCCAAAAGTAGGCAACACTTTTTAGTAGAGCAATTATATTTTGCATGTGTGTGTGTGTGTGTCTGTGTGTGTGTCAATGTGGCTGATAAATGAAGCAATATGGCAACAAAGCCACAGCACAGCAGCCGCAGCTGTTGCAGGCACGCGTCCCTAGGCCGCCCCCCCCCGCTCTGGCCGCGCCAACTCCGAGCAGACAATGTAATGAATGGCAGCGTGCCCAGGCAAACAGGGAGGAGGACCTTAACTGCCTGCCCCCTGCATGGCCTGCCTTTTTTTAGCCTGAAAAGCGTGTCAAATAAGTGGAGCACTGAGGGTGGGGGCCTGCAAATGTGTTGGCGGCGGTGGCAAAAGGGACGCATGTGTCTGCCTAAGCGCTATCATAAAACAAATGAGCTTTCAACATGAGTTTGTCATTTGTTGCCAGGCCTGAAAGTATGCAGCAACATTTTAAAGCTGCTGGCATTTATGAAAGAGCCAACAGATAGATAGACAACAAGCAACAAAGGGGAAACAAAAGCCAGAGTGGCAAAACGGAGAGAGGCAGAGGCGGGCGTGAAGGCAATGGCATAAACTATGCACTAAATTTCGTTGATTGCAACGAAAACAATGGCAGGCCATGGAAGAGTTGGATAGGGACAGGGGAGAGGACACCAAAGTCTGGACCATAAAATGCAAAAAGTAACACAAAGTAAAAGGGGGAGGCTAAGGACTGCCGTAGACAAAAACGACTACGACTGCGACTGCAATTCGCACGTTGTGCTGCCCCTGCTGCTCCTGCAAACGACCGGCTTTTATGGTCACAGTAATTAATGCATACCTCAAGGATATTAACAGCAGTCTGGCTGTGGCTCCAAAAAAAAAGGCAAAAGATAGACAAAATAACAAAACAAAAACAGCTAGTGACAATGGTTTAACTACCGGAAGGTAGAAGGCGCAGCACAGCACAGCACAGCACAGCACAGAGTTGGCAGGCAACGTCGTTGTGGCTGTGGCTGCTGGCCAATGCAACAAAGCAAAATCAAAGCCAAGCATTTGGGCTAAGGCCGTACCGTGGAGGAGATGGCCAATGTATAAATGGCAAGGACTTTGTTGAGACTTAAATTTTATATCACCTAGGTGGGATAATCTCACTCTACAGTTAATGCGATCTGTCCCTTATAAAGGGGATAGAGGCAACTCAATCAATTTATGTCAGATCCGCTTCTGTCTTCACATCTTCTACTACTTTTAACTCTAACCCTTGAGTTGTTGAGATTGCGCGACTGAAAGTGGAGACATAGACATAGATATAGTTTCATCTTCACAATTGTATGGAAAATCCTTTACCCAAAGATATGTTTCAACTACTTTTAACTCTCCTCATTGAGTTCTTGAGATTCCACGACTGAAAGTGGAGACCTAGAGACAACTCAATCAGTTTATGTCAGATCCGCTTCTATCTTCACAATTGTATGGAAAATCCTTTATCCAAGGATATATTTCTACTACTTTTAACTCTCCTCATTGAGTTCTTGAGATTGCACGACTAAAAGTTGATTTGACTTCAGAAGTGTCTCAGCCTGAAGTGCCACTCAGCAGATTTGTAATTGTTTTTGACACAAAAGGTTAAACCAAACCTAAATTGGCCTCCATTTAAGCCAAGTTAAGTGAAAATTCAAATGAAGCCTAAGTTACTTTAAGGTCAGTTTTGAAATAACAAACTAAAGGACTTACAGCTGACTCCACACATACTCTGACTCTGCCTCCGACTCTGTCTCTGTATGTGACTGACTTATGCACTTTGCATATAGCAGTTGAGTTGCCAACTATCTCTGCATGTCCTTTGGGCTTTTTTGACTTTGCGTGTGTGTGTGCATTTCAAGCTGGCAAAACAAATGTAACTACAAATTTAACTAACATTTTTGTTGCTGCCGCTGCCAGCCATGACAAGCGAAAGGCGTGCACTGCATTGTGTACTCGTATGGTTTTTCTTTTAGTTATTTTTTAGCCAACTTGCTTTGTTGTCCTTCACGCTTAGCTCAACTTTTTCCACTCCCGACTCGGCACAGTGGTTATTGCTGAGCATACAGGGTGCCCGCTTGGCCACAAATGCGGTTGCAGCTGTGTGGCTGAGCTGCTCTAATATGCTTTAATGCGTCGACATTAATTTATGACCCAAGTTGAACACAGACACACACATCTACACATTCACACATTCACAGAGGCGCCACCTAATACTTTTCAACTTTCGAAACTCCTGGGCTTTGTCCTTCCCCCCTCATTCATTCACTCAGTCACTCAGTCACACAGTTTGCCATTCGTACGCCTCGTCGCGCTGGCACTTAAGTAATTTCAACTTGCAAACAACACAAACACACCAGCTCAATCTCACTTGCTTCCCCCTCACCACCATATTTCTTCCTTCCGCTCTCTTCTCTTTGCTCACGCACAGCAAATGTCAAAGTAGTTGTTAACATTTCCGCTTTTTCGCACGGTTTCTTTCTTCCTGGCCACTTTTTTTTTTACTTTTATTTTTGGTGCCTTGTTGGTTAGTTGCGCAGCTGGCAAGAGGGGGAAAGTGTGAGGGAAAACTTGTAGCGGTGAGGGGAGCAGGGGTAACAAACGAAAAGTTTGTTCAACCAAATTGTAAGCCACAAGAAACGCAACGCAGTCAAGTAAAGCTGCAAGTTTGGACGACGCAACAGTAAAAGTTGCTTCCACATCCTCAACCTTACCCTTAGCCTTACCCTGCTCCCCCGCTTGACACTCTTAAATTACTGACTTAATTATAAAACATGAAAGCAGCAGCAAAGCTGTGCAAAGATCTTGCCTGTAGCGTCTCACTTCTCTGGCCATTCCCCTCCATCCGTCCGTCCGTCCGTCCGTCCGTGCTGGGTCTCCCACTGGAGTAGTTGGCATTGCAGTTGCAAGCAATTTACATAAATAACTTGGCAAGCGCATTAACATGAAGGTTACAAATCGCCCAAGCTTTGGAGCCAGCCATTCCCCTCAATCCATTTGCACATCCCCTCGCTGTGACTAAATGGCATTTAAACTGTTTGACTTTTGTTAAGCCAGCAGCGAGCGAAGCTAAAAAGCAGGTCAAATGTAGCTTGACCTCAAAAAACGGTTGCGTAGGATGCGCAACTTCAATTGTCATGGGTGCCCCATGAGATGTAGGTGGGTGCGTGTGTTAGGGGTAGCAGTTGCCAGACCAACTCTTGGTCCTACATCGAAGAAAACCATGAAAAATTCATGTTCGGGAAAGCATGTTGATGTGAGGTTTTGCTCCAATTAGTGTGTTTCTCTCTAGGGAAACTAACCTAACGGGGTAATTCTAATTTGAAGAATCAGATGATCTTTAGTTATACAGATGTACAAATGATACTTTCTAATACTTATTTTTTCTCTGTGTATGCCATTACTGCTCCTTCGTCATAACACTTGTATTTCCGACTGCACTTTTTCCTGTGACATGCTTAGTAACAAGTTCTTGACTTGCTGTCGCTTCAACTTCATGTTGACAAGCCCAACAGCCGCCAGCTGCAGCTGCAGCTGCTACCCCTTGTGGTGCCTCAATAGTGGCCTGGCCCGGCTTACACACACCAGCACACTCTCAGCAGTAACAGCCACACACCACTCCACAGCGCTCCCTTGTTGGCCTTTACTGAGGTTCTTGAGGTCTCTGCCAGTCTGTGCCTGCATGTGCAGCTGACGTATTTCAACATGACCCAAACCCCCAAGAGGGACTCCAGTGGTGACTCGGTCCAGTTTTGGAGTAAGTGCAGCCAAGCATTGCCCAAACATTGACTTTGACTTCTGTTGGCCTTAATTTTTTGCTCTTGCTACACGATTTCGGTTGGGAGATTTTACGCTTGTCGAACTTGAAATATACTCGAAGGCTGCCAATGTTTAAAAATAGCGATATATCGCTTATGTATGATAGTATATAATATGGATAGGGCCAATAGGTGATATATATATATTATATATATAAATATTATCTATTTAGATGTGTTTTATACTTCAGAAACTAAGACTATGTAATTGACATAAGCTCTTTGATCATGTAATTGACCATGGCTATAATAGTTTTCGAGAACCTTTCTCTATGTATGTAGAATGATAAAGTTCACAAAAACAACGTAGCTACATAAATATGAATGTTTATTAACTTTGCCATGAAGTTTGCAAGTTATTCTTCTATGTCCGTCCGTCTGACCGTCTGTCTGTTTGTCTGTCTGTCTGACCGTTTGCTAAAGCTCCGAGATTTTAGAAGTCTAAAGAGCTACAGAGTTGAAATGTTTAACAGATCATTCTTATATCTACATGCTGAAATCATCTGGATTAAATTTGATTGGATTCAGCTTTTACAATAATATCATTTAGCTGCCATAAAACGAATTCTTTCAGAAGAGAAACACGAAAAAGCACTTCCTGAAAACACCGCAAATTATTTCAAGTTGACTAATAAATTTTCTAAAAATTACAACAAACATCAATTTGATAGCCAAATTCTAAGCATATTGACCATCCAACACTCTTCCAACACTATAGTAAGCATGCCAACATGAGAAGAAGAAGTTAGTTACAGCGTCGCTAGATCCTTCGAGTTCGTATCGGTGCCGCTTACAAGTTAGAAAGGAGTAAAACAATTTCAAAAAACACTCCCATATCTTAGTGTGGAATTGTAGAGGGATGAAATATCCCCACCACAGGCTCGAGAGGACACACTTGTGCGAGAAGTGAAGAAGTAGATTGTAAAACACTGCTGCTAATACTTCTCGCTGAATGAGACCTAAATATCGTGTCTCCATCTGAAGCTATAAACCAAATAAGTTTAAGAAACATTAAGCCAAATTTCACCTTTGTCATATATTTTTTATAATGTGAATTCTTTTCATGTTATACCATAGAAGGAAGGCTTACAGACTATAGAAAGTATATATATTCTTGATCAGCATGACAAGGGGAATCGATATAACTATGTCTGTCTATCTATCTGTTTCAGCACAAAGATCTTAGAAGTCTTAAGAACTACAGATCTGAAATTCTTACCAGATGCTTCTTTTGTCTGTACGCTGGTTAAGTTCGAGTTTTATCCAGATCGGACAACTATATCATATAGCTCCCTTAAAACCGATTGAACACTTAGGAGCATAACTCTTTCGATTGCTTCCAAATCCAGCCAAATCGGCTTGTATCACTTTCAATGAACCTCGCGTCCACTGGCCTGATCTGATCAAGATCGGAGAACTACCATATATATAGCTACCATATAATCGCATATTCCGGAATGAACACTAAGGAGCACTTAGGAGCATAATTTTTCTGTTTATCATCCAAATCATATCAAATTCTTCTTGTATCCTTTGTATCCACTGTAGCCACAGGCCCACCGACCAGATTTGATCTAGATCGGTTATATATTTACAATGTTAATGGTATAAAAGCTTCGACAAGCCAAAGCTACCATTCCTTTCTTATTTTCGATTAAAGATGGCCTATTCTTATTCTGAATTTTGCGAGGAGGCAAGACATAGCAGGTCCTAAGTGATGATGAGGATTTAGATGGGCGTAAGATGAGCTGAATGAGAGATACGGACTTTCATGTTGATTTCAAATTGATATATTTTGGAATTGAATGGAATATTTTAGGGAATGTCTGGAATTTCCTCATTTTGAATGAAGTTTGGCAACAGATGCTGAGCAAGGTTATTTTGCTGATATCTTTGTAGAATCTCGACCTTAAGGACTTTCGCAGATCCAAACAGTTGTTGCTTCAGTACGTCCACATGGACTTTGAAATGTTTTTGTCTAAGGCAAGAACAACATGATTAGGGCAGTAATTTTATATAGTTCCCACTTGAATAGTTTGCTGATAATAATAAAACTATATATCTGAATAAATGTAAGCTTAAAATATCTAAAATTCTTAGAAGCAAAGACCTCAATTTCATGTGAGCTCCATAAAACAAGGCGATGTTGAACGACATAAGGTTTAACAATTTTCTTACATTTATATCCTTTCACAGACTTTAGAACATTTAAATTTCTTGTTTCCAAAACTATATCAATTCCATAAACACTTTTTAAACCTGCAAATTCTGCTATGAACTTCTTTATCCCAGCTTTAAATAACAAATTTCTTTCGATTCGTGAGTTTCTTTAGAAATTTACTTTTGGAACCAAAAAATGTAATAAGAAAAGCTATGCTAATGTAAGCTCCCTTCGATTCTACCCTCTCTTCCTGGTCTTCCTGGTCTCTTCCCCCTCAATAGCTGCTATGAGTATTTTCAATATGTGGAATGCCTTCAGGCAAAGAACTGATAACATTGTTCTTTTTCTCCGAAAAATTGTTGAAATGTTTACTCGGGCTGAAGTGATTTTAATGCGTTTGCAAATATGCCGCCTTCAGTCCCACTGCGATGCTTCACTTGCATGTGGGGGGCTCTGGCTATTAACTTGTCGGCTCTCTGGGGGGCAGGGTAACTATTTTAAACCATGCGAGTAGTTTTGACTCCAGAGCAAGTTCCACAGTTCCCAGTTGAGTTTATAAAATGCTTGTACTTTTTCCTGTGCTCAAAATTGACCCTTTGGCCCTCGTTTGGCTTTGGCTTAGCCCATGTGTCTTCAGCTGGGTGTTGGTGTGGGTGTGGGTGTGGGCGTGTGTGTCTGCATGATGTGTCCTGCAATATCCTCTGGGTGTGAGGATTTGTTATGAGCTGTTGGACAGCTCTTTGCCTGTTGTTGTTGCTGCTGATGCTGCTGCTGTTAAATTTGTCGCCCTTTCGGCTTCGACCAACAGTGAAACTAAACGGTTGCTGTGGCTGTTTATCAACAAGGACACGCCTCCTTGCCGGCTTTAGTCAAAGTGAAAATTAATGCAGCGGCCTGAGGTGATTTTGATATTGAAATTAGTTGCGGCCGGTTGGCTTAGCTATGGGTTCAAATTTGGCGAAGAGTCCTGGGGCCTGTGTGCGTCCTAGATAAGGGCGTGTTGATTTGGCTTTTAATGAAATCGTTACCCGTTCATATTTGCATAAACGATTTAGGGGCAATGTCAATGACAAATGTTTGAGCTATGGGCGGCATAATTGTCATTTGATGGTTAAGAAATGTCATGCTGGAACGTGTTGGGCAAACAATAAACTTAGCTTTTGGGGAAAACTTTGTGGGAAATGAAATAATCCTGAAAACACTCTGCTCTTGCTCGCCTGAGTATTAGCTTACCGCAGCCACTACAATGCTAGGCCTCTGCTACCTCCCCTTTACAGCATTTCCCCCCATCGACTCAATGAATGCCACCTCATCATCTGGTCTGCTCCTGCACCAAGATATCCAATCAACATAACGGACCTTACATCATCAAAGCCTACACCCTCTGGCTTTCAACAGACAACAAAAGATTTTCCCTTGCATTTTCAATTTCATGCCTAAGCCTGCTTAACGGTTGGAACACCCCAAAAAGCTCTCGCTCTCGTCCTGCCGATCCTTTTCCCCAATCAGCCGCATGGCAAAGCCATATTAGTTTGCCTTGTCATTTTATTGAAGCAACAAAAATGATAATTTTGTCAATACAATAGGCCGTGTAGGTCGTCTGTACGTATGTCTGTGGTGGTAAGTCCTGTGTCCTTTATGCTACTCAAATATGCCGCCCGCCTTGTCAGCCCTGCAGCGGCAATGGCAGGGCAGGCATAGGACACCACATTGAATTCACATGAATTTCAATTTCTACTTTCGCCTGGATTTGCACTCTCCATTGGTTAATGATCAAACACGGCAGCTACAAGGATTTGCCAGGGCCGATGTAAATATGCCTGCGGCTTTGGCTTGTAAGGCAAGCAGCCCTCTGATGGATCCAGCAGTGTCCCCTCCCACCCCCTTGTCAGCCTGGTTATTGATACTTTACGATTGCCTTTGGGTTATTTAACTTTTTTGTGGACATGTGATATGTGTGCCCATATTTGATACTTCTCTCCTTTTTTTTGGTAGCTTGTCATCCATTAGCGCCCAACACGCAAGCCGCATTAGCACACATCATCCCTCTCCCCCCGGTCCCCATCAGGCAGTGCCACCCGCTGCCGCTGTTGCTGCTCGTTTGCCATTGTTGAGTAATTGGATTAGATTACTTTTTACTTTTCTACCTGCGAGAGCGTTGATAACATTTTCGTGGCTCCTGCTATCGCCTGTCATGCGTGATTGATTGATGATGGATGCAGGGTTGGATGAATGATGCCATTGCAGCCATGTCAATATGCTTCCTACGTGCCTTGGCCCATGTCAATTGTGTGCTCTCCACGATGCTCTAAGTTTTATTAAATTTTGTTTTAATGGCATAAGCAAAAATAAACACAAAAAATTGATACCAATTTCTAAATGTGGCTTCTACACTCAGACAAAAGAATCAACTTTCAAAGTTTGGTTTTTATATCCTTGCGGAGGGTATTATAATTTTGTTACGATGTTTGTAAAGCATAGTAGGAAGCACCTACGACTTCATAAAGTATATATATTCTTGATTAGTATGACAAGTTGAGTTAATACAGCCATGTCTATCTCTCTGTCTGTCTGTCTGTCTGTCCATCTGTTTCTATGCGAACTCTCTCAGTTTGAAAGCTGTCGATTTGTAATTTTCAACATGATGAGAATGAGATAGAGAGAGAGTAAGAGATAGAAAGAGTAAGAGCGAGGGAGAAAGGGAGAAAGGGAGAGAGTAAGGGAGAGAGTAAGGGAGAGAGTAAGGGAGAGAGTAAGGGAGAGAGTAAGGGAGAGAGTAAGGGAGAGAGTAAGGGAGAGAGTAAGGGAGAGAGTAAGGGAGAGAGTAGGAGGGAGAGAGAGTAAGAGAGAGACACAGTAAGAGAGTAAGAGAGAGAGAGAGAGAGTAAGAAAGTGAGTAAGAGAGAGACAGAGTAAGAGAGAAAGTAAGAGAGAGACAGAGTAAGAGGGAGAGTAAGAGAGAGACAGAGTAAGAGAGAGAGAGAGAGAGTAAGAGAGAGACAGAGTAAGAGAGAGACAGAGCAAGAGAGAGAGAGTAAGAGAGAGACAGAGTAAGAGAGAGACAGAGCAAGAGAGAGAGAGTAAGAGAGAGACAGAGTAAGAGAGAGACAGAGCAAGAGAGAGAGAGTAAGAAAGAGACAGAGTTAGAGAGAGAGAAAATAGGAGAGAGACAGTAAGAGAGAGGCAGTAAGAGAGAGAGTTATAGAGAGAGTAAGACAGAGAGATAGAGAGACAGTACTAGAGAGAGAAAGTTAAAGAGAGAGAGAGAGAGTAAAAGAGAGACAACGTAAGAGAGAGAAAGATTGAGAGAGAGAAAGTTAAAGAGAGAGAGTAAAAGAGAGATAAAGTAAGAGAGAGAGAAAGTTTGAGAGAGAGAAAGTTAGAGAGACAAAGTTCTCTCTTCTAACTTTTTGAATCAAAGATATTTCTTACCCTAAGGTGAATTTCTCAAATATTTTTTAAGTGTACATGTCTATACATGTCTTCCCCAGAAATGTATCCTTTATCGAAATGTGTAGCTGCTGCTGCTGCTTTCCTTTGCGTTTCCCTTACAAATTCTTTACGGTTTGCTGTTGAACGATACTCGAGGGCTGCCGCTGTAATAATTTTCTGCATCATATCTGCAAGGCTATTAAATTCACATAAAAATCGTGTTGTGCGCTATATTTTCCCACGCACATAGCTATCTGGCTGTGTATACTTCACACGTCCTCCCCCCGCTGTGGATGGGTGTGTGTGTGTGTGTGTGTGTGTGTGTGTGTTGCCTAGAGCATTGCCATTGAGCTGCAACCAATGGAAAATCATAAAAATTTATGACTGCAATAATCTGACTTTCGCACGAAACTTTTTAAGTGCACGTGGGAGTTGTCGGGGCGGGGGAGAGGTAGCATGACATCCCAAAAAAAAAATTGATACGAAATTATGAAATAAACGCGAGCTGAGTCAAGTTTAAAGTCGGCGGTTCGCATAACGTATACGCAGTGTTGTAAATTAGGGATTATAATGAGAGTTGTGGCCCTCAGGCTGATTGGCAATATGCAGATGATAAGCGTGAGTTACTTAAAATCTGTAATGGCAAAATCGATAACAAGATGGACGCTGGCAAAGTCAAGAAAATTGCCTTGGCCTTGGTCAGGCGCCAGCTGAAATGAAAACGACAAGGATTTGTAAGCCTCTGCGTATCTGGCTCGTCCGATCTGTGTTGAGTTATCAACAGCACGCTTCATTTGCCTGGCCGAAACCCTTGTTGTCCCTAGCAAAATAATTTGTTGTTATTATCTACTGGCGATGGCGGTAAGCCAGAAGACAATGCTGTACACATTGGCTCAGGAGACAAGGACACAAGGGCGCCTGCCTTGAAGGCCAAAGTAGTCCTAGTCAGTTTGCATGTGTCTATTTATCTCTCAATGAGCAAGGAGTGTCTCTATGTGTAGGGCAACATAATGAGCGCATTACATGCCATGTCGCGCCCCCTCCAGCAGTGTATCCATAACATCACTTCACATCCTGTGCTCAACACTTTGCGCATCGCCTGCGCTAAACGCATAAACATAAATTTCAAGGACAGGCGCGTGTGCTGAGGAGCTGGCCCAGCTGGCACCGCCAAAGAAGTGGAAGTGTGCCAAGCTGTGACTGGAACAGCAGCACCAGCCCCCCACATAACCAAACAACATGGCGCCCTGGCATGGCGCGGGTAATAAATTGACAGACAGCCCAGAGGTATGCAACGCTTTTCGCTCTACAACTTTGACCTACATGTGGTTCAGAGCCAGCAGAAAGACGCAGGCATAAGGGTTCCTCTGAAGCTCATCTGTGTTCCGTCTTGTTGCAAAAAAAAGAAAATGCAAATGCAAATTGTATTTTGCATTCAATTAATGTTTAACTTTTAATTGAACACCCTTCAATTCGCTTAAATAATTAATGCAAATTTTATAAAAAAAAAACACAAAATATAAAAAAGAAATATTGAAAATCCCCGCTCATAATGAGCTTGCATTGGTAATGTGTCATTAATTGTACAGCTCATGAATTCTTGATGCATTCGGTTGCAAAATCAATTAAACGTGAAATGTCCGATAAAGATTTAAAACAAAAAATGCAAACAAGCATTATATGCACATAATAATGCTGACACGATGATATGCAAATATATACCAACGGCGGCCGGCCAATGGTTATAACAACACTATATTTCATGTGCACGAAGGACCTCTCGGTCCAGTTCAGCTGAGCTCACAATTTGTTAATGCATCGAAGCATTAACATAATATTTAAATAACAGAAATGTGAGCTTTGGCCACTGAAAGCAGATAAGCATTAATTGAAGCATTTATGAAACTGTTTCACAATATTTGAACATAAAATTGTATTAATTACATTTGAGTGCATTCGCTGGGCCACGCTGCAGTAGTACAACGATAACAAGATTGCCAGCATGGCATATGAACTCAGAATATCAGCAACATGAAGTTGATCGATCAATGTCAACGCAGCCATGCCAACAAAAACTGCTGCCTCATCGATATCAAGGCGTTGACACTTCAATCTTAACTCTGGGTCCATGAAAGAAGTCGCTGCATTTGGTTAAGAAATTTCATAGGTGTTGGCAGTCAAATTGTATGCTAACTCTTGACTCTAACTATAAAGCATACCCTTGCAGTGGGTATTATGATGTTGTCATGATATTTGTAACGCCTGTCTGGATAGATTCGACATGCGAGTTAGCACCCTTTCCATCAACCTGCTCGACAACAGCACCACAACAAGGAGGCTCAGAAGACTTCACCCGCTTGACCTTCCCCACTGGAAACAGTGTCTGTGTGTCTGTCTATCTGCCTGTCTATCTGTCTTTCTATCTGTCTTGATATCTATCTGTCTATCTGTGAAGCTGTCTATCTATCTGTCTTTCTATGTATCCATCTGCCCTTCGACCTATCTGTCTATCTGCCTTTCTATCTATCTATCTGCCTTTCTACCTATCTGTCTATCTGCCTATCTATCTATCTATCTATCTATCTCTCTATCTATCTATCTATCTATCTATATGTCTTTCTACCTATCTGTTCACATGTCTATCTATCTTTCTATCAGTCTTTCTACGTGTCTGTCTATCTGTGTATCTGTCTATCTTTCTTATTATCTGTCTTTCTATCTATCTATCTGTCTTTCTACCTATCTGTTTATCTACCTTTCTATCTGTCTTTCTACCTATTTGTCTATCTATATATCTGCCTAACTGTCTATCTATCTATCTATCTATCTATCTGTCTTTCTGCTTATCTATCTATCTTTCTATCTATCTGTCCGTCTATTTCTATACAAACTACTCTCTCAGGTTTGAAGCTATCGACTTGTCATTTTCACCGTAGGCTTTTTCTGAAAGCTGCTAAGATGTAAAAATCATAAAGATCGGACCACTATAACATATAGCTCCCATATAAAGGCATATATTTGAAGACTTTGTACAATAGATGGCGGTAACAAAACTTTTTTTGGAAGCCAAGTAGCTTTATTTGTGCTATCATTGTGCTCTATCTCCCTCGTTCACAAACAGATTCCTTGTAATGCGTATGTGTTACGTGTATGTAGCTATATATGTATATGAAAGTATGTGCGTATGTTTATCACAATGCAAGCTCAAAATATTTGAAGGTAATTAGAACGAAGATTGCTTCGCTGCCTATTGCTACAGCTAATACACTTCATAGTGTAAAGTTTTCTTTACTTTTTATAGTTCTGCAAGGGTATATATCATTCAGATACCCGAAGTTAGTTTTCCTCTCTTGTTTTCGATTAACTTGCGTGCACTTTATGTCTAGTTTATGTTTAAAACTCTCTTGAATAGTTGTAAATTTGGAAATAGTTGACTAATAATCTGTTAAATATATATCATAATTTCCCCTGTTGCCCCCCACTGAACATTCATCCCCTGCATAGCTGCAAATGTGTTTCTTAGAACTACTAAAATTCTCAATCTTGAATCCTCTGACCATAAATATATCCAACTAAACTACTGAAACTGCAATCCATTCATCAATGCGCAGCCAGGCTGGCTGGCTGGCGAGTAGGGGAAAAATGCAAAGCGGTTATATGAGAATTGCTGGGCCTGCGGCATGTGCGCAATTTCCGCTGAGGCAGTGACAGCTTGGCAGGGTAGAACCGTCGAGCTAGGTACTATGCCGGGGTCATTCATCCTGCAAAGTGGCGACATGCCAAAGCAACAGACCAGCGACCAGGCCAAATGACTAATGGGCCAAGAGAGTTGCCTCAAAGGCAGCCCAAATGGGAACAGGCAACTGAAGCAGAGCCAGAGCCAGAGCCAGAGCCAGAGCCAGAGCCAGAGCCAGAGCCAGAGCCAGAGCCAGAGCCAGAGCCTGGGGTATTGCATAGCCGCAGGAGACCATACCCACGTTGGCCAGATGGCAATATGCAAAATTTGTAATTTGCCATGGCAGACGACGACAAGCAGGAACTCGGACGTTGGCCCAGGGGCAGCCGATTGGTCTGATGGTCCGCTGCTCTGCTCTGTGCCTTTCCATCCTGTCCTTTCCACTCCTGCCACATTTCGCTTTGGGCCGGGCATTCATTCGTGCCGACGTTCGACTATTTTTATGACCGAATTGCGTTTTATTGCTTTTCGGATGACTTTGGTCGATTTCTAGTCCATGTCTCTTCCTATAGGCAGCTCTCGCTATATATGTGGCACACGCCACTAAGGCCACACTGTGTGGCCACACTGCGTATGAGCAGCGAAGTAGGAAGAACATCTTGGTTTAGCTGAAGCGCTGCTCTTATCACGATTGCAGTTGCTCGACATTCAAAATTAGTTGACATTCCTGATGCTTCTTTTTTTGGCCATCCCTTATCGATTTTGTTTAGGGATATGCCAAATCGCTGCCTTCAGCTGTCCAGGAATTTGCCTCTCCGCCTGGATTTATGTGGGTTGGTTGCTTCTTGATGTGAGGAGGAGGAGGAGGGGTGTGTGGCAAAACGTTTCAATTGATTTGAACATTTATTGCTTTGGGGTAATGCGAGACTTGGGAGTTGGGCCCCAGACATGGGGCTGGTTATTGAGCCAGGTTTCCTTGAAAGGTAGTCGAATTAAGTCCTTGTTGTTGTTCGTTCGTCCTGCAGCTTCTGTCGCTGCATATCAAATAGTTTTACTTTGTGCGAGATGTTGCCTTAAATTTGCAGACTAAGAAATCGTTGCCTTTTTTTTTTTAGTGGAATACCAGCCAGCCTAGGGATGTGTGTGTGTGTGTGTCTACTGATGCTGTGGTGTCCTATGATGACACAAATTTTATGGCCTGCAGAGGCGTCGTTAAACTGCACAACTTTTAATCAATAAGTTTGCCAAGCAGCCGCTTTCAGGTTGCTTTTAAATCTAAGAGAAAAGTAAAAGAAAGAAAGGATGCTTTTAAAGACCGAAAGAGGCTTCAGTTGGACAGAATCTTTGGAAGGCATTTCTCTTCATCAAAAGCTTTTAAGACATCTTCCCCTTGGACATAAGATATATAAGCTGGAAAATATCTAAAAGATATGAAGATGAAATCAACACAAGATACATTTCTTACACAATTATGAACATTTCTTATATAGATGCTGATTCCACCCCCAATATCAAGTTAAGAATACAAATTCAAATTGTTTATTGCTGCCAAACACAAGAATCATAAGAACCTTGGCTTAATTGCATAAAGCAAACATTGCGACCCCAGGGCGAAAAAAAAACTAATTAAAATTCTCTTTCTTCCCCAATTCTCGTTCACTTCACGTTCGCACAAAAAGAATTACAAAAATGCAAATATTCAAATCATTAAAAAAAAAATACAACAAACAAAACAAAGGAAAGGAAAAAAGAAAACAACAAGAACAACAGCTTACAATTTTTGTTTTGTAATTTGGCTCAACTCAACACCTTTTTGGCGTCGCAACGGACGCCTGCCAATCGACGTGTTGGCATCTTTTTTTTCCGCTGGCGCAAAAACAATTTCAAAATTCACATAATGAACTCCAGTGAGGAGAGCACCAGGGGTGGAAACATGGTCCTTAAAGCTTTCGGCTTAAACTGCAACACAGGCGGAAAGCAAATGGCCTAAAAAATCGCATGCCAGTTGGCAGTTTTCGTAAGGCAAAATACGAAATACTTGTAATTATTTGTCGTGAGAAGCGAACATAATTCACTTGAATTTGGCCACGGAAGACGGCACAAAGCAAAGGCGTAACAGCAATAGGAAAAGCAAAATGGGAAATGCTTTCATAGGTCAGAGGAAGTCTTGATGCTCTAACAGATATATGAATATGTTTAGGTGTGGAGTTTTGATACTTTTACAGATATATGAATATGTTTAGAGGTGGAGTTAGTCAGTCAATATGACATTATAAGCTATGCTAGTAAGAGTTCAGTCTCTTGGCTCCATTATGGAGACTCAGGGAAGTGATGAAGGACAATTCAGCTTTGAGATATCTAAGATACTTTGCAAATCTCATTTTAGACTGTTCATTCTCTACTCAGTCGATAATCTAAGATAAAACCCGAAGGAATAGAATAAAATTTTACAAAATTGCAGATCAACTAACAAAATCCTGCCTTCATTTAAAGTAAAATGCTTCTCAGAACTCGTCAATATTTTCTCAACTCTCACAAATCTTGTTATCCTTGCTATAAGCTGTCTTCTGCCGATGCCTTACAAACATCATGACAATATTGTAATACCCCTTTTCGTAGAGCATCACACCTACAATAGCTTCGCCACAAGAAATATGTTAAACAACTGCTGGAAAAAAAAAACAGAGAAAATAACTGTTCTTGTAAGTAAAAGTGTTTTCCCTTGTCCAGGTACGGAAGTAGAGCCTCCTGCCACTCCAATGGCTGCTCCTCATCCTGCTGTTTGCTTTTGTTTTAATATTGTCAGTTGCTGCTGCTGCTGCTGCTGCTCGTGCCTTTCCCTGCCGTGTCGCTTTCATTTTGCATGTAAATTTGTTGCCTAATTTTAGGCGCCAGCGATTTATGTATTTGCCCGTTCTCCATGCCTTTCCCAAGCCAAGCCACGCCACACCTCGCCTCTCTACATTCAGTGTTATTTATGAAATTGCCATCCTGGCCATCAATTCAAGCACTCACTCTCACGTCTCCCATCGCAGCTCCAACTCCATCTCTCTCATCTGAACTCCCACTCCACTCCACTCCACTCCACTCCCACTTCATTGACATTATGAATGTTTTTCAATTTTATTTATGACATTAAATTGTTAATAAATGCAGCTGGCCTCAGTACGTGACTCGCGACTCAGTGTCAGCTCGTCCTATCGCTGGGGTTGATTAATGGTTGCCATAAACGAATTGCATTCTAAATAAATAATTACGTATACGCAGCGTTTGAGACGCCGCCTTTGCCACTGCTAATGAAGCTGCCAGCTATTTGAAAAGCCTCTGCAGCTCAAAATCAAAGGCAACTCTCAGTAGTTTATACAGAAAGTATGCTTGTGCCATATATAGGCAGGGCGGGCAACTCTTTTGCTGTTCTCCTGCGGGGTGGAGTGTGCAGAGGGTGCAGAGGGTGCCCTGCAGCTTGATTAAAATTTCATTAACAAAAAAGTGTGAAAAAGTTGCGGCATACTTTAAGACTGTGGCTGCTGGCGGCGTGTGTGTAAGCTGACTGTGCCTGTGTGTGTGTGTGTGTGTGTGAGGGAGTGTGAGAAATCTGCGGTGGTGCTGGCGCTTGCCACACTCACAGCTGCTCGCGCACACACATGATATGCAAACATTTTGAGTTCAGGTAGAGCAAAAGTGAGTGATTCTTTGAGAAGGTATTGGATAATCCATAGTAATATCGGTTTTCTTGAGCATTATAATATTTTGTTGGTGAAAAAAGCAGTCAGAAGTTTTTGCAATCTTTTGGAAAATAAGAAGATGGGGATATGGGAAAAACTCGATCCTCTATTGGTGAGCATGTAAAACACCTTTGAGAGCTAGAATTATATATAAACTGTGTACATGTGGTAATAGAAATCTTATATATGCGACCTGCACATGTGGCAACCATACAACATTTCGCCAAAGTCTAATTATAGCTTGAGCATTGTCATCTACTTAATTTGTTTCTTCCTGACCTGACATCTGGTATACAAAAAGGATGCGACTTTTTCAGGTATCTTTCTTATGGTTGTATAGTTTCTTCGTGAAGATATCTTATCACTTACCAATGTATATTAGATTTTCTTCGTTGTGGACTGTATCTCTTGGATGAAGCAGGGCTCTTCATCTGCGGTACGGCCGTGAAACATTGCTTCGCAGAAGATTCGGCGCCGCCTAATCCATAGAGCGCTACTCGCGCTCAGCTCTTCGTAGGTAAACCATTACGTTCATGGCAAAGTTGCTGACGGCCAGTTCTCCACACTCTTCAGCATGGAGGGGATAAAGCTTGTCACAGAGATCTCGTATCCCAATTCCTGTTCCAGTTTTCGTCGCTGGGACGAGAATTTTGAGCAACTGAACTTCACATGTTCGGCATCTTCCACCACTCCTCGTCTACGCCATGTGCATTTAGGTAACTGCGAAAGCAGCCATGCCCGCTAAGGAGTTGATTCAGATGGTAGTTTAGAAGATTGGCTTAATTAGGCTTGAAGATTGGGGATGCGACGGTATGTCCACCGGCGCTTGGTAGACCAATCCCACCATTCCTGCCATCTCTGCAGTGTCTGCCTTCTCGCTGCCTCTCGCTGAACGTCTCCCTAGTGTAATTCCTTGTACAAAGTGGTTTGTTAGAGCGCATTTAGCCAGAATGTAGCCACATATAGAATTGTCGATCTTGTCACGCTGGACAGTGTGTGTGTGTACTTATATTTGCTTAAGTGTATGTGTGTAAGTACGTTTCATCGTTTGTGTGGACTGTAGTTCATAGGCTTGAAACTTTACTTAGACATTTCGAAGGCTTGGAACTTTACTTATATATTATACAGTATTTCATAGGTTTGAAACTTCGTTCATTCTTAAACATATCTTATGGAATACGAGGAAATAAGGGATTTTGGTTTTCAAAATTTAGATCTAATACATCTATGTATTTCATATGTTTTATCAATTTAACTTTCAGAATTCTCTTATTTCTCTCAATCCAGATGCCAGATCAGCCAATGCAAACCCCTTCAATATAGTCCAACTCTTAATATAAGACTGCCTGCCTTGGGACAGCGATTTAGAATACTTCAAAATGTTTGTTGGGCATTCACCGCCGTTGTCGGCACATAAAACGCTTTGGTTGTTTCGGCTTGTTCGCCTTTTTTCTTTAATTTTCCCTCGTTTTTTTAGCCTGGCTTTTTGCGCTTGAACGCTTCGCTTGTTTGCCAACTGCCTGGCGGACTCTTCAAGGCTCTCTACTATGCTGCGGCTGCTTGCTATTTTTTTTATATTTATTATATTTTTAACAAAGTACATGTGTGCGTTTATGTATGTGTGTGTGTGTGTGAGTGCCTGTTAAATTGCTTGTTTATGTTTGCCAGCACTGCGACGGCAAGGACTTGCACAGACTCCAGCAGGAGCAGCAGGAGCTGTAGTAGGAAGAACAGACGGCAATCACTTGAAAATACTCATATGATTTTGATTTGTTTTAATTTTTTGGGACTGGGCTGGATTGGCCACGCTGCCAGTGTCTGCTTGTTTACTTTTTTGTGTTAATGTTTTTGTTTGGGCTGTTGATTTTATTACGCAAAGTTGTTGTTGTTGTTGTTGTTGTTATTGTTGTTGTTGTTGTTGGTACTTGCTCACTTAACCAAAATGAATACATTTAATATTTAATGAGCATTATTTTTGGTGGCAAATTCACAAAAATTTGGTTGATATATGAACAAGCTAAGATTTTATGGACTTGTAGCTGGAATGTAGAAGGGGAATATAGATGATATATATAGCTAAAGCTGGATAAATATGTGCTGTGATTCTAGAATTTTCAATAAAAAATGGATTAAAGAATAGAAAATGTGTAAAGATCTCATTAGACTATATGAAATTCCTATTTTCGCACACAAAACTCTTTAGGCAGATTATAGATCAGAGATTCTACCTATAGCAGACAGTCATAGAAACAGTTCTATATCTGCTATATAGGACATCAATACTACCAAGTTTTCTTCTTCTCTCATCAAATCAAAAGTCCTGCCATGAATCAATTAACTGCAAATTACAACAAAAGTTAAATTTTAAGCATTTTCCATCGCCTTCACCCTCTGCCAACGTGATTCATTTACACCTGTCAGCTTCAGCCATAGCTCCAACTCAATCTCCTCTGGCTCTGCCGGCAATCGCCTTAACTGCATGCTATAATTATAATGCCAACATCAGCGTTAATTTACCTGCTTCTCCTCTCCTCCTCCTCTCCTGCCTGCCTGCCTGCCTGCCTGCCTGCCAGACTCGCTAATCCAGCTCGCCAAAGGCATGTCAAGCATTTAATTACTGGCCATCAGCAGAGCTTAAAAATGCTCCTGCTCCTGCTCCTGCTGCTGCTCCTGCTCCTGCTGCTGCTACTGATGCTGCTTCTACTGCTGTTTCCAACCCCTGCAAATCCACTTCGTTAAAATAATATTAAGCCAACGAAAGGATTCTTTTGCCAGGGAATTCATCAACCAACGCATAGCCGCATCAACTTCAGCCCCAGTCAGGCAGGGGTTGCCTTTTGCTTTTTCGAAATGTTACGCAAAAATATTTTCATTAAAATGTCAAAAATATCTGCAAATATTTTGCACTGGCACGGCTCAACTCCGGACCAACAGAAAAAAGGCTCGACCAAAGCAAAAATGGCAAATGAAAAAGGGATTCTATTTGTTTAAGCGAAACGTGCATTATGTCCAGGCCGGGATTCGTGCTCGGACTCGGACTCGGACTCGCACTGGCCAGGACGGAGACTACTGAAATTGTCGAGAGAGTCGTTAAATTGTTTTCATTATCCTTGTAAGCCGAAAGCTTGCCCTTACCAACAATTCTGCAGGTCTCTGCAACCTCTCTTTCCCCCTCTCTCTCTCTCTCTCTCTCACTATCTATCTGTCTCACTCTGTCATTTTTCTCTTAGGGCCTTGCCTGGCAATTAAAACCGCAATGCAAATGAGCTGTGCTTAATGCGTATATTGAGTGTATATATCTGTGTATTTGTGTGTGTGAGTGTGTGTGTGTGTGTGTGAGTGTACACACTGTCCTAATAGTTTGCGGTCCGTCGCATAGAAAAATTTAATTGCGCTGCTGGGGCACATTTTTTGCTGAAAAGCGCTTAGGCTGTCGGTTTGTTCAGGTCCTGCTCCTTCCTGTCCAAAAATATGCAAAACTTGTAATGGGTAAGAGAGGATATATGTTGTAAATATCTACGAGGGGCGTTTCAGACTTAATTGGATTACATGAGCATTGCGGGAATATATTTATACAAGACCCAAAAGTCTTACAAATGTGTGAAAAGTGATTTTCTAGCCTATTTTACCTCTCCCATAACTCCATTCCCCTAGAGAAACCAACTAATGCAGGAGTTCTTTAGCCTTTAGAGATTTTGATGAATCAAAGTTTCCTCCAAAAGTTATCAAAAGTTCGCCTCGCTGCGGTTTAATATAGCCAAATCTACCCAAACTTCTTCAAAGTGTCCACTCGATTGCTGATTTCTGATTCCTGAACGTTGCTTTTTAGTGAGAATCACTTACTTCTCAGACCTCCCTCGTATATGTAACCCCAAAAATAAACAAACAAATATCACATACGCATCCTGGCTAGACCCTGCCCTGCCCAGGCCAGCCGGGTTCTGGTTATTTCGTTTGCTCGCCGTGTTTCCGTTTCATTTGTAATTAATTAAATTACTTCCGCTTAAAGTGCGCTGCCAACATGGCGCAAACGGAGACAGAGACTGCTCCCAATCCCCAGCCCATGCACAATCCCAATCCCAATCCCAGCACCAACTCGTCGACTTCTCAATTACGTTTCAGTCATCATGATTCTTCCACCACATTCAAGCTTGCCTAGAATGTGCCTTTGCCTTTGCCTTCGCCTTCGCCTTCGCCGCGTCCTGTTCTGCTCTGTTCTGTTCTGTTCATCCCGTTCATTGCGAAGTAATTAAGAAGACATTTCACCCGGGCATCCTTTAATCTGTGCGTTTTATTTGCGGCATTGTTGGGCGCCCGTGCTGAGCTGAGCTGGGCTGGGCTGCTTCTACTTGTTTGCTCCATTGCCCAACGCACGGCTGCACTTTGTTTATTCCCCGTCAGGCGAGGCAACCTGCTTGCTGCTTGCTGTGGTGTCCCATGGCTGCCCATATCGAAGTTTTGCTTGTGTTTCGTGTTGATGATGATTCTCTTTGGTTGTGTTTAGTGGCGGCGACTTGGCGACTTTGCTGCTGCTGCCTCCATCCACTACTTGCTATCCTTATGTTTCGATCTCGTTCCTTGTGGCATGCCCGCTTTAATCTGTGTCCTTGCCAGTGAGCTGAACTGGTTGTTATTTCGTGCCCAGCGCACGCTTGATTAGTCGCTTAATGAGGTGTTGACTATGAACATCTAATGATTGCCAAAGTACAGAGCCTGCCATAGACCATACAAACACACGGACACATGCACTTGTGCCTTTGGCCAAATCGACTTTAAAGTTGTCTTTTAATTAAATTTAAGTCTACAGCTTGAATCTTGCCTAATGCCCAACCGTCTCTATATATCTTTTACAGCACATGAACGAGCAGCTAACACAGAAATAAATTCAATTTCGAACTGGAAGCGAGTATCATTGCGGGCTCAATGAAAAGTTTGGTTGCAGCAGAAACTATGTGAGTATTAATAGAAATGCATATTTAAACATATACAGGGTGTGCCATAAGCTCATGCAAGAAGGAATTTTGCTAAAAATTATACCAGGTTTTGAGTAAGAACATCAAATATGTGGGAGATTTTCAACTATTTGATTTTTAGCAAAATTTGTTGGCTAAAATATAAAATATTTTGAATAAATCTCAAAAAAAATATGGATTTAAGCTTGATAGTTTGAACGTTTGTAGTTTATCAAAGTGATAAACTATCTCGCAAATAAAGTCATAGCATTTACTATTAATGTCAGACCAATCAAAGAATATATGATCTACTTAGAGCAGACTATTTAAATTCAATCTTAACTTTGACATGTTTTAGATGAATTTGTCCCTCAGTAAACATTAAAGCATTTCTGTTCAATTGGAAATATCATAAGGATCTGTTTTTAATGACACTTATTGTTTAGTCAGGAAGTTTTCAATGCATATAAGGAAGCTTTTCCGACTATATATAGTATATATATTTTAAATCAGCATGATAAGGGGAGCCCGTCCGTCCGTTTGTTTCAACACAAAGATCTCAGAAGTCTTAAGAGCTACAAAGATGAAATTTTTACCTCATGTTTCTGCAGACTCGTCAAGTTTGAGTCTTAACCAGATCGGACAATAATATATAGCATATCATATAGCTCCCCTATAACCGATTGCTCGGAATGAACACTTAGGAGCATAACTTTTCTGTTTTTTATCCAAATCAAACTAAACTCGATTTGTAACATTTTGAATAAACCCTACGTCCACTGGAGAGATCTGATCAAGATCTAAATTGATCTAAAATCAAGATCAAGATTGGACAACTATTTCATATAGCTCCCATATAACCGATTGTTCCGGAATGAACACTTAGTAGTTTAACTTTTCTGTTTTTTATCCAAATCAAACCAAATTGAGCTTGCATTTATCCAAACTCCACACGTCTGCAGGTCTGATCTGATTAAGATCGGATGACTATATCATATAGCTACCATATACCACAATATGAACTTTGAACTCAGTTCATCAATCGGTTTTATTCCTCAAAATCCTCTTTGATTTAGATCTGATCTACTTGTCATTGATATTTTCCAAGATTTTCACATAAAGCCTTGGAGTTTCCCCTATAACTAGGCCTTTTCATATACAAAACAAAGTTCATAAATGAGAACAAATCCGTTTGCTTAAAATTTTCTTTCGATATTTCTCTAAAAACAAATCAAATCTACCCAAAATCAAGGAATTCTCTAAACTTTTTCTTAACTCAAGTGAATTCCTTTTCAGATTTCAGTTCTTAAGAAATTTGGCTTATCTCTAATCAACTCAAGCTAAAATCTACCAAATTTGAATGCAAAATGAAACTCTTGCAACACCCTGTATATCCTTAACACACTCAACTGCCAGTCGTTGCATTGAAAGTTTTGGCAGCAGCTTTAAAAAAAAAAAATTTGTTTGCAAAAAGCTTTTGCAAATTGAGTTCACTTTCAATATGAAATCGTATCGCATATTCACATGTTCTTCAATGCAATTGCTTTGCAGCAAAAACTTTGAAAAATAAAAACGAAAAACAACAATATTATTTTTAAATAACAACAATTTTTCCACTTTATATTTACATGAAATTTGGCCGAACAAAATATACAAAAATTCACAATTCCCACGCAAAATTGAACTGCAAACGCATTGAAATTGGCAATGAAAACAACAACAACAATTACAACAACTACAACATGTACAACAATTGGACTTGAATCATATGCAAAATTGGCAACTAATTGGCAAAAAACATGTTCAACTGTAAAATTGGCGAACAAAATTGTGCTAAAAAATGTTTGGCTTGTTTTCCCAACGAAATCAATAATGAATAAATGAAAATGCAAAAATATAAAAACAACCACAACAACAACAACACACACACATACAAACCCCAATTGAAATTGTGCAATCCAAAAACACTAAATAAAAACAACAACAACAACAACAACCCACGAACACCCACAAAATTCCACATCAATAACAACATCGTCATCATCATCATCATCATCATCCACATCATGTACAACCTGCGTATCCTGCTATTTATGCGCTTGCTAAATGTGACGTCATCGCCCTCTTGGACTTACCCTTAATCGCAATCACCACCACCACCACCACCCTCTTCCTGTTACCCCATTTCTGTCTGCATTTTTGTGGCTTCTTTGCCCATTTTCATATGCGTTTTTTGGTTTTCACTTTCTATGCTGCATTTAATGTGCCACCCCTGTGATATCCTGCGGCCGTATTACACCACAACTGCCCCTTCTCCTTCCTATGCTGTCTCCACCTATTTTGTTTATGCTTCACGCTTTCGATTTTGGTTTTTGCTTCACCTCGCCTTTTATTTTTTGCTGCCTTTTTTCGTTGCCAATTTCCGCTTGAATTAATTCTGCGTTTAAATCTGGGCAACATCGTCGTCCTCGTCGTCGTCGTTGTCGTCGTCGTCGACCCCCCAGCGCCCGGCTGCAGCTTGTTGAAGTAGCATACGACCCCTGCGGCTACAGCGCCAGCCCCCTTATGCCTGCTGCCACCGTGCTGGCCCCCCTCATACCCATTGGCCAAAAAATTTAATAAAGGCCACAGCTTTCGCGCTTTCCGAGCTCTGATTCTCTGCTGCTGACTCTGACTCTGGTGCTGTTTCGACTCCTGCTCTTAGTCCTGGCCAGCTTCGACTCCGGCTCCGGCTCTACACGCAGTGTGACAAAAGCCGCCCGCAGCGTTTTTATATGCGCACATAATTCAAAAACACTGCAAAAGTTAATACCCGCAAAGAGCCGCCGCCACAATGCTAACCAACAATAATTTGGATTACGACAAGAGCACCACAACAACAACAACAGCAACAACAACGACGACAACAATAGCAGCAACAGCAGCAACAATAGCAGCAGCCACAACAGCAACAACAATGCCCACCCTCAGCAGTAACAATAGCAACAGCAACAGCAACAGCCATAACAGCAACAACAGCAACAGCAATGGCAGCACCAGCAGCAGCAACAACTCATCGCCCACAGCGGACAACAGCAACAGCAACAGCAACTCGAATACGAGCTCGAATTCAAATGTGAATGCGAATTCCAATTCGAATGCCAATTCCAACTCATATTTCAATAGATTTGATAATCGCATTGCCGCCAATCTGGCAGCGGTCATAACCGGTGCACGCTTTCGTTCCTCCTCCTGCAGCAACAGTCGCCAGCAACAACAGCAACAGCAACAGCAATTGCAGCAGCAACAGCAACAGCAACAGCCATCACATGCGACAACAGCAGCAGCACGTCGCAGCAGTGTTACGAACAACCGTTTCACCCTGACGCAACACTATAATAGTCTGGCCACGCTGGCCAAGGGCAAGACCCAGTCGCAGTCGCAGTCCCAATCCACAACCGCGACGCCAGCATCGCCCGCCAATCTGGGACGTCGTCGCCCATTGCAGCTCTTCACGCATGCAAATCTCAACAAGTGAGTAGACTAGCGTGCATGGCTGCCCTGCTCTGCCCCCGCCCTCTATGCTTAAATCATGCTCATCCATAAGCACACTAAGACACTAAGGCTATGAGAATTAAATCTATACTTAATGAAATTCCCCACAAGCAATCAATTAATGGAACCTCTGTCTCCTTCACAGCTGCAATGAGAACGAAAAGGTGGTGGCCCAAACGCCCAGCTCTGATGAGGATAACTCGCCCACGGAGCTGAACAATTGCAAACGTTTGACGGACAAGCCACCGCTGGTAGGTATTGGTTATCATAGCAAGGCCTCTCCAACTCCTTTGATTGGGATTGGGCTGTTACTTTGACTTTGATAAGGGTGTGTCGTTTATTGGGTTTGGTTTCTCTTCGTGTTTTCTTGCCAAAATATTTCTTATATAAATTTCTTTGACGCTTGTTATGAATTATTGGCAAAAAAAAAGTATTCCCTGGGGGAACCCACCCTTTATATATATATAGATATATTTTTTTGGTAAGTGGTTGGCTTAGAGCCCTTGGAAAACTTTAAGCGACTTTGGCTAGAGTTAGGGTGGCCTCCCTCACTTTTTGCTAAAAACTTACACACCATTTGCTGGCTTTGTTTTTTCCTTTTTCATATACCCTATGCCAAAGGGTTTAGATAGTTTGGACATGAGGTTTGCCATACAAAGAAGTGCACAGGAGGGGCGTGATGGCATCAAAGACAGCAAAGTTTGCCATATTCACAGCTTTGTAGTTCTTGAAATTAGTCAAATTCTAAGGCAACAATGATCAGTTGTGGATCTTTCCTTCGTAACAGAAGTGAGCTACAATATCTGAGGCTTCTTTTTCATATAGTTTCCTAGGGAAATTATAATTTATATTTCAATAGTATTCTCTTTGATTTTCCAATGAAATTTCAGGCTATTAAGATCTATAAAAGTCTAAGATTGATACCCAATTGATATCCAATCAATCTAAGAATGATACCCAACCAATCTTAGACTCCTAGAGATCTTAGCAGCTTTAAATTAAGACTGTCTCAATCTGTCAATTCATCGATAGTGGAAAGCAAAACGGGATGTTTCTTAAAGCGAATTTGTAAGCCTAAGATCAACATAAGTATGGGAGAGTGCGTTTGCTGCCACTGTCATTGTCCTTGCTTAAAAAAGGCCAATTATGCTCACATGTTTTACTTCCAAAGATGAAAGAAGCCTATCCACATCTAATTTTTACAGAAATGACAATCAAACAATGGAAAAACCAAAGATGTTACTAATTTTATATGGTCGTCCACTAACCGCTTCACAATGATTGATCCTCAAAGCTACCAATGTGAATCATTATGGCTTAGAAGATACCTCAGTTAGCTGCGAGCATATTTACTAGTTCACTTTCGAGATAGCGCCTTCATAAGCATAACATGTGTTTGTCTTGTGATCAATCAATCAATTTGGTCTTAGTTTGGCACTTTCAATATGTCACTCTTCAGCCTTCTTCTCCTCAAGGGGTAGAGAAGAGCCCTAGCACAAGGATTAGACTGCTTCTCAAGCCAGTCAAAATGTGTTGTATCTGTTGAGTTTAGTTCATCTCCCACTTGTCTGACTCTCAGGTCCTTATGAAGATTGCTGTTGCTGTCTTATTTTGAACCTGTATTCTTCTAAGATGGGTTTTAGAACGGAATCCCCATATTGGTAGTCAAGGTGGACTCCAAGGTAGCCTTGCGTGTGCTTATGAGTGATCGAGGTGCCTAATATGGTTGGGGTTCTGCATGCTTTCTTTGCAGATTCTATGTACCATTGCAACAGATAGTCTCACACCACCTTTTGGCCCATATAGCCACGGCATCTGCCATTTCTTCCAGCTTGTTAACCGCCTCGCCAGGGGTTCTATGCCGTATCATCAGCATACGTATGCAATCAAAGGCACTAAATGACATATCAAGTTCATAGATGCCCCTCAGCCCACTCCATCATTTATAGTTCACTCATAAAGAGTATTAAACATTCGGCTTGGTCCATTATAGTTCTCCACAGATGCGTTTTTTGTTCTCCCCCATAACACGTAGACAAAACAGAAAAAAAGAAAAGGCGAAACTGTAGCTTAAGATGTGTGGCTCTGGATGCCTCTGCCTCTGCCTGCCGCCACATACTCGTAAGCAATGTTTATCAAATGTTTTTGCCATTCTTTGTCACGTGATGCGACCGACAGGAACTTTGCAATGCAAAACTTTAGCCTTTAGTCAGGCCAGACGCCGCCGACGACGACGACGACGATCACGATGATGACGATGAGTTTGACTTCGACTTGGACTTGGAGGCACGTTGTTTTCATAAATTTTACGCCTTAAATATTCATATACACACACACACAGACATATACATATATATATATATATATATATATAGATGCATAGATATAGAGAAGGCGACGGCAGCTGTGCGCAGTCAGTCGAGCATAGTCTATGCGATAAGTACGTGCGAGTTTATTCATATGCCAAAGACTTTCTTGTGTTCGCATCGCCTACATTGCGTATACGTTATGGGTTTGTCTTATTTATGGCAGCCATGCGACTTGGACGCATTATGGTGATTACATTTTCAACTAATGGCCGTAGTTCTAGTAAATGGGGCAAAAGTGCAGGCCAAGTCAAGTGAACTGAACTCAAGGCCGCCAACGTCACATGCCCCAAATGCTGCAAAAAGGCTGCAAATCAAATGCGAAGTTGAGAATGAAGCCGAATGGAAGAGGCATACATACGACAGACTCTTCGAAATTGAAAATGCTTAGAGCAAATCGAAAGCGAAAAGCAATCAGTTGGCTCTAATGGCAAGCCATAAATATTGGCAGCAAGCCCCAACACCACACCAATAGAGGCCCGCCCCTTCCTCTTAAGGAATGTCATGCAAAATGCTAGCCAAGGACAAAAGAGCCGCAAAACAAAGCACATATGGAGGCAACGAGGGCAGCTAGTTGTAGTTTGGGGTTTCATAGCTTTAAGATTCTCAAAGAAAATCACAATTTACTCATCACCTTTTACTCTAGAAAAGATTCTCCCGAATTCGGAAATAGAATACGAAAAGCAGTTCAAGATTTCATTCCCAAATTCAATCTCAAGTAAAGTTTTACAAAACCAGCAAAACAGAATCCCCGAAAACTCAAAAACTTCCCTCGTTTATGTTGGAAAAGGGTTTTTCCTTTTGGCTTCGCTTTGGTTTTGACATTTTTCATATGCTGCTGCTGCTGCTGCTGCTGCTGCTGTTTTTCTCCCTTTTCTTGTTGCCGCTGTTGCTGGCTTGTATCGCGCCCCTTGTTTTGTCAATAAATCAATTTTTGCTATAAACATTTTGCCAGCCGACAGCAAATAGCACGCATACGCCGCATGCTACCAGCAGGAGCAGTAAACATTGGTATTGGCATTGAGGTCGGCGCTTCCTTTTGTTTTGCATAGTTTTTCAATATTTATGCTGCCAGCTCCCTGCTGCTCCTGCTCCTGCTTGGGCCTGTCAATAACATCATTCAGTTGCAGGGTGCGGCTGAGACTTTAGCGCGATAAGCAAATTAATTTTTCGTCCTGGGTGGAGTTTCGGAGGTGGAGATGGCAAGCCAAACTGATCTGACCTGAGGTATGGGCAAGTTGGAGGCGTGTCGCTTCCCTAATTGTGCCCAACGGCAAGTTGCCAGAGCTCTGTGTCCCATGTCCAATGTCCTCTGTCCTAGTATGTCGTCTATCGTCTGCTTGGCTGCTGCTGGCTGATTCAATTTCAGATAAGCAAAATAAAGCAGCAGCCAACTTGCACATGCGACCCAACGGAGATTGAAACGACGAGCAGGCAAATACACCAAGCGTGAGTCGAGGCGAGGGCAGGGGCGCTGTGTGTGCTGTGGCATGTGCAGTGAAAGACAAATGCGCTGGCACATTATGCAGTTGCAGCTCATGGACGCAAGCCACCCGCATAACAAGACCAATGCCAACCCACTCTCCCTACAACATTGTCGGAAATGATGGGCTGTCTGTCAGGGTCAGGGAGCTGCGCTACACAGAAAATGTAAACTTTTCCAGAAAATGTGGACCGTATTGCTATTATGGATCTTATCAGAATGATAATTAAGAATCTTCTCTTGCTGATAGTCCTTTCACAGCTATGGTAGTCTGTTCATATCCTATTAGTTGCCGAATTCGATTTGAGAAATCATCAATTCGTCGCATTTCTAAGCCATTTCATATAATTTAATGAACTTTATATTAAATATCAGAAAAAGATAAACAAATTTATATATGAATATCCGTTAAATATAAATATTTCAATATAATTTTCTCTGTGTATCTAATGTCGCCCCTCCCTGCGCCCCATTTTGGCTGGCGTTGATGCATCTATGCTGTTGACTTGGCGCCGCTAAATGTTTGTTTAGCAACTGCAACTGCAGCTGCGACCAGCGTTAGAAAGAGACAGCTGGCACCGTTTAAACGTGGCTGACATTGAGCGACAGGCAACTGTTTCAACAGCAGCAACTCCATGCAGCAGCCACATGTTGTGGCCTCAGCCTGGGCTCGCCCCTGCACTTCGCATATCATGGCTCTAAATATTTTTTGGCTCAAATGCCATAAATAATATTTGTGGGCCACACACAAACACACAGGCACACCCACTGCAGCCACGCCCACACAACCGACACGTCGGGCATGTTTGATTTAAACTTGACTGACTTTTGCTCCTACCAATCCAATGTTTCTGTTTCCGCCTTATCCTGGCCAAGCCAGTTTATTAAATTTGCATAAAATGTTGAGCATTTTGCGGCAAATGCTTTTCGGCTACATTTGTTGCGCACGTGCGGCCTATTTAGATTATGGTCCGTAGTCCGTAGACCATGGTCCAAGGCCAACTGCCGGGTAGTGGCAACAGCTGCTGCTAATGCTTGGCCGACTGGCAGTTCATTAAAGCAGCTAGGAGCAGCCCCAAAAAACAAGGCAATTAGTGTATGTCGCATGCCTTGTTTATGGCTAAGAAAAAATGTAAAATATGAGGCAGCAGTTGAAATGCGAAACATGACATCATAATCAAAATGAAATTCCCTGACAAAATATCAACGCATGCGAGAGGAGTCTGAGACGTTAACAACTTAGACAGGACAATAAATCTGTAGAGTGCAGTCAGATGTTCTTTTGATGCAGATGGTTGGGGGTGAATAAGATTCCTTACCAATTGATCCATATTCTCCAAACTTAGCAGAAAGACTTGCTGGACGGAGGCGGTGGGCAGTGGAAGATGCTATTTATATATGAACTGATCATAAGCCAGCAGACCACAAACCAAGAAACCTGTGAAAACTTTAGCCAACAAACTTAGAAACTGAGAAAATGAAGCACTGAAATTGATCAAACGAAACAAGAGGTTGGAAAACTTTAGCTTCTTCGAGTTTTGCTAAAAGAAACTTTAACTATCATAAACTGGTCCTTTGATGGATCTGTTTGTCAGCATTGTACCTCTCTAATACCTCTTTAAGCTTCCGCAAATGCTAAGATTCTAAGCATCTCAACAAGGTTTATCATAAAAATGCAAAGCAGGACAACATTTGGGATTCTAAAGAAGATTTTGTAAATAAAATTTACCTTAAAACGTGACGTTACTTCTTAGACGCCCCTCGTTATAACAACTATGTCGCAGAATAGGCGGGTATAAACATCCGAAACCCATCATAAGCAAACTCCAGAACTTGTGTGTTCCTCAAAAATGTACTCACCAGCATATATTTATCGAATCAGTGTGCAATGCGCCGTGAAATATGCAAACAATGTGCCTAGCTGTAAGCAGAGCCTAAAAGTATGCAGAGCTTTGCTTTTCACTGTTAAATTATGCAGCAATGTGCAAACAATTGATGTCAGTACTGTTCGCCCAGGTATCTTCCTACATCTCTTTCTCTATCTCTCTCCCTATCTCTTTCACTTTAACCGCCTGCTCATTGTCAATGTCGCCTTAAATAATGCCACACGTACACACGCACACTCAGACACCGGCTCCTACATAGCTGCAGACTGCAGTCTACTTTTTGGGGCAGACAGCCACAGCCCTGCCATTATGCCAGGCGAGACTTTTTCAAAGCCACTGACCTCGAAAACGCCGGCTATTCTACGACTACGACTACACCAGGCTGCGTTGGCAACATGATCTCAACATGGCTGCCGCACAAGTGCATCTGAATTATCGCCGGCCGGCTGTGTGCTCTCCTACATCTTTGCGCTTGCTTTCTTCCATTCATTTCGTCCGACTGTTCCTGCGGCACATTTCCGCCGTTTCCTGCCCGCATTTGCTACATTTGCAGCGGCCGTTGCATGGCTTGCATTGTCGGGTCTGTGCCAGGAGTCCCAGTTCCAGGCTCAAATTTATGCGCCTTTCATGCTCTTACTTTTCTATTTCACTGCTACTCGTTTGGGTAATTCCTAGTCCAAGCATCCGCTTCCTGTTCAAGTGCAGCCCAAAAAAAAACGAAAAACGAAAAAAGAAAAGTTTCCACTGCCCTTGGGTTGCGCATTTTGCCGGCATTTTTTGTCTCGTTGCGGTTTTTGGTAATAAATTCTTTGGGGTTTCTTTTTTTCATGTCTATGGCTGCGGGGCACGCCCCCGGCAGCGTCTGGGTCTGTGCCTGTGTGCGGGCTTACAAGGTGTTTAAATTGTAGTTAATTTTGTTGCCGCTTCAATGAGCCGCCCGCACCCCTAACTAGCCAATCCCTTTGGGGCTTACTTCGACAAGTGTTAAATCTTAAAGCTCCGTTCTGTTCTGTTCTGTTCTGGTCCAACTTCAACTGACAGGTCAAGCGTCTAACCATGGGTCTGTTGCGCCACAACGAGGAGTCACGCCCACTGGTGAGCCATGCCACGCCTTCGCCGGGCATTGCCATCAGGCAGTTGAAGGGCGAGGACAGCCAGCCGGTCTACTCGAATGGCTACATCAATGAGGACTCGTATATTGACAGCAAATTTGGTGACTCCTGCCGCCAATCTCTGACCGCCATACCGATGCTGGACAACATGAATCTCAACGAAAACAACAGCGAGTTTAACCTGAAGAAGCGTTATCTACGCGAGACCAGCAGCGGTAGGTCCTTGGGCAACTTAACTGAGCTGCACTTATGTGTTCGATCTACTCTTAAAGCCAATTCCAGTCCCAAGATCTTTGCTAATCGGTTGAGAATTAATAATGCCAGCACTGCTGGCAACCAGCGTAGCAACAGTCTGGCCAACACCTTTTCGAATGATGATGAGGAGGACGATGCGGAGCTTAAGGAGGCCTGCTGGTATCAGGCGGGAATCTCACGTGACATTGCCATCGAGGTGTTGCAGAGCAAGAGTCCCGGCGCCTTTCTAGTGCGCAAGAGCAGCTCCAAGCCAGGCTGCTATGCCTTGACGTTACGGGTTCCCTCGCCACCCGGGCCCAAGATAGCCAACTATATTATCTTGCGTTCTCCGCGTGGCTATAAGATCAAGGTAAGAATTTCTAAGTTCTAGACTGAGAGTAGATATAAACTTGAGAGATAAACTTTGTAGGGCTTCCGCAAGGAGTTCTCCAGCCTCAAGGCGCTGATCACCCACCATTCGGTTATGCCGGAACTATTGCCCGTACCCCTGGCAATGCCGCGGCCCACCAACATGTCCTCCTCACGCCGCAATCTGGATGACTTTGACACGTACGATTCGCTGCAAATGCTGCTCAAGTATTTGCGAGCCAAGAACCTGGAGACGGAGCAGTAGTGCACGCATGCGGTGCAGATATCGTCGTTCTATAAACTATTATAACTTATAGCACAAAATTGCATTTAAGTTTGGCTTGAATATTATTCATAATACCAAGAAAATGTGATACTCTATGAAAAGAAGAAAAAACACACACACACACACAAAACAACTGCAAATGAAACGCCTAGCTGATAAATGGTGAAAGTATTTCTAGTTTAGTTTTCATTTTTGTTCTTAGTTCGAATGAAGAGGATTGGTTGAATGTCAAAGATTGGGCAGTGTGAAAATGTTAGAGGAAAGGCGCTTGAGTAAATTTTTGCGGTGTCTAAATGTATTCAAACTCGACTTAAACGATTTCCACTACAACATTTTCATCTGCACGAACAAAATCATAACAAAAATATATTAAACGAAAATGTCTATGTTAAATGTTGTTGCTAATTCAATTGTTAAGCATAAATAAATGTACTAATTAAATGCATATTTTAAATTAAGCAGAAACCAAAAATGAAATTCAAAACAAACCAACAAAAAATCAACCTAAATATGTAAATAATTCAGTACCGTACTATATAATTGAGTAAATAAAGTTGTTTAATGTATATAAAATCAAATAAAATATAACAAAACCAAAATGCATTATTGCTCCAGCAGTTGGTCGCAGTTTTAATACGCTTCAGCATGTGTCTATGGCTATGAGTGGGGTCAAAGGTTGTGCAATTTCTAAAATATAGAGGGGTTAGCTTACGTTAGAGTAAGCGGGTTATGTTGGTTTTATAGTTTGAGTTCATAGAAAGGATGATTAAAAGTTTTGCGAATGTTATGAAATGTGCGATAGAAGCCTTTAGGGATAAAAACGAAGTAATTGTTTGGCTTAATAGTTGAATTTCGTGAGTTGGTGGAGTTTTTGGAATATATGATGAGATGAAATATGGTGAAAATGTATGAGAGGTAATACTTACGTTCTTGAGGAAGCAACCCAATTCCACAAGGCGAGATAAATGTGAATTATCAGACAATTTTCGCTGCCTTGGATTGATCATTCAATTGTTATTCAAGAGCTATCAATATATGCATGACTCAAAAAGCACCACCCGCTGTATCTGCCTCACCGTGGACGCTGAACTCCCCTCATCCCCTCACCAACTCCCACCTCACCTCCTCACCTACTTATCACCCCTCCTCAACAACTCGACACAAGTTAATGTACTGTAATTGTTAATGTAAAAAGCCATACAATATACTGATTGTCCACATAAAAGGACAGATTGCATATAAAGAAACCTGCCAAAAAAAAAATACATATATGGAGGAAAGGGATACCTAACAGTGAGAAGAAGATGCCACATAATCTACAGAGACCAAATTTACCTATACTGATACTGAATGATGACTTTTCCTCTTGGTGTAATTTCTCAGAATTTGTACATTTTGAACTCGTATTTTAAGACAATATGAGCGTTACGATAAAAAGCCAACAATCCCTTGAAGAAACGATATTGAGCGGTCTTCTTTATATAGCCTATTTGTTTCTTATAACTAACGATTGACATGGATTTTAAATCATCCTTTTATACAAAAATAGCCAGCTCGGCGTGCGTCGGGACGTGTCCTCCTGTTTATCTGTGTTCGCTGTTGTGCTATGATATCAATGTTTATTCGTCTATCGATAATTTTATGTGGATAAAAAGATATCGAAGTACATGTATCGATAAGTCAATATAATAATGTACATATATAGAAAACGCATTATATCGATATAAATAAATCGCAATATGTCATATGCATATATCGATAACCTAATGTATTGATATACATATAGCCCAATATATCGATAAACATATTGGTGCATATCAAAAATACAATATATCGATATAAATAAATCTCAATATTTCATATATCAATATATCAAAATATATTTATCGATAACTTAATATATTGAAATAATATATTAATATATTGATGTACATATATCGAAAACTCAGAATATAAATAAATTTCAATATATCATATGTCTATATAGATAACTCAATATATCGAAAACATATATCGACAATATAATATATTCATATACAGACGACCTTAGCCCAGTGTATCGATATGGTATCGATATATAATTATCGATATCTTAATATATTGAAGATAATTATCGACAACTCCATATATCGTTATTTATATATCGGCAACTCTAATAGGTGAACATATATCGATACCTAAATAAATACATCGATAACTCAATATATAGATATACATATATCGATAAGTAAATATATTGATATACATGTGGTGATAGCCAAATATGTCGATAAACATTACCAACGACTTCATATATCGATATCTATGTAACGATATCTTAATATATTGATGCAAATTACCGGCAACTCACTATATATCGTTATTTATATATCGGTAGCTCTAATAAGTATACTTTTATATGTATGTATCGATATTCCCCTATTCAATGTTAGTCTACTGTAAAAATTCATTGCAATGGGTGCAAATATATGATGAATTTTTATTATCACCTATATGAGAGAGCCCTTGAACTTCCACTGGTCGGTATTAGTATACAGTAAAAATTTCATATCGATCATAAATATCTAATAATTTAGGCGCTTATAAAGGGCAGAGAGACATTCATTTATATATATATATATATATACAATGCAGCATGAATGAGGAAGGACAAGACTCTTGTAAGACCCTGAATTTTATTATTACACATTCTTATACAAATATAGATTCTCCATTGTGATACATGATGAGGCAAATTTACAAATCTTAGGACCATATTCTGTCATCCATTTGTGTAGGGCATCCCAAATTGGTAACAATAAACCATTTTGCTTTACCTTTATGCAAATTTGTGGATGACAGCTGCACACTCAAATAAATTTTCACACGTTAATTATGTTATGGTTCATTTTAAATATATCATTTTATATACACACACATATATAATTTGCACAAACACATATTTAAGTGCAACAGAATTTAATATTTATTATGGCACTGGCCTGATTTTCGATTGGACTTTAAAAGTTGTTTGCAATTTATGGCTTATTTTATAATCTCATTCGGTTCTCTCACTTTTTGCTCTCACTGCTGCTGCACTTTAAGCCACGAAATTTGTTGAAATTGTTGTTGTTGCTGTTGTTGTTGTTGTGGTTGTTGGCCTAATCACCATCATTATGCAATTTTAATTTGTTCAAGTTTTAATAGAAAAAAGGATCAAAAGCTGGCAAAATCAAAGTCTGGCCAGCCACGTAATCCTCCTTTTAATTGCAGCTTGTTGGAACACTTTTTTGTTGCCAACAGGAAATCTTTTCACTGGCTGCCCCAGGGCGAAAAGTTTTCTGTCCAGCAGCAGAGTTTTCTTTTCATTTTCTTTGTTGCTGTCAAAGTGTTGGCTACTGTTGCCGTGCCTTTTTTTCCTGGAGTTTCATACTTTTTGGGAACTTTTGCTTTGTGGCAATTATCGGCTTGGCTACACACGAATGCGTGCGTAAATAAAATAAAATCATTTAAATAATTGGCAAATTGTCCTGGGAGCAGAAAGAGCCCAAAAGAAGATTTCTGGGAAAAATAAAAAGTTTTTCCTTTTGCTTTTCGCTTTGTTTGTCATTTGTGTTGTGTTGGCGGAGTGACGGCCTGCTGTCATTCACTTGTGATGTTTTTGACAATTTCCCATTAAATATTTAATAAGCCAAAGTGGCCTGCCAACAGCGAGGCAACAAAGACAACAACAAACAAACAACGAACAACCAAAAATAACAGCAGACGGCAGACGGCAGCGCAAATGTCGAAAATCAATTATAAGGCATTGCCTACTTTTGGGGTGAGCGGACGGACTTCAATGCCGGCTTATAATTCTTAAGTGGTTTATATGCATTTGTGTATATGTATATGTGGATATGTCTGTGTGTGCGTTCATTCATTTGCCATACTCAAAGTTTTTAATTGAACTTTCACAAAGCCACGCGTTGCCATTTACTTAATGAGCTTTATTTACTTTCATGATCGATTATTCGTATGAAAAAAGCAGAGAAAATGCGAAAGATTAATGGAAAGGTGATGTCAGGCAGCCGAAGCTTAGATGCACTTATATAAACATGTAAGAAGGGTGTGACGTGAAGGCAGGGGATGGTTTTCCCTATAAGAAAACAAATATTTTTAATTGGATTTGGTATTTGCTCGAGGTTCCGGCAAGGCTTTAAAAAATGCAGAAGTTATTCAGATCTAACCTCTTGGTTGGACTTCCTTAAGGTGTTCCTCTTAAGGAAGTTTGCAAAGCATAGAATTAGGCCTTTCCGACTGTATAAAGTATATATATTCTTGATCAGCATGACGATTCCCAAATCAATTTAAGTATGTCCGTCTGTTCGTCCGTCTGTTTCATTCACTTTCAAAAGAAAGATCTCAGAAGTCTCAAAAGCTACAGAGCTGAAGTTCTTACCAGATGCTTCTTTTGTGTGCAGGCTGGTCAAATTCGAGTTCTGTCCAGATCGGACAACTATATCACATAGCTAGCATATAACCGATTGATCCGGAACGAACACTTAGGAGCATAACTTTTCTGTTTTTCATTCAAATCAAACCAAATTCTGGTTTTATCCATTCAAGGACTCCCTACGTTCGTTGGTCTGATCTGGTCAAGATCGGATAGCTATATCATATAGCTACCATATAACCGATGAAGACTTAGTAGCTTGTATTCCTTATATTCAATGTAGCCACACTCTCACAGACCAGATTTGATCTATATCGGATATATCTTTGCAATGTAAATGGTAAATAAGCTTCGGCAAGCCGAAACTGTCCTTCATTTCTGGTCTTATATATTCTCTGATCTTTCTAAATTGTATGAAGTTATTGCTTAAAGAGTTCGGTTTAGATATTAGCTGAGGGAATGACTATATATGTGCGACCTAATTTAATTGTCAAGGTATATAGAAGCTGTTTTCAGGATCGAATCAAGGCCACTTAACATTTTTAAGGTTTTAAACGTTTAAGTTTTGATGCTTTTCAAGAAACAAACTTCTCCTACTCCCACTCATACATACATCATTCATACATTCTTACATCATCCATACATACTTAGATGCCTTCACAATTCCATCCACATAATGAAAATACCCTTCCCGTTAGAGTATAATGAATTTCCAAATGAAAAGTAAAACCAAAAGCTGAGCTGGATCTGATTGCGCGTCTGAATCTCTGGCCATTCTCTGGCCCGCTGGATGGGTTCGTCTGCCTGCTTGTCTGATTGTCAGCCCTGGGGCAAGTGCAACGTCGTCATATTTGTTTTATTTACGAACATTCTCTACTTTTCGCTTTTCATTTGTCGCATTTCTTTGTTTCCCATCCTCCGAACTTTCAGCTTCAACTGCACAATGGCTGAAATTATTGCCCGCTTATTTGCGCTGCATTTTCTTCATTTGTCAGCCAGCAGTCGTCCGCCGTTGCCGTCAACGCCTTTTGTTATGGAATTTCAGAAATTTTTCGCTAGATTTTTCCACATTCTAACTTTTTCATTAGACTAATTAAATATGTTTGATTGTGTTTGTGGATTTGCTTGAGTGCGTGTTTTTAACTGTCTTGAAAGTTCTCTTTTGCTTCTTTGCTTCTTTGTTTGTTTGTCTGTGAGGTGAACATGGCGTATGAACAATGACTGCAAGATAAACGCCAACTTGTATTACTTTTTTAAACAATAATAGATCTAAGAGCCTAGAGCTATGCATTAGCGTATGATATAAGTAAGTTAGGTTTCCCAACTGGCTGGCATTCGCTGCCAAAAGTTGTTAGCCTTTCTGCACCACACCAGAGCCATGACAACTTTATAGTGCCTATAACAGGCTTAAGTGCAACAGGAAAAACCACTGTGCTAGCTAGTCAGTCAGTTGCTAAGCTTTACTTTTATTCTCAGCTACAAAATGTAAACTTTTCCCTCTCTCTCTCTCTCTCTCTGTCTCTGTTTCTTTTTCACACAAAAAAAAAGAAGAGGAGAAATATTGCATATTTCGAGGCGTTGTCTGTGCTGACATTAAGCGACAACTTGGAGTGCTGCTTTGAGCACGGAGCCTGTCATTAAAACTACAACAATGGCGACAACGAAGTAGCTGCTTAAGAGACGAACGAACGAACAGAAAAAATTAGAGAAAACAATAAAAAGCAGCAAGTTTTTTGTATCCTTGTTGGCAGCCATGTTAAGGAAGTTTGGCAAAGGATATGCTTAAGCTTAAGTGGCAGTAACAGTTTTCAATGCAAATATTCTCTGCCAAGAAATGCTAATCTTGCCCAGCATTTTGGCAGTTGAACGCATTAAGGAGAGCTTAAAGTGCCAGAGTTGAATTGAGGCAAACAAAAAAACAGTAGTACACTGAGAAAAAATGTGTATTGTGAGGGAAATATTAACATCAGCCAGTTTCTAAGTTCGATTTTCTACCATATTCGGATACAAAATTTATACATATTCAGTCAACATAATCTGATCCTTTTCTTTTATAAAACATTTCCTTGTCCCTAATTTATTTTGGTGCTGGAAGCCTTAAAGCCTGTCAATGCCAACAATTGACAATCTGGTCGAAATGCCAACTGACTGTTGTTGATTCCCAGCTGACACGCTCAATTACAAAACTGCAATGGGAGTGCGCTGGGGCTGGGGCAGAGCTGGGCGATTATGGCTGGCTGGACAATAGGACACCTCATTAATTTGCCAGACTGAGGCTGTCGCGGCTGCAGCAATAACAATAACAGCTATGTTGGCTATTTGGCTCATTGACTGCCTGATTTTATGGCTGCAACTCAATGCAGGCCCAGAGATTCAATGGGCCGCCAATGCCGGGCAACGTCTCCTCATGTCCAAAATCAACATCAACATTGATCCAGCAGCAGTTTGCATTGCAGTTGTGTTCCCTTTGCTGCTGCTGCCCCTTCTCCTCCCTGCTGCTGTTATTCCTCTCTCTGCTGCTGTTTCATTGCCAAATATGTTTTTGTGGCATTTTTGGACCAATTGGCAGAGCTTGCCACCATGCCCAGGGCCAATTGAATGCAGCAGACGTGAACGTGGCCAAGGCCCAGGCGCATGCTGATTATGCCGCAATGTTTGCCCGGCCAACAGAGCTGGCCCACGCCATCCTGCCGGCTCTCTGTCGGCTGTGTTTACTTGTTTGTCTAACCCAAATTGCATGCTATTGACCAGAATTTCAGCATTTCCATTTACCATTGCCATTAACTTATCCATGACGGCTACTGACGATGCTTCTTCTTGAACTGTTGCAACTATTTGAAAAACACAGCCAACCACACCCTCCCCCCTTCGATAAACTATAAGTATCAAAATAAAACAAAAAACGAGCACGACTGCTAACAAAACATGAGGCAAATAAATGGCAAAAGCATTTCTGTAAAACATTTTCATGCTTTGACACTCAGCTGCATGGAAGTGGGGGGAGGGGAGGGGGAGACTATATTGAACAAAAAATACATATTTATACATGTTTATTTAGCCATACAGAGGCGTAGGCAGGGGGACTTAAGAAGAAATTTTTTCGAAACTTAGAAAAACCTCTGAGATTTTTGAAAATATTACGCATACGAAGTGTGATACTGCCAATTGTACTAGAAGTGTGGTACCTCAAACCTGAATCTGTGCCTATCTGAATCAAAAATAGTTTATATATTTAGCTCACTTGGAATGGCAATCCAGACAACATGTTGTATGTGTAATATACCTCAAATTATTTGGAATATCAGGTCTTATATTGCTTTTTTTACCCTTGGTGAACACTGAAACTGGTGTAAAGATCAGCAACTTTTAACACAAACGACCATTCGCTGTATTATTCATAGAACAAACTTCTTGTAGAACAAACTTCTTTATAAGAATACAAACAGAACCCAAACTATGATAAATTTCTTAGATATTCCTTTGAAATAGATAACTATGCCTGAGCTAAATTTATAACTTTAAATTTCAACATTTTCCTGGCAAATATAGCCTCAAGTTTCTAATACTAAGAGTTAGCTTAAATCAATTTGATCAAAAGTCATGCATTTATTTGCCACTATCTGATCTAGATTGTATTTATTACAGGCTCGGCGAACATTAACATAGAGGAAGCCAACTACGGGTATGTACAATCCGGCACATGCTCAGCATGCAGCATTAATGCACCACAGTTGCTAATGCAACACAACAGCAACAACAACAACAGCAACAGCAACAACAACTTAAAAAGGAAAGCTTTGCCAAGCGGTGGAAGGGAAAAGCAACAATAGCATTTACTACTGCTGCCTTCTTAGCAGCCACACATCATGGCGGTGGCTGGAACATGCTAGTGACATAAATACAAATAATGTGCTATGTTTTTAGGGTTGTGTTGGCTGCTGATCCATCTCCTCCATAGACTGCAGTTGCTGTTGTCTCATGGTGCTGTTCTGGTTAAGAGATTGCGTGCGATGCTGTGTGGTCACCGTACTGCCACATCCATATGGATTTTCCTGGGCATCTCGGGGCCGCGATCGAACTCCATGGGCGAGAGCACACACTCGTAGGCGCGTGGCAAACAACAGGAGCGACCTGTAGGAAAGAGTTCTGTTGGCTAAATGTTGGAAACAAATGTGAGTCCACAAAACTCCCTGCTACTATTGCATGGTTGTGTTGCTGACTTACTGCTGCAGTATTTATTTACATTACATTTTATGCCTACTATTGAGGATATACTTTGAACCTCCATGATCGTCTAACTATGTGTCACTAATTCACCAAGATAGACCTCAACTGATCTTTCCTCATGGAAAGTTCTATGAAATTTCATTAGTATTCTATGATAATATGGCTTTCCTAAAAGAAGAACTTCTGCCAAGGTCTTCTCTCTAACAATCATTTTACTGCTTAAAATTGAAAACTTGAAAAACTGCTTGCAGTTGTGATACTCCTTCACTGCCATCACTAGATGTATTCTTCTTATCCAGCGGCTCTTGCTTTGACATACATATAGAAGCATAGACAAAGTAGCACACACATACATACCTACCTCTCTATATGTACTAACAGTTCATAGAGAAAGAGGATGGAGGCATTCATTTTTGCTTTTTCGCCATTGTTGCAGCTGCTGTTGGCGTGGCATGGCCCATTATTGTTCTTGCTGCTGCTGCTGACAACATACAATACATACATACATACATGCATTCTTACGTGCATACATGTACATACATATATATATATATATATATTTATATATAAGTAGTATATGCTCACATGCCGCTGGCCTGGCTTTTTGTTTAATTCGTTTTTCTATTGTTCGCCGGCTAGAACTTTAGTCCAAAAGGCTTTGGCAACATTGTGAAAATGCGAAAATGCCTGAATGTGAATGTGAATGTGAATATGAATGTGAGAGTGTGTTAGCATACCTCACTGCGACTCTTCATGCAAATTTTTCCAGGCACATAAAAGCTGAAAGCGACATTATTGAATATGCGTTGTCGTTGCATGTCCCATTGTTGCCACCTCACACAGGCTTGACACACAGACAGGGCCAAAAAGCTAGCAGCTTAGCGCCCTACTCACTTCTTGATTAAATTCACACAGATATTAACCACAAACGGCGAGTCTTACAGACAAATTGCCAGAGGAATTAAACTAACAGAAAATCTCCACTTTAGACGTTAAGTTTCAGAGATTGATGGCAGACATGGGCGGAGCTATACTTAAAGAAAACTTTAGCTAGGAGCATTTACCCCTCATACCATCGTCCAGGCTGGAAGTGACTCTTTCTGCTGCTGCTGCTGCTGCTATTGCTCCTTCTGCCTGCCTCCTCAACTCTTCATTTCTTTAGCTTATTTATGTTTCGCTGGCGTTTTGTTTGCCGCTTGGCTAATAAATTAACAGATTTACCTCTGGCCCAATGGCAAACCAATAGCCATTTATCGCAGAGCCAAAGTAAGGCACGTACTCTAACAGTTACCCTGGTTGGCTCCTATACAAACCAGGACAAAATTCCGTGCATGGGGTGGCCAAGTGATTCCAAATGTGCGCACCTTATCGCCGGCTTAAGCGACACGCACTGGTAAAAGGCAAAGGCAAAGGCAGAGGCAGAGGCAGAGACAGAGGCAGCCAGGTTAGGATAGGATAGGAATCGGGACAGTGCAGGGATTTGGCAATAGTTGACTAACGAGGCGACAATAAAAATGGCCCTGGCAATTGGCACATTGCGGTGGCAAGTTAAAACGAAATACGCTTTTAAGTTATGACCCAGCAAGGGGCTAGCAAGGGGTTGACTTTAAGAATATTAAAGCCAAACATTTATTGTGGAAAAATATCAGCCAAATATATCCACACAAAGTATTTAGTTATTCTTCAATTAAAGTTAAAGCAACTCCTCCCAAATGGCTTCCAAATTGAAAAGCAAACCAAGGGGAATCTCGTGTCCAGGTGTAAGCAACAAGCGGTTCAAACAAAAGATGTATTTTCGTTGCGTGCAGCTTAAGATTGGCATTGGCATGGGGCAAGCATGCCCAATGGGTTGTGCTGGCGGAAATGCTTGCCAAGATTTATCGTGCGTCCATTACAAGCGGAAATTAAGCGCGGCAGGTCGCCACAGCACAGCACAGGACAGCTCTGCCAAAGCGAGCGTGCGTGAAAGCGTTTTACCGGCATGAGACATGGTCCGAGGTTCGAGAAATTCCAACTCTCCAAAGCAAAGCAAAGCAAAGCAATTGCTATGGCTATTGCTATTGTTTTGCCCGAAAACGTCGACTCGGACATTCCAGTCACGTGGCACGCAACGACAACTTGGGATTTGTTAAGTGGTGCGCGGCATTTTCATGTGCGGCATGTTTAGCGCCCCGCTACATACACTCTCTTACCTTAACCAAATCCAAATCCAAGGACAGGGATAGGTATATAACTATGCATGTATTTTCATTTTTGTAAAGTCTGATAATGTTGTTGCGCTTTCAAGGGACAGAGGGGTATATTAGGTTGTGGGTAATGTCCGTTAGTTCAAAGGACATTTTGTTTAATAGGTTATGTTAAGCTTCCTGGTGCTGTACACCCAAATTACAGAGGATGAGATATTAGATATGATCAGCCATAGGGCAATCACAACCATGCGACTCATCTTCACACTGTAGCTCCTTTGAGGTATTTCAAATCTGTGGGAAATGACCAAATAGAGGACAAAGGCGGGACATATGCTGCCAAGACAAAAATGATCCACTCAGCCTCTGTTTGCAAAACCAAATCCATATTCTCCTCTTCAAAATGTGAAAAGCCACAGAAAAGGTTCCTAAAGATAACACTTTAATGATCATAATAATTTCTTCATATTTGTAGATCTTTGAGTTATTGAAAGGCATGAAAAGTCCTCAAAAAACTAATGATTTGACAGGTCTTTTATAAGCTTCGTTTTAGGCCACTTTCATTCAGCAGGAATCACAGTATCTTACTTTCGAGCACTCTTTACCTTTCTACACATCCTCTTTTCTCTTTTTTTTTGGCTATGTCATCGCCGTCACGTGTCTTGGACGTTTTGCACATAACTTGTTTCAGCATTTATTGCCAACTTCCTTTTGCATGCTCAACCGCGGGCTGACTACCTGTGCACCCCTCATTCATTCATTCATTCATTCATTCATTCATTCAGTCATTCTATCATTCATTTTGCTATGTTATGCTTCTGGCCACAACTTAGAGGTAGACACCTGCTGGTTAACTTGAGCTTACCGCTGCTGTTGCTGCTCTTGCCGCTGCTCCTTTTGCTTAGTCGTCGGCGGCTACTCCTCCTACGCTATCAGTCGAACAATCACTCAGGCATGGCTGATTCGATTTTCCAATGTGTACTCGTAGCTTCTGCCAGTTCGCTTTTAGTGATTGAAATCGCACATTTTAAGTGAAAAAAGCGCACACAGAAGTGCACTCAATCATTCGTCACGTGATTCGTCGAGTGCCATGTGGGCTAGATGGGGTGCGGGTATGGGTATGGGTGTGGGTGTGGATATCCCTCTGCCTTGTCCTGCTGCTGCTGGCTCTGGAGCTCTGGCAATTGTGCAAATGTTTTTCTTAGTTGGACATCAAAGTGGAAAGTGTTGGAGCGCGTCTGTGACTGTGGCTGTGTTTATATAAAAGATTACGTCATTGACAGACGGCACAGAGAGCAATATTAACAGCAGCTGAAGAACAGCTGCATAGAAGCGGAAGCGGAAGAGAAATACACTCAGAGAAATGTTTGAAGAAAAATGTTAAAAATATGGTGGAAGTCAAGGATATTTGTTGCAGAACTTAAGGTAAGTTTGTATATCCTTGAATCTCATTTCAAGAATCATTTCATCATTTCATAAGAAAATCAATCTCAAAATGAGAATACTTTTGAATAATATCAAGACGGGGTTATCCTAACTGCAGTTTGGACTAGTTTTAACAAATTTCTTTGAGATAATCTTGAGAATGCTTTCAGTTCATTTAGAGACCATATTTTCTCTGTCAATGAAAAGCGAACAGCAAAATCATGGAAATTCACTTACTTTTTCCCCTAAGTGTATAAATTCTGTTATGTTGACCCACCCCGCCCGCACACCTCTGGTAGCCATTGGGATAGCTGCCTGGGGCTATCGAAATCGGATACGTATTCTCGGGCAGCGTTGTAAGCGATGCGATAATGGCACGTAAATGTTGTTGAATGAGAAATCAATAGCCAAACAACTTTAAAGTTTAAACGAACTCGCTTTGGCCATAAAAATTTAAGACCTATTGAACCCAGCTTGCCGCCAAAAGCAGGAAACTTTTCTAATTTGCGCATTATGCGAATTATCTGGTCTTTGGGTCCGAACATTAAATTTTACCAACTCACGCGCGTTCCTAACACTGAGAATATGCCTAAAAAGTAATTTTTTGGTGGCCTTTTTTTTCTGAACAAGGCGACAAATGCCGGAAAAGGGACCCGGATCCAACCAAAGGCAAAACGAATAAAGGAATTGAGAAAATCGAAAGAAAGTAGAATGGCCCTGGCAGTGCAAACTTTTCCATTAGGAAAATTAACTGAGATTAAGTGTGGCGTGTGCTTTAACCCGGTAAAACTTTGGCTAACCTAGGCTCAGGCCAAATGGTGGATGCTTCAAAATTGCAGCAATTTCAAGGCATTTAAACATTTGTCACACACATACACATACGTACACACACACACACTAGCTCACTCATGTTTCGTCGTATGTTATGTATGCCGCAAGCAGGAAGTCCGCTGTGTGCGCCTGACAATAACGGATGCTTCAAGTACACAAACACCAACACAGCACAACAGCAACACACCCACACACACATGTAAATGATATAGGTGGTGCTGGGGGGGTTGGTTGTTTGGGGTTTGGGTTTGGGTTCGGTTGTTGTTGTTGCCTGTTTGCCGCCGTCGATACTAATCTAATTTTATTGATATTGACACAATTTCTGCAGATTTCCGCATAAACATAAAAACAGAAGCGCGCACTAGCGAACAGCAAGTCCCTAACTACCTCCAACAACAACAACAATCGACGGCAACAACAATCGATGGCAACAACAAGAAGTAGAAGCTACCCTAGTCATGACACGCAAACAAATGAAATCTAATAAAATACTACGAATCGAAATGTTCAGTGAAGTTGCAGCAATTCTCAATAAGTTTATAAGGACAATGGGCATTCTAGAGCATTCAATTTTTATTCTAAAATGTTTAGTGAAAAGTTCTTAACTTATTTAAAGAAAAGATTAACGGATTGTGTGAAGACACAAAGACATAACCAAAATAATGGCTTTCAAAGGGAAATTTATTAAGATAAATGAAATGGTTTTTGAAGAGGCAAAATTCTAATCAGTATATATGTTATTAATGAAAAGCCTTAGGGGTCACATAAAGGGAACGATTATGTCATACAGTCAAGTCAAAGGGAGTTAGTTGAGGCTAATCCAAATAGAGAAAATCAATTCCCTTTGTTCGCCTTTGGACTTCCACTTGAATCAGTTCGCAATGTCCGAATCCGATTGATGCAGCTTGAGGAATCAAAAGTAATTCACTATTATCTCGTTATTGACCAGACATATATTATTATGACAACTTCTAATTCTTTGGGAAGAGTTTCAAGTGTTGGAAATTTGTTTCGGAATATTTTTTACAAATATGTGACGCATTTCTAGCGTGCATAAGAAAAACAATGCCCAAGGACTGAATCCACTTGGATTTGTTGACGTTCATCGTTCAGTCTGGCGTTCTGTTCACTGGCGTCACAGCAGTATTCGGACATAAGTTCGATAAAACCCTAACTTTTCGGAGTGGAAGTGGAATTCCAAATCGAATTACTTCTAATTTTCAAAGTGGAATTGCGAACAGGGCCGATAATTTTTCGTTTGACTATATTCAGCCGCAGTCGGAAGGATTTTTACGTTGTTTCGTTAGCGTAGATGAGACGTTGATCCAAACCAGAGACTTAGGAACAATCAAGATGGTGCGTTTCTCCGTGTGAAAGTGCAACAAAGAAGGTCCAAGTGGGCTAGCCATAATCTTATAATAGCCTCAATCTTTTCAGATGAAAAGGGTAAAACAATCAATATTCAATATTTTTGAATAGTTTCGGTATTGATTTGAAATGTAATGGGTAATTGATGAACAAAAAGAAGTGGTTCATCAAGACTCTGCATGGCAACCCACCTGTGTATTTATCATGACATCATTCAACATATTATCCAGATTTAGACCACTATAACTATTTCCTGTTTTCAAAGATGAGGAAAAATGTGGCTGGTAAGATGTTTGGGTTGAATGAAGAGGTTGTTTTGAGCACCTTTAGAAAACACAGTTTCTGAAAGATATACAACAACAATGTGAGGCATTGGCTACAAATACATATATGGTGCTAAAGTGGAGAATTTATGAGAATTTATCTAAATAAATATCTTCTACTGAGTTTCATTACTTCTATTATCAAGCGATGGTTGAAGGAGCCTGATTATCCTTATAAAACTAAACTACTTTATACTTCTCTCATCCGACCTATTTTGGAGTACGCATCGTGTGTTCGGTGTCCACAATATAGGAATCACTAGGACCGCATTGAGTCTGTTCAAAAGAAATTTTTACTTTTTGCTCTTGAATTGGTTGAATTGGAACCCCAATAGCCTCCTCCCTTCATATTCAGGTAACCTTCTGAAAATAAACCTTCCGATAAGTCCGAGGCTGCGCCCTTCGGCCGGTTGGGCAGGAGGTGGTAGCTTCTAGCCTGGGTTTCGCGCTTAAAAAGCCCCGCGGCTTGGTATCGTGGGTCCAGTTGAACGTGCAGCGCCTTGTAAGTCAGCGTCCCTATAAAACAACTTAGCCCCCCTATTACTTCTAGAAGAAATTTAGCATGTTGTACTTGAATAAAGAAAAAATGCCCTTAAGGTTCACTTTGAGTTCGAGAAACTTGATTCTAGCGCCAAATTCCTATTTCAAGGACTCTTTCTGAACTTAAATCAAAAATTTTGTTGACTAAATCAAGTAGGATTCGCACTGATACCAAATTTCGTTGATTTTGAAACACAGAATTTGAGTTTAGAATTAAGAATTAAGAATTAATTTCATATTATACAAATTCTTCAAGCGAGTACAAATCGTTCTTAAATCCAAAACCAAATTTATAGATTTATTTCTCTGAATGTTATAATTTTTCTTAAATTATTCTAAATAAGTTTTTTAAGTCTTATGAATCACTTTTTAAACTGTCAATAGAGAAACAATACGCAGTTGATAATTAATAAATTAAATATCCGTTTTTGATAACAAAAATTCAATCTATAATCATTATACGATTTAACGGAAATGGTCAAGCCTTTGTCTCTCCACGTTCACAGTCATTGAATTCCAACTAATTGCACAATTCAATGTCTAACAAATCAGTAAATATATTTATGAAATTAAAGGTAAATAAATAATAAACCAAGCGTTGATAAAAGGCAGCACAATAATAAACAATTCAAGACTGAAACCGAGAACCTGACCCAAAGATTCATGGGTGAATACCCGTGTACATATGTACATACTCGCACTTATATAGATAAATATACATATTTAGTTTGCCCATGCAATTGAAGCCCCAATGAATGAATGAATGAATGAATGAATGAATGAATGAACGAGTGGAACGCAATTAAGGAAACTGCAGCCAGGGCATGGTGTGTGAGGTCGATCTGTGGGGCTGAAGCCATGACTGGGACTGGTGCTGGAGGCGAAGGCGAAGGCCTAAGCAACATAATCGCCGAAACGTGCGGCAATTACTTGAAGCTGGGAAATTGAATGCCAAACAGCTGCTGTTTTCAGTCACCACGACGCGTCTACGACTTCTAGTAATTCGCAATGGGCCAGGCAAATTCAATTAACAGACGGCCAGACACGTGCCAAGACAGAACCACCAGATCTGGCAGTTGGAGGCAGACAGTGCCGTTGTCTGGCTATAAAAACAACAAACTACTCGAGTTGAAGTGGCCACTCAAGCGCAGTAGAAGTGGCAGCAGGAGGAACTTACTCACTCGAGATGTTAGCGCATACGTCAGTTGCATTACTTTTGCTGCTATCGCTGGGATTACAAAGGCGCCAAGCGCAGGCGTGGCACGATGACGCGAATGCCAAGGCTGATGATGAGGAGCTCATGGAGCGTCGCTGGCAATTGGGCTATGAGCATTGGCGTCGCCAGTGTGAGAAGTACGAAGAGACCACCGAAGCTCCAGCCACCACACGCATAGCGGGCGGTGAACTGGCCGAGCCCGACATGTTCCCCTATCAGGCCGCCCTGGTGGTGCTGCAAACTGATGGACAGCTCATTCAATGTGGTGGCTCTCTCATAAGTCTGGATTATGTTCTGACTGCTGCCCACTGTCTAAGGGATGCTGTTGGTGCCAGTGTTTATCTAGGTGCCACACGCTTTGCTGCAGCTTCCGAAGCTACCGAGATGCTGCTGGTGAGTCGGAAACACTTTAAAGTTTACCCAACCTACTTGGGTTTTGGTGGCCTCAATGATCTGGCACTGATAAAACTGCCCAGACGGATTGCAATCTCGAAGCGTGTTGCACCCATTGTCCTGGCCAAGAGCTTCATGCAGCAGGCACAGCTGGTGGGTAAACTGGTGAGCACCTCGGGCTGGGGTCGCTTGGGAAAGACGGATAAGCCAACCCAAGTACCTCTGCAGCAGCGTAATCAGCTGCTGCACTTTGTGGATGTGCAAGTAATGGAGCAGGAGCGTTGTCTGTGCTACTTTCTGCCTGGTTTGGTAAGCACACGGCGGCACATTTGCACAGAGGGCGGCGGCGGGCGTGGTGCCTGCGAGGGTGACTCTGGCGGTCCGCTCGTCTACCACTGGCGCAATGTTAGCTATTTGATTGGAGTGACCACATTTGGCAGCGTTGCTGGCTGCGAATTGGGTGCACCCACTGTCTATAGCAGGACAACCGAGTATTTGCAGTGGATTGAGAGTGAGACGGGCATCCGTGGAGCTGACACAGTCCCTGATGACTGAACGCACACAGTCAGCTAAATGCAATTAACGCCTAATTGTTGGCCATTAATTGCTAAACAATATAGCCGGGCCGACAAGAAATGGAGTACGTGCTGTCCAAGTCGCAGCAGAAATGACAATAAAACCAATTAGAGCCCACACAAACAACAATGAAATCGAGTCGCGGCGGGTCGAGGCCAGGCAAGACGCCTCGCCCAGGAGTGGCATGGCGTTGGCACTGAAATTGGCAGTGGCATTTTATGGGCACTTCTCTTAAATGGAATTTGTGGTCCATAAATAACAATAAACATTAGCAGAACCAGAACCAGAGCAGTTTTGCAACTGGTACGAAAAAAATCATATAGAAAGCAAAGAAATATCAATCGAGAAATGATGATGAATGGTGGGAAATGGTTGTTGGAAGTAGACATTGTTGCGGTGACCAGAGGAGCATCAAAGTGAGCATAAGAGGAGCTATAAATAAGGAATGTTCTCTTAAGGGAAATCCATAAAAAGATCTCGAAATCTATGATAGCCTAAGTATATGCCTGATGGCTTGCATTTTTGAACCCGATTTTAACCCATTTGCAGATGAAATATTGTAAAACTTCTTCTTAGTGTTGATCTACGCGATGAAATCTTGCTTGCGTCTAGCACTTATAGTTTGGTCTGAGCGTTGATGCCCCATTAGTCAGGGCAGAGAATTTCATAAATATATATAGACAGAGGTTTCAGGGTTCTACATAAATGCTACGATAAATTGGATCTATCAAGCCAGCTTCTTGGCTCTAGGTAGTCCTAGTCACAGAACCCATCGCTCTCACAATGATCCAGCCTGCATGCCCCTCTAGTTCAGTTTTCAATTGGTCAAGCCCGCTCATCACCCAAGAATATCTAACCAAAACTCAATTGCCATTTCTCAAATGACTCAGCAATCACGAGGTGAGTGTCTATATCAATGATTGTCTCGAACAGATTATTAAGTTGATTGATTGATTGATTGATTGAGCACAAAACAGAGCAATCTTAGAATATATTCGATTGCAACTTTGAGACTTATCATATCACTCAAAATATCATATCACCAGACATGGTCAACGAATCAATGAACGTCAGAAAACCAGGCACACCCACCCACCCACCTATACACCTGCCTTGACCTTTAACAATCGAACAGAACTCCAGGCTTCACACGCTTATAGATACGATATCTTTACAAACATCGCAAAAATCGAATAGTAAATGCCACTTCCCCAATTCTATGAATTGCAGCTCTCACTCGACTCAAGAGAAAAGCAAACTATTGCCATTTCTGTGGAGCTTATCAAATTTAATTAGCCAACACTTGCTCGCCTCCAGTATCTGGCTGGGCAATCACAAAATCCCAGTGTGCTGAAGTTCATGCTACTGGCGATAAGCAAAGAGGCCAAGCAATACTGGGAAACCAATAGGAATGATACACTTAGAAAATGGAAAGGCTTGAAAACTGGAAATGAAAATGGAAAAATAAAAAATCAAGAAATGCAACTAAGACAAGGAGGAAATCAACTTCAGCTAGACTATTTGAAGAAAACACTCCAATCTAATACATACTCTCAATCGATCATTCCAATTATAATCCAATAGGCATCAGAAATCTTATGCTATGTGTATGTGCTACTGACAAAGGATCTTACAACTCAGCCCTCTTACTCAGTCTCTTCCATATGGCAGATCCAGGCGATAGAGCCATGTCCGTCTGTCTGTCTTTTCTTAGTTGGAAATGGAAATTTGCCACCATATACTTCTGATAATAATTCAAGAATGAGCCAATTCCTCCTATCGCTTCCATATAAGAGTTCCTTTCAGAATGAATTGAACCAAATTTGTAATCTATCCCTTAGCAATCTTCAAGTCTGTTTGAAAAAATGTGAATCTGATTGCAAATATATCATATATATTATCATATTATCATCTACAAGGTCCGTCTTTAGCTAGCCATGGCTTTCAGTGTGACCAGCTGCGATATGTCTATGCCAAATCGATGGCAAACATTCCCAGTACAAACATTCTCAGAACGCTTTCTTTCAGGAAAATGAATTATAAAATTTAGTTTTGAATTCTGCCAAAATAATCTTTATTCTGCATTCTTCTTTCTTTCTTTCTCAGAATAAAGCAATTTGCTAAACGATCTATATGATCTATATCACGGCATGAGCAGTCCCAAAAATAATTGCCGCTAAATTTATCGTCCGGGCAAATCAAAATCAGGCAGCTCCGCAAGTGGCCTTTCATTGTTTTGAGTTTGTGGTTTGCGGAAGATAAGCGATAGCTATGGCCCGATGATATTGTCTTTCTGCCCTAACGTGACGCGAGGCATTCTCACTTACGTACATACATATCTTATCAGGAAGGCAGAGGCAGGCAGCTTTGTGTTTAAAATGCAGCCTAATCTAGGCTGGATTTTCCGTCGCAAGTCTTGGCCGAGAAAACAAAAGCTCTGGGGGTATATAAGTGCCAGCGGCGGTAGCGAACCACAGTTGAGTTCCTTTGACTGAACACGCAACATTCAACATGAAGCTCTTGATCATCCTTGCCCTGGCTGTTGCCGCTACAGCCCTGCCCGAGCCCCAGCTGGTGCACCGCAGCCGCGAGATGCCCGTGCTGGACAGCATTGAGGGCCGCATCACCGGAGGCCAAAACGCCGCCGTTGGCCAGTTCCCCTACCAGGTCGGACTCTCCCTCAGGCTGAACGCTCTGTCCTCTGCCTGGTGCGGTGGCTCTCTGATCGGTAGCCAGTGGGTTTTGACTGCTGCTCATTGTACCGATGGGTAAGTGTGGACACACTGCTTGGCATTGATGTGGTCCAGAAACGATTAACCTTTTCCCACAGTATTCAGTCCGTGACCGTCTACTTGGGCGCCACCGTGCGCACCTCGGCCGAGGTTACCCACTCCGTGCCCAGCTCCAACATCATCATTCACTCCGGCTGGAACAGCAACAACCTGCGCAACGACATCTCTTTGATCAAGATCCCCGCCGTGGCCTACTCCAGCAAGATCCAAGCTGTCAGGCTACCAGCCATTGCCAGCTCCTACTCCACCTACGCCGGCGAGGCCACCATCGCCTCTGGCTGGGGCCGCACTAGCGACACTTCCAACGGCGTCGCTACCAACCTGCAGTATGTGCAATTGAAGGTCATCGCCAACAGCGTGTGCGCCGCCACTTACGGCACCTCCATCGTGACTGGTTCCAACATTTGCGTCGAAACCCCCAACGGAAAGTCGACCTGCAACGGTGACTCCGGCGGTCCATTGGTGTTGGCCAGCAACAAGCTCCAGGTTGGTCTTACCTCTTTCGGCGCCGCTGCTGGCTGCGAAAAGGGCTACCCAGCTGCCTTCACCCGTGTAACCAGCTACCTCGATTGGATCAAGGGCCACACCGGCATCGCCTACTAAGCGGAGAAGTCTGGGATTACCCCAAGACTTGAATTTTGCACAAATAAAGAAAAGCATTTAACGATAACTCTGTGTGTGCGACTTTCTATATTAACATTTATATAGATGGTTATCAGTGGAATAAGCAAGCAATAGCTAGCAAAACCGTAAGGTTTCTTATTTTCCCGAACTTCTTTCGTATGAATCCCAAATGGCCAACAAAATGGAGGCGCGCACATCAAAAGTTTAAATTGACATTAAACGACAATTGCAAGTCTTTTGGCATGCAAATGGAAAGGGAGGGAGGGAGGCAGGGAGGCAAGCAGCACAACAGGGGTTGGGTGCGGCAACAGCTGTTACACGCGCCACATGCGCCCAGCACATAAGTTTTCATTAAAATTCATTAAATTTTCCAAGCGACACAATAAAAGAAAAACTTCAGAGGCAACAAAAAAGTTGTAAAAAAAAAATCAACAACAGAACAAGAAAGGAAGGTGAACTTATGATAGCCGAAGTGTAAATACCCTTACAGATAAAGGTGGCATTTGGAGGGAAAGTAATGGAATGCGTTTCAAATCGTCTTTAGTGATTTTTTGATAGAGGAAATATATAGGAGAATAGGAAAATTATTAGATTTTTTGTTAAACAGCTCAAAATAAATTAATGAAGAAGAAACAACGCTATGGTCGAAATTCCGACTATGAGATACTCATAATGACATATAAAGTATATATATTCTTGATCAGCATCAACAGCGGAGACGATCTAGCCTTGTCCGTCTGTTCGTCCGGATGAACATCTAGATGTTGGCGACTATAAGAGCTAGATTCACCAAAATTGGTAAGTATACACCTTTCACTTGGCTGCAAAATAAGAAACAACTTAGACAATTGTTAAAATCGTAATTTCCAAGTGCAGCGTAATCATGTTTCTGGCCGAAACTGCAACTTTCTGCATCCCCATGCTGATCTATGGCGCCATCCTTCTATTGCCTATATAATATGTGCTGACGCTAGCTGTGCTGACTATCTGAATATATAGAAATACTGGCGGCGGCTTCATTTCTGGGTCATTCCCAAGTTTGTCTTGCATGCTGTACTTTGTGTTCTCTTGCTACTTGGTGGACACTGGACAATATTCTAGCTTAATCTGCTTATGGCGCTTTGGCTTTACTATGAACTGCATCGACAGCAGTGGGGATAGCTTAGGTGTCTATGAGCAGGTGGATATACACAGTCATGGAATGCTAAGGAATGGCATGATCTAGCTGGGCTACTTTTGTAGAAGAAGTCTACCGCACTGACCATATCTGTGCAAGTGTACAAGGATGACCAGTCTGATTGAAGGATGACATCGTTAAGGCTAAAGAAATCAGCCTTTCTAAATGAACATATTCTAGCTGACAAGTTGGAAGATGCAGGAATATCCGTAGCAACCTGTAATGATGCTGTATTGCCTAATATCATCGTTAATTAAGGGTGATTCCATCAAGCGTTAGGAAGACGACGAAATAGCCAGGAAATTGTGAAATTTAGTAGATTTGCCTTGGATTTTGGGCTTTCAGAACGACATATATGCATTTTTAGGTAAGATTATTTCTAGTTTAGCTGCGCAACCAAACTCTAGTCAACCACAGATGCCACTTCCAGTCACACTCACCCATAAATCATTATGTGTTTCTATTTAGTTCTTTTTCATCCTTAGAATCCTAAGGTATAAGCTAATTCATCCATTCCAATAAGTGTTTATATGTTGATGTTGTTAGGCTGTTAACATTTTCATAAATCTTTCTGGCTCAAAATCTGTTCTCACGATAAAATCTAAAAAATGCTGACCAAGCCAGCTGCTCGCTCGCCTTACGTTTGCAACACATTACGTTAGTTAGCAGCGTAATGCGATCCCTCGCAAGGCACACTTAAGCACATGTACACCGCTGACCACCGCCCAAACTTAATGATAAAAGGCAAGGAATTAACACTAAAGAATCCGACTTCAAGCAGCTCTCAAATGCTCCCATCTTCGCTTTAATTCTCAACAAGTTTACAGACGTTTCGAAGTTATATTTGTTAGGGATCCCAAAGATTTCATATCATTCAATTGATTCAGGTTTGATCTAAGACTTAACATTAACCCTCCTGCTTGACAAACATCTTAACAAAACAAACATATGCGTTTTTGTAGAGTATTCCAAAAAAAAAAACGAACGTTGGTCGGAAGTGAAAGTACAAAGATGGCACAGGCCTTGGGGTAAGGCAGACCGACAATATGTCAACATTTAAATTATTACAACGAATTTAAATAATGACTGAAGTTTTTCCGTTATTTTCATAGCTGCTCGTATTTTGCTTCTCATTTTTATTTGAAGCAAAGTTTCTTTCCGGCAATGAGCTGGCATATAAAAATGCAATTTTTATCTGAATTGAACCTCAGCTCAAAGTTAGCACAGCTTTAAGGGGAATATGCGGAAAACTCTCCACGTTGTGTGCTTGCACACATGAATATGCAAAAGAAAAATCACCGAACAACAATAGAGTGGAGCTGTCAAAATAATGCCCACCGAGTGGGATAGCGAGTGGATAGCAGTTGGCCAACTGCGAATGCATATGCTTTTGTGGTTGGCATGGAAAGCAAGGACGAGGGTCCAACTCCAGCCAAAGGCCGAGTCGGAGCGAGTTAGTCGGCAAGTGAAAACAACAGCTGAGCTTAAAAAGTTGACTCCGCACTTGCCACATGAAGACTTTACACTCAACAAATGTTTTGGGAACTAAAAATGGTTCAGAAGTGTAGGAATTTTGATGCCCGAAATTGTATGAAGAAAATTAACAAACATTTTGTATAAAATTTGTAACTTTTGCTTTCTTTATAATTAAATGTTTGTACAATTTTTGAATGAATCCAAAATTAGCCTAAATATTTTGTTTAGGTGTAGCAGCTCGACTGGCTATACAAATCCTTGGTCCAGCACTGCGCTGATAAATGTTTGCATTGTGGAAATTTATGACAGCAGAAAAAGTTGCACTCGTATTTTGTGGTTTAGATATGACAAAATATCATACATAACCGAAAAGTTACAATGCGCCTGGGCTGGAGTGCATATATATTTTTAGATTTGTGCTGCTATTTCCGTTTCAAAGTTAGTTAAAATGTCAACCAACTTAACTTGACTCGACTCCACACACACCCACTGCGTCTGCCACTGAAATGATTGTGGTTGCTCATACGCCGCGTGGCCTGCGCGTGTTTATTGCAAAAGTTTTTATTTAAAATCCACTTTGCACACAGTTTTTGCAGTTGCAGTTTCTGATTGAATGCTCAAAGTTCTTGGCATCACTGACTCTCGTTCTGGCTGCTTTTGGCCACAAAACTTTTGCCCTTCTGATTGAACAACTTCTTCTTCTTCTTCTTCTTCTTTGGGCTTTTTGCATTTCTTTGCCTAGATCTTCATCAAGGTTCTTGGCATTCTTGTGGTTTGGGTAACTAACAGTCACTTGGTCACTTGGCTACTTGGTTTGCTTAACTAAGTTATTGCCAAAACAGTTGTGGTTACATTTATAGCATATTTGAAATAGCAAGAAACCAGAGTTGAGTGTTTTCATAGTACACCTTTAGGCGCTGCAACTCACTGACCCAAATACTTATCATACATAAGACTGCAAATTTGTGCTATGAACTATTCAAATATTAAGTCAACTATGCACTTGCCAGCTAATAAAAGCAATTCATGTTCGGATAAAGTTGCTGTTGCCACAACCACAGCAACAAAATCAATTAACGAAGACTCAGCTCATCAATTATGCCAACCTCTAGCATGTGTGGGTGTGTGTGTGGTGAGTCAATGCAATCCTGGCTAATATAAATCGCAAGCAATTCAAGGCAATCAACTTAATTAACGATTTTTGGCGGGGCAACGTTTTGGCTACATAATTAATTAAATTGACTCAAAAAATAAATGGGGGGATGAACTTTACCAAATTGCCAAGTCAGCGAATTATCAAGGCAACACACACACACACACACACACAGTTCACAGTTCAGACAGCTAATTGGTATTAAGGACAGTGGCATGGCTACAAACAATGAAATGCTAATGACCTGGAGGAAGATGATTCTATTCACATGAGTGTGCCAACTACTCCTACTTCTTATTTTAAGAATTTTATTTAGATGATATCTATTAGATATCAATTTAGGGCTTCAGGTTGGTGTCTTTTTGTGTAAGGACGCATAGTCGAGCTAGTTGATATTAGTTGAGAAAGCTATCTTCTTTATTTGGAAATTTAAGAGCTAAAATATTATTGGAAATGTCTTCAAATTAATGAAAATTAATGCTAGAGGTCCAAGTCCTATAAATATATAGATCCAATTGATATAAATTATAATCTTAAATACAATTGCTCTTAACATTTGATGATAGTGATAGTGGAAGTACGCAATTCTATGGACAAAACTATGCAAATGTCAAGTCAATGATCAAGTCGGCAACTGTAGATCATAAGCCTGACTAAGGCAAGAAAACTTAGCTTAGGGAAATTTGGGAAAGCTACTACCAAAATTTAAGCCACCAGTCTTATGAGTTTTATATAGATTTCATTGGATATCTGATTATATATAAATTAACTTCGATAAGGTTAAATCAAGTGCTCTGACTTAGCAGAAATTAAAGAAGCCATATCAATCCTACTCAAAGCTTTCTCATTTTTGCCTGTCACATGTTGAGTGATGTTGGTGTAATTAACTAATAGATCTTCTAGCTTGCATATGGGATATATATATATGGAATATCTGTGCATATACATATATACTTCCATTCAGTTAAAAGCCATGTCACTTGCGCTGACAGGCAACACAGAAAGTGTTTCTAACAAAGTCAGCGACAGACTCACACACCCACACACTCACATACATACCATGACAGTATCACACACACTTAATTCATTTAACTCAAACATTTTCATTTATTTATCGCATTAGGAGTGTGCGCCCTTTGGCAAAGGCAACCCTCAGACCTCCAAACTCAGACCAACATACGATTTTTTTGGGCTAATGACTTCCTGCTTTCGCTAACGCGCTCAGCTTCCGGCCGCACACACTCACTTACATTTGCACATATGTAGCTCAAACATGTAGCTAGATTATAGCTAAGCATATAACTGACACCCACCCACACAAACACACAAACACACAGAGACCCACACACACACACACACACACACACACACACAGAGTCGCACATCAAGCTCATTGAATGTTTTTGGCATGTTGCCCGGCTCGACACCATTATTTCTGGTAACAAGATAATTGTATAATGAAATCCAAACAACACTTTGGCTTGACTTGTCTGAGCCACACAACCAACCAACCGCTCTGCCACCACACCCCAACCCCCCGAGAACCACTTCAACCACAATGACTTGACGGCAAAGTTGCGTTGCGTTTTTCCAACAATTGTTCCAAAAGGCACAGAGAAAGACAAAGACTTTGCCATGAAAATTGTTTGCTGATTGAGTGGTAATACTTTTTGCTTACTTTGGATTTCAACTTATACGAGTATGCTGTGCAAATCAAAAAGCAGGCAATCTTATGGAAATATAGGAAAATCATATATAAAAACAATTGAAGTTGCTATTTAATTGGTTAAAAAATTTCACAAATATTTGTAGAATGTTAAATGTAAAGAGGAATGTTATATGTGGGGTCGTAGCCATGTTTACTAGACTTACCTTCAGCTCAACTAATGGATGTAATAGCAAGATGTTATAGCTCTAATGTCAGGCAGCTTTCTAGGAATTAGTCGCTCTAAAAAACACTTAAGACTGAAACAAATCATTGATCTATGCATCTAGTTTCTTAGTACACAAATTTTGAACTAAGAAATTCAGATTCTGCCTGACCCAACTCCTTTTGAAGCGGTATTTACCTACACTTATTCATATTCCAATACCATTTTTCTGTTGCACCACTAGAACATCAGATTCTCTATTTCACTGTCATTAAAGCTTAGGGCGGAAGCTCTGGTATAATTTGAGAACATCCACTTGGACAGGAGAGACTTCAGAAAATGAGAATCATACTCTGAAAATATATCTCTGGGTATGTTAGGATAATCATTTAATAGTTAGTCACACATCTCTCTCTTGCATCTGCCATTAAAATCTATGGAATTCTATATAATTCTTAGGAATATTATATACTTTTGCTAGAAATAAACCAATCCATTTCTGCCCACAAAACATTCCTTCATTCCAACATTCAGAGAAAGATTTTGACTTTCCAAAAGTCAATAAGAATTTAAGGTTTCATTTTAAAAACTTTTTAATTTAAGACTTTAATTCAATAACCAAAATATTTAAAGGGCATTTATTTGCCTCTGAAGCCAAGCATTTTCATATTCAGCTCTTACAGATTCCTCAAGCTTTCGCTTCATTTCTTTTCTTTTGGCGGGAGAAGTGAAATGTCATGTCATGGTTTAGTGCCTCTTCTTTCTCCGCTATTGTGTGTTTGTCTTGCCCGGCGAGTGACAATTGATTGACAGCTAAAGTTAATGGCTTAACAAAGTAAGTTAGTAAGAACGGAGAACGGCAGCGTAATCAGCATTACATAAGTACGAACAAACACACATACTTAGAACAGACAAACTTGGCACAATAATTGAAGATTGAAATATGCTCAGAAGTTGCCAAAGTAACGAGACAAATATATATGTATATAAACATATATATATATGAGTATGCTAAGCCGCTCGAAGTGCACTCTCATACATATAGACAGGACACAAAGCTTTCTATATATAATGCTAGCCGAACGGCAGCCATCCTTCAAAAACGAAGCAAGGACTAAAAAATCATACTCCATCCACTCCTCCCTCTGACATGGCACAACATAAAGACATAAAGCAAACAAATGTGTCCTGTGCCTCAGCAGGAGCAAACAAAAAAAGGTGGGCGTGAGCTGAGGTGGGCGGATACTTCACTGGTTGGCTTTGCCTTTGGTTGACTGGCATTCGAGTAGCTTTTAGTGCGTTCAAGCAGAAAAATATATAGAAAACAATAAAGCGAAATTACAACAAAAAAAAATACCAGTCGACAGGAGCTCTGGCAAAATATAAATATAAACATGCTCATAAATACAGTGAACAAAACAAAATAGATATATCTATATATATATTTAAGGTAGATTTTAAAAACTTAAACTTAATCATAATCATAATCATGAAATTAACCTGAATCGATAAGAGTAAAGGAGGTAGAGTCGTCTTCAATGAGAGCAAAAGAGAAGACAAGACCATAGATAATCTCTATTGATTATCTCGAAGAAAGTAAACTCTCACTAAAAGCTCTTAAAATTTCTTGTTCACCAAAGAAAAGCAAATCGTATTGAATGAATTAGCAAGTTTTGAACTTCCAGAGTAGATGCAACATGTTCGCCGCCGCCAGGCCACATCACAAATGGCAACTGATGGACAAAGGTTGCGAAAGCAGCTAGGTTTTTATATAGTTCATTCATTTCTAGACTACGTGGATAGGTGGCGATCCACGGCAATGGCATTTCCTCCTTTAATGTTAATCTCAACTTAACTTGTTCTGTGGAGTGGAAGAAACATCTATCAAATAGTGAAAATTGTACCCTATTATTTTAATACATCTATATAGCTATATCTATCATTAACCGATAATTGTATCACTCCACCTACAAGTCCAATTATATAGGCATTTTGCTACCCCAAAAGTAATACAAAATCAAGAGGGAGCACCTCAGACTGTTCCATTATCTAACACGTATAACTTTTAACTCATGTAAGTAGCAGGAGCTTATTCGAGAACCCCAAACCAACATTCAATTATAATCCAAAATTATATTCTTTCTGTGAACTTTCATATTTCATACACCCAATTTGTCTGAGTGTATATACTCATATCCACATATTGGCAAACAAAATGTTTATAAGCCATAAAACATTTGCCTGCCTCAGCTGCTGAGAAATATTTGCCTGCCAAAAAATTTGATGAGTAGTTAGTTATATGTATACAGATATTTTCTACCATTCATAAGAAAAGTGAATGCATATTCATTTTGTCATGAAGATTGCCATTCATTTCCGACCATATAAGGTATATATATTCTTCATCAGAGCAACAAGGGGAGGCGCTACATGGCCATGTCCCTTTGTCTGGTTATCGGTTTCAACTTCAAGATCTCAGCAGAGATACGGAGCTGAAATGTTTACCGGATGCTTCTCTTGTCTGCAAGATGGTTATGTTCGATGGTCCTTCAGATTGGACAACTATATCATATAGCTTCCATATAATCAAATGCTCCTGAGTGAACACTAAGGAGCATACCTTATCTCTTTTTCATTTAAATCTAACCAAATTTGGTGAGTATCCATTTGAGGAGCCTCCACACCCGCTGACGAAATTTGATTCAGATCGGGCCACAATATCATATAGCTCCCATATAACCGTTTGTACCAGAATGAACATTTAGTTGCATAACTTTTCGGTTTTTCATTCAAATCTAACCAAATTAGGTGTGCATCTATTTGAAGAAGCAACACGTGCGCTGACCAGATCTGGTCTGCATCAGGCACCTTTATCATATAGCTCCCATATAACTTTTCTATTTTTCATCCAAATCTAACAAAATTCAGCTTGTATCCTTTGTATCCCCTGTAGCCTCACTTCCACCTGTCAGACTTGATATAGATCGGTCAAATACTTACATTGTGAATGGTATATAGGCTTCGGCAAGCTGAAGCCAGCCTTCCTCACTTGTTTTCAAATAAAATTCAAAAGCGAGCCGCATTAATGAAGACGTAAGCAAAAAGGCAAATGCTTTTGGCATATCAGCAGGATTGAACGTCTGCTTTTGAGATTGCTAATGCTTTATTACACTGTCTGAATGGAAATGGTTTTATTTTAGATTATTTAGTGAAACCACAGATCATACCTATTCATATCAGTAATACCTTACCAACGTATTTGTTTCTCAATGAAAATGTAGCTCAAATTTTGTCGGCATCATCATAATATTAGTCTCATATTTGAGATATGCTTCACTCTGTCATAAACCTACAAATATCCTTACCAAACTCAAACAGTTCATTCACATGCCAGTCGTGGAAAGATGGCGGAAAGCTCACTTTTCATAATATTTGTTATTAACTGGAGCCCGCCCCACTTCATCCTTGCCTCGCCTTGTCTGAGCTGCATTCAAATGCACAAAAGGCAACACAACTGCCAGACCAGAAACAGCACAGAAGTAGCAAATATTGATTCCAGCAAAACGGCAAGCGAATATCTAGAAAAAGCCAAAAACTCAGAATGCCAGGCAAAGTCATTGATATGGTCAGGCAGGCAGGCAGGCAGGCAGTGGCTGGGATGGGAAACCATTTTGCATGCGCCAATAAGCAGACAAGTGTCTCGGACTGGGGCACGTATTTGTCTCACGCAACTCGTAGCCCGCAAATCCCTCAATTTCAAGACGCGAGGAGCCACTGCCTGAGCTTCCCAGCTTTCCCAGTTTCAGCTGTGAAAAGAATCCAATTGTCGGGGCAGACAAAAGCCTCAGCGTTTGGCACACAATAAAAAGCGACAGTCGACAGTCGAGAGCCGAGAGTGGAGAGTCACTGCCAAAAGGCAAACCGTAGGCAACGTATCGAAAGGATTTGTTTGTTTGGCAGGAATTTATATTTATATTTATGTATATTTCTATGCAAAGACCTTTTTCATATGCAAAGAAGAAACGCTTATTGATAGAAAATGGAAAATCCAAAAAAAAATAAAAGAAAATGGTGCTCTCAAATATTTGCTGTGTCTCCCTTTTTTGCAAAGCTTTGCCAGCTCCACTTGTAATAACCAAAAACTTTGATCCCAGCACATTAAATTTTATGCCAGGCACTTCTGTTTGTTGTCTGCGGGGGGATTTGTGTCAAAATATTGACAGTTAGTCAAACAACTCGCTCAAAATCGAAGCCAACATGGCGTATATGTAATGTTGCCTAGCAATATTAATATGACTTTAAAATGAAAGCAATCTATAAGGCTGGCTTATTGACAAGTTTTCTCCATCCTAATGAAAATTGCACTCAGGTACTACTTGCACCGGCAGCTGTGCCAATCAAACTTTCTCAATGTTGTTAAGTTGAAAAAATTGCAAGCGCAAACTTCGGCCAAGCTGAACTGCTGCACCAAGAAGAAGATGTTGGACAAGTTAGGGTTGCTCAACAAGGGTTGCTTGCACGAAGGTATGCCAATAAATCTTTGCAAAATCATTTAACATTTACAGATTGTACAGCATTACCTCTCAAGGGACTCCAGTCCATATCGGTAATAGCCTTTGAGAAAAGGACTACTATTCGATCGAATGAACCATAGAATCATAGAATCATAGAAGCAACCGTAGTGGTATAACTTCAATGGGATTTGATATAGATTTAACTGAGCTTAGAACTCTAATATATACTTTTAGTATAGTTTCAGTTCATCTCCTTACTACTTAGTTATCGACAAACCCTCGTACATATGTCTGTCTGCGTAAATCATGTGCGACAACAAATTGCTGTTGAAAAGTTTTAAAAATGCATTTGCGCCAGTTACGTTGTCCTGAGGGCAGCAGCAACAAATACCGCCACAACAACAATACCAACAACAACAACAACAATAAGAGCTGCAACATCTTGAGCCCATAACAGCAAAAGAAAAAAAGCTGACATATACAGAAAACCTGAGCAGCAGCCGATGCTCTGGCAAACGCATTACTCATACGCAATGTGAGCTGAGGCAGCAGGCATGATTAATGAGGCGGCTGCTCTGACTGTGCCTGTAGTTGTGGCTGCTGTTGACAACTTCAAGGCGGCGCACAATTTTGAATTATAGTCGGAAATAGAACTGCTAGTTATGCCCTAGCAATGCGATAAGCCATCAACGTTTGCTTGACAACCAGAGCAGAGTTGGAGACGGAGACGGAGACAGTGACAGAAACGGAGACAGGTCAGCTGTGGCAGACAGTAGTCATTAATTTCGGGCAAAAGCAGGCAAGGCACGAGCTGACCACAGCTCCGCCAGCGGCATTTTCATGACAATTTAACGCAACTGAGGCAACATTTTCTATTTGCCAAACAATGGGCCAGCAAATAAATGTAATGAAAAAGCAGCCAAAACATGTCCTTCCATGCCTTCCATGTCCTGCTGTGTAATCGATGCGGCTCACATTAGACGCTTGAGCAGCAGCAGCAGCAACAGCAGTCTCAGCAGCCGCTGGCTGACCAGGATTTCGAGTGCGTCCTTTCGCTGGTTGCTTTTTATCGTACTTTGGCTGCCTTCGTTTATCATTTGTTGTTCACTTGTCGAAATTTTATTGCAGCAATCTTGTTTGTCGTCGTCAAAGGAGCGCCCTTTGGGGACACTTCCAAATGCCTGGCTATATATAACAACTCCAGTAGTCGCAGACGACGAGAATACTTGACTGTGAGTGTGTATATATATATATATATATATATATGTGCGTTTGTATGTGGGCTGGACAATGTTGTTAGAGCTACGGCTGCTGCAGGAAATGCGTCTAATAAGCGTGTGTGTTGAGTGAGCGCATTAAGTATACGTAATAGAAGAAATATCGTACATATATACATACATATATATGTATGTGGATATCCTTGCTGGCAGTTTAAAGTGCGTCTACGAACCTTTTTTTCTAACTTAAGATTGATATGCTGAGGCGCGGTCAATGGGGCAACCGGTCTTATGCCACTTTAAGCACCCGCGCAAATAACAATGAAGGCAAATATTTCAAGAAAATTAGTTTCTTTTGTTCCAAAACTGAATCTGAAGTAGTGCAAAAAAGAGATACACAGTTTTGTTGCAATCAGCAGCAGCAGCAGCAACAGCACAAAGAGCAGCCATAAAAAATACGCTGAAATAAATGCAAACAGACCGCGAAAAGTTCAAATAAAAGGCTGTTCCTTATCAACGGTCTAACAAGTCCAGGGTCGGACTGGCCCACACAGCCAAAAAGAGCAGCAGTAAGACAATCTTTTAGAATATATTATTGGGAGCTATAAAGAGTGCTATTGGAATACTAGGATAACTTTCCAGATGGTAAATTTATCTAATATTTTGATGGAGCGCCTGTTATATACTTTTAGAGATAATCTCGTGGATCTGGTGATAACCCCAAAAGAAGGTTTTATAATGAATTCGTATAAATAGCGACGATGAGCCTCAATAAATTTAAGTTTTGCTTAAGCCTTGCCTATTCATATTGTGATCTGAAACTATGTCTACAAAACTATACAAAAAGCATTCAAATATAAAACTCCGTTCATTTTTTTGAATAAAAATACAATTTCGTGTTCTATATTTGCACTACCAACCATATCAATCGGTTGATATCGTATTTATTATATTGTAAATACATAACAGATCTAGATCAAATCTGAATGGAGTGGATACAAGGGATATAAGACGAATTTGTATTAATTTGGATGAAAACCAGAAAGTTATGCTCCTAAGTGTTCATTCCGGAACAATCGGTTGTATGGTAGCTATATGATATAGTACTCCGATCTTGATCAGAACAGGCCAACCGACGTAGGGTGTCCTCAAATGGAAGTAAATCGAATTTGGTTTGATTTGGATGAAAACCAGAAAAGTTATGCTCCCAAATGTTCATTCCGGAACAATTGGTTATAAGGGAGCTATATGATATAGTTGTCCGATCTCAATGAAACTAGAACTTGACTAGCCGGAAGAGATGGGAAGCAGCTGGTAAAAATTTCAGCTTTGTAGCTTTTAAGACTTCTGAGAAACAGACGAACGGACGGACCTTGTTATATTGCACCCTAAGTGGGCCTGAATGAACACGGCTTTTTCCAACGTTTAGTGGCACTCTTAGTTCCTGTTTTGCTTCAACTTGGCGTAGTTAATCAAGTAGAAGAACGTTATGCTGGCGAAGGGACAATTGGAAAAAGGGTGGAATGCTTGGGGAACACATACATGTGCTGCCAGCGCCAGCAGGCTTGGCTCACAGCTCCAGCAATGGCGTTGCGGCCACCAAACCAAGATCCCAACTCGCCCAATTTCACTTGTCCAAATCGAACATCAGCTTTGCCAGAGTAGCTTGCTGGATCTGAAGGTCCATGCAGTTTTGGATCATATGGATAATCTAGATGGCCATTTTGTATACACCGATTCGCCATATAATAAAAACGGTGAGAAATAATTGATCTAGAGTGCCAACGGGAGGTGCTTCTGCTTCTTTATTGATAATTACTTGCTTTAAGACTTTAATTTGGACACTGGTCAGCTAGGTGCATATTCATAGGTATGCCTTTAAAGGAATCCCATGACTCTCTTGTTGCTAGCGTAATGCGAGAGCTCAGCTTGTTCGGTCAGCATTAATTGGCTCTGGTCGTGGGAACATCTTATTGACATTGTTGAATTTAACAACCTTAACTTATGAGCACTTGAGAGAGGTTAAACAATAGATTAGAAATTTCCTTACTATTGCAACTTCTTTAGGCCGCTCCTGAGCCACAAAAAGGCACACAAAAATTGTAAGAAAAATTCACTAAAAGTAGAAAAGTTCAAAAAAAGCCAGAGAGGCAAACAAACCACCAAAGAGCCAATCGCTGCTTCAACTCATCAAGAACGTGCAAATGTCGTCTGACATCTTACACACATACACATTTAGGCAATGCACGCCAAAACACACACACACACACACACACACACACATGTTGCCGGACTCAAATCGCCCTCAACATTTATGACCTAGACACAAATACATGTGTCAGCATCAAAAGCAATGAATTGTTTTTATGTGCTAATGTTCAGACACACACTCACACTCGCACTCACACAGTCACAACACACATAGTCGCATTTTCCCCATGTCTCAAGATATGACCACTGCCTGTTGGTCAACCCAATCCCTGTTGATTTGTTTGCATGCCCAGCACGTAAGGCGATTTGATTTCAATTTTCCAAGAGATACAACAGCTCAGCAGCCGTGCGGCTGGCCACTCCTCTGAAATGACTGGCCAGCTTTTGGACAAAAGTCCAGAAAACCATAAGCGTCAGCTAGATAACAGTGCGTATGCTTAACGTTGATTTAAATCAATGCCCAGCTAATCTTTGGGAATTCCGCCACTTGAATGGAATTTGTCAAAGCCCTCAAGCGATAATAGTTTTTAGTAATCAATCTTTTTGAATTGCTTTCGGCGGAATAAACAATTCATAAGCAAAATGACAATTGCGCACGTACACTTATCAAGACACTTCGTCGGATAATGATACAGTGAAAATTGAGGATTAATTCTAACAAACTTGATTTGATTAGGGATTATAAGGCGCTCTAACAGGAAAGCAATCGTTTTGGGTCAGCTCCACAGGTTGTTACACCTTCAGATTCAGTCTCATAACAAATTTTTAACTAAATATTATGTTTACACAGGAAGAAGATGGTTAAAGAGCTTACAATTGTGGCACAGATAAGATAAACCTCATTATAGAGGCCTCTGATATCTAGGTAACACCTCCATAATCTCTTTTAAAGCTCAAAAGTCTAGCTCAATTTGCTAAAATTCCGAAATTCCCAAGAGCTATCCTTTTCAGCCAAAGCTCTTAAAAGTGGTCTGATTGATACTTTGCTTCGTTAAGACTATCATCAGTGCTATAGTATGCCTCTATCTATGCCTCACAAGCGTCATACGGCTTCTTTCCCTCAAGTGCATTTAATTGAAAGCTAATCTCTGAGCTATTTCTGAAAGTCACGCGTCCGCCTAACAAAACATCTAATTCTGGGACTCAAAGCAGTAGATAGCCAGTGGAACTGTGTTGATAGTGTTGAGACTGCGAGGTTTTTTTGGTACCGATAAGCGGGAGAAGCGGGCAGAAACGTGCCATTTTGCCATGTCATAACCAGATTTCAGTAGGGGCTTCAACCAGGTCTGCCAGTGCACATCATTAGGACAGGGTTTAACTTACCTACGAATACTTGAAAGGTAAAAAAAAGATAAGGTAAAAAAACAGATACAAAAAATTGAAATGACTTGACCAAATCAGAAGACCCGCCTGTCGTACATCATGGACTCGCCGAGCTTTGCTAAAATCGTACTGATAAGATGTAACGGGCGAGGCGGGTATATAAACTGCCGCCCTGGCCAGTTGCGAGTCAATCGTGTCTGCTCAACATGAAACTGCTCGTTGTCTTTGCTCTGGCTATTGCCTCCGCCTCCGCTGGCCTGCTGCCACAGGGTGCCCCCGTGCATCCTCGTGATTTGCCCGCTCTGCCTCAGGGCCGCATTACCAACGGCAAAACCGCTGTGGAGGGTCAATTCCCCTACCAGGTGGGACTTAGCTTCTCCAGCTCCGGTGGCAGCTGGTGGTGCGGTGGCTCCATCATTTCCAACACATATGTGCTGACCGCTGCTCACTGCACCAGCGGGTAAGTGTCACTTTCAGCCATCAATTCAACTTTGGCACTCATAATTTTCCTTCTTTGGCTCCAGTGCCACTGGCGTGACCATCTACTACGGCGCCACCGTGCGTACCAATGCCAAGCTTACCCACACCGTGCCCAGCTCGAACTTCATCCAGCATGCCAGCTACAACTCTGTGTTCTTGAGCAACGATATCTCGCTCATCAGGACCCCTGCTGTTGCCTTCAGCTCTGCCATCAACAAGGTTGCGCTGCCCGCCATTGCCAGCAGCTACTCCACTTACGCTGGTCAGCGTGCCATCGCCTCCGGCTGGGGCAAGACCTCTGATGCCGCCACCTCCGTTGCCAACACTCTGCAGTACGACACCTTCGAGGTTGTGTCCGTTGCCACATGCCAGGCTACCTATGGCTCTCTGGTCGCCACTTCCAAGGTCATCTGCATTGCCACCCCCAACAGGGTATCTACCTGCAACGGTGATTCCGGCGGCCCATTGGTCTTGTCTAGCGATGGCAAGCTGATTGGTGTCACCTCGTTCGTGTCCAGCGCCGGTTGTGAGTCTGGCGCACCAGCTGGCTTCACCCGTGTGACCAGCTACTTGGATTGGATCAAGTCGAACTCTGGCGTCTCCTACTAAATGAACCTATTCAAAATCTAAATAAACTGCACTACGAAAGAGATTTCACTATATTTGAAGGGGTTTCTATTTAACAAAGACAGCACATCTTCCCCTGTGCCAATCCATTAGCAGTGGGTGTGATTTGAAATGGCTTATTTAGATATTTAGGGATCGCTGAAAGAGACCAAAATACCGAGCAGCGAGAGCTTTGGAGCAGATTAGTAAAATAAACGAAACGAAAGCGAGTGAAAGCTTGCAGACTTGCAAATCTTACGCAAATCGAAGATCGCAATGGCTGCGGCTATCGATAACAATTATAACTTCTTCTGATAGCCACTAATGCGCAGTAATTTCAGAATTCAGAAACTTCGACAGAATGCGGTGTCGAATCATATTTTTAAAAATATAACCCAACCAGGAATTACAGCTACATAAGAGCTTTAAGATTTGGTTTTTGAAGAAAACAAACAATAGTTTAGATGTCTCTGAAATCTGTATAGCATTATGAAATAGGTGAATGAGACTTAGGTATCTTTGAAATGGCATCCTCGACTTTGATCGGAAATCCTCTTCTTTAAATGTTCTATCACTCTTTTGTATACTTCTAGAGCTGGAATCACATGGAGTTGGGTATCTTAACATTAGCCGATAGGCGAAGACTTGTATGAACTATCTCTTAGAATAATTAGATCATCTACACTATATTCACATACTATAATTCCGCCTATGAATTGAACCAACAGTGAATCCTGGGATCTTTTTAATTACTCGAGGATTTTTGGATATCTAACTGGTTATTTTTGAATCATTGTGGCCTCCAATGCGGAAACTAACACAATTACATATCTGGTACAAATCAGAGCCACCATTTTGCTGCTCTTGAGTCAAAGTTAGACAGGTCGAACAGTTGAGCCCAGTGAGAAATTGATTACTTAAAACTTTCAAGCTATATTTTACTCGGGTAATATTTATTTATCAAACAAGTTTTCCACTTAACATGGCTTTAACTTTAGTAGTAAGCAATGCCAGTATGATCACGAATCCAATCCAAATAGCTGGTGACACGCACCATGCCCTTCGGTCCATTCGACAAACAGCCAGCCGCGGAGCCAAAAGACACAATACCAACCTGGCGATTGCCATCGTGTATAACCAAGGGACCACCAGAGTCACCGCTGCAAGTGCCCTTGTTCTCGGGCGTCGGAATACAAATGAGGTCACCAGAGAAGTTGCCGTAGTATGATTCGCATACAGAGTTTGGTCCAATTTGCACATCAACACAGTTCAAGTACTCAGAAACACCACCCTGGTCAGAGGTCTTGCCCCAGCCAGAGACCAACGCCCACCAGCCTTGGTAGTTTTGATAGCGATCATTGAAGCTTGGCAGCTCAATCTTGTTCACCAGCGCCCAGAAGTCGACATGAGGTGTGCGGATGAGCGAAATATCGCCAGAGCCATGCTCGATGAAGTCGTGGCGTCCAACCCAGTGGGTGAATTGGCCCTGCAAACGCCAGGTGGCGCCGTAATAGATCGTAACCGACTCCATAGAATCCGTGCAATGCTTAGCAGTCATGACCCAGGTGTGGCCAATGATTGAGCCTCCGCACCAGGTGCCGCCACCATTCTTGCTAAATTGCAGACCCACAATGTAGGGCACCTTGCCCTCATAGGCCGGGTAGCCGTTGGTGATGCGCCCAGTAACGGATTTGCCTAGGGGCACATCCTTCCAGAACACGGACTTCTCGTTTGCTGCCACGCAGGCAACCAATGCCAAGAAAAATGCCACAACCAGCCTCATAACGAAAACTAAACTGAAATCAGGTGTTGTGTTGGGGTGCTTTTATATAGCTTTTAATGGTAGAAAGAAGATTTACAATTGTTCTTGAAATATAAATAATAGTTAATAAAATTAAATCTAATCGCAACCTGTTTGGTTTTAAACATTTCCTGAGGTAAATCATTTGTATTGTTTAATTATGTCAAGAAGAAGATATGGAAAGGCAAATCAATTTGAATGAATAATAGAACAATGAGGGCATTCACCAGCTATGAAGTGATAATTTAATGCAAATTTACTTTGACTTTGTCTTTATCAAAATTCTAACAAGATATAACAAAAAGGGACGTTCACCAGATATAGAGTGATAAGTTCATCGTATGTCACTTTATCATAGCTACGGAATACCCTCAAAGAAATACTTACTAAACTTTGCTTATCAATGAAATTGTTATGTCAGGGATTATAACAATCATCAATGTGCTCATTTGCTATGTAGATTACTCAAGCATTAACTTTGGCACAAAGAACATTTGAGAATTATAAGTGACAAACAGCTAAAGCGAATATCTAGTTCTTAGGATCAAATATTCAATTTTGTGTGTGATAATAATGTCGCAGATCTCAGCTGGAAGTGAGGACCTCAACGATGAAGAAAATCTTGATTTAAGGAAATAAGATTTGATGAAACTAACAAGAAATTCTGGACATAATTTGAAGTTTATTAAGTGTGCAGATCTCTGTATTCACCCCATGACATTGTCTGTGTTGAGCAACTTCCTTTATGCATTTACCAACCCCTTTAATAATATAGAGTTGATCATATATATATATACCTTACTCTAGGCTGGTTTCTGAATAACTCCGCACAGTCCTTCAATTAAACCTGTTACAATCCTTAAATCATACTAAAGTTGTTGAATCTGAATCTTCAAGCTGTTTAAATATCTCTTTCTAATACCATTTCATTCATATTTTAACATTTCCCTTTCACATCATGGTAACAAAATAATGTTGTATAGTGCAACTTACCGACAAAGTTTTGGGTGGTCCCAAAAACAGAAATTTTGTTGCTGATCAAAGATAAAGCGAAGCATTTGATTGTTGAATGAGACTTGGAAATTTACGAGCCCGTCTATTACTTTGAGTAAAATTGTAAATCAAGAATTGGGTTAAAACCAAGGTAGAGTACGATTAGGTGTATTGCTCTTTTCGGAAAGGTATATAATAACCCCACAAAATGGACTCATGCACATAGTGTTCAATATGAAAGTTCTTGCCATTTTGCTTCTTGTGGCCTTTGCCACTGCGGCGCCGTTTGAAAAAGCCGTGCCTGTGAAGGATATGCCTGTGGGCAAGGACATCACTGGACGCATCACCAACGGCTATCCGGCTTACGAGGGCAAAATTCCCTACATTGTTGGTCTAGGCTTCAGCGGCGGCGGTGGCGGCTGGTGGTGCGGTGGCTCAATCATTGACCACACCTGGGTCATGACTGCTGCCCACTGCACAATCGGAGCGGAATCTGTGACCATTTACTACGGTGCCACCTGGCGAACACAGGCCCAATACACCCACTGGGTTGGCAGTTGGGACTTCGTTCAGCACCACGCCTACGACACGTCGACCCTAAATAACGATATTTCGCTAATCCGCACTCCCCATGTGGATTTCTGGCATTTGGTCAACAAGGTGGAGCTGCCCAGCTTCAACGATCGCTACAATAACTACTACGGCTGGTGGGGTGTGTTGTCTGGCTGGGGTGCTACCCATGACAGCAGCGGTGTTTCGGAATACTTGAACTGCGTCGATATCCAGATCGCCGATAACTCTGTGTGCGAAGCGTACTACGGCAGCACAACTATTACGCCCAACCATGTGTGCATTGCGACACCTGAAAACAAGGGTTCCTGCGGCGGTGACTCTGGCGGTCCCTTGGTGTTGCATGAAGGCAACCGTCAGGTAGCCATTGTATCCTTCGGCTCTTCAGCCGGCTGCTTGTCGAACAGTCCCAAGGGCATGACTCGTGTCACCAGCTACTTGGATTGGATTCGCGACAACTCCGGCGTTGCCTACTATTAGGTTTACATGTGCTTTTTGAATAAAGTGATTATAAAGCTAATTATATTGACTGATTCATTGAAGATATATATGAGAGTGCTTATAAGAATGATTATTATTCCCTCTACTCCAATTCCTCTCATTAGTTCGTGTTTCTAATATGATAAGGAAACGGCTCTAAATGCCATTGATTTATATCAAATTTCTAGAAACGCATATTAGTGGTATAATCTAGAGAGCACTCATCAGGGGCCTGGCCTCCTCACGATGAGTTGAGTGTTTATAATTTATATAGCCACTACATATTATCACACAGAACCAGACGATCAATTACTAAGAATTGCCATCTTAATCAACTTTTTAAATGAAATCTAATCTTATTTATAATATAATAAATTATTTACCTAACAGTTACTAACACTTCCTCTATGACTTAAAATGATGTTAAAGTTATGTGTTACTCATTCAAACTTTGAGGCGCCACTTGAGAGATTGAGCTCGATAAATAGCAATCAGCCTTTTATGATTTATATAACTTGTAAGGTATTGCCGTCCTAATATAACATTGTATATTATTGCTGTAACTTATTTGAACCAAAGCTAGACACAACTGCCAACGTTAATCTTATTCCAACTTCCACGTAAGAAACAGTTGACGATGGTTTGTATATCAGCTGCGCGTGTAGTCAAGCTGGCAACCAACATGCCATTTATCGATAAATAAGAGCATACTTATTGCTAAAGGTTGTCTTTTCAAGACTAAATTAAGTTAGCAAATCATTAGACGATTTATAAGCTGTTTGTTCTGTTAATTAAACTTGGCTTGAAGCAGCACCCAAAATAAATTGCGACTATGCTTTGCACTATTTTGGAAACCCACATTTAGCTTACGTATTTTGGTTAGTATTTTCAATTCAAATACAACTTTCGCGCTTACAAGTATTCCCCACTCTTTTGGCGTTATTTGGGTTTTCGAAATATCTACTAACGATACCAAATTTACTCCCATTGATATAAAAGGAACTTATTAATTGGACTCTAATATAAGAGCAAGGAATTAGGTCCATATTTGAAAACTTGGCGCTCCCCAATCCACATATCCATTGTATGTATTTGCAGCCCTACAGTAATCGACTACATTCGATTTTACCAAAGCTCGATTGCTCAAGTGTTGTGCAACTAGTAAGGTGTTGAAAAACACCAGATGCTGCATCGGCGAGTGAGCCTAAATTGAGTTTTCTGGCTTTCTCCCTCTCACACGAAAAATATAAAACATCAATGTTTGGTATATTGTTTTAAATTTGCAAAAACAACTAAAACTAAGTAAATAAAAACGAGCACACCACTAACTATCCATTCTTTGATAACGGTTGTGTGGAATCATAGGAAATGCGCGGACTCAGCGCCAGAATTTGAGTTATAATGGAAAATATTGTTTATAAATTCGCAAGCATTACATTTCAGCCAAAGGACGTAGGGTTGTCGGAGAATAGGTATGACAGATGATGCTGGGGCAATAATAATCAGGAATAATCTAATTCATTTGCTCAATCTTTTCAGATCAACGAGCACATTTCCAACGACCAGTGGCTGGAGTCTGAGACCCATGGCTGGCAATAGCAGTCTGGTGGCAAGAAGCATGTGCCCTGCTGACAAGATGCTGCTCAATGAAGACGATGGTGCCGCGTCAGGCATAGATACCGACAGCAGCGGGGATACCCACTCACAGTCCGATGAACTGGACTCGCAGCTGAGTCGGGGTGAGGATGACGACAGCGACAGTCGCAGTAGCGGTGGACATTCTGAGGTTCGCCGCGGGGGCGTCTGTCGACGACGCATGCCAGCCCGCGCCTCCAAGGACAATTTCAATCGTGTGTGCAGCGTTATTATGAAGCCATTAAAGAAGAAGCGAAAGGAGCTATCTACAAATCCTCTGACACTCAAAAGCATTGAGAAAATCTATACCAGCAAACGCATGAAAAAATTCACACCCACCAATTTGGAGACCATCTTCGAAGAGCCCAGCGACGAGAATGCAGCGGATGCCGAAGACGACAGCGAAGAGTGTGGAATTAGCAGCCAAGTTCGGTTTGTGAAGTTTGGCGGGCGCAAACTGCGTCGCGCTATCTCCTTTAGCAGCGGTCTCAACAAGGATAAGCTGCTGGCAAAGAAGCGCCGCCAAAAGGTTAAGAAAACGTTCGGCAAACGCTGTGCGCTCAAGAAGATCTCAATGACGGAGTTCCACGATCGTCTCAACAAAAGTTTCGACAGCGCCATGCTGGACTGTGACGAAGAGGATGCTGTTGGCGGCAATGCAGCTGCCAAATCCGTGCCGCCCATCAGCATGGACGACATGCAGTTGCCGAGCATGCCAACTGCTTTTGAGTAGCGCTGCCGCTGCCAGAGACTGAAACATCTAGCATTTAAGCACACCCACTCTGATGAGATGCAGTGGCAGGACAAAAACGTACTGATACGATATAGATGAGTTAAGGAGAGTTATGTAGCAATTGTGTTCGAATAGAAGCAACTCAACTAATTTGGTTTTTTGAAAAAATTCAATATATAAGTTATAGTTCATGTAAATAGCACATTAAATACCATACAATACAATTAATAAAACTTAGCCAGCCATAGAATACGATTCTGTGTGTAAGAGAACATGTGTAGATCTTAAATAAATTTCGTTTATAATTATGACATATTGATTGTATGCGCTATGTATGTATGCTGTGTGGGTGGACGATCCAGAAAGCCCAATAGGACAGTCGCAGTCTGTATGCTTAATGTTATAACTCCAGAAATGTATTTATGTAAATTATTTTTAATTCAATTTGAAATTGTGTAGAAGCAATGAATGCGAGCCTCGGCATTGCCAAAGCTTATATGTCGGCGGGAAGAGTTGGCAGCAGTGCTTTACCTCTGTTCTTGTTCTGCCACAAACGGGTCCTCTCTCCTTAGTGAGCAGCCCGTTTCCATTCGCGGACCTGGCGTTGCTTTCTAGCATGCAGATCACGTTTTAGCTATATGATGCCAACTGATACACATTATATACATAAAGAGGCAGCTCGGCTGTTGCTGGTTCCGCAGCCTTTAACGTTAAGCTAACTCCACAATTGTATAGATAAAAGAATGCAATTAGAATGAAGCTGCTAAAACTGATCCATTGGTTGCTGTTGAAAGCACAAATGCTCATTTTTAAAACAAAATATTCGCATAGAGGAAATTGGATAACACAAACAGTTCTCGCATGACTAAAGAGGCTAAATCAGTATTTGCCTTACAGATGGCATAATATTAATGTTGTATGCATAGCGATATCTAATTTCACTTATTTCCTTATCACTGAGATTCTCAATTTTATACTCAATTTTCTAACAGAAAGCAAATTTGGCAGAGCTTGGAAAAGTACAGACTCACACACACATAATACGTATCTATAATAGGAACTGCAAATGTAAACATAATTATGCATAAAACATGCATTCGCACATACATAATTCATACATTAATTGATGAAAACGCACCATAGCCATAATAATATTAACTAGATATACACAGTAATATTGCTAACAATCAATTTAAAAAGGAAACAAAACCGCGACGACGACTAATAAGTTGGTTAAACATCGCGAGCATTGGTGCTAAATTAAATAACGGCAAGTGCATTAGCAAGTGCAATAAAACACATGAAAAGTATGTGCTTATTAATAATTATTAATAAATGCGATTGCAGGTGCCAGTGGGCAGGTGCGAGCGGGACAGGGTGTGCCAACATGCAAGCAGAAAGAGGTGGTAATCATAATTCGTGATTATGACGATTATGCAGTGGGTATCGGCACGATATCGAGGCAAAGTAAGTAGAAAAAAAGGCGCTGCACCGCAAGCGTAAATGCTAGCAAAAGCTAGCAAAAGGGGGCGGTGCGTGAGGGGCAAACATTTGCATAATCGCTTGCATTCGTTGTTGTTGTTGTTGCTGGCGCTGATTGTGTTTTGTTTTTGTAGCCTCATTACATTCGAAACGGATTTTGGATTTGAACATATCACCACCACAGTAGCAAGATGCAGGCGGAGCTGGCGGGCGGTGGGTGGCCGGCGCTGCTCTCAGATTTGATGATTTATTTGCTTGGCTAGGCAAAGTCCCAAAGCCGAACCACAATTTCCTAAATAGACGATAAAATAATAAACAATAACAATAGCACAGCGGGCAGGCAGGCAGGCAGGCAGGCAACAACCAAGAAATACTTTCAACACCAAATAAAATGTTATTTCAGGCTGCACGAATTAATTTAATTAAAAAATAATAATAAACACATTGCCAACATTTTAATGCACTCAACAACTTTGTCGGTGGCTCTCGCGCTTTTATTTCCTGCTAAGAATTCTGCGCATGCCACTGCCACATGAAACAAATGCAACAATTGTCGGTGTCAGCACTGACAGTCTCCGTCTCGCTCCCCGCTAATTTGCTTATGAGACCGTACAGGTGGGTGTGGCACACACGCTTGCCGGCAATAACCTTGAGTTTTTTTTTTGTTGTCTTTCAGTTTGAAGCAAAGCGCAAAAACCACGCTCGAGTTGGAGTTGAAGATGCCACCAGTTGGGGCCGCACAGTGGTGATAAGACGTCAACAATTTCCTGAAAAATTCAAGAGCTTCAATAATAAAGACTGTTATGAGATAAGCTCACTTAAGTTCCTTTTCTTTTTTAGTTGGCAAGCAAAGATGGACAAGGACTGCAGAGCCGATATGTATATAGTCACGCTTAGTAAGATTAAGTCTTCATTGCCAACCAGAGTCAGAGTCAGAGTGACCAGAATCGATCCTCATTCATTTCACAACATTAAATCATCGAAATCTCATCAAATGTGTTAAGAACTGGAATAGCCAGGCCAAACTATCGACACACATTACTGGGTGAAGTAATTGTAAAAAAGTGAAATATGGAATTTCATTATCCCATAAAGAGATACAAACCTCTCCAGGAATAACAAAATAAACGAAAGAGGCTTTTAGGATATGAGTAAAGCAGAAAAGTCCGGAATTTCTCTGAACAAATGTGATTTTTCACGAAGTCAGCTCAAATGATCAGACTTAAATGGGAGCTATCTACTTCAGAATTCTCAGAAATTTGAATTTTTGCTTTATAACTTAAAGAAATATTGAATTTTCTTACAATTTTTAAGACATCACTTGTAAAATTAACTATTTTCTACCAAATTTTGTTAAAATTGGTTAAGAAACAGCGTCAGAATTAGCATTCAAATTGTAAGTTTTGGTCTTCCTCCTACTACACCTATGCTGATGCTATTTGAATGACTGAAACCCATACTCCTTCCCTAAAAAGTTTCCCCTGAAATTTGATTGTGCTTGTTCAAATCCAAATGGAATTTTGTTGTGTTGTTCAAAAATGGGAACGGGTCTTATAAGCAGTCTCTAAGAGAATGTGTTTTGCACTGTTGCCATATGAAGTAACTAAATACCGGGCATCCTATAGTCTGAATCTTGCTATGTGATGAGTGCATTTACTCATGACATCAGCACATAAATTGTTTATAACTTTCGCAGTTAAAGAGTTAACAATTTTTAACAGATGTGTTAAGTGGAGAATACTTACAATGAGCTGATGATAATGTGGGTATAAAATGATCTCTAAATTAAACAAAAAAGTTGCTAAAGTGAAGCCAAAGCTGCTGTTCTTAGACTAACCAAAGACTTGAACAAGTTTATCCCAAAATCACCCCAAAAATTCTTCACATTCAATTTTAAAATGCTGCCAAATATTCTTTCATTAGTTAAGAAGCGAGTTCTTTAGCCGAACTTCCTACATTTCAGCAAAATCATGGATAAAAACAAATATCACAAACCACTGTGTGGCATGTTTGTGATTTAGTGGCAGCACCTGACCGAGGGGGGGTGGCTCTGTAAATACGAATGCAATGGGCAATGTTTTTGTTTCACTAACCGCAGGTATGCATGTAAACTTTTCTCAATGAAAGGTGTATCGGTCTCTGCAGACTCCATACACACATACATACATACATACACAACACTCACTCACATACATGCATACATGCACATGAACAAGTAGGCCCAGCGAGCTGGGTAATGTGATGTAATATCACCAAAAGCAAAGCAAGCAGCGGATAAGTAACTAGAGTTACAGCTTTGCTTGCTTTTCAAATTAAAAACAAAACCAAAAAAATGGTAAAAACAACTCCAACTGAGCGGCGGCATTTACATACTTTAAATTATTTATACAAGCATAAAAATATATGTGAGAGTGTGTGTTTCGCCTTTACATTCCCATGTGCTTATTACCCGAAGGCAAGGTCTATGGTTAGCATCCACACATATGTGCAATTATTATTACTGTTTTTCACTTGATGAGTTCATAAAGCTAATGAAATCTACAATTCAATTTCCGATTAATACAAGAAATAAATTGGTCCAATCTTACATAACCCTGCTGATATATTAATATGTGTTTGATTTAGAGCAGGGATGGGCAGAATGCAAAAATAGAGATAGAGATTAAAAGCGGCCTTCTCTGCTTTGAATTTGTGTCTTAGTATGTGTGTGCCCATAGCTGATTCAGAGCGAGTTAATATGATAGTTGTAGAATAAAATGATATTGATTTTGGTATTATTACGTTTTTAGCACTCAAAAACAAAATTTATTAGCTCTTTTTGAATTGATATCTTCGAATTTTATCAGTCTTCTTCAATTATGTTTGCTACACTCAGAGAAAAAATATCAATCATGTTCTGCTTGAATCAAGAAGAAAGAAACACTCTCAAAAATTAATGAGGAATGCAAATCTCGTTTAAGAACTTTTTCTTAAACCAAATTTTCTCAATGCAAAAATGATAATCTAAATCCAGTTCGTTTCAGAGTAGAATCAAGTCTGATTGATTCTGATATTAATAATTTAAATGCATACCTAAAATAGGAATAAAGTTTAGATCATAAAAATGTATAAACTAGATTCGAGTTAGTCTTATAGCAAACAAAATTTAGAGCAGGTTTGCATTCTCCTACATTAAAACCAAGAATTCGCTTATGTTTAATCTACAATCATGAACTATAAGATTCACTTATTTCAACAAAGAGATAATGTCTAAAAATGATGAGAATTCATTGCAAGACTAAGCAAAGAATTAAGATCCTCAATTTCTTTTATAAAGAAAGCGTTCTTCAGTCAAGAATTCCAGCTTTGAGAATTTTACTCTACTAATTCTCTTACTTTTCTTATAGCTTGAATACTCTATACGATAGGATGAGATTTTATTATGTTAATTTTTCTCCGACCACATCAAGTCCTTCTGTCCTTCTGTATATCTGTCCTTCTGTATATTTATATCTGACAGAGTCTACACTCAGCTTCAGACGATAACCCCCATTTAGAGGAGGGACCTAAGCCTGTTATGACCTGTGAAGTACCCCACCACGAGGCTTCGACATGGCCTCTTTAGGCTGCCCAGTTTGCCTGACTTAGACGATCTTGCCAGAAGTTTGGCTTGACGAAGACCAGCGAGGTTTTCCCAGTGTTGTACTTCCAGAGCCCGGAAGTGTTCTGTGAGTAAGAGCCTGGTCGATGTCATTTCACAGAATGCTTCGGGGCCCATTCCTAGCTAGTTTATCTTCAGATTTATCCAGGAACCCATGTAAATGTGACCTTCTTGCCCACAGTGAGTTCAAGAGAAACTATGAGGCAGTCTCTGGACAAGCCATCATACAAATCCATTGTCCACTTTTTGGGTGTTTTATCAGTGAAATTTAACCAACCAGATATGCTCAGCTGAAAGCTCTTATTTCTCTTCGCCAATAAAAAATTCGATCTTGAAACGGAAACTAAGCAACTATGACGTCACGAGCATCAGCAACAGCAACAGCAGACTGACCGACCAGAGGCCAGGTTAAACAATGCGCACGCATGACGTTTGCGTGGGAGACTGCGACTGCGACTCCGACTGCGACTCCAGGGAGTCTGCCGACAGCGGCTGCATGCAAATTGGACAGAGATTGGGCAGCAGACAAAAAGAGCGGGAAAATGAAATCAAAGAAATGCGAAATTGTTGCAATTGCGAGTGCAAAAATGCGGCGCTGTTGACGTCGACGTCAAATTAATGCAATAACAAAATAGATGAAATAATTAAAGCGGTGGAAGAAGAAATGCTGGCGAGGAGAGTTTATAAAAGTGCTTGCAACACGGCGCGCTGCCACAGTTGTAAGCGAGACGCGCTGTCAGCCAGCCGCTTCATATACACGCGGTCAAACAGTAGCAACAACAACAACAACAACAACAACAACAACTGCAACAGCAGTAGCAATAACAACCAACAACAACAACAACAGTGGCCGCCACAAGTGACGCAAAGAAAGTAACTTAAAAATAATTTACAAAAAAATTACGTGTGCAAGTGCGAATGTCTAGCGGTGCGGCGATCGATGTAACGGCTTTACAAAACGGGAAAACCAAAAGTGACCAAGTTAGCCAGCCGCCTCCGTGTGCTCGTGTACTGGTGCGGGGTATCGCCGCGGTATCGCCAGCGGGAGCGCCTAAATTAAAAGAGGAAACAAATTAAGCTTAATTATAAATTAAATGCGTGCGCGGACAGTCAAGGCAAAGCAGCGCAAATGTTTATACAATCGGCCAGTGTTTGTGCTTCACTTATTGCCACATTAACAAGGCGGCGGCCACAGCACCTGCCCCTGCCCGTGCACCTGCCACCGCCTACAGTCCAAGCCAGCCAGTGCCAGCGTCGGCGTCTTACAAACGGCTGTCGATGTGGGCAATCGCAATCGCTGCCGGCAGCGCTGATCGCCTGCGTGCTTCTCTATGCCGCCTGCGTTGGTGCCGCTCTGGACTGGCAACAGGTTAAGCCCATGTATTTAGTGTCCATGTACCCGGGTCCATTTGGACTAGGCCAACCACAAACGGCCACGCTGTCCGCGGAACAAGATGCGGAAATGAGCGCCAGCAATGTGGAAAGTCGTATCAATCACAGCGGCGAGTACGAGCAGGATGACGATCGTGCCGATCCAGAGCCATTGGTGCTGAATTTGGAGACAACGCCGCTTGTGGAGCGCATGCTGCCTGAGGGCGCCATGGCCATGGATCGCATATTTGGCGGCAATGTGGGCAATCCTCATTGTTTCCCCTATCAGGTGGGCATGCTGCTGCAGCGACCCAAGGGTCTCTACTGGTGCGGCGGTTCGCTCATCTCGGATAAGTATGTGCTGACGGCGGCACATTGTGTGGACATGTAGGCATACACTGAACACTTCAAGAGGCACACCTTTGTAATAGCCAAACTAAATTGTTGCAGGGCCAAGCGCGCCCTGGTCTTTCTGGGCGCCAACGAGATTAAGAATGCCAAGGAGAAGGGCCAAGTGCGTCTGATGGTGCCAAGCAGCAATTTTCATATCTACCCCACTTGGAATCCCAAGCGGCTGAAGGATGACATTGCGCTGGTGCGCTTGCCCCACGCAGTCAGCTTTAATGGTGAGTTATCAGTCCTTATCAGGCCCACTTACACCTCTAATCGCGATCCCTCTGTGTATTCCCCAGACCGCATTCATCCCATTCAGCTGCCCAAGCGGCACTATGAGTACCGCAGTTTCAAGAACAAGCTGGCCATTGCCTCTGGCTGGGGTCGCTATGCCACGGGTGTGCATGCCATTAGCAATGTCCTGCGCTATGTTCAACTGCAGATCATCGACGGACGCACGTGCAAGAATAACTTTCCCCTCTCCTATCGCGGCACCAATATCTGCACCAGCGGGCGCAACTCACGATCCACCTGCAATGGCGACTCGGGGGGACCCCTGGTGCTACAGCGTAAGCAGTCCAAGAAGCGTGTGCTGGTTGGCATCACCTCATTTGGCAGCATCTATGGCTGCGACCGCGGCTATCCGGCCGCCTTCACCAAGGTGGCCTCATACCTAGACTGGATCAATGATGAGACGGGTGTCAGCTCGCACCAGGACACCACAGAAGCCATTTTCTTCGATCAATACATCAAGAACTATGGCAAGAAAAAGCAAAGCCGCAGGCTGGAACATCAGCATTTCGAGACGTCAGAGCAGGTTGATGATCAGCCTGACGAGCTGGATGCATATCAACCATCCAGTGAAAGCGATGACGACGATGTGTCCGAGGATGTTAGCCAACGTCCGCGTTCAAGATCCAAATCAGACTATTATTTTATATAATTTTAATGCAGATTGTTTAATAAACGTTATTTTAAGGTAGATCCTTTCACATCACTTATTTGCCAAGGTTAACCATGCCGGAGAGTGCATCGATCCAATTCAGATAGGAGGTGATGCGGGTGAATACACCAAGGGAATACCAAGGGAAGTGGCAACAATCAATGTATGGCTGACATCAGCTAGGACCAAGGGATCGCAGGAGTCACCGTTGCAGGTTGAGATGCCAGTGGCCTTGATGCACAGCGCCCAGATACCAGATACCAGCAGCCGGAGTTGCTCATAATGGGCATCTCTATAAAATGTAAATGTCCGTAGCACTAATGGTGGCTGGGAAGGGGAAAAAGACTCGATTTCATGGCTCCAACTGGCCATCTACAGTCGCTGAATCTTCCCCAGCCTAAGGCTATGGCTGTCTGGCCTGAGTACGTGCCGTCATTATAATCTTCATGCACGATCACATGCTTCGTTTCCACAAATATAATTTGTTGACCGACATCCTTGCGGTTTTGTGCAATCCCAGGCTCCCAGATATAGACCCACATCGCTGGTTAAGTTAACAGTGCAGTGAGCAGCTGTCACCACCTAACGTTCGCTTATCAAGGTGCCACCACATTAGGCATCCCCGTCCTGCTCATTCAGCATAAACCTACTTGGTTGGAAAACTGGTTTCGATCCGTATCATTGCCTTTAGTGAAACTTCCTCAAGGCTAATCACAAGTATGAATTTTAATACTAAGAGCTTTGGCTTCTAGGTTGAGATTCTTCAGGGACTGCTAGTCCACGGCGTTGGTGGGCGAGATTCAGGCATATAGTCAAATTGTAACTGAATAATCTTGGCCAAATGTGACCAGTTTTATAGTAACAACGAGCACCGATGTTGGGTCATATATTTTGTATTATCTCTGGTCAAAACCCAAAGCAAAAATCGTGCTAGCTCCCAAATAAAAATAGCCCCATTTAGGAGTATTTCAGACTGATGAGATAATGATACCTATTTCAAGCGCTCTAATCGTAATCAGCCTAATATGTCGTCATAAGCTCGATGCGATTATACTATGTATGATTATATATGGCTATACTCGAAGTGCAGATTGAAAATTACGAATGTAGCGATTAGATAATCCAGATCATGAGCAAGGGAAGTTTTAGCAAGAGAATCGGAGTTTAATTTTTGCAATTTTATGGAAAATTGTATGAAATTTGCTTCGTACTTTGCCACGCGCAGCGCGAAGTATTCGCCCCTTTCCTGTGCTCTCAGCTGGAAGTTAATTACGGTCTTTCTGAGTGACCTAACTTACATTTTCTCAGTACACAATTGGGTGTAATCGTCTCGATCTAATAGAATCAGAAAGCCACTCTTCAACCTGCCTTATCATGCTGATCAACAATTTGAGAGACTTCTTTCAAAGCTTTACAAATACCTAGCTTACTTTTGAAGGCATTCAATCATTCACTGAAAAGCACCAATATATTTTTAGCATTTAAAGCTTTGGTCATATTTTTTCGCACATTTTCCGTGAGAAACGAAATGCAAACAAAAGCTAGTTGATATGATAAAGCTTATTTATACCACAACTAGCATTTTCTCTCAGCGATGAACAAGTTCTTTTTGGTATTTCTCTGGAACGCGGAAAGAAAGAGAAAATACTTTGTGGTTTCAAGCGTAAATGTGCCTACGGGGGCATTGTTGTTGCCTCGATGCATGTAAAAGTATGCTACTGTTTTTGCTTAGCAATCGAGGCATAGGAATAAGTACATATATATTCCATTACAGAATTGATTCCATAGTTATCTTTAACAAAATATCTCTTACAAATCCCCCAACCAGCTGGATGATATTTTCCGAATTTGTGTCAAACATTTATTTCAATGAATCATTTAGTTGCCCAGATTGACCACTCCGGTTTTCTCTTCGATCCAGTCCAAGTAGGAGGTGATGCGAGTGAACACACCTGGCCAGCCCACCTCACAGCCCAGGGCAATTCCAAAGGAGGTGGCTCCAATGAGAGTGCCATCGCGCAAGATCAAGGGACCGCCGGAATCGCCATTGCAGGTAGATGTACCGCCAGTGGTCTTAATGCAAATGTTTGTGCTGGAAACCATACCGAAAAACCAGGGCGCGCAACCAGTGTTGCTCATGACTGGCACCTCAATGAACTGCATAATATCCGTGGCACCGGTGGCAGCTGGGAAAATTGTGAATACGTTAGATGCTATGCCAAAGGAAGCCACTAGCGAGTCACTTACAATCACTGATCTTGCCCCAGCCGGAGGCGATGGCCGTCTCGCCGACGTAAGTACTGTAAGTGAGGGACTTAACTGGCAGCTTAGCAGGCTGAATGTGCTCTATTCGAAGGATGGAAAAAAATCAGCTCAAATATATTTTTCAGATCTTCTCGAATTTGACGTACGATTGAACTCAATGGGAACGGGCAGCTTGATCAGGGAAATGTCATTGGTGATGATCTCTGGCATCCAATTCTCATGGACAATCACATTCTTTGTCTCCACAAAGACGATCTGCTGACCCTCCTCAGCAGGATTAGTACGGTCCCAGGCGCCCAGGTAAACATCCACACCGGTGGACAGACTATCCGTGCAATGAGCAGCTGTCACTATCCAGCGGTCGCTGATCAAAGTACCGCCGCACCAAGCAGCGCCTCCTTGCATATAAAGTCTGAGACCGACCTGGTGGGGGAACTGATTGCGACCAGCGATTTCACCACCTGTAATCCGTCCCGCAGGTGACTTATGACGACGAATCATGGGCGCATCCACTTCCAGATTTAGGTTCTTCACGGACTGCCAGTCCAGGGCACTGGCGCCCACAACGAAGGCAAGGAGTAAGACCGACGCGAATTTCATGATGACTTCAACTAAACCCTATTGACCAGATTTGGATGTTTTTATAGCCAATTGCGGCCCACGCCGCCTGGCCATATTTCTTGGGTTATCGCTAAAGAAAACCCAGCGCATATACTGATTTACGACCGACAATGGTCACATTGATATGCTGATAACCAAAGCCAAGTACCTTGATTGGAGTATTAGGAATTTGCTTAGCCTAATCTCCACCGATTTAACATTTCATAATAATCAGAGGCTTATCAAGAAGATTGCAAATACGAGTGAACACAATACGAGCATGTAATAACGATTCCGATAAGTCAAGGGTAAACCAACTCAAATTGAGTTCAGATTTTTTGAATGAATGCGATATTAACCTATGTGCTAATTTATTGTTAACTTAGAGATACTAATTGACAATTTTGGCGACAAATATATATTTTAGTTTTTTGAACATGCTAAGTAATTGGACGATTCATTAGAACAAGTAAACACAAAATATGAAAACAGATATGACATCCGTAATACTGCCATGTCTAGATTTCTAAGAGATTGAGCAAGTAATCTGCATCGGAATCTTTGCAGCTTCTCAAAGTATTCCCTCCATATTCATTTCAGAAAGAAGATACAACTTGAGTTGACTTTTACAACCATAAAAATGTGAAAAGCTTAAAAAATATCATCCTAAATGTTATCAGAGTTGAATGCAAATTACTTGAAATTGTTTCCCCAAAACTTTCTGCAGTCTATGAATAATATTTCTTAGTGTTAAACCATTTTCTACATACTAAAGAAACATATTAAAGAAACGGAATGCGAAACCTTATCATATTTGCACAACGATAAGCACAGCCAGACATATTTGATCATCTAATTTATTACTTTTTTATTCATCTTGGCCATATATTTTATATAAAAAAAGTTGGCAATTCACCTTCATAATGAGTTGCTAGAAACTATAAACACACTCACAAACTGAACTTCCTCACATTTTATTTGAGCTTAATTAAACGGAGATAAAACAAAAAGTAATAAAACAAAAAGCTCTCTAATAAATGTATGACAAAACCAAAACAAGAATTAAAACGGAAACGATTTGGATACAATAATATTTTGTTTGCTCAATTGAAGGTTAAATTAAGCCAAGTACAAAAGCTGGGCAAACTAATGCAGCCACAACGAAGCTTGGGTGCGCTACGACGTTGTTTTCGCATGCTCCCAAGGAAGCAGATTTGAGGGCAAGTTATTAAACCAAGCTAAACAGTTCTTGAACTTAATTTTTTCAATTGAAATAACTGCGAGTTCTATAGGTTGTTCCAAATCGAGGGATTTAATTTCCAAGTCCCTTCTTTCCACTTATAACGTTTGTTAGCTTAATGAAATTAAGAAGCCTAATGAATTTTTGTTTGTTTGTACTATAGGCAGCGGAGTGCAATGGCAATCTTGATGTATTACAAAACACAAGATCCAGGAAAATCGCTTAAGCTAAGAAGGAAGACTGAATCACCAGAATTACCATTTAACTCAATGGGTACCGGTGGCTTAATCAGCTCGATATCATCCGAAATGGCATCATAATTACAATCGTCATGCACGATGACATGCTTCGTTTGTTGACCGACTTCCTTAGGATTTGTGAGATCCGATTTTTAGCGATTGGCTGTTTGTTTTCATTAACATGTTTATCAAACTCAGACTTGTGTTCAAATAGATGCAAAGATATGATCAACTTTAGTCTCTTATATAAAATTTAGTTCTCATTATGACAAATTTGTACTTGGAATTTCTTTACGATATTAAATCCAAATTTTCAGCCTTTTGGTAAACAGGGAGAAGAGTAGGCATCTAAAACGCTGAACGACTCACCCTCATAATGGATCTCTTACCTGGACATCTGGCTGACTTGCACTAAGACTTGAAATTACACCAGTGAGGCTACCCATCTTAATTAATATTGAAATGATTCCAATTCCCGTGTTTAAATAGAATTACACAAATTTCTAGCCCATATGAACTTCTCCTCCTTCGCCCTGCTTTACCAGAATGCATTGCAAAACCAAGGATCTACTGATACTGCTGGAAGTGAAGCCACATGTGCTGCATGCCGTGCACTAATCCAATGTCCCGTTGCAGACTGCAAGCAGATGTCCTTCATATCAGACTTCAACAGACATCTGCAAGTTGATCACCGATCGTTGACCATGGAGCGTATTATGCCAAAGGAAGTGGTAAAGTTCTTTCTCGATATGCCCAAGAGCCAATTGCTGTTCCTCTGGTTAATTACAAGATCATTGACACGACAATGTCCAAGATCTGTTGTCTGTACTGGTGATAACCGCGCGGGTGCAAACATGCGAAATGCTATGGGTTGCCTCGACTCGAAAGTCTTTCTCATATGACTAAGATGCATAATGCCGGAAGGTGAGCACATCGTTGGCACCATTGCCGCCATTCCCACGAAGAGTAAGCCCGAACTACTGACGGTGCGCACCAGCGATATTTATGGCCTTAAAAACCCGCAAGATGTGGCCAGTGTATATCGTGATCTGTGATAAAAACCATGACAGACGATGGTAAGTACTTTCCAGCCAGCTTCAGTCGGATCGGACAACTAAATCATATAGCTCCCATATAGCCGATTGTTCCGGAGTGTAGCATAACTTTTCTGTTTTTCATCCCACGCCCGCCGACCAGATTTGAGCTATATCGGTGAAAGATTTACAATGTGAATGGTATATAAACTTCGGCATGTCAAAGCTAGCTATCCTTTCTTGAAACTTTGAATTAGAATTTGGTTTATTCTAAACCCGAAAAGGTTGATCGGACCCCAAACAGCTCTCTTAACGTTTCAAGTAGATTCGAGTTCTATAAGATTTGAAGTTGAAGTCAAAAGTTATACCTATAAAATATCCTTATATAGGTATATATATTCATACTACTTTTAAATGCATTGAATTACGCATTTTCAGCTCTGATATTTGTCGCAGCCCAGACAACTTATGTTTGCCGTTCATATTTATCGTTTAATTAGCAGGAATCTCACAATCTCTGGTGAAATACAGGCAAACACAGCTTATGGAACTTTCTAAAAACCAAACACACAAACACACACACAGAAGTACATATATATATATATCACAAATGATAATAATTAAAATGACACCTGTCACAGTTTAAACAGGCGCACAAACAATAACAACAACAAAACAAACTCTGAATTAGCCATATGACGCTATCTGCGTCTAGATCGCGAAACACTATTGAGCTTAACCCGCGTCTAATGCTATGAACCCGCTCTCTAAAATGGATTGGTGTCCTTGGGCTTAGCATCAAACGGCGCTAATTAAAACATTATATGCGTAACACACCAGCGTAGTGCAACACGGCAAGAGTAAATCAAATAACAAATTCGATAAATATATTTAGAAATAAAATTAAGCAAAACTAAATGCACAAGACGAGCTCAAACTGGATTTGGGCAGCGGTCAAAAGAATAACAACTTTTGCAGTTGCAGTTGACTACGAAAAATATGCGAACATGTTTTCAGGCCTTTAAATATCAATAAAAAGCGAATGCATGTTGTTATGGTCTGGTTTAAAGTTACAATTAAAGTTAAAATAAATATGAAAATATTGTGATAATTATAACTAAACAGATATATACAGATATGCATGCATGCAATGAATTTGCTGTTGAAAATTATGAATCTTTAAAACAAAACAGTTAAGAAATTATTGTCATTTGATATCTTTGAAACTGAAATGTAAATCGTAATGAGTTTGTATCACTTAAAACACTTTTAAAGCAGATATTTCCATCATATGGAGCTATATGTAACAGAAGCAGTAGCGAGTTGTAGTAGAAGTAGAAGAATATGTTTTCCTCTACCATTTTTATTGGTTATAGATAAAGGTTATCCGACATGCTTTAGAGCCGTTTTAAGAGGTTCTTAAAGAGGTTCTAAAAGAGAACTAGACGCTTCTGTGCGTCTAAGATTTGCGAACAAATTCCATTCATATTATTATGCTGCATTGCCAGCAGGTCTTCTGCGTATTGGAAATCTTAACATTCGATAGTGAGATGACACTAACAAGCACCGATTTTGCAACTTCTCTTCTACTTGCTCAAACAGATCCTCTCTAGCTTGTCAACGTCGTACTGCTTCCCTTTCCGCGGCAAGATATCGCAAGCTCTTTCGACGGTGAGACTATAGCTTTGCAAGAAGATCCTGTGTTATTCAATAAAATCAAAAGACTCAAAGTGAAATCTCATCATCCTCATCCTGAAACATTCTGTCTATGAAATCTATACGATAGAGTTGTGCAATCCATATGAATCCACAACTCAACTCTCTCTTCTCTTCAATTGTCGAATAATTATTTCATCTTTTACTAAAGATTTGAGTGGAGAGAAGCTGTGCGTATACCTGGCTACATGCATAGAAGCAGCACCTGCTCTGAAGAACTTAAGCCTTCTGATATCTCAGGGCTTAAACACTTGGATGATGGATGGATGAAGACATTACTTTCAGACGGTCTTCTCTTCATCAGTCACCTATGTGTAATAGACTTCGGATCCGATTAGACATTTGAGAGCTTTTTGGTCACTATATCTCACGACTATATGACCATCAACCATATAAAGCAATTATCCTCACTCTGTGGACCTTCCACATAAACCAATCTCCCAGTAGCCACTTTGAAGAAAATTAAACATTCTAATACCCGTCTCTATGACAGTGACCTGGAGTGTATATCCCCAACTATAATTGAATAACCTTACTGTTAACTCTTGTTGACAAAACTTTGTGGCTATCCCAACATGATTTGTTATCCAAAACTGAGTCACTCGACTTTATCAGCACACCTGCCTGCCTGTACTATCGTCGACATGTTAAACAAGCTTAGAGGTTAATCCCCTTGCCGTTTTGCTTTATGATTATAGCCATTTATGAATGGTCGCTAATATGCTATATTTATCACAAATTTTTGAGTTTGTCTTTTATGCAAATTTCCGCAATTGGGAGAAGGTTTTATACATGAATCAGCAGCACCCGCACCCGCGCAACTGTCGGCAGCCAGTGAGCCAGGGCCAGGAGATTATTAATACAAAGAGGCTGAAGCCAGGCAGAGGCAGCTGTGCCCATGAAGTCAGGCTAATGATGAAGGGGTCCAGAGTCATGCTTGGGCTGCTGGCTTAAAAATAAGCCGGCAAGAAGCAGTTAAAATTCCACCACCGCCGCCAAGAAAGCAAATCATGATCATATCAATATCATTGAATGGCGATCGTGCACGGGCTCGCCTGGGCTTGGATTTTGGAGCTGGACATTTGTGGGAACCGGTTTACCAGCTGTGTGAAACGCTTAAGAACAGCTGCTTTGACTTTCGCCGCTGCCATCGCTGCTGCTGCTGCTGCTGCTCCGACGCTTGTTCTTGCCAGCGGCAGCGGTGCGGCGGCGGCTAAAGAGGCACCAACAAGTGCAACTAAGTAAGCTCGGCTCAGCTCGGTTTTGGATCGGCATTACGTCTGGGGCCATGAATATAAAAACGGCATCCGGCGCGCGTGCTCAGTCAGTTGAAGAACAGAAACGTTAACGCGCGCGTGCGCCGTCAGCTCTTGATCTTAATTCCGGTCTTCGTTATAGTTTTGGCTTTGGCTTTGGGCCAATACAAGTGAATTTCTTCTCCAACTACCGAAGTGACACACATAAAGCAAGGTCGACGACGTAACAGCAACCACTTACACAACATGGAAGGTCAAGCCAAGCAAGCATACTTCGTCAATGAAGCATTTAATCACCAAGAACACCATGGAGGAGCACCGCATGGAGCGGGAGGAGGCGGCGACGGTGGTGGTGGTGGTGGTGGTGGAATTGCTGGAGATACTTTACACCGCCGCAAAAGCGGCGGTACTAAAGATCTTCAATTGGATTTAAGTGGCGAGCTTAAGAAGGGTCAGGATATGTCCATGCCCAACATGGACTTCGATGACATACTACCCCTGATTGGAGAATTTGGGCGCTCCCAGAAGATACTCTTCCTCTGCATGATACCCTTTGCGTTCTTTGTGGCCTTTGTGTACTTCTCGCAAATATTCATGACGCTCATTCCCGAACAGCATTGGTGTCATGTGCCTGAGCTGGATGCTCTAGATGTGGAAGCCAGGTGAGCAGTCAACAAAGACTCCGTGTGAATGATTCAGCAGGGGGAAGCCTTCTTGACCTAAAGGGGTTTCACCAGCATGCCAAAAATTTACCAAATATGCCAAGGCAACTTCTCAACCAGCAACATCATTCATTACAAACTCAAGTTGTGTATGAGTGTGAGGGGGGTTGCTGAGGCAAACAGCAATTCAACTAATGGCCCATTAACGCCTCCGGCCAGATGTCTGTGCATTTAAAAGTGATGGCTTCATAAAATGCTCAAGTGATATGTCTATGTTATAACTAAATTGAAAGCGGTTCATGAATATTTAGTGGAAAATATATGCGAATAGATTCTAATGAGCTCAAAGTGGATCGTAAATAAAGGCTATATGAATGCGAATTGATATTGATTGAAGGGGGCGTTTGCAGGTGTCATATTAAGGCAAAAGTTTGCAATTTGTCGAGAAGTGCACTAACAAGGAAATCCCCCGGAAATCGAACGTGTGTGGAAGTGTTATTGAAATACTGCAGAATAATGTAAATATTGATAATTAAAGTAGTAATTGGTCATACATAATTATGCAGTAAGACACACGTTTTCGCCTGAATTCTTTGCTTAATAATCACATTCACATTTGGTGTCAAGACTATTGGAAAACTTGAATATCGTGAAGAATATTTCCTCGATTTTCTAAAAATTAAACCTAAAAATCTTGTATTTGCACTTAGTAATTATATGGTTTATAGATCTCGTAAGACAACAGTAAGACTTAATCTTATTTTTAACAAAGTTTCGGCAGACTTTGCGACTATATCTAATAGTACATTTCCTGCCACATCTTCGTCTTTCAACAAATTATATGTTTTGGAAAAGAGCAATTATGGGAGAGTCAGATCAAATCTGAGCTTTGCATTGTAATGGATGATCAATTTGAAAGTGAAAAAACTTAGATCAGTTGTTCTCAAGGCGGTTCCATAGTCGTAACATTTGAGTTTGGGAGAACCAAGCCATCAAGCAATGAAGGCAATCTTCACCTCATCTTGACATCTTGAAGTTCTTGTTGATTCCTTGAAAATATTTGCCTCCAATCTATATAAGAGATACATAAAGTAGACTTAACCTTATGTTCAGCCCACTTTTAAAACTATAAAACTATAACTTCTAAAACTTTAACTTATCGTTCTACAAATTTAAATAATTCCTACCTAAAATAGAACCAATCTTTCTTAATACATAATTCCATAAAATGTATACACATATGTGATGGCTATGAACTCTCTATTTTCTGTAGGTCAGAACTATATTAACAACATACAAAACTGCTTTCAGTTTCATTTTTAATTTCTGCAGTTTATTAAATATTCTAATGATCCACAGCTGAATAATTTACAATCAAGTACGAAGAAGCCACGTAAACAAAGAATTCGCATAAGAATAACAAGAATATGGTTTTATATGCATATATTAAATATGGTTTTAGAAATAAAGCCATAAGCATTATCGTGCAGGTGTTTGCATAGCTGTTACTAAGTAGAATGCTAAGGAGCTCACTAATCAGCAGCTGAATCATGAATAAAGCGCTGAAATCTGTTAAGTGCAAAGTCGTAAAACTGAAGCCATAATATCGCTCAACGTCAGGTCATAACAAATTCATAATTTCAAATTAGTAAGATCAAATCAGTGTGGATGTTTTCATGGAGATATCTTATTTGAGTATTTTGTACTTTATTTAAGAATTTTGAATGATCAATTGAGATTGTTTAGTTTTAAAGAAACAAATTTGAGCACAAAATGTTATGAATGATATGAAGTTATAGTGGGAGAAATTCATAGCTTATAGCTGTGGAAGATGTCTTTACAAATCAGCAAATAATTCTTTTTTATAGCTACAACATCTGTAACATCTGCTCATTTCCAAAATCAATGAAGGTTAGGCAATCTATACATATATATATATCAATATAAACAAGTCTGTGAAAGAGAATCTAAGAGATCTATATCTGATCTATATGAGATTCTAAACTGATTCATCACATCTGTAATTTATATAAGATACAAGACTCTAATTTGTTGTAAATCTCAAAGTGATTTGATATCATAAAACATTTTCTTTCCACTCTAAAAAGAAGTGTCAAGCTTAAGATATTTCTATATATTTAACTAATAATTTGAATTAATTCCTTTCACTTTATATTATTAAGCCTTAGCAGATTTAGAGTGACAAATATGGTTCAAAAGCTTTAAATTATTGGAAAAATCCCCACAGCTTTTTATTTCCGAATGTTTTATCTTTGACTTTGCATTCCCAACTCGCAGCACTTACACCAATTAGCTCTACCCCGATTCAATTCCTGTCTCGCTGTAAGCTAAATTCCTAGATCTTGAAATAGTTGTGCGTAAACGCAGCTAAACATTGCCAATTAAAAATTATGCGATTCCGCTAAACTTTCACAAAGCAGCTTTGATCGATTATATGTATTTCAGATCAATGCGATCAAACGCCCGTATTAATGCCTTTGTATGTTTGAATCGATCAACCTTGAAAACGACAGACTAATTCCGGTTTGCAGTGCGTTAACTCCTAGCTATGAGACCAACATACAATACCCAAAATCCACAAGCAATTAGCTTTCCCTGGCCATATGTATAGGTATTATGTTCGCCAATTCAATTCTAAGAACCGCAGTCAAATTACTTATAACAATTTTGCAATTTGAATCGAAACTAAAACTTAAAAAAAAATGAACGAAACAAATTTAGTTCGCGTTTAGCCAAAGTATTCTGACCAAAGTCATTAACTCGTCAATGTGTTGGCTGCTTTGGCTTAGAACGGCAACTGACCTTGTGTCCATGATTGGTTTTTTAAGTCAGGCAGGTTGGCAGTGGGGTTGGGGCATAATAAGGCAAAGAACCTTACTAAACGGGCATCTTTGTAAACGCCAGGTAGAGGCAAACAGGGCGGCTGAGGCAGGCAGGTGAAGTGCGAAACATTGGCAGTTAGATAAGTAGTAAATTGATGGCTCAAAGGGGCAACCGCGGGTGGCGGCCACACTAATTAGTTAGTAGCTCATGTTGCCACAAAGCTGCTGCTGCTGCTGCTACTGCTGCTACTGTGACGGCTACGGCTACTGCTCGAATGGTCGCCCCTCCATAATAAATGGCGGCAGCGTGCAAAACTAATGTTGTGCGACGAGGTTTGTGCTTGACTGACAACACGAAGCACAACTGACCGAATGAATTATGGTGTGGCAGGGGAAGTGCAGAAATCGACAAAGTTTAAATACTCTTTGCATAGCCTAAACTATTATTAGATGCAAAAGTTTGCAATTATAGTCGCCAGGGAACACAATTTAATAACTTTAATACTAAGTTAGAATATCAGTAATTAATGTCAAATAAGACTGTTGAGAATATGATATTATATATGGATTATGGAGTTATAGATGCTTACAAAGATTTACCAATTCAATAACGTTCAAATATTACAATCTAGAGCCTTTAGATCTAGACTCTTTCAAAGTGAAACCACTTAATGACAAAGGTCAAACATCCTTGTTTGTGTCCTAATGATATACTACCATTAGCTTTATGTGACTTTAAATTGGATCAATTTTTAACAATTTTACATTTTCAAAAATAATATTATACGGCGAACCATTCTATAGAAATTCTATCATTTAAAAATCTCCATTATTTGAATGGAGTTTCAGCTTTTAAAAACATATTCCCAAAATAAGAGCAAACCGTTTATTGTTCTTCGGTTTCTCACAATGTATTGGAAGTCCAACGGACCTCATAAAGCTCTCTTACATATATTTTAATTTAAGTTTGCCTTTGAGGTTAGCTTTCATATTTAATCTATTACAATTTTAAGAGAAGTATCAAGTTCCTTGATACATTAACTGTAGATAAACGATTTCCAGCCCTGTTCGCGTTTCCACTTCCACTTGAATCAGGCGGTTTACTTTTCGATCAGTCTTCGCAATATGCTTGTACTTTTGACCAGACTTATATTTGTATGTCAATTTCTAATTCATTGGGAAGAGTTTTAAGTGATAATTGATATATCTCACATATAAACTTATTCAAGAATATTTATTACAAAAATGTAAGCCATTTCTAGCGTGGCTTGAATCCACTTATATTTGTTGATGTTTATCGTTCTGTCTCTTTCTTTCCACTGGCGACACAGTAGGATTCGGATATAAGTTCGGAAAACCCAAAGTTTTCGAAGTGATAGTGGAATTCCAATTAAGTTAAGTGTAAATTTAGTTGAGTGAAGTTCAGAAAACAATTCTAGCATGCATAAAAAATCAATGCGCGTGTCTTGAATCCGCTTGAATTCGTTGATATTTATGGTTCTGTCTCTGGTACTGGCGACACTGTAGGATTCGGATATAAGTTCGGGAAACCTAAAGTTTTGGAAGTGGTAGTGAAATTCCACTTAAGTTAAGTAAGTGTAAGTTAAGTTGAGTGAAGTTCAGAAAACAATTCCTAAGGCAAGATTTTATCACTAAAGAAAAATTACCCTAAGACCTTTTGTAGTGACTCTGCTGCGCTTCTTCCTAAATCAAAGTTCATATCCGATATATGATAGGTGTTCTCTTATATAGCCTTTCTAAAACAGCCTCTCTTATATAGTCAAATGCATCAAATTATATGATATGCTTAAGATACACACATCTTTTTTCACTTTTTATTTTATTGGCGAATGAAAATTTTCATTCAGTAAGCTGAAATATATATATGGTATTATCTTACTACTAAGATATCATTTAGAAGCCTGCTTTATTGGCCAACAAAGTGCATATAAATGCATACAGTGAGATAATGCTTCAAATAACGATATCCGAGGGAAATCTAGATACATTGTAAGGGAACTAAACGCATTTCACCTAGAGCTAGAAAGTCAAAAAAGTATCTCAAATTGACATGATACTGCCAAAAATTCAATAATTTGACAATCCTAACGGCCATGGAAATACTTAAAGCGTGATTTATAATGACCAACATTAGTGTGAGGATGATTTAAGAGATTCATACAATTTCTAGGGTTTCAAAATATCCAAGAAAATTATATAGATAGAAATCCATTTTATCTCCAAAGAATTCAGAAATAAATAAAAATATGTAAACGAAAGTTTTGATGTAATTTGTATGTCTCCTCAGAAGACCTAAGATGAAGATGATGTGAGAACTCTGCCGATTGTAATTTGAAGATTTCAACAGTAACAAAGTCCAATTTATGCAGGTCAATGCTCCCAGAGAACACATGTATAATTTGAGGTATATTTGGAAGAAGATTACCTTCTTACTAAATATATACATATGCATTTATCCATGCATGACATTCTCATATAGCACGAACAAATGATCGTAAAATGGGTAATTAAACAGACTCTTAAAGCATTAATCATAATGCCTTGAAAGCCTTCGAGTCAATCAATATCGTGTTTGCCGATCAAAGCATATAATGCCAATGTATAGCAATTGCCAGTGTTAACTCAAGTACGCGCAGATTTCGGTGCTCAATTCTTCAAGATCACGACAATTACAAGTATTATGTAAGACCCGACTTGACTCTGGCTCAATATTCACATCATATGGTGAGGCTGTGAATCGCCAGCTCTCTCTTAGGTGCTCACAGTCGCAGTTCCAGTTCACACACAAACAATTCACATTTGACCCTAATGCTGGGTTGGTTTACCCACGTATCTAACACTTCTCCGCATGCATATTCACATTTTCACAGATTGGCTTTGTCGATACCCATGGTGAATGGAGAATACAATAATTGCTACATGTACGATGTCAACTACACCGAAATCCTAGCCAAGGGCACTGTGATGGCGGATCCCAAATGGCCGAAGGTGAAATGCCGCAATGGCTGGTCCTACAACTACACGGAAATTCCCTACGCCACCGTAGCCACCGAACAGAATTGGGTATGCGATGATGCTGCCCTGCCCACCTATGCCCAGTCCATCTTCTTTTTGGGCGCCATTGTGGGCGGCCTACTCTTTGGCTGGGTAGCTGATCGTTTTGGACGCATACCGGCGCTGATTAGCTGCAATCTGATGGGCCTAGTGGCTGGTGTGGCCACCGCTTTTACCAATAACTTTTGGCAGTTTGCGACCATGCGTTTCTTTGTGGGATTTGCCTTTGACAACAGCTTTACCATGATGTACATATTGGGTAAGTTTTGAAAAACCAATCTCAATTCTCTTGGTATGGCCAACTGATCTCTCTCCTCTCCTGCAGTGCTGGAGTATGTGGGTCCCAGGTATCGCACATTCGTGGCCAACATGTCCATAGCCATATTCTTCACGGGCGCCGCTTGCCTGCTGCCTTGGATAGCCTACTTTGTGGCCGATTGGAAGCTGTTTACGATCATCACATCAGCTCCGCTGCTGCTGGTTGTGCTGACTCCACTGATTGTGCCCGAGTCGGCACGCTGGCTGGTCTCGCAGGGCAAGGTGGACAAGGCCGTCTCCATACTTAAAAAACTGGAACGTCGCAATGGCAATCAGGTGCCGGCCCAGACTTATCAACAATTTAGCGACAGCTGTCGTCGCATTCGCGACCAGGAGGAACAGAATGGCAACTACTCTGTGCTGGATCTGTTTAAGTCGCCTCGTCTGCGTCGCACCACGCTCCTGCTTATTGTCATATGGATGGCCATATCGCTGGTGTTTGATGGACATGTAAGGAATGTGGGCTCTCTGGGCCTGGACATCTTCTTCACTTTCACTGTGGCCAGTTTTACGGAGCTGCCAGCCGATACCCTGCTCACCGTCACCCTGGATCGCTTCGGACGTCGCTGGCTTGCCTGTGGCTCCATGGTAGCCAGTGGCGTCTTTAGCCTGCTCGCCACAGTGGTGCCTGTGGGAACATACTCCGCCGCTCTGGCCATTATGGGCCGCTTCTTTGTGAACATCAGCTACAACATTGGGCTGCAGTACGCTGCGGAGATACTGCCCACTGTGGTGCGTGCCCAGGGCGTGGCATTCATACACATCATGGGCTATGTGGCCAGCATAATTGCACCATTTGTAGTCTACCTGGCCAACGTATCCCCTGCTCTGCCGCTCATCATCTTGGGTCTGTTGGGCATTTTTGGTGGCTTGTTGTCCCTGCTGCTGCCGGAGACACTGCATCATGACTTGCCGCAAACTCTAAGCGATGGCGAGGAGTTTGGACGTGGTCAGAGCATTTGGGACTTCCCCTGCTTGGCCAAGCAGCTTGACGATGACAAGGATGAGAAGTGCGATGTCGAGGAAGTGCGCTCGCAGGCCTTTGTGAGGGGCACTCAAACCGGAGCCTCACTGACTGCCTCCACGCGGGGTGAGCTCAGATCGAGCATACTACGGAGATCGGTGCAATCACGAAACTCCACAAAGCTGTAGAAAAAGGCGATGGATCCCATATATTGGCAATATGTGTCCTGCATTTCTCAAACTCAATCGATTAGGCTAAGAGTTTTTAAGCAACATCTTGTGATATTAGTTCCTAGGCATATTCGCTTCGTCGTTTTCCATTGTGGCATAATAAAAATATTATGGATGTAATCCATGTTGAAATTACAAATTAGAAATTGAATCAATTTAAAGTGAAGCTCCTTAGGGACAACAGTAGGTGGTACCAGATGGTAATCATGTCATATATAAATGAAAGCGTGAGGACTTGCACAAATCAAACCAAAGGAGCACATTATCCACCATATGTTTGAAAAGCATCAACTAGGAAGAGTTTCCTTGTGAAAACTGAAGATGTTGAACAAAGCAAAAGGATTGCGATAGAATAGGATAGAAATTTGAAATGAATTATTCTCAAAATCGGGCTTAAATCAAGTTCAGTTTTGGAATCAACTCAATTCGAATTCAATATTCAAATCAAATCAATCTCGTGGGGTATCTAAATCAAACTTATCTTCTGATTAGTTCAATCAATCCACCTCATTTCGCGCTTAATTAAATTTGAAGTCTTCTAGATGTTTCCCTTCATCTGACTTTCCTCAATCTTACTTCGGCTTTAAATTAAATTCTCCAGGAATTAGAGGAAGTTGAGATAACGAAGAACAAGAATCTTGTGCTCTGGACACAATTTTAACATGGCTTAGGCTTAAATAGAGTAAGGAATTCTTTAGAATGGAGTAAGAATGAAGCCTTTGAGTGGACTATGAAGATCATCTTGTATAGGATCGTTGTATAAGATCGTTAACTGTTATTTCAAGTGAAGATTAACTAAGGATTGATGAGTAAATTTACTTTTTAAGATGATATACTAGTAAATATGACAGCGACCCATAGAAAAAAGCGTCTCCGATCCCATAAAGTATATATTTTCTTGATCAGCATGACAAACCGAGCCATGTCCATCTGTTTCCATGCGAATTAGTCTGTCAGTTTTAAAGCTATCGAGCTAACTTCTACCATATAACCGACCGTTTTGGAATGAACTCTCAAGTACACATAAATAGGTTGTTTTTATCCGAGTTGAGTTTAACCGTTTATTATAATACTAATCTGAAAGGGTACTTTAGCTTCGGTTACCAGAAGTTAGCCTTCCCGTCTTGTTGTATCTTTAAAAACCTTAAAAGTATGGATGAGTTCTCTCTCTTTCGACACACCAACATCAGAGACACCCAGATGGCGACACAAGCTGCTTGATTGTGCTAGAAATTTTTTATGATATCCGATCGTTTTATATTGCAGCTCCACTGCTCATCTTTATTATGCTCTTTATCTGTCTTTACAATGTCAAAATGCAATTCTTATCTATTTGCACATGTGTTAGTATTATCGGCAGCACAAGGTCCGAAAACAACGAAATCTTAAAGTAAATATCCGCCTGAATTCCGTACACAGCTAACACAGATTATGGAAACTTACGTTTTTATCTATAAAAAGCTTTGTAGATTTCACAGAAAGATCAGTTTAACGAAATCACCAGAATGTCAGCATACACAGCCTCCCTGCTTTCTCTTCTGCTCCTATTACTCTGGAATTCGCGGTTAAGTGATGGCCAAAGCAATAGCCTAATCCTTAGTGTTTTAAATACATCCGCTCCAGCGCTGGATATACGGATTCGTATTGATCTATCGGCAGCGGAAACAGCTTTAGCAACAACGCCGCGCACTGCTTTAGCTTTGGACAACATCGAATCTATAATTCGTGCCGAGGTCAATGGAGATTGGGAGCGTGGCAAGTTCGTGCTGAAATTGGCGAATCTAACGCGCACCATCGAGCTGAAGCAAGCCATCTACCACTCACTTTGGCAGGAACTGCGAGAAAGCAAGCAAATCTATAATCCCGTCCAGATACACGAATTCTATACACAGCTGCAACGGCATTCACATGTTCCGCCATCACTACTGGCCGAGATCTATGTGGAGTTTGTGGAACGCAGTGCCCAGTTGCTGACGGGTCCGTTCCACACGAACAGCAGCAGTGCCAAGTTTCCTGTGATCAGCCTGCTCCTGCAACGTTTGACATTCAGCACTTTGGATTATCTGAGGGACATATTAGAGGCCTTGTACAACATGGTGCTGGCTCTGGAGACTCCCCTGAGCGTGGTGCAACGTCTGGGGAACTTTAGCGCCAGTCTGAGTCAGCTTACGCTGGCAAATCTTCAGCTGTTGCAGCGCCGAGAGCTGCAGGGCGCTGAAGAAGCGCATCAGGCCTTACAGCATAATCTACGTCAACTGCTGGAGCAGCCCGGTTTCGAGGAGCAGGTGAACCAGACATTGAGACAACAAGTATATGCCCAACTGACTGCAGAGGAGCGCGTGCTGTATACGGCCAACAAGGTGTGCCTGCGCAATGCGACGGACAACAATGCCTACATCTACGAGTGTTCCGAGACCTACTTAATGTGCAGCAATGCGCGTGAACCCAAGAAGGCGGCCTACTTCCTACAGCGTGGACATGCAAGTAATGCAACCAACAGCAGCCTACAGTTTGCTTTCTCCAGCGCCTTCTGGAGCAAGCGCTATTTACTAATGCAGCCGGCACCGTGGAGCAGCAGCAGTAATGATACCCACGCCATAATGAAGAATGTCTACAGTAGCAGTTCCATCTACTGGTGGCTTGTGAAGCATGTGGAAGGAGGCATAGCCCTTTATGATGCGGAAAGCGGGGGCTCCGTTCTCTGTGGTGGCAATCCACAGCACTGGGACGGGGACGAGCGACATGTTTACACACGGCGGGCGATTGACTTTGCCACGCACACTCAGGAGTGCACCTGGAGCATCGAGGACTGCAGTGATGCAGTCTAGCGGCAGCCAAGGTCTCCTAACTCATACTGGAAGCTCATTTCGTTTATTCTGTAATCCTACTTATATGTTATTTGGCTATAGTAAGGCACAAGAAAGACATCCACAACAAATCCCATGCTAGTTCTAGTTCATCTTTGCATAAAGTCCCAGGGTATACACACAATTCCATCCGTCAGCACCGAGTAGTAGTGAGTTATGTGGAGCTTGATGTGCTCAAAATGCTGGGGACTGCATTGGCGCAGCGCGCTCAAAGTCGATATCATCTTGTCCGGCGTAATAGCATCGTCTTTGGTCAACGCCTGCAGTTTTAGCTGCTTCATGCATTCGTCTATGAGCTGCTGCTCAATGTGCTTGTCCTGGGCGTATTTCTGCATGCGTTCGCGCGCCTGCTGCATATTTTGGTTGATGAAATCCACTAGTATGGTGCCGGGACAGGTGGCCGGCGTTATGAACTGACCCGTGGGACTGACCATCAGCGGGCCCGCTTCTGACTCGACCACGATGATGAACTCTTTCATCGTTTCCGGCCAGCTGGCTGGGTACTTCTGCTTGCCCAGGTAATCGTTGAGCGAGGTGGTTACCTTCATGAGGTAGCTGGCATAGCCCCGCGCCTGCTGCTTGGGCATAAACTTCCGCCGCCCTATTTGTATGCCGCGCAGCGTCATCGAGAGCGTCTTCTCATACACGGGCACCACCTTCAAGTAAGCATCATGCTGCGGAATGTTCTTGATGAAGTCAATCCAGTTGTTGAGCACATCTCCAGTAAAGAGCATGACGTGACCTTCCAGGCTTATGCCCGTAAAGGGGGCAAACACCACAATGCGATCACGCAGGACAGCCAGCTCTGCGCAGTGTGTGTTGGCCAAGCGTTCCAACGTCTTCAGGCAGCCGCGATAGTGCTCAATGTTCCAGCCGCACTCGTAGCGTGCATCACGAAGTTGCAGCTTCTCCACGAGCACCTTTTGCAGCTTATCAATCTCGGCCTGCAACTCGGCGGTCTCCTTGGCGAGCTGCTTAGCCTTGCCGCTGTGCTCCTCCATCCAAGTGGACAACACTGGGCGTGTGCTTTCACGTTCCTGGGCAGATCAAAGACACTATAAGAGGCATGGAAGAGATGAATATGCATATATGCATTGAGCCGCTTACGTTGTGCATTTGCCTCTCGAAATCCGCAAACTCCGCATCATAGTGGTAGTCGTGGCTGGGCTTATAGGCCATGCCCATGTGTGGCTCGGCTTGGCTGTGCACTTTGGGTTTCACTTTGATGGTCTTCACATAGTCAGTGGAGAGGTTACATGATTCCAATAGCCCTTGTATAAATGTCTTGGGATCCCGTGTACTCTGCCTATCCATGCGTATCTGCACTAGCCTAAAGTTGTCACGCTTGTTGGCATCAGAGCTATGGCGAACATAGAACTTCAAGATCTTGGTCTCCTCCTGGTGATAGTTACGCTCATATAGCGACTCCAGGTGTGCGCTTAGCAGTTTTAATGAATCCTCATTCTGCTGCCGCTGCTCCGGATGCTGTCCAAACAGATCGGGATGCACGGCAAAGTAAAAGGGACGCAGGGCCGTTGTCAGTTCGGTGCTTAAGGAACGCCTGGCAAAGCCAATACGAATCCGTGCACCTGTCCATGCCAATTTTACGCCATGACCCAAAGCGGCTGCTGACATTATGTAAGCGTTATTTCAGCGCTGAAGCGCCAGGCGATATGACAACGCCACACACATTCGCAAGCTGCACGCCTGCTGTGTACACAGAAATTTGTTTGCTTTCTGTGATTTATTGTTATTCCAACGAGTTAAGTGGGCTCAAATTTAGCCAACCTTGAGTATTGTGATGTAAATAGTATCGATAGTCTTCATACATCGATATAAGCCTAACAAAAGGTTTACGATATTGCCGTTACACAGTACTATTAATATCGCTAGTATTTTCAGATAGTCAGATAGTCTGGCAGCACTAACAGTGCTGCAAAATTGTGTTTTCAGTGATGAATAGTTTAAATTTATATTTTTGAACGGCTTACTCGAATTGCTGTGTCTGCACAACTCTCCGAGAACATTTGAAAACATTTCCTAATATGAACGTAAATTCATTATTTGCAATTGGTGTCAATAATCAAATTTCTAGTAGGCCACAATTTATTGCAATTACCGCTTTGAATTATAGAAAAAAAACTATCGTTTTCTGCTCATAGATACTTAATTAATCGCTAAGGACGGCGTATCGATATACTAATACGCACAGACGTACATATATCGATATAACATCAAACATCCTTTACTCTACTGTTTTCATTTGTTTAAAAAACTATATAAAAGCTACTCTTTCATACGCAACGCTACACATAGTTAACTAAACGCACGGCCACCAATCTAATCAGTGTATCTAACTATATAGTTGCTTAATATCAGCCAGCATCAACAAACGAAAATGTGAAACCATGTACCGCTATTGAAGTTGACATTAACACACACGCACATACACACACACATACAAACGCACACAATGACCCACAAAGGATATCGAGACCATAGTAGTACGCCTGCCGCCTCCGTCTCTGTCTCCCTTAGCTGTTGTTGTGATTGTCGTTGTTGCCCTTGTCAATTGGGCCTGCGTTGTCGTCATAGATTCGGTCGATGAATGTGTGGCTGGCTGTGGTCTCGGTCTGGTTTGGGCGCAGGATGTGATTGTAAGATAACAGAGTAAAGAAATGAAGACGTCAGCATCATACAAATGCCCATCATCAACACCAACCACATCATCATCATCATCATCGACAACAGCAGCAGCAGCTAGAGCAGCGGATGCAGTAAAGCAGCGGGCTGGCCGGGGGCGTGCCAGTGACAGTGCCTGTCTCTGCCTAATTAGTTTGGCAACGGCAACGATGTCGATGTCGGCAGGCGCGACGTCGATTTTATTTATGCTGTGATAGTGAAAATCTACAAACCAAAAACCACGGAATCAAATGCAATATTTTCGACGAGGCAAAAACACCAACAAAATTATAAGAGAGACAGCAAACCAATAAAAGATAAAAGAAAAAACATAAAGCTTTAACCCAAAAAACACCAAGCAGTAATTGCAAAATCAAATAAACTTAATAATCTAACATAAACTTATAAAAATAAACTAAAGTATAGTGAAAACAACGGCACCAATTAGCGCATAACCTATAAATATTAGCCAATATGTTTAGTTAGTTACAATTTATATAGATAATAATTGATTTAGTGGCTTTAAACAAAACACCAAGCAACCAAAACAAAACCAAACCAAACCAACAACAAAGTTCAATTCGAAAACAAACGAATATACATTTAGGGAATTTAATCATACGTATTTATAAGACTAGCAAAAATATTAAGCTTATTGCAAAAACATATATAAATAAGACGCGATTAACAAAAAAAGAAAAGAAAAACCGCCACCCGGCCAACCCCCCCGAAAGCACAAATATCAGAATTCATTCAGAAAACGTGCCATAAAACCGAACTGAGGCGAACACCGTGGCGTATACGTCATCAAATGTCAAAGTCATAAATACAGACAGAGCGTGAGAGAGACAGAGAGAGAGAGAGAGAGGCCAACAAAAGCACAGCTGCAGCAAAAGCACAGGACAAAAGCCCAGCTTAGCCAAGACACGACCCCAAGCATTACAAAATGGCCGCAACGACAACAACAGCTGGAGCAGCAGGCTCCGGAGCGCATCCCGATGATGCGAGCAGCATGAGCGATGATGTGTTCGAGGATGCAGAAACTACACAGGCGCGCATTGAGGAGCTGCGCCGACGTCCATTCGGCGATGGCTGCTACAATCCGCCCGCACCACCTCCCTCTAGCCAGCCACATGCACATCATCATCACCCACACAGCCAGCAGAGCCTGACTAGCTCGAGCCATCACTACCACGACGAAACGATTATGGCGCCCGTACAGCGCTCCGCCACAGGCTATCCAGGTTATCGACCTTCGCGTGAAGCCCTGCAGCTATATGCATATGGCAATGCCGATTACGTCCTGGACGATGATGACTATGATGATGGCTGGCGGTCGTATCGCTATGACGAGGTGGACATGCATTCCAATCAGCCGGCGCCACATTTGCCGCCATTCGATGATACGGTTAATCACAAGACGATATTGCTCGGTGACTCTGGCGTGGGCAAAACTTCGTTCCTGGTCAAATATAATACTGGAGAGTTTCGTTTGGGCTCGTTTTCGGCCACTGTCGGTATTGCCTTAACGGTAAGTAACATGAATCCGTTAGCTCATAAGCATACTGTACTTTTTGCATGCTTAGTGTGAACGTGGAGGAGTAGCAAAGCCCCCAAAGCAACCGCAAAAGCACCCGCATCCCCCCCTATAGTCAAAAAGTGACGCACGTACCCCTGGCTGATGCTCGAGTGGGCTGCATATATGTGTATGTGTGTGTACATATGTGTTTGTGTGCTTCAATGATTTCCCCTGCAAACATTTTCAAACGCAAGAGATAAGGATGTGGAACGCTTTTGTAAGGGGGAAATTTGTTATTCAATCGTGTATTAGGGATCAACATTGGATATATGTGGAATAGGAAGACAAGTGGCGGCTGCAAAGCAAGATATTGTCAAAATATAACCAGGATGTTAGTCCTCTAACCCTATTTTCTGAACGCCAGTCCAACTTTTCGCTTTTATGTTAGAGAAGAAAATGAGGGGAAATACCTCAGGACATTCATTGCATATCTTTCCTTTATTCACAGTACTAAAACTATAATATCTGTAATCTTATAAGGAAGTTGACGATCGCCATCGAAATATTCTTATCTAATCTAATAGAATTATTCTAATCTAAAGTCTTATATTTGTAATTTCACCTTTCACCAAGCTGAATAACATTGTGAAGCATTCAAAATGTTCTCAATTATTTGTCACATTTGTTAGCAACCGAACCAGAGGATTTGCTTGATATAAAAGCGATTATACCTTTCGATAATCTGCCTTAAGACTCTCTCAGTCATAGTCTAAACAACTATATCTTCCTGGTATAGCAAATGTTTTACAGGGTAATTGCTTATAATTGGGCAACAGCTGCCAAGTTCCGTTTGACATACGCGTTACGTTTACGTTATCCCCATGCCCATGGCCCATATAAATAGGCAACATATTGTTGGTAATCGTGAGCGATTTTCATGTGCCGCAGCTATTTTTGTACGCGCTCGAAATCTCCGCCACGCCACTCATTGATTTTGTGTGCGCCTGTATGTGTGCGTGTGTGTGAGCGTTTGAAGGTGGGCCGTAAATATAAAGCCACATGCTAACGCTAACCTTTGTAGCATGTTGTTGACATATTTATGATGGGGCACACGCCTGGAAGTATGCAGTGAAATGTGTGACACTCGAACACAACCTGTTGCCGCTTTCACTTTCAGCATCAACCACGAAAGCAGGCACGCACGCACGGCATGACACGACCTGGCTGGGCACGATGCATGCCAACGCAGACGCAGACCCATGGCCAAGCCAATCAAGTTCAAGTGCAACAGTTTTATTTGCCTTGAAACACACAGAAACCTCAAACAATTCACATGCACTCCCCGCACCCTGCAGTGTCAAAGTTTGGCGCGTGCTCAACTTTGGTTTGCCTTGTACACCTGATGACCAAACCCCCGCAGTACCCCTCGGCTATGTATTTCTAGGCCAGGGCTGCTGCTGATGCTGTTGATTCAAAGCCAAAAACCGAAGCCGCACGAACTTGACTCGGCGAAGGACTCTGTGGCTGATGCTGCTGCTGTTGCTGCTGCTGTTGCTGGTGCTTGTACTGTTCCTGCTGGTTATCCTGGCTGGCTGCTGTCTGCGTGCTCAGTTTAGTTTTGTGCGCTGCTGTTGTCGCTTCGATCCTTATCGGGCGCGCTTAAAATTTTCAAATCGAAACTTTATCACATTTTTTTGGCGCTTTGCTGCACACAAAGGCTTCAGGAGCCTTTGTACCTTTTTGGGAAAACCGTAAAGTGAAAGCGCCAGCTTTGAACTCTTTTGTTATAAGGAATGCTATTGTTTATTATGTTGCTGCTAAAGTGTGCCTGTGTGTGTGTGTTTTGTGTGTTTGGTGCTTCAAAGCATAGCTTCATTTGTAATTGAATTGCATTGCATACTTTTGTGCGCGCAATGCTCTAACCGCAGCACAAATTGCACCATTTGCCAGCAGGCCAGCTATTTTTGGTGCTGCCAGTTAGCTGTGTGCATGTGTGTGTGTTTATGCGTGTGTTTGCTATCTGTGTAATTTGGCAAGGTCCTGCGTACGCGTTTAAAAATAAATGAAAACAATTTATGCCAGGACTCTGCACCCCGCTCACTAGATTGCTTTCGCGTTCCCATCTTGATAGCTGTTCGACATTTAATAGACAATAAATTGATTTTAATAATATTTGTAGATATGTATGTGTGTGTGTGTGTAGACTAATTATATTTGTAGTGACAAATGTTTGAGAGATAAATTTTGGATGGTAAAAAAAATATATATGTATATAATCTTGAGAGTTTGTTAGTTTTAGCAAGATTCGTTTGAAATATGCAAAATTTTCAACATTTTATTGCAGTTTACAAATAATATTTGATATTTGTGGAACAATAACTATATCTTATAGCATAGATTTCAGATATTTTATAAGAGAATTAGTTAATTTTGTTGATCAAAAGAGAATTTTTGTTAGAAGACTTTTAAGTTTCAAGATTTCAAGTTTGGTGTAAATATATAAGTTTCATAGGCTAAGGGGAAATCATATGGGATAAGTTTTGCTTTTCCTTTCCGCTATCCATGTGGCCTCGAAGTAAGTGACGAGTAAACCATGTTTGGTCCACATTGGCATCCTGAAAATTGACCCTTTTTGCAGGCATTTTCTGCTCACGAAATGATTTGATCTGAACTCTCTTTGGGTCAAAGTTTACCATTCTGAAATACTCATATATTTTTAGATCTTGCTTTAATTATCCAACTATTTACATAACAGTTAACTCACCCTGAGACCTCACCCCCCAAAAGGAACATCCAAACCTCTGGATAAATGCGTTGATTAGGCAACAACTTGTTTGTCTTCATCGTAATCAAAAACCGAACGCGCAATTCCGCATTCCATTCATCGATATCAAAGGCAATGCTCCATATCCTGGCCACACTTGGGCAGACATGTTGTTTACGTGTTGCTCTCAAATGCGCATTAATTATGCTGCCTGGTCGTACATAACATGCGCAACAGTTATATAAATTTAAGCTTCAGGCAGCATAGATGTTTCCAAGAAATTATTGAAAATGGCATTTGTCCAAGCCAAGTGGGAGTTACCCAACTTGTTGTCAAAGCTCTGATTTCCCGAAAACGAAAACGTTTTTAAGCTGCTGGAGCTGGAAGTTCAAGGTTGCAGCACAACACTGCCCCCCCTGCCTGAGCATAGCCACAGAGTTTTTCGACAGTCTTTAATCAATGCTTGCATCGATTTTTGCAATTAAAACCGTTTGGAGAAATTTTGCAAGCCACAGAGTGATGATGCACTCTCAGGGTTGGCTTGTATTGCTCTTCGAAATTTCCAGAGGCAAAAGTTACTAGCTGGCCGCCTGGTCGAACACAACTTAAGCCGATTACGAACACAAATCTCTGTAAATTTTTTGTTCTTGTGTGTCCACCAAGTGGTGGGCTCATGACAAGGGCGGGACGGACATTGATGTTGAGACTTGTATGAGTGACTGGACTGCTTTGGCAGCTTCCATAAAATGCCATAAAATGTTTTACGCGGTGTTGATGGCTCAGATGCACTCAGCGAAAAAAAGGGCAAGTACAATTTAAAAAATAGTTATATGAATTGAATTAGCCAGAAATACGAAAGAAAGAATAGCTGCGTCTTGCCGAAACTTATATACCATTCACAATGTAAATGTATAAGCGATGTAGATCAAATGTGGCTGCCAGGAGTGGGGCTACAGAGTAGCTCTTAAGACTTCTTAGATATCGGGGTTGACAGAGACGGACGGACATGGCTATATCGAATTCCCTAGTCATGCTGATCAAGAATATATTGCCCTTGTATGGTCTCAAAGACTTCCAACCTTCTGTGCATTGCAAACTTCATGAGAAACTTAATATACATTCACATTTCTTGTGAATGGTAAAATAATATATAAAATTATGAAGAATTTTTTGCATTAGGAGAAATGTTTTCCTTAGAAATATTGCATTTGAATATGAGCTGCAATCTCATTTAACAGCGGGTCCTGCTTAGCTTTCAGATTCCTCTGAAAAAAGGGCTCCCCATGGCTGAACATAAATTCTAAATAAAACTTCTATCAAAGTGAATTACATTTCTTTTAAGAAGCAGAAGCAACACCCCATAGATGCTTGACTTGGCAATTATGAATCAGCTGTCATGATGTAGAACTAGATAAAGCCCTAATATACCTGGAAAATCCTGTTGCGCAAAATGATATTCCTCAAACTGAGATTCGTACAACTTTAAAAGAGAAATTCATTAAAAACAATTCCCCTAAATTATGTACAACCAGCAGCTTTTCAAACGATTTCCTCTTAAACATTTCCATATTTAAACATAAATACTATTTTTCTAAGTGTATGTGAAACAGCAGGATGAAGTAGAGATTGCTACTGTCGATTGGCTTGTTGGTGAAATCACAACGCCCACAGTACAGCCCACATTTTCATTGTTGTACATGTTTCAGCTGTTCCATGTGTGTGCGTGTGTGCGTGTGTGCGTGTGTGTGTGTGTGTGTGTATGTGTGCGTGGGATGTCGCTCATCATTTCCTTAAAGACCTGTCCGTGCAATCAGGAAACTATTGTCTGGCACAGCTGCCTGTCTGCAGCACAGCAGCAGCACATTTTTGCTGCGTGATTGAGCGCCTGATTGAAAGTATATTTGTGTGCCTCTATATGTAGGTGCGCTTGGGCGGTATATAAGTATGTACATATGTTACTCGCCTGCTTAGGCCGCTGACTGACAGCAAGTCCAACTGCAAAAAGGACCTTTGCTTGATGTAATTACACAGAAATGTGTACGACACTGCCCGACTTGAAGTTGTATTGAGTTTATTGAAGCGTCTCTTTTTTGTCACAAATTTATGAAAGGTCGGTGGACAACATAAAAAACGTAGCCTTATAGAATTTCCTGTATTTGGGCAAGTTCCATCCTTTGGCGTGCCATGGCTCTTCATATTGCGTCAGCGGCAACCCAATTAAAAACTTTTTGTTATCATCAGAGCGTTTAAAGTTGATTAAAGTACGAGTAAATTGATGCTGCGCGTACTCAAAGGTCATCGAGGGGGTTTGTCACCTAAGTACAAAGAGTTGACAGCGGGTCGGAAAACTTTGTCAATATCATTGAGATGTGAGAGTAAATATTTGCATAAAATGAAAGCCAATTAGGTGAGGTAGCTTAAAGTAGATAATGATTGCCAATGGAATACAGACTAAGCCAGGGTCAAAGTTTCTATGGAACATCACTTTAAGGTTGTTCAGTTTGACCGCTTGCAAAGCGTTGTTCGGGCAGCTCTGATTTGGACAACCTTGGGTCGTATTTACCCACTTTAAAAATCAAGATGAAAGACAAATATCATATTTAAATATTTGCACAAACAACAACATACCAATCTCAGACCTTCATCTCTGACAGCGCTCCCATTCTGCTCTATACAAATTTTAGTTGGGCTTTCATAACTCTGCCCTGGGGGCATGTTTGACTGGCGCGTGCGGGATGTAATGGATACCTTAATAAATTTGTGCTCAGCTCTTGGAAAAATTTCAAGTGCTATTAAATTACAAATTAAGTCAGCGCTCCGTTGTCATTGTAACTTGCCAGTCGACCAAATAGTCCTCTACACACACACACACACACACTAGCATTCACATGAACATTTGTGTATATTCTTAAAATGCCTGAAGCCAAGATTTTTGCACGTAGCACCTGCAGACGATGTTGACCTGCATTTAAAGAGCACTCAACGGCAATCCGGGCCCAAAAAAACAGTCCAACTTCAGCACAATTACCCAGACGGCAGACGAGGCGCAAAAGTTGGCAGTCAGCAATCGTGTTCTTACTCTTACCCTGTCTCGCTCGCACAATAAAATGCTTTTTAATATCGGGGCATAAAACTTTGACATGCGCTACCCTCTACAAAAGCCAAATCATGAAGCTGTACACACACAATCAGCAGTCAGCAGAGATACGGTCCCAGACACGAACCAGGTTAAGCATTTTCGCAGAAACGTGAGGGTTCTTGTTTTGTCCGTGCAATGCATGGAATGGAGCAGGAGCAGGAGCAACAGCTCCTTAGGCAAGGGTTACGCGCTGATAATGTTAAATTGTATGTAAGTACGCTTGCATATTGACAGATATTGATAGATTGATAGATATTGACATTCTTCAATTTGTTTGCTGGCAAATTAAATGAAATCCGTCTTCTTGGCAATTCTAGTGCAGATAGATAAAGTAGCTGTTGCATAGAAATCTATATATAAGCCAACGAGTTGTTCATTCTTTATACCCCCTACCTATAGTACAAGGGTATATTAAGTTTGTTGCAATGGATGTAACCCCATAAAGTATATATATTCTTGATCAGCACCCGGCAAGCCATGTCTGTGTGTCCATCCCGGATGTATGAAAATCTAGATCTGGGCAACAATAAGAGATAGAGACTTCAAATTTGTATTTATATTTGCTATTATGATGTACCCAGATCAAGTTTATTTTAATGTTTTGCCACGCCCACTTTTTAGGGTGGCCCTCATACAAACCACCGCCCATTTTAGTGTTTTTATTGTATGGCTTTTTTGTTTTTCATTCGAATTGAAGCAAATTTGAGGCTTAAGTGTCCTAGAGGCATCTACATCAACTGACCGAATTTGATTCGAATCGGGCAACTGTACCATATAGCCCCCATAGAATTGATTTTATCGGAATGAATTAAACCTTTTTATATTTCATTCAAATCGAACTAAACTTGGTTTGTTTTCATTTTAGAAGGTCCTACGTCTGTTGACCAACTATACCATAAAGATGAAATTGAACCGATTTTTTCGGAATGAACACATTATGTTTGTATTTCATTCAAATCGAACCAAATTTGGTTTGTATTCATTGTAGAAGGAGGCACGCCTGTTGACAACATTTTATTCAAATAGGGCAACTATACCATAAAGCCCCCATTGAACCGATTTTTTCGGAATGAACAGATTATGTTTGTATTTCATTCAAATCTAACCAAATTTGGTTTGTATCCATTCTAAGAAGATCCACATTCGCATACAATATTTTATTCAGATCGAATAACTATATCATATAGGCCCCATAGAACCGATTTCTCAGGAATCAACACAAAATGCTCGTATTTTACCCAACTAGAACCAAATTTAGTTTTTTTATATATTTTAGGAGGCCCCACATTCACATACAACATTTTATCCTGATCGCACAGCTATATCATATAGTCCCCATATAACCGATTTTTCCGGAATGAACACATTATGTTCGTATTTCATTTAAATCGACCCAAATTTGGTTTGTATCCATTTTAGGCAGATCCACATTCACATACAACGTTTTATTCAGATCGAACAACTATATCATATAGTCCCCATATTACCAATTTTCTCGGAATGAACAGAACATGATTGTTTTCCATCCAAATCGAACTAAATTTGGTTTGTATTCATTTTAGAAGGTCCCACGTCTGTTGACCAAATTTTATTCAGATCGCGCTACTATACCATATAGCCCCCATAGAACCGATTTTTTAGGAATCAACACAAAATGCTCGTATTTTACCCAAATAAAGCCAAATTTGGTTTTTTATCTATTTTAGAAGGCCCCACATTCACTTACAACATTTTATACAGATCGCACAGCCATATCATATAGCCCCCATATAACCGATTTTTAGGGAATGAACACAAAATGTTTGCTTTTCCTCCAAATAAAGCCAAATTTGGTTTTTTATCTATTTTAGAAGGCCCCACATTCACATACAACATTTTATCCAGATCGCACAGCTATATCATATAGACGCCATAGAACCGATTTTTAGGGAATGAACACAAAATGTTTGCTTTTCCTCCAAATCAAGCCAAATTTGGTTTTTATCTATTTTATGAGGCCCCCAGTCCGAATTTGTCAGAAGTAGATTAACATCGTCTTGCTATATTTCATAGCTGTTTCTTAGATGCAGGGTATTTAACTGTCGACCAAGCCCCACCGTTGCGTTTTTACTTGTTTAAATACAACAGAATTAACGCCCTGCTTAGCAGGCTCAAGGTGAATGGAAACGTTGATTGTTTTGCACCTGCCAAATATACAAATTAAAAGTTCATCGAACTTCATGGTTATTGAAGCCAATTGCAATTTGTATTAGTTCTTTATTCTGCAATGAACTCTAGCTAATATGTTTGCGGTTCACAGGACTTTCCTTAAAAATCTCCTATTCTGAGAGCAATGAACTTTTTAGGCCAAAGGCACAAAGCCATCATAATGTTGGCCGAAAACTGTTTCGAAAGTGATTTCCGGAACACAAACAAGAACCGCCAGTGTGTCGGCGTGGGTGTTAATGAGTGTCAGTTAATCACAAGCTTGCGGTATTACCCTTCCGACACTGCCTCGGCTCTCCTCCCATGCCCCTCTCGTTTCATGTGCGCTCTTCACGCTCACGCTTACACCCAGTGGCATAATTATTTGAAAATTTACTTCTCATGGCAGAGCCAGAGGCGGGGCGACTGTGTGTGTCGGCTGTCAGTTGTCGGCTTTCAAATGTTTGTGTTGTCTTTGTTATCATGGTGAGTGTGTGTGTGTGTTTTGTTGTTGACTTGTGGTTCAGTTGCCAACTGTTGATTTAACGGTAAACGCGCCTACCATTGCCATTGCCCCCTAATGTATTTGTATGTGTGAGTGTTGTCAACGACAGTTTTTGTGGAAAATACCCTGGGGCCAGTTTTGCTGGGTTTTGCGGCAATTACATTCAATTTGCACCTGTGCGCTTTTTTCCCTGGCAAGAAACGAATTTGAATTTTAATTTGTTTTTATGTAAATTATATCTGCGAGGCTTTAGAAAATATTCGACTGGCATTTGTTTTTCACGCTTTCCTTCGAGGCTCGTGCTGCTGCTGCTGCTGCTGCTGCTTGTTTATGATTATGATTATGTTTTTTAATGAGTTTTATGCAAAAGTTTTTGCCTTTTGATTTAAGCACAACTTTTTCGGGTGTTAGGGCAAGGGATGATGAAGTTATCCTGCAAACATTTTCGATCGCATTCTTCCAACATCTCAAATTATCGCCCAACTGCAAAACTCCAAAATGTTTGGGTGGCTAAATGCAATATTTTTGGTATGATAAAGTCAAAGTGTGTTATGTGTATGTGTGTGTTTGTGTGTATTCAGGCAAAGTAAAGTAAAGTGTATTGATTTTTGCACGGGCTTTGTGAGCGGAGTGTTGGAGTTACGGCCTGGTTAGGTCGAGCGAGGGTGAAAACTCGTGTTAAAAATAGAATAAAGCCAATCAACATTTTAATGCAGCATACTTTTGGGCTTAGCCGTGAAAGTAACTTGAATTGGAGTTGTTGTTACTCTTGGAGTTGTGAGAACGTGTGTACGTGTACCCGGTTAAGAGGTTTCAAAGATGCGTCGCCAGCAAACTCGTTATCGCAGCGACTCCATAGCTGGCCCAAGCTCCAGCTCAAGGAAGCCCTCGCTAACTGCTTCCACAACATCATCCATATCGAGCGCTTCGCCAACGCGTCGCGAGTCCTTGGTGAAGCCCACCTGGCAGCATATTACACCCGGCCAGTTGCCACCAAAAACTTTGGATAAGATCAATGGCATTGCCTCGGATGATTCCGATGATGATGGCTATCCGAAGCGTCGGCCCAGTGTCATTGTACACCAGCGTCAGCAATCGATGTCACAGCAGCCGCTGCTGCTGGACTACATGAGCCCATCTCAATTATATCGCGAGCATCTTCAGAATTCGGCCTCAACATCTGCACAGGCAGCCCAAGCCCAGGCACAGGCCCAGTTAAATCAAACCCATCAGGGTTTCATGGCTCGCCTGAGCAACGTACGCTTGACAATTGCCGCCGAGCAGCAGCCTTTGTTGGACACGGGCGGAAGAGGTGCCTCTGGCGGCGGCGGTGGTGGCGCTGCCGCTTCTGCTGTGGGACCCGGTACCGAGGGCGCTGGTGCCACACTGTGCAAATCAGCTGGACGCGCTTTCATACGCATGGTTTCATCAACAAACGGCCAGGAGGAGGACGAGGAGTACGATCTTATGGGCAAGGTGAAGCAACTGTGACACAAACCCGAATTTCCACTCACAAGAAAACACAATTTCACACACACACAAATGATTTTCGTATACATACAGTCTTCTGTTGGATAAGACGAGATTCAATTATATTTTTAAGCTTTGCACAACACGACAAACCATATTGATTTGCTGAACACATTCGTACAAGTGTCATTGTTACAGTTTTTCATACAAAATCCTTTTCTTTATGCAAAGCACAGTCTGGCAATTTTCCAGCAACAAAAGGTCACAACAAATGCGTACAAATAATGCACTCAAAGAAACGATTTAGAAATTTTTTAAAATTATTTTTTTAAATTTTTTAAATCAGTTTTTTGATTTATTTAATTGAATTTTATTCATATATAGAAAAATCCTAGAAAAATCAGAAAGGAGAGGAGGAGACATCCATGCATCATCTGTAGAAGGTGTGTTCAAATAGTAAGGTGATTTTGCAAGTGTTCCGAAACTTCTTAATTTTGATCAGAAGAACCGCCGCATGAGCATCACTCAGTAGCTCTTGAATGGCGTCATGGGTCGCCGAAACCATTTCCCAATTGTCCCAATAAAAGCAGCCAGGAAAACCACGACTGACAAAATACAAACTAAGCATGCTATGTACTTGAAACTGTGAACATATGTGTTACTTTTTGAACACACCTCGTATATTTAGTCAGCTGATTATTAATGGTGTTAATGTGGTGATTCGATTAGACAAGAATGGGCAATGTTAGAGCTTTACCAAAGGCGTTCCTTACAAGGCCATTAGCAAAACATTGGCTAAGTAACGACAGTTGAAACTTGAAAGTTCCAATCTCAACTGCATATGTATTTACCACAACAGATTTCTCAATGCATAGCTAAATTTCTTACTTGGCCAACATGAACTGAATGACAAATAAATTTTGCAGAATTAGCAAATTTCTGTTCGTTCTCCTTCCTCCACTTTGCGAGTTTTTATGGTGCCTGATTTACAACGTGATTTACATAAGCAGCCCAAAAATAAAGTCATAAAATTCAATAAAGTGCAAAGTGACAAAAAGAAATTAAATGGGCAAAGCTCTGGGCCACAGGCAAAGTCTGATTGTGAGAGCAGCTAAGGATAACGCAAACGTTAACGCATTTTCAAAGCACAATATATTTCAGTTTTCTCCCTCTCTCTCCCTCTCTCTCTCTCTCTCTCTCTCTCTCGTGTGTCTCTCTGTCTAATTCGTGGCGCCTTTATCTTTCAACTTTTGCTGCTCTTGATTAACAAAATTCAGCGGACTTATGGCAAATGCCTGACTGACTGGCGACTTCCTGTCAAAGAGCCCTTCCCCAAGGACATAAAAAAGTGAAAACACGCTGCATAAATATTTCATTTATTTTAAACAGACTATGCATCTGTCTGTTTGTCCCTTTGGCTGACCATCTGCTGTTGCCTGCCTCCTCCTGCTTGTTTGTGTTGTTTTTGCTTAAATTTTTTCCTTTCTTTTTTTTTGTTACTGGGAAAAAATTGTTGGCATATCAAAATATTATCCTGGACTAAGACAATACTGGTCATTTGAATAGGAAAAGTGAAAGTTTTGTATTTGGGAGAACGATAAAGATAAATTTAAAGATTTATCATCTAGTCTGTTGATAAAGTATTCGATAGATTCTTAAAAAGGTTGTTCAAACTGCTAAATCATCTTGATTAAAAACAGTTTGGGCATTTCTCGACCTCTTTTTATGATCAACCAAAGTGAAAAATTACTATTTAATATATGAATCATATTTCCAAAATCTTATGTACGAAGATCCGCTGAGCTATTTGTTTCTATTTTCGTAAAGGCTGAACAAAATTTTATGAGTCTTAAACATATATAAGATGCCAGAGTTTCATTTAATAGCTCTTGCTGAGACTAGGGGATCAGTTAATTCACCAGAAACTGATCTATAATTTGTGATCAAGGATCCAGAGTGCCTGGTGAATGCTATTGCATCAGTAAATGTTCCAAAATCTTGGCTAACAATGTCATGATTAAGCTTAAGGGTAAATATTTCATTAGCAAACAAAATTCTCACATTTCTCTCATATTTGCGATAAATATTATCAATTTCTATTGTTTCTATTTAAGTGACTAGAACTGTACACATTGCTTATCATTTGTTCATTGTTCTGGCAAATTCTCATCTCACACTTGGCTCACGCTGTCTCTATGCAAATGGCAAGCGATGTTGTATGTGCCTTTGGCCACATTGGTAAAGTGGAATCATCTTAATGCTAATCAACAAGTACATTTTGCGGTTGCTTGAACAATTTTAAATGTGTAAATTAGTTGGCTTATTTGTTTATGCTTAACATATTTTGGGCTTGGAGCTGGAGCTGGGGATAATGCTTTGAATATGTATATGCGATGAATACTGAATATGAATGAATAACAAGAATACCTTTTTCTAAGAACAGTAAGTTGTGGCTGATGAATCGCATCTGTGTTTATATATTTTGCTTCTAGTTGATAAAGAGAACGAACTGAAAGCTGCCTTATGATTATTCTAAGTTTATGATGAAGTAATTTTATCATCTGAGCTGCTCATATGAGCTTGAAGTGAATAGAGTAGATATTGATTTGAGATGATGAGTTTATCTTTTACTAAGAGGAAATTGTAAATGAGAATCTGGCATCAGGACTTCAATGGTCAAAGGCTTGTAGGTTCATTTGTGTTCCTTAGTACAAAGTTAGGGAAAATTTTAAAGGCTACCAGATTGATTTCGTTCTTAAAGAGTTTTTAATGTGCCTTGAGGGCAGCCCCAGCTGAAATCATCGAGATTTCCACATTTCAACACCGCAAATCTAGTAGATCATTCATTTTTCTTGCATCCTTCTAAAATGAACTTCAACTCATGCTAGAAATTGCTTATGAAAATGTATCAAACCTCTAGAGTTTTCCTTGGCACCCCTCATACTCTCGTTTTACTGTAAAATTCTTGCAAATGCAAACTATATTCCCCGCGTGGCACAAGAGTATACTTCCTAGAATCAACTGCAAACAGCAATTAGCATTTTTTCAAGGTCAATTCTAAACAAATCCCAAATGCATATATATATATATACACTTAGCTGGCAACCAACACACAAGAGTCCCCATTTGGACAGATAGTCAGATAGTGTAATCTGAGCCTGCCACTCTCCATCAACATCATTCCTTGGGAATTGACAGAGTGAAACTTGTATTGTCCTGGCACGCGCTGCCAGCTTTCAGCCCCATTGAGGTTTCAGTTTTCAACAATTTTATGTAATTTTATGTAAGCTTGCAATTATAAAATATTTCTTAGAATTTCACTCTCTTCAGCCATGGCACGAGGCAAACTTACAAAGAACTCGTGTATTCATATAAGTATTACTTACTTCTTCACTACCCTCCGCTCCCCCCTCCCCCACATTTTTTCAAAACGAGAAATTGCATAAAAACTAGTTTTCACCCGTACAAATATTTGCCAGCATTTTATTTTTGCAGCTTTGAAAGCATTTAGCTTTTTGCTAACTAAACAACGAGCTCTATATATGTGAACGATATATATGGAAACTCATGGAAAATTAGTTTAGTTGCTTATGTCGACCTGACCATGTTGCTATGTTTCACTTCCGTTTCACCCAGGCCACGAAATGGTTTGCTCCATTACTTTGAAGCTCAAAGGCACAGTATACGAATATTAAATTTAATACAATTAACTTGGCTTAGATATATATGAATTACTTGGAATATGATGAAAAATATCAAAATATTTCTAAATTAATAAAAGTTTATGTGTTAACCTGGCTTTTATAACTCTGCAAAGGTGAAACAAAAGGACAGTCTCAGCTGACTGAAAGCTCTCACTCATGCATTATGTGCATTGCTTTGACACTGCATCTATAGATATACCTGTATAAATATATATTTTAACTCTGCGATTCTATGGAATATCTGGAAAACTTTAATTTTAATCAGCGAAACGTGAACTGACCCTAACAGGATAGTAAAAGTGGGATGGAGGTAATGACACTGGTCCATACCAAAAGCTTATTTCATATTCTTTTACTATTAGAAGCTTTTAAACTAGATATTTTAACGTGATCCTAGCAATATATTCCACACAACATTTCCTTTTATGGAGGTGACAGCCTTATATTACAAAATGATCTAACGTCGGTCGCGTTTGTGGTCGAAACGAAAGGGCATTCTTTTTGGTGATTCCCCCTAGATAGTCATTTCAGGTTACTTTTTTGTGTCAGAACATGTGCTTCTTCTAATACACGATTAATGATTGTATTAGTAAAATCTATATATAAAGTTGGAAAGTAAAGATTTGAGATTTTGTATCGCCTAGCTTGCTTTATAAAAATAGTAACTTTTCTTTAACCATTTTGCCCCTATAAGTATGCAATATCTTATACAATTTCAGAGTCTTTATTAATATATAAAATTTTCAAATTTTTCTTTTGTTATTATTTAGCAAGCTTGAGGTCAAGTGAGTGAGGAAATGCCATGTTAAAGTTCATCATACCCTTGCAGAGGGTTTTATAATGTTTTCATGATAATTGCAACGGAAGCATCTCCTACCCCATAAAGTGTATATATTCTTGACCAGTATCACTACCCGAGTCGATATTGCCATGTCCGTCTGTCCATCTGTCCGTCTGTTTCTATGCGAACTAGTCTAGTTTTAAAGCTATTGAGCTGAAATCTTTACCATTGTCTTATTTCAGCTATAAGCTGCTTATATATCAACATCGTCCAGATCGGAGCACTATATCATATAGCTCCCATATAACCAACCGATTCGGAATGAACTTTTAGCACTCAAAAATTCTTTGGTTTTTATCCAAAGCGAACCGAATTTGGTAGTTGTGAGTTTTAGAAGGCTCCCCGTCCGCTTACCAAAGTTTATCCGGATCCGACTACTGTATCATATAGCTCCCATATAACCAACCGATTCGGAAGGAACTTTTAGTACTCAGAAATTGTTTGTTTTTTATCCGAATTGAACCAAATTTGATACTCGTCAGTTTCAGAAACCTTCATGTGTGCTGACCGAGTTTCAACCGGAAGGGGCAACTAAATGCTTAGGTTTATTATATTACTAATCTGCAAGGTTATATAGGCCTTGAGTGTCTCGAAGTTAGCCTTTCTCTCTTACTTTTATATTGAAGTTCTTCTCACAATGTAACAGCAACTGACAGTATTCTTAAGACGTTTCGGCCAGTCAGACAATGCGCTGTGTTTTGGGGCAGCCTCATCAGTGACCTTTCATATCTTCCATATCAACTGCTCACGTTAATACACTCAGGGTTTTACTTTACTTTACATTTTTATAATTATTTACAAATAAAAAATAAAAAAGACTTGCCTTAGATACTAAATTATGTTATTTAATTTTAAAAATCGAATTCCTGTTGAGATTGGGAAACTACAAACCACTGTAACGTGATGTTACCAAAGTTTTGGCTATGTAAAATTCATAAGCATTTCATTAAATATTTAACATTAAACATTATGCACGCTCATAAATTATTACGCTCATTTGAGTTTTGTCTACCACCGCCACCGCCACCCGCACACCTCACACCCCCCTTCCAGTATATATTAAATTGTATATATATTTATATATTTTCTCCATAATCTGTATAAATGCTTTTTCTTCATTACACACACACACACACACACAAACACTCTCACACACACACACCCACTGAATTTGTTTGTTTGCGTCTGAAAAATCTGTCAACGCTGTGGTGGCCATTATCCACAGGTTATAATGTTGGGCGATTCGGGTGTGGGCAAGACCTCACTATTGATACGATTCCGCGATGGTCGCTATGTGCCCAGCTATTTTCTGAGCACCGTTGGCATTGATTTTAGGGTAAGCTGCGCTTTGCTTTGCCTCACAAAAGCAGGCTGTGTTCAATTGTACTTGATGTTCGTTCTTGATGTGTTTGTTAACCTTTTATATGTGTTTGTTCTTCATCTACTTGTTGTTCATGTTATTGTTCTTATTGTTGTTCTACCATGTATAATGTATACACTCTGTCTCCCTCCCTCGTATCTCTAACCATATGTCTGTACTACTGTCAACAGTTGTCAAGGTTATGAATGCGATTTTCACCTACTTCAACTTTTATCTGTCTATATGTACTTTATCCTCTGCTTGTTCTTCTTTGGTTTTCCATTTCCCCTCTATCTGTGTGTCTGTCTCTCTGTCTCTATGTATGTGTGTGTGTGCGTATGTTTGCGGTTTTCATGATTTTCCAGCTGCCTGCGGTTGAGCCCTTCTCACTAAACTGACTGAATTATCTTTGCGTTTAGCGCGTGTATCTACTCCAGCCTTTGCCGCCTTGTCTTATCCTCCCTCCCATGCCCCGTGTCCTGTGTCCTGTGTGCTGGCTGGCAGCTGCTTAACTCAGTCGTCCCAGTCCCTGCTGCGTTGGCTAAATCTCCTTGGGGGCTATTTATTAAAAAGCATGTGAACTTGAAAAGGACTTGTTGATGTTGTTGTTGTGCTTCTGCTGCTGGCTCTCCCTCTCCTGCTTTTTCTTACTCGATGTGCCCTGCTTTGTCTTTCCTCGACTGAACTTTGTTGTTGTATTTAACTTAATGTTGTTGTACTTGGTGTTGTTGTTGGTTTTATTATGCTTATTATTGTGTGGTTTTCATTCTTTCCTTTCCTTTCCTTTCCTTTATTTTCCATATAATGTTTTGTGTCTCCACATTTAGAGGTTTAGTTTTGCTGCGGGGTCCTGCTTATAAGCCCCATAAATTTATTAAACTCAAATGTGGTGCAGGAACAGCAGCAGCCCGAGCAAATAGTTGTCATGTTTTCGCCATTAGCTGAATGTACAACATGCTCCCCGACTTCAACATTTAGAGCGAATCTATATGAAATGTTGCCCTCTCCCAAGGAACAATCAAATGGAATTCATGGGAATTTTCGAACTTTATTTTTCATAAAACAAAATAAAAAACAAAATAATATTGTATATAAGCTCAAATAATACACATACAAGTATATGGAAGTAAATATATAAACTGAGACACACTTTACATTGGCCAAGTTTCATTAGGTTTCAAAAGTTCATAAATTGAAACAAAAGTTCAATACACACATCAAAACGTCAGTCAAGTAAATAATATTGAATGTCATCGTCCATTAGAACGACTCATGAATTCATTGAATGTAAACATGCCTATAGCGTTTACACATATCCACACAGACATACAGATGTATATCACAAATATTTGTCTGCCCTCGTGTATCTGTAAATTTTAATAAAGTTACCAGTACATTGACTTTTGTTACATTTTTTGCATGTTGATGTCCTTGCAGCGGGTATTATCATTTTGTCATGATATGTGTTTTGCTGCCTGAAGCTGAATCTTGGCTGAATCTGAATCTGAATCGGAATCTACTTTTCATTTCAACTTTACTTAATTCGAATTATGACTTATGTACTAATTTTCTAGCATAGAAGAATTATTAAGATTATCAACTTCATATTGATCAGCAGCTTCGTATAATTTGTATTTCTATATTGCTTATATCCGCTTCTAAATCATCTGTTATTTAAATGTCCAGCCCAAATGCGAACATTCGAAAATTTTGAAAAATTTCTAGATTTATGTTCTCAGTTTTTATCATTAATTTTGTAGAATTTTGTCTTTCATTTGTGCTAACATTAATGTACAATGGACTGTCCCAAAGATACAAAATGAAATGAGATTCAATGACTTGGGCCTTAAGCTTCTCAGTCAATCCCACCCATGTCTTCAGTGATCAGAAAAGTTCGATATCAGCTAAAGATTCATTTCGTCATAAAATTGCATACACTTGAAGCTGAAACTTGATGTAAATGTATAGATTTGTGGAACAAATCTGACCCATTCTTAGAGTGAGCATTACCACAACCATTTTGTAAAGGAAATTAAAAATTGTTATATATTAACACCTTTTTAAAGAAAGTTTTGGTTAAAGAGAGTTCAGAGCTAGTCGCTTCCAGAAAAGTTGAGTCTCTTTCCAAAGTCAAATATATTCTGAAATGTAATTAAAATTAGAAGATGAATAGAGTAATGCCAGCACTACTAAGTAAATATGGTAAGCCAAATTTTATATACATTTACAATCATCCAATCTCCAGCTTTACAACTTCATGATTGTCCTAGTAAACATATGTTAAATATAGCAATAAAATATATAAATATATTTAACTAGAGAAAAGAAAATGTATTAGATAAGCTTCACATCTCAGCAGATATCCCTTAAAAACAAATATGATATGAAAAAGAATCCCAAGCAGTTGAAACTGTAGATCATAATAAGCCACAATCACATAGTTTAGCTTTCATTGTCACCTTTACCTGAGTTATAATTCTTAAAAAGGATTAAGGATAGGCAATCCCAACTTTCCACATGAACTTCTTAGCTATTTCATTATACCATTTACAAAATAGTATATACATTTTGTCAGGAAGTTTGCAACGCATAGAAGGAAGCGTTTCCGATCATTCTTGATCAGCATGACAAGGGGAATCGTTATACCCATGTCCGTCTGTCCATCCTCAGATCTCAGAACCCTTAAAAGCTACTGGTCTGAAATTTTTACCAGATGCTTCTTTTGTCTGCAGGCTGGTCAAGTTCGAGTTTTATTCAGATCGGACAACTATATCATATAGCTCCCTTATAACCGATTGTTCCAGGACGAACTCTTAGTCGCATAACTTTTCGGTTTTTCATCCAAATCAAACAAAATTGGGTCGAAACATATTTGAGATGGTCCTAAGTCCGCTGACTAGATTTGGTAGAAATCAGACAACTATATCATATAGCTACCATATAACCGATTGTACCGGAATGAACACTTAGGAGCATAACTTTTCTGTTTTTCATCCAAATCAAAGAAAATTCGGTTTGCATCCATTTGAGAAGGCCCTACGTCCGCTGGCCTAATCTTATCAAGATCGGAGAACTATATTATATAGCTCCCATATAACCGATTCTTCCAGAATGAACATAACTTTTCTGTTTTTCCTCCAAATCAAACCAAATTCGGTTTGTATCCATTTAAGGAGACCCTAAGCCCGCTAGCCTCTTGTGATCAATATCGGAGAATCATATAGCTACCATATCATCGATTGTTCCCGAATGAACACTCAGGAGCATAACTTTTTTGTCTTTCATCCAAATTATAAGAAAATCCGTCTTGTATCCACTCCATTTAGATCTCGATCGGTTATATATTTACAATGTAAATGGTAAAGCTGAAGCTAGCTTTCCTTTCTTGTTTAGTATTATATATTGTATCTAATCAATAATCCGCTTCAATATCAAATTTCTGTAAGCGACTTGTTCAGACAGACTTAATTATCAATAAGTTATGGAATCGATACAAGTATGATAACTACCTCCTCACATAGCTAACCTAGGTAGGATTGGTTAAATATAGAGAACTATCACCCATATATCAGTATAACTTTCTCCACCAAATCTCTATACATATATATATATCCTGCAAGGGCATACAGAGTTTGACTCACCGAATATCAATTTTTCCACCTGTCTGTTCTGTTTTTCACATTTTATTTGTATTGCATTTGTTTATTTTTCTAGAAATTTTATTTTTCTCTCCTCTCATTCTATGGTATTTGTATAAAATATGTATGGATATGTGTGTGTGTGTGTAGAAATCAAGCCAATATATAGTAGCATATAGACTCATGCATATGTATGACTCTCACTTTCACACAGACACGCGCACACCGACACACACTTGAATATTTTGCTGTATTTTTGATGTTATTTGCCCGTAATTTAGCTACACTTTTATTATATTGACTGTCTGTCTGAGTGGGACAGGACAGGACATGGACAGGACCGGCAATGGGCACATTCATTCTATATAGGTATATGGCCCTATGTCTGTCTGCACTCAGACTCATTACTTTGAGAGAGTTCTTCGACATCCTTGGCCGGCATCTTTAACTGTCTCATTATGCTTATTGTGGGTTAGCCTTCTCCTTTAATCATGGTCATTGATGTTGCAAGATTTATTTATGTGTGCATGCCTTTGATACGTATACGCCGTGCTGGCCACGCCGTGCTGGCCACGCCGTGCTGATGCGAACACGTATCAGCAACCCCTAAGTCCTGCCGCCTACTAGCTTCAGCGTCCCATGCATGCGCATTTCGTAAATTAATTACATTTTATATAACAATTGCATTTTCATATCGCACATATCGAAATGCTGTTTACATAATAACTCAATTTCCATCCAACATCGGCTCAGAACAAAGTGGTGGTTGTCGATGGGACACGCGTCAAGCTGCAGATATGGGATACGGCCGGGCAGGAGCGCTTTCGCAGTGTTACCCACGCCTACTATCGCGATGCCCATGGTGAGTGGCTCAGTGGCCATTTTAATCCTGGCCAGCTTAATTAAATTTGGCTTATATGTATATGTATATGTATGTTATGTTGTTAAAGCTCTGTTGCTGCTCTACGATGTGACCAACAAAACCACCTACGACAACATACGCGCCTGGCTGGGCGAGATTCGAGAGTACGCGCAGGAAGACGTGGTCATCGTTTTAATAGGTGAGAGTTAAAAGGTTTTTTTTTATAGATTCGATTACGAGCATGTTTGTGTGTGTGTGAGAGCAGCGAATGCCTTTTAATCGAATTATGAGTTTTTAAAACCAATTTAACAACTTTGTAACTTTCGCAACATATGTAATGCGCACACACACACATACATACACATGCATACATCCAGGCAACAAGGCAGATTGCAGCAGCAGCGAGCGGCAAGTGAAGCGTGAGGATGGCGAGCGTCTGGGACGTGAACATAATGTGCCATTCATGGAAACATCGGCCAAGACGGGCCTCAATGTGGAGCTCGCATTTACAGCGGTTGCCAGGTGAGCATAGAAGACCCCATAAGCATAAACATCTATTGAAAATGCGGAAACCTTTGTACAAATTTCAAATGACAATTGAGAGGTTGTTAGTCAGAGTTGTCAGAGAAACCTTTATAAATGTTTGAGTTGGATTTGTTTTGCAAATGCTCCATACAATTTGTGTCATGGCATTTGAAGATTTTATTCCTTTAAATGTAATAAGTTCCAAAACACTCGTATTTTAGCTCAGAAAAAAGCTTTCAGATTTGACTGTTTCTTAAATAAGAGAATAGTTTTATGTGATAACCATTTCCTAATTCAAATTTTACTATCTGATAATTGTTACTCTTAGATCATTTCATTATTGTAACATTAATTTGAATTTGAATATCAGTTAATGTTAAACATAAACATAACATAACTCTAATAATGTCCGTAATTGCAGTATGTTAACTAATAGCAGTATGTTAAGTAAATTGAAGCACTTGCTATTTGAAACTCATTCGATTTAGTTCAAATATAAATTCAAACATTTAGTCAGTATTTTGTGAGTTCAAGACAATGTTTTGTTGGCCAGCAAATAAGGAACTTTCCTCATTATCCCCATCCTGGTGGCCAGCGAATTAGGAATAGAAAGCTAGCTTCGGCCTGCCAATGCTTACATACTGTACGCGTATGAGAAGATTCCAACAGGACGTGACTATCGTTCGTATGCGATATTTTATGCAGACAAACTTCGTGCAGAGAGTCTGCATCTTAACAGTGTTGTGCAAGATCAAGTTTAACAGCGAATCCATACAAAGTAGAATAAATCGCTTTGAATGTTATAAAAGCAAAGTTCATTTCTTATATGAATACATAAATCTATCTAGCATGTCACCTATCTAATTTGATTCAATTTTGATAACAAAACAAATGTTTTCCAAATTTGCTAAAGATCGGACAACTATGTCATACAGCTATCATATCATATCATATATCAAAATGAGCACTTAGTATCATAGCTATTTTGTTTTAAGTCCAAATCAAATGCTGTTTGTATCCATTTGGAACTGTATGCGACAACTATACCAAGAGTTTTTGCCATAGAACCAGTTGTAGATTTACCATGTGAATGATATAAGCTTCAGCTATAAGCTAGGGGTTTCCTTACATCTTTTATTCGTATGACATTCTAATCTGAACAAAAGACATATCTTTAACATTTACATAATGACATGGTTTTCCAATTGAATTATAAAAGATTTTCTTGATTTCTTTTTACCCGTCTTTTGTTCTTAACTTGGCTTTATTCAAATCTTTTATTTATTATCCATTTATATAAGTTATACACTATAAACTTTCTTGTCAGCACTAAATGCTTGTTTATTCTTTTCCATCTAAAACAGGCAACTGAAGTGTCGTGGCTACGACCATGGCGATGATGGAAAATTCAATGTGCATGATTTTGTGCGTGACAATACAAAGGCTCGTTCCGTTTGCGCTCAATGCAGGAACATGTAATTTTGTATTTATAACGCGACTAAAACATACATATATATATAAATACATAAAAACAGCACACACAAAAGCAAAACTTGCACAACAAGGAGTGGCAAAACAAGCAAGAAGAACTGGACAAAAAGATTGAGACAGAGTGTGGAAGCAGGAGGAGCAGCAGCAGCAGCAGCAGCAGCATCAGCAGCAGCAGGTGCAGAGGCAGAGGCAAGCATTGAGCTTCTGCATTGAACGTTGGCACCAATTTTTTGTAAGACCCTAGTAGAGTGGTAGAGTATGGGCTATGGGCGCATGTATTGGGAGTTATGGGTTATGGTTAGCATTTTGTATGTAAATTGGAACATTTTTGGGGGCATTCATGCTGCCAATTGTGGCATGTGAAATTTTTTCATGAACTGCTGGCATTGCGTGGGCATTTTGATAGCAATTTGTTTGCAAAGTGCATAAAGAATACATATACAATACATATAAATATAAATTAAAAGAATACATACACACACATATATATATATATACATATATCTATATACAAATGCATTATGCATACATATGTACTTTATTTTTGGTAGGTACTTAGAGAACAAGAAGAGAAAAATGCCGCTCAAAAAATATATATAGCCCGCCAAGCGCAACAAAATCATGCAACATTGAGATTTATCCAGCACGCCGTTAAAGCTGATGTCTGGATGCTAATAGTGTCCCCTGCGGCGTGGCTTATATTGCACATATGATGGAGCCAATTTGCGGCTATATTTAATTGTGTGCATTGTATACATCTAAACTATATTTAACGACAAGCAACCTATACTGATGAACATGAACCAAACCCAATTAATGACAAAACAATCACTCAATTTACCTAAAAGTTAAAAATGTAAACTATAAATTGTATTTATTAGCAGCTTTTGTTTATACATATTTATTGTTAAGTGTTATGACCTACCGTTAAGTTTTAAACCAAAATCCACACCAAAATGAAAACGATATGTTTTACACTGTTTTACAATTATTTACACCAAATCAAAACCTTTACGTAACAAATACTCTATGCAATTAAGTTAGTTAAACTCTATGTAATCTTTGAACGAAATCTAACTGCTTACTAATGAAAATGAGCCAACATATTATAAATAACCGAACAACAAGTGTTACTACTAGATATACTTGTGCTACAGCTAAAAACGAACGCAAACATACATACATATTCATATAAAACTAAACTAGCTAATAAACAGCGTTATATTCAAACAAAAGAAATGCATAATGAAACAAAAAAAATACAACATGTCTATACCATAACAAATACATATTTACATTGAATGTGGTTTAAACAAGTCGCAATGTTGTCTATTATTTCAAATTGAAATTTGTTACATTGAAGGGCGCGCCAGTTAATAGTGTAGGTAGGGTCTTGCACGCTTATCGATATACCTAAATTAGTGTTGGTAAATAAGCAGCACTAAAGGAAGGGATAGTGAGAGTGCTGCCGTACTAATGCAAAAATAGAATCGATATTGGGAGTATCGAACAAAATCGGTATCGATAATAGCCAGAGAAAAACGTGCACCATCTACTGCGTGGAGTAAAAATATTGTAAATTATTATATTGCTTAGATCATGGCTGATCATACATTTCATCGGCCTGGGCCGCTGAAGCAATCAAATAAAGCCCACAAAACGGGTCGTCACCGCTCCAAAGGCGCCATTGACAATGCATTGAAAGGTAAGGATTCTGCTCGTGCCCATCCACAGTACTTAAACTTATCCTCATCTCATATGTGCTTCAGGCAAAGTGGGCCTAAAAGCCATGTCCCACAAGCATAAGCAGCAGCAGAGCAAAGAGCAGCGCCGGAATCAGCAAAACCAATTGCGTAAAAACAAACGGGATGAGGTGCTAATGCAGAAGCGTCGATTGGGCGGACACAATACGGCACCTTTTCTGGTTTGCGTGCTGCCCATGCATGAACAAATCGATGCCAAATCTGCTCTGGCCATACTGGAGAGCTGCGATAGCGAATTGATTGTGGAGAATTCGCCCAGTGGAATAGTTTATATGAATCTACCACGCTTTAAGCAAAGATTTGCCTTTGTTGTGCCGCCAGTGGGCCGTGGCAATGAGCTCATTGTGCTGGACTACCTCAAGGTCTGCGATACGACTCTAATGCTGACTTCTGCCGCCTTTGGCGAAGATGACGTTTTCGATCGCTGGGGAGAGCGCATGTTCAACATGATGTCCGCTCAGGGCATACCCACGCCAGTTGTGGCTCTAATGGATCTGGAATCCATTAATCCAAAGCGTCGCACAGCTGCTAAGCAGGCGGCACAGAAGTTTATTACCAAACTGCTGCCTGAGGAGAAGGTAATGCAGCTGGACACAGCCGGTGAGGGATTGAATGTGATGCGTCGCATTGGCGGCCAGAAGAAGCGTGTGCTCCACAATGTGGAAAATCGGCCTCATCTCTTTGGTGATATTGTGGAGTTCAAGCCGAATGGTGGCGATGCCACCGAGGATCTGGGCACGCTTGAAGTCACTGGATTCCTGCGCGGACAATCACTGAATGTCAATGGACTGGTACACATACCCGGGCTGGGCGATTTCCAGCTGGGTCAAGTGGTGGCACCGCCAGACCCATATAAGTTGGACAAGACTCGCGATGGCGAGGTGGCCACGGTGCGTTTGCTAGATCGCAGTGATCCTCAGAAGAGAACTTCACTGCAAAGTGAGAACATACCTGATCCCATGGATGCGGAACAAACCTGGCCAACGGAGGAAGAGATTGCGGCCGCTCAGCAGGAAACTAAGAAAATGAAGCTTATCAAAAGGGTGCCCAAAGGCTACAGTGACTATCAGGCTGCTTGGATACCCGATGTGGAGGAGGTGGAGAGGTCTGATGATGATGGTGATGATGATGATGACATGAGCGACGATGATGACAATGAAGCTGATGAGGATGACGAGGACTTCATGTCCTGCGACAACAAATCATTCGAGGATGAATATGAGAAACGTGACTCCGATACGGAAGAGTATCTGGACAGCGTCTCCGTCGCCTCCGAAGCAGCGATCAACGACGAAAAATACGACCAAGAAATGGATTTCCAGGAAGAGCGTGAAACGTTAAAGAAACTGCAACAGGCACGCACGGATCAGCTGTGGCCAGATGAAATAGATACGCCACTGGATGTGCCCGCCCACGAGCGTTTCCAAAAGTATCGCGGCCTGGAATCATTCCGCACCTCACCTTGGGATCCCAAAGAGAATCTACCCAGTGACTATGCACGCATCTATCAATTCCAGAACTTCGACCGCACCAAGCGCAGGATACTGGCCGATTCCAAGGAATTCGAGGGAGTTCTGGTAAGTAGGAAGTGGGAGCATGAATTACAGTGAGATTTATCAATGGATTCCCTTCAGCCGGGTCTCTATGTGACGCTGCATGTGATCAATGTGCCGGAGAGTCGCTGGACGGCCTTTAAATCCGCCCAGCTGACGGACAATATTATAGTTTATGGTCTGCTGCCTCATGAGCATCAAATGTGCGTCATGAATGTGGTGCTCCAGCGCATGCCCGACTCGGAGGTGCCGCTCAAGTCCAAGGAGCAGCTGATTGTGCAATGCGGCTATCGTCGCTTTGTGGTCAATCCCATATACAGCCAGCACACCAATGGCGATAAGCATAAGGTATGTGTCTAACCGAATCCCTAATTAATCCAGCTCCAGCTAATACTCCAACTAAAATCCCTACCCACAGTTTGAACGCTATTTCCGGCCATATGACACGATCTGTGCGACTTTCTATGCCCCCATACAATTTCCACCCGCCTCTGTGCTCGCCTTCAAGGTGAATCCCGACTCCACCCTGGCCTTGGTGGCGCGTGGCCGCCTGATCTCCTGCAATCCGGATCGCATTGTACTGAAGCGTGTCGTGCTCAGCGGTCATCCCATGCGCATCAATCGCAAATCGGCCACCATACGCTACATGTTCTTCTACAAGGAGGATGTGGAGTACTTTAAGCCCGTCAAGCTACGCACCAAATGCGGTCGCCTGGGTCACATCAAAGAATCCCTGGGCACGCATGGTCATATGAAGTGCTATTTTGATGGCCAATTGCGTTCCTATGACACAGCCTTCATGTATCTGTACAAGCGGGTCTTTCCCAAGTGGACGTACGAGGAGTGTCTGGTACGCTCGGCGGAACACGAGCGTCAGCTGGCAGCAGCGAAGGCAAGGAAAACGTCGCATCAGGACCAGGATATGGAGCAGTAGTGGGAATGTATATCAAATAATGTATATAGTGATTGCTATGGGACAGAAGCGACAAGTCTCAACAAGATTATATATGAGTTATCGTTATATAATAATACTAAAACACTTTTCCCGACGTTGCCAGTGTTCTCTTTTTAATATTTCTCCAGACACTCAAATTCAAACAATTCACCTACATTGCTCTATGGTACTTCCCCATGTCTGATATTAGTATACTGACGCTTATCGATAAATTGGGTTTTATGCACCAATGCATAGCTCTGGAACATCTAGCTGATATTAAAACAGTGAAAAAATGATTCCAAATCCAATAATTTGCTTTCCAAATGATATCAGTTTTTCCATATATCGATATCAGCTCTTCAAGTTCTTTTAAGCCTACGTAAACGAGGCATCAGCTAGCCGTTTCCTTTGCGGATGGATATTAGTATTCTGTAAAGATTTCATGGGGATCGGTGCAAATAAAGAACAGTGCTCGGCTAGCCTCCATAGACCTTTCCTTAGCAGAGAACAGTTCACTGTACAAATGTAATGACGATCGGTAAAAATAAATGACAGTGCGCCGGTAATCTCCATACATAGTTTTGCCCACTTCTGATTTGAATTTTTCAAAAAGCCTTCTTAGTCTGCACTTAGGTCATACATTGTGGGAAAGCTTCGGCATTTTCCTTGATGCCTAATCAGTCAGTCAGAACAAAGAGGTTTATATATATATATATATACTGGTTGAGATGTGCAGCAGGAGCCGAAAGTCTCAACAAGAATTTATATACGTTATCGTTATATAATCATAATAATAATAATAAGACATAATAGAATTATATTCACAAACAATTGGCTTAACTAACGGGAGAATACGGGGGACGTGGGGGGCACTCACATACACATATACATAAAACCAGGGATGCAAAACTTGTTAACTCGTCATTAAAGCATTAGCTCGAGCTTAGAGCTTAACATACACCGCAGTCGATTTTCGAGGCGACTTTCCAAGCCTTTCCATTTGTTATCCGAACCCGAATCAAAAGAGCCAACCAAAACCACTTTGCATCCCTGTCGAGAACAATGGGCACTAGGTTAAAAAGTCTGTGGAGAATCCGGTTGGGATAGTAGTTGGTTAACAGGGCTACTCATATGGCTAATACAGAAGGGTTCACAATTGTACTGGGGGGAGAGAGATGACGGATTCAAAATGGCTTCCTCTCAATAGTTTGTGGACAAACACTTGCGTCGCTTCTTTTGCAGCTGTTCGATTTGCTCCACGATCTGCGTGTGTACTTGGAAACCTTGGACCACGCTGGTGATGGCCAGCACGGTGGCAATGAACTGATTAATGGATATGTGCCAGGCATCGGAGGTGGCGCTTGTGCTGCTGCTGCTCGGACTGTTGTTCTTGCCGCCGCCACCAGCCTGACGTAGTTCCTCCTCCAAAGCCACAAACAGCCGCGTAGTGCTGCTCGGCTCCGCTGCTGGTGTGGTTGGATTGCCATTGCTATCGGGTTGCTGGATGTGAAGGAGGGGAGCGTAAGTGAATAATTCCTTCATAATTGTGAAGCTACTTACCTCATCCCCGCTGCCGCCAAGATTGAGCTGTGTAAAGCTCTCCAGACTCGGCTCCTTCTTGATGTTGCTATTGCCAAGCTCGAGCAGATTCTCATCTAAAAGGTTAGGGATCGGTTTTAAGTATCAGGGAAGTAAGTTCATCCTATCCTCCTCCATGTCTGTCTACTTACATGCCAGTCGCATCTCCTCGTCATGCACGCAACCCATGATCTCAATGATGCTGCGCCACAGCAACTGGAAGTTCTCCTTGCGCATGTGGGGAATGTGACGCGTCTGCGAATTGGACGCCCCCTCATCGGGCTGATCCAGCAGATAGCCGAGACTGCCCAGACTCCGCGTGTCCGTGGCATTGGAATCGGCACGATCCAGTCTCGTGGCAGCAACCAGGTCACTGATCTGTGAGAAATTCGATATAGTCTCGACATTCAGTAGCATTTCCTCAGTTGCCGCCGCCGTATTGGCTCCAACCCCAGCCGCAGCCGAGTTGGACGGCGGCGTAATGCGGGCCGCGCCTAGATCTGAAATATCTGAAAATGTGTCAATCGATTCGTAACGTCCCTGCTGGCTTAGGCCGATCTCTTGGACGTCCTCTGTGCCTGTTGCAGTACCCTGGAATCCAGCATTAGCTCCAGCGCTCGCTGGCAGATCCACATAGAACGTCGAGTTGCGATGCGCCAGCGACGATGTATTCGAATTCAGTGAGAGATTGGGTGTGTTGCGCGACAAATCCATGAATGTGCTGCCCGAAATCCCCGCCAGATTGTGCAAGCGTTGTGTGGCGGTTACCAAGGCAAAGTCATCGGCATCAAAGTTGTGATCCGAGGGCGAGGGCAAGGCCTCCATGGTCTCTGACGCATCGTCGCTGTGGAGAGGACGAAGCATCAATAAAGAAGAGCTATCTCAAGATATCTTGGCGCCACTCACTCAAAGAAATCCTCAGCCTCGAAGGCCTCCTCGGCATCGTCTTTAGTCCTTGATCGTACACGACGCGTTCGTTCAATCTCCGCCTTGGAGAGCAACGGCGGCAAATGCAATATAAAGAGTAGCTTCAGTTTCTCCATGCTCTTATTGGAGCACACCAGACCCAAAGCATTAATAAGCTGTCCAAAGTCCAGATTGCCAAGGCCCTTTTTGTCCGTCAGCTGCAAGGATTGAGGTGAAATATAGTGTTGTTTAGTGTTGAGATCCTTTGCTTACCCTGAATAACTTTTCGCCCACATCCACAGTGACGCACTTGCGCCAGGGCGTCAGCTCGTTGAAGAGCGTGTGGAACACCTCAAAGTTAACACAGTAGGCCTCATAGCGTCCATTGCCGCCGCCTGGCATATCATTGTGTGGAGCACGCATGGGCGATTGCTGCAGCAGCTGTGGCGCCTCGCCCATGTGGCATTGCGTCCTCTGTTGCTGCTGCATGGCCTTGAGGGCCAGCTTCTCCTCGCGTATGATAGACAGCAGCATGTGCAGCTCCTGGCGCTCAAAATAGGGATTGTGAACGTGGGCCTTCACAATGGTCTTCTCGTTGTCAATGTCGAACTGGCGCACCGTCAGGCGGCGATGCTTGTTGCGCAGCTCCTCGATGCGCTGCTGGGTGAGATCCTCGCCGAACTTGGTGTAGGCCTCGTGGATCAGGGTCTGAACAGTCTGGGTCTGGCGACGCTCTTGCTTGCGCTTGTCGGTTGAGGGCGGCACTTGGTAGTCGGGATTGTAGATGCCTTCCAGATAGTTTTGCAGCACCAGCATCGCCTCACCATCGTCCTGGCACTGCAGCAGCTTGTCCCGATTCCATTCAATGATCTGCAGCGCAATCATGAAGATGATCTTGGAGCCTTCGTAGAAGAAGCAGTCGAGTATGTGCAGCGAGCTGTCGTAGCTAATGACACTGATGAATATGGTTAGGAACCAGGAAATGGAGATCATCTTGATGACGCCCAGCCGCTCGAGATGCTCGTGCAGATCGGCCAGATGCGTTTCGACCAGCTCATCGAGTACCCCCTGGTCGATTTGGGCGCCTACCACCTTGTCCTTGTAGTAGTCGGGCAGCAGATTCTCGCAGAGGCTGGCCAGCATCCAGAATGCGTTCTCCTCGTCGCAAAAAAGCAGAAACACGGATGATACTATGTTCATGGCCTGACAGTAGCCCACCTGGGGATTTCTTAAGGCATACGCCTGAAGCACCCTCCTGAGCGCCCCAATGCCATCTGTGGTCTGAAAGGCCGGATGTTCGGGCAGGGAACGCGGCAAATCCCTATCGATTTCGTCGTGAGCAAAGCATTCCTTTATAAGGGCTGCCTTCTCCACCAGATCCTCATATAAGCCCGGATTCATTTCCTTGTCATGAATAGCCCCCGAAAAGATGAGCCAAATCTCCTGACGCAGCTTGTCCGGTATGCCCTCCACTATCAGATTGATCACGTCCGTTGTGCGAAACATGGCAATGCCCCGGCCAAAGTCACGAAAGTGCGTCTCCCAGCGTGCCATCTTCTCCTCCTGCTTGCGGATTATGTCGGCACTGAACTTCGTTTTGAATGTGTTCATTAGGGCCGTCTGTTTGCTCCAGGAGATGTCGTACTTGGCACGCTCACGGCTGACGGGCACATGGATGCGCGACAGAAGATCGGTTATCTTCGAGATGAGCACCTCGCGGTCCACAATCTGGGCAAATATGAAAGGCACATTCTCCGATGTGATGATGACAATCTGATTGTCAAAGCGCTGCTGCCCATCGTCCTTCTTCTCCACACTCTGAAAGTACATACAAGACATATTAATCGAGGGATAATACAATCGCACCCAAAAGCACACCCTTCCTACCTTGATGGTTTTCATCGGTATAACAACGCTAACCAGATCCTTGACATCACTACGAAAGCAAAAGAAATTGGGCGACAAATATATGTAACCAGCATTGAAACGCTTGGAGTAGGGTGTCCATATGTTCGCCTTGATCTTGCCATCAATGATCTCGGTTTGGGGCAGACGGAAATATACCCGAAACTCTTCGGATTTCTGGCGTGCCGTCAAGTCACGCAGCAGAACAGGCCGCTTGGAGCTCTTGACCCCACCAAAACGAGCAAAATTCGAGGGATCATGATCCACCACCGGACTTTCCGGATCGTGTATTAACTGCTGTATGGCCATTTTGTTCAACTGCTCGATGAGCACATGCGCCTCGCTGGCATTGAAGAGCAGCGTAAAATTGTACGTCATATTGTTGGTGGTCTTCAAGTATATGATGTTGGCATTCCGACTGATATCCTCCAGCTCCGCAAAGCGTATGATGCGCTTGATCTCCTGCCCCAGCATATACGAGTGGAAGCATACATGATTGAGAGAAATGTATAGCTGACCCTGCCGTGGTATCTTGTTCTTCACATAGCTGGAAGGGCATAGCCACAGATTTGGAATCAATTCATAATGTTGGATGCGGTTAGTTGGATGCGGCAACTTACGTGGCCGAATATGTGTTAACCAGCCGCTCCTCCTCGGGCATTTTAAAGATTTGACGAAACTTTGAGGTCATCACTTTGAAGTCCGCCGATTCTCCAGTATCATCCTGGTTGTTTTGTGCGAAGAGTGACTGAATCTTGCATATGGTAAAGTTAGTAACCTCATCTTCGTTTTCCATTTCATTGAGCACGTTGAATAGATTGGCCTGCAGCCATTCCCAGTCCTTGGCGATCTCATCTTGTGTAATGCCAATGGCGATTTCTATGAAATGAGAGTGGAAGTTTATTAACAGGATTAGGATTTGAGTTTAGGAGACTGAAGTAAAACTAATCTAGTTACAGATTCAGCTAAGAGGGAACAGGAAGCACCAGGAAGCACTTAATAACGGGACGCTTGTTACTCGTGAAGCCCAGGCTAAAAGCATCCGAAAAACTGCCTCATCAGATTCTACTGGTCAGCAGAAATTGGTCTGACTGGTTTGCCTGACTATTAATAGAGTATATATGTATATATAATAGTAGCCAGTACACTCCCCATGAAAGACATCATTCGTATAGATGACTCATTATTACATACCGGCATATGCTAGCTCGCTAGTACCTCCTCCCTTTTGCTGCCCACACTTCACATGGCAGTGCGAAGCTGATAAGAGACCCCCCATACCATAAATTTTTAAAGCCTACCGTAAGACACTTCCGAGGAAGGCGTCTGGTGTAATATGCGATAGGGTGCTGGCTTGGTGTTCATCACACTGTCAAAGGTGCCCACCAGCATAGAACCAAAGCCACGAGATTCGCCATGTCCCCGACGTTTCTGCAGCACAAAGTACTTGGAGAACATCTCGCCCGTCCTGGAATTTAACGAGGAATACGAATACATGAGCTTCAAGTTAAGGCTGGGCGGGGTACAACTGCATCATATATGACGGGTATGCATGTGTGTGTGTGTGTATTTGATGGGGTTTTCATTTCTACGCAGCAATAACAAAAACACTTGGCAATCAATTTTCAAGCTCTATTTTTTGTTGCTTTGTTCCTCCTTAAGGGGTACACCGTTGTTTTCGCAGCAAATTGCGTTGTGAAATCAGACTAGAATCAGAACTCTAGTCCAAGCCGTCGCCGCCTTGGCTACTCGAACTCGCCTCAATTAATTATCAGCAGGCGTAACAATAGCACAAACACACACATCCATATATACTTGTATATACAATGGTGTGCCAAAACTATGGCTGGGGGTGGAGTGGGATGGTGCAGGTGCAGCATCCACACCGTTAGCCAAACTCTGGTCTGCATGCCTGCACACTTCTTTGGCTACCACATTTCTTGACCTACCAGAATGCCGAAGGCAGCAGCAGCTCCTTGGGTTGTATCCACATTTTGGCTGCTGGCGTTGTAGCTCTCGTTAGCCTATTTGTGTGGTTTTATTATTGTAATTCGCTCTTTTTCTTCTTTGTTCGTTTGCATTCGTTGTAGTACAAGAGCTGGAACAACATCGGCAATCACAATCGGTTTTTTTTATCGCCATTTCCATAACATCGATGTTTCCTTACTACTATCGATTGATTCCATGTTCAAATGAGAATGTGTGCCACAGTTTTGTTCGATCGACTTTTCCATAACAACTATCGACTGTTTCCATGTTCAAATGACAAATGCTCATATGCATACAGATGAAGTGCATAAAATGCCAAACATTTTCAAAAGCGCAACAACTGAAACTGAATTACTTCTTTATACCATTCACAAGAAATTGGTTGGTGGTTCAATTTTCTTAGGAAGCTTGTTACTTACAGAAGGAAGACTTTAGCTCTGAGACCGCAGAAGTCTTAGGTGCTATACAAATAAAATTTTGCCAGCTGGGTTGAATTTAAGATTTATCCGGATTGATCACCTACATCATATAGCTTTCATAGAAGAGAATGTTTTATAGCATAGTAGAGGAAATAGCAAGCCATTACAAGACTTTTCGTTATGACATTGCAGTCCCGCGTTGTCAGTGTATTTGACACCTTGGAGTAAATAAAACAAAGTCTCTTACCTTACTTCTTCTTCTATTGAGCTCTGATTAATCTCTTGTCTGGTTTCGCCCTTTCTTTTTCATATGGCTTCTACATCTGCCTTGTTGCCCTTTCTTTTTTCTAGCCGCTTTTCTGTCCTTCGTCAAATTCAGTAGGCAACTATAACTTTGAATTTAGATTTGAATATGCTTTACTGTTAAAGTAACGATGAACAGGGGAGCTATCAGTGATACCACAAGCTCACCTGCTTTGTTTCAGCTACTCTGCATCCTCGTCGTCAGGTTAGCAGCTGTTTTCTGTTGTCATCCAATCCAATCAGGATGAGTTTTAAGCTCAAGAAGCATGCAGATATAAGGAGCACCTGGTTACAATTTCAGCTTGTAGCTCTTAAGACATCTGAGATTTCGGGGTTGAAACACACGGGCAGACGGACGGACATAACTACATCGACTCCCCTCGTCATGCTAATCAAGAATATAATATGCTTCCCTCTATGCGTTGCAAACTTCATGACAAAATTAATATACATTCTTATTTTTTGCGAATGATGTAATTTGGATAAGTAACTAATTCAAATATTGTTTATTTTTTAAAAGTTTCCCTCGATTGAACAGGTAAGGGGTCGCTTTATTGTTTTCGAAAAGCATCGAGTTATGGACATCGATATTATGCAGGCTCACAGCTGAAGTGCTACTGCAGCGGTAAGCGATATTTGCGTAGCCCTATCGATTTACCGCAAAGAGCGGTGCGATAAGTATTGCGAATACAAGTATTTGGCGCCCGTTTTGAATGGACTGCTTAAGCGCTTAGTCATCGAAAGCAAAAATTGCTAGACATATTGATAGTTTTAAAAAGATCGTAACAATTTGTATAAAAATCTGGATTGATATTTAACATCACTAAATCGTTAGATATGTATATATTAATTAACTACTTTTAATTTAATATATTTTACAAAAATAGCAAAAAGATATGGTATTTTTCACACCATTCCCATTTTTAATGGCATTGAATTTTGCCTCTATGTAAATAGACTAGGCTAAACTCATTGCACGCCGAACTAAGCTGAATTGTAGTGATCCATGAGTTTATAGTAGCCGTTTTCAAACTCTCCAATCAAAATTATTCGTGTGGTTTGCTCAACAAAATCGAACGTGCCGTGCTATAAAATTATTTGTGTATTTTTTCTATTCTCTAATTTTGCAAAATTTTTAGTGTTTTGCAAAAATGCTTAAAAAATTTGTAGAAGTTAATGCCGAAGAGAGCCCCTCGGCCAATCCGTATGAAGTGCGTACCTATTTGGGTGATACCCACTCGCCTGAATGGAAGGCCGAGGCCTGCCCACCGCGAGAGCGGGTTTGTAAGAAACCTCAAAACTCGACCATATCACATGTCTTGACCATTGAGGATGAGCTGCGACGATTGCACCAGAAAGCCCAGGAGTCGCGTTTCATAAGACCCTTTAAGAAGCGCTGCGCACTCTACGATGAGTTTACCATGTGCGTGATTCCACAGCGCTCGCCGGATGAGCTGAAACTGCATGCCGATATGCGAGAGCGTTTGCTGTTGTCCAAAAAGGATTATGGCTTGGTTGAGCACGATGCTCGCTTCGATAGGACTTGTCCCAGAGATCTGGTCATCCTGAATAGTCCGATGAATGTCAACGAGGAGGAGGAACTCGAAGATGAGGGCGGCGAGGAAGAAGAAGCGGATGTCAAGCCGCAATTGGCCAGTCCCGAGTGCAGTTCTGACATGATCATTATTCCCGATAAGCGCATGGTGAGCTGACTATATTTAAATAAATAACTTTATTATGGCTTTGGGCTTAAGGCTTAAAGTAGCTTAGAATAACAGGGTAAAAGCCTATTCTATCAACTCTATGTCATCTATGTCTGCCAAAATGCTTCCCGGTGGCAGCTCTGGCGGCATTTGGTCGCCACTAGTCGCCAGTGACAAGTTGCGGTAGGCTCCAGAGGTGGCTTGCTGTTGCATATGGACTCCCAACTGTGAGATTAGCTCCAAAGCGTGGACATCAGAGTTTATCAATGCGAACTGATGTAAAATGGCCAAATGTGGAAACACGCTGTTCCGCACTGAACAGGTGCCGGCATTCATAGACAAGTCGCCAGAGGAATCCAGATTTTGCTGCTCTTGCTGCTGATTATCAGGAGCATCCTCATAATCATCATCGTAATCTGGAGTGCTGGCTGGGGATAGCATACTGGGCTCACAAGTGACCACCTCCACTACATCGTCATCACCACCGTGATACTGCACAGGGTCATCTGCATCCGAGATATCGCTGTTCTCACTTGATAAGTTGATAAAACTCTGGGTTGCGCTGTAGTCCTTCGCATCTGCATCCGTATCGCCTAGCTCCTTTTGCATAAAATTGGGCAGAGCGTGCTTGAACTCTACTATTATCTGCTCCACCGGCAGCTCGCCCGATACAGGGCAATCACCCTGGTAGCCTAGATCATCTTCCTCATACTTGTATTTGCCGCGAAAGCGATTCAGCCAGCGATAGGAGGGCCGAAATGCGGGCAAATTGAGAACAGCGGCCATCCTTAAGGCCACCTCTTTTAGCTTCTGATTGCGAATGCTGCCACTGATATGGAGTTGGCGGCAGCGTTTCACCCATTCATTCAGCAGAAAGCTAACGGCGGTCATCTCAAATTTTCTGCGCTTCCGCGTCATCTCCTCTATGATAGTGGAGGCATCTGCCTCGCTCAGTGTGGCCAGTTGCTCGAGCAGCTCTCGTTTCTTCTCCAAAATGCGACGTATTTGTGTGGCACAACAGTGAAACATCTTGGCCAGATTGTTTCTCGACGTGTTCGTTTCATCGTAGTAACGTATGACGGCAATTTTCTCATAGAAGGTCAAAATGTTGCGCTCATTGCGTCGCGCTTTGGGCTGTGGGAGTGAGATAAAAGAAAGAAAGCCTGGGATTAGGAAATGGTTTTTTGATAACCTTATCAATATATATATATATATATATATAGTATATTCTTGATGACGATTAACAGTCTAGTAGATCTAGCCATGCCCAAGTGTATGAGCATCTACATCTCGGAGACTATAAGAACTGGAATCACCAAATTTGATACACTACTCCCCTAGTGAACCAGCCCTGCCCTCGCAAATCAATAAAAGCTTACAATAATCCCACAATTTTGGTAACCTAGCAAGTTATAGGTTATCTTTTTGCTATTTCTTCAGACACGCATAAAGAATTTCTTTTGTCTACAAAAGCTGAGTGGCACCGCCCATCTTTCTAATGAATCACACTTATGACGATGCTGCGGGACCATTTGCAAAGGAAACTTGACCTCGATTTTGACCCACTTACAGTCGGAAACTTGACGAGACGAATTCTTACCTACCTCATTAAATCTTACGTGCTTGAAACATGAAATCGAACTTGTTTGAAAATTGCAAACGTGTATCTCTTATGGTTTGACCTGTGCGTTAATGTCCAGTCAGTTAGTCTTAATCATTCAATAGAGCTGACAAATTTCATAACGATAATGTTGTAAGAAAATATTTTGTATAACAAAAAAATATTGCCTACTTTTGGGACGTTCTCTCTGTTAGTTAAATAAAAGTGCCCGTTTCTTATAGTTGGAGTGTAATCTTTATATTATATTGTACATAATCTACCAATTTTAACTAGCTCTTAAACTATTTCGAGTCAGTTTAACTGTCAACAAACAACACAGGACAGATCCCTTCCATTTCCGTAAACTTGTTCTATTTCCTATCAACACTTAGTTGGCAATTAGTTCAATAAGTGTGTGTTCCACTGTAATTACCACCAAGGCTTGTGATTCTGTTTCAAGAGCAACCGTAAGGCATGAAAGTAAACTCATATCGACGACGTACACGTGCAGTGCCAATTTATGTGAGTGTGTATGCGTTTGCATGCATGCGTGTGTGTATCTGCTTGCGACCACCGTCGTATGTGTCATTAGCAGACGCATTTCAAATCAACCCTCTTGCCAACTAAAAGGCCAAGTTAACAGAACGCACAAAACACATGCACACACACACACACACCATTGCTCGCACGCGGCTTCGCACATTGGACTTGTGTGCTGTACACACTTACCCTTTTGTTGTTGCTGCCCTTGCGTTTGGGTGCTGCTGTATTTGCTGTTGCTACAGCTGCCATGGCTGCACTTTGCATTTGACAATGCTGTTGTTAAATTATTTTTAACTTTTATATGCTCCGCTCCTTGTTGTAGTTCTGCTTTTCCTGTTTTTTCTGTTCTGATTTTACGCTAGCTGCGCAGCGTCCTCAATGTGAATATGAAGTGCAAAAGCCAATTGCGCTGCTCTCAGAGAGCACAGAGAGAGCAGAAAGAGAGAGAGCGCGCGTTACGTTTCACGTTTGTCTGGCCTTTCGTAGCGTTTGTTGTTGTTGGTGTCGTGACTCCTTTTAATGCTGCGTAAAATGCATAGAAGAGAAAAACAAAATGGAAATATTTTGTTAATACATACTTAAGCCCTTTATTTGTTTTCGTGTTTTATATTGAAAGCTCTAGACTTTAGAGTATATTAGTCACTAATGCAGGCTTATTATTGTTGTTCTTTTTAATTTTTTTACCGGGCACGTTATTAATTTCATTTGCTTTTGTGCTGCTGCTTCTATTGCTTTGCTATTGTTGGTTGCTGTTGCCGCTATGGCTATGGCATAGTGCTTAACATCTGAGTGACGCTTGTTCACTGTTCGCACCGTTCGCTTTGTTGTTTTTGCCTCGTCGTTGTCGTCCGTATGAAATAAAAACGGTTCACTATGCACAGGCACAGGCAGGCCTCGGTTGCCGTTGTCGTTGCCCTGGGCTGCGTTCTACTTGTTGTTGTTGCAATGGCAACGTATGTATGTATGCATGTACAAATATGCGTTGCATTAAAGCGACGCGACATTGTCGTCAAACACATGCACTCATACCCACACCTTGATACAAGCGCACACCCATACAGTTGGTGTTTGTTACGATTTTAGATGCTCAGTACTTAAAGGGCAACATGGAGTGTATTTATGGAGAGAGTTTGTAATGCCGCAAAAGAGTTTTTTTCATATCATTAGAAATGCTTCAGACTAGAAATGATAAATTTTGTGATATTAAATCACTATTACAAGTAAAACAGCTTTGCTATTGGTTAGAAAGAACTTGGCTCAAATTAAATAACATCCATAGCATTGTTTCTTTGATTACATTGTTTTGATTTTGATTGAAATCCCTGAGTATGTAGAGTATTTGATGGGATATAGGCAAGGTATAGCTCAAAACCAGAAGCAGAATTCCCCAGAGAGTTTCCATTCATTCTGCTTTGACACTGCATCTTAGATAGATCTTAGATGGGAGCTTTGTCTGAAGGTGAGCGGGCGGGTTAAGGGGCAAATTGATAGTGAAGGAGCTTCACTGCTTGGCATATTTCATATGATTATATATACAAGTATGTTTGTATACAAGTATGATTATATATACAAGTAACTTCTGAATAACCTGATGTGTTCGTGTTTAAGTGCATTAACTATCCCGCCGTATTATAATCATGAAACTGGCTGCTACTATTTGATTTAAAATTCAACATTTTTGGATTTTGGATACAATGAATTTCGAAATAGCATCGGATGTTCGAAGCTTTTTCAAATTCAAGCAACCAAATCTGGTGCAATTCCAATGAGAAACAAAAAGTGGTCCTTCATATTAAGTAATCATTCATTATCATCGTACTAAGTGTTCATTCTAAATGGGTGTTTTATATGGAAACTGACGATTTTTACATATGGGCAGAAGAAATAAATCTATGTTGAAAATTTCCACACAAACAGCTTTAAAATTGAGAGAGTAGTTTGCGTAAAAACAGGCAGACAACGCCATATCAATTGGCCTTGTCATCCTGATCAAGAATATTTACCCTTTAGAGGGGGGTCGAATTTGCTTTATGCTATGCTCTGTAAATATCTTGACCCTCTGCAAGGGTATAAAATTGTAAGAAAAACAAGAGGGGAAGGCTAACTTCAGGTACCCGAACCTTATACACCCTAGCAAAACTCTAAGAAGGGAAAGAAAACTTAGCAGTCTAAAACGTTTTTCCTTCAGCTGTAGCAATAGGCAGCTAAGTAATCTACGGGAATCTTATAATGTTGATCATATATATACTTTATGGGGTCGGAGATGCTTTCTTCTATGCATTGCAAATATCGTGACAAAATTAGTAAAATACATATTAGCTAGAAAACTTCAGTTCACCACTGTAATTTCAATATGTAAATGCATTTGTTTTGCTCAATCTTGCCTTAGTAGTGGGCCAGGCACATTTCCGGTTCGGAAAACTATTTAACTTGTCTCTATATAACTATATTAATTTGAGTGTTGACATGAAATGATTCCCAGTCACAGAGTATCTGTAAGTCGAGCTCTTATCACTTGCAGCATGCTAACTTTGTTGCATCTGTTTGGACGTTGTGCCCTTTGTTGTTTGCAGTGTTTCAATTGTCAGAGGCTTAGGCGGTTGGTTGGATTTGCATTGGCTGCATCACAATTTAGATAAAATAATTACGTCAATGTGGAACGTATTGCTTTCAGGCACATTAAGATGCTAGCGGGGGCAATTGGCAGCTGGGTTCTTAAAACCCTTTCAATCTAGCTTGTTTTGTGAGCAGCGCGTTTGGCTAATTAACTTTTTGTTACGCTCTAGATAAGGTCACGTACATACATATATGTATGTATAAATATGTACATCAACTACGCTGTGTGCTCTTCAAACCTCGCAATGGGAATTTGTGTTGTTGAGGACAGTTTCAGCATGAAAAATTCGACTGATATTGATAAAATCGCTTTAATGTTTTATGGGCGTTTATTAAATGCGTCCGCCTTATCAAGCAAGTTGTTTGTATGCAGCTATTGTACAGAAAGCACTCCAACATCGAGTGTTTAGACGAAGATTGCCTCAGGTGAAATTGATTTGAAGTTTTCTTGAAATCTGATTGAAGGAATTTACTTGAATAACTGAGCCAAAATGTCATAGAAAGGATTTTCATGACTGACCTTAGCTTATGACATTGGATATTAAGTGAAAGTAAGAGAAGGTAAAGGACAACACATTGCACACGCAAGTCTAAGCGACTTCTAACTTCAAAATGTAATCGATATATTTGCGTGTTCTGAAGGTGAAACATTAATATTATTGAAGTTCCGCTTGAACTTCAATTTGATAGCCAAGTGTTTATGAGCTTGAAGGATTTGAAGAAAATACATATGATTTGATTGATCTATAGATTTTCTAAGTATATCATCTTGAATGCTTGAAATGAACAACTAAACTCTTAATGTTGGTGGCCTTAAGGATCATTTTATTATTTTTTGTAAGCTGTCTTTCAGGCAGCCAGCTAAGATGATGAATTCTAGCAAGATTTATAGAACATTGGGGGAAATCTAAAGGTTTTGTGTGTTAATCATCAATCAGACTTTATTATAGAAACATAATTCAAAACGGGTTATGTAAACATTTCGTATTTTGTCTCAAAGTTTTCATTTTAAAAGTAAGTTTTCAGTTTTTCATAGAAATACTTTTAAAAACCTCAACTTAAATGTTAAAATATTAAAAAATATATTCTCTTTTGGATATAAAATGTATATAGCATTTAAAGAACAATATCTGGGAGTATATTAGCTTCTGATTTAAGGATTCCCAGAGAAGATATACAAAATCCACATAGAAAACTAAGCCATATGCTTCTTTTTTTACCAGAATTGTATGAGATAATAATGATATATTGAAGCATCCTCTGAGATATTGGAGATTTCCCAATAAATTTAAATTATTTTGGGATATTTGACATCACCGCCATATTTAAAAGTTCAAATGGAAACTAAATCTGAAAGCGATGTTATGATTAGTCATCTCAGATTACGATATAGTGAACGTGTCTGTTTCGACGAATGAAATCAATCATGTTCAAAGTGTAATCCGTCTGTGTTTTAGGTTGGGAATGTTCGACAGATGACGTTAATCGCTTCAATTATGATTCACTTGGTCGACGCTATTACCCCTTCCTCTGCAGCTCGAAATTCTCTATAAATTTAATTTTGGTTTCATATTATAGACATTTCCCAGAAGACAACAAACAAAGCAGGAGTTTCATAAGAATCTTTGTTTTGCAAAAGAAAAGTTTAGAAAAGAAGTTTTGGCTAAAATATCCTTAAGAATAAAATCATAAGCGAGACGAAAATGCAGATGGGTCTGCTAATTTTCCGATCTGTTTGTGATCTAGTTTAGGCAATTAAGCTTCGCTAAAAGTCCGCAAACCTACATTGAATACGAGGGTTTGGTCAGAAGTAAGCTCCATTTCCATGCTAAAACTTTAATTTTAATTGATCTGTTATATAATTTCCTCGCATCACAACATTATAGCTAGACTAACAATTGTTTGAAATTGATTAATTTTGCGTTGAATAAATTCTATAATTTAACCTATTTAACTCCTTTTACCCTATTAATCCCCTCTGTTGTACTTCTGCTAACCAAATGCCACGCCACTGCAACTGCCCTTGCTGTTTTCTCTCAATGCGCTTTACTTTTGCGGCACAGTGGCGCCGCTGGCGGCCGTTGTGTTTGCACATATCTATATAAGATACATGGATGAGTTTGTGTGAGTGAGTGTGCCTGATGTGTTGTTATGGCCGCCTTGTTGGCTTCTGGCTCTGGCTAAGTTTGTTCACAACTGACAGCCCCAAAAACGGCGACTGCACCTGGCCAAGAGTCGCAAGTCCAAGTTGTAGTAATGAGTGGTGCCATGAGTCCATGAGTAACTATCATGTCTATGGGAGAGTCATTTGGGTTTGTCTTTTGTTTGCGGTTTTTATGTGAGGTTTTATGCAATTTCAGCATCTTGCGGGGCCCAGCAACAGCTGTGGCCATACTCTAAATGCATTATACAAATGTACAAAACATACATGCATACATATTCATGTTCATGTTATGTGATGAATTGATGGGCACCAGGAGCTGGCTGCCCACATGGATGCCTCAGACACGTGTACAATATTTTATTGATTTTAAAATTGAAATGAATTTATTCATTGAGTTATATTAGGCGCAGAGTCAGCTGGCAGGCGTCAGGTAGGCAGGCAAAAACCAGGCTTTATTAAGAAATTAAAACACCTGCTCTACTACCGCCGTTGCCGTCGCCACCACCACTTGCTCTGGCTCCTCAAAACCTACCTGATTTGACATTTTGCCAACGGCGTCGTCAGCTTTTGTAGAGCTCTGAGACTGAGAGGGTTGCGTAGCTGCTGCTTGCTTGCGTTAGTTGCTTTTGGGTTAGTTTGGCTGCTTTCAGTTCCCGCTGTTGTTGGCAAGTGGTGCCTGTATGTGTGTGTGTGTGTGTGTGTGCTGGTATTGGTAGTGGCACTGGTAGTCAGTGGTATTTATATTGACGTAGTCGTATGCTATAACTGCGCGATACTGTGTTGCTGGCTGCTCACTTGGCTGCTGGCCTGCCCTGGCCTGGCCTGGTATGGTATGGTATGGTATGGTATGGTATGGTATGCTATGTGTGACTGCTATTGCTGTAGGCTGTTGTAGTGCCTAAGTATTAATGATGACTTGTTTGTTCTGCAGCCGAACCTACGCTCGGTTTGGGTTCGGATCGGCTCCCGACTCGGCTTGCTTTTATTTTACTTTTGGTTTCGGGTTCGGTTTTAGGTTGCCGTTGCCGTTGCCGTTGCTGCTATGGCTATAGCTGTTTCTGTACAGCACAGCTGTAGTGCGCTCCGCGATAAGATTCGTGATGTGGCACTAAGCGCTGTTCGTTGTTTACTGCTCTGGTACTCTGTGCTGCTTTGTGGCCGTCACTTGGCATGGCCAGCCAGCCATAGAGGTGCTCGCACACACGTACACCAACACACATCCACCAACACCAATATGGACACCACCACTTCACATATAGTATATAGCTATAGCTATAGCTATAGCTGACTGGCTGGCGTCAGTCTAGTTGGCATTTCGTGCTTACTTTATGCCGCTTACTAACTTCTTAGTGAGCCAAAACAAAAAAAGCCACGCCAGCGGACAATTTCGATTTCAACTCCACATCGGAATGGCCGTTTTCTATATATTATATACATACTAGATAAATAGGCTCTTTCGTGTTGGCGTTGGTCTCGGTGGCGTATGCGTGCTATTTTCAGCTCTGCAACTTGAATGTCACATTAAAAGCTTATGAACATGAGCAGGAAAAGACTCGCAATTGTAAAGCCCAAAGCATAATGCGCATATCCGTCGCACCGTAAAGCCCTCACCTCCATCCCCATCCTCATCTGGCCTGGCCATATGTCATATATAGTACATATAGTACCTATGTGGCACAGTTGTAATAGTATACTGTTGTCTCAAGGCTTTTATGGTTTCACTTTTTATGTTCCCTGCGCCCTACTACTATACTTGAGTTGAGGGGCAACTTATGCAAATGCTGGTGAGCGCTGCAGCCCATAGGGCGAATACGCAATGGAGGTTCAATGGTATGTTAATTGCAAAACAGAAAGAATCTCATTAAGGCTTTATATTTAAGAGTCAAAAGAGGAATTGACATTTATTGATTAAGCAAACGTGTTGATATTGCAAAGAAACAATCGTATATAATCGATTTCCTTCCTCCAACACCCAGCTTGAATTGAAGCGTCCCAAGAGTCGCATTTATTTAAATGAAACCCAAGTTGGCCCTCTGGAGGAGCTGCCATTTCCTTCGTACAATCCACGTGTTATACAAGAAGGTCTTGAGGGTGAAAATCTGAAGTCTTACGACATTATTGAGGGCTGCAGTCCCCAAGATCTTTGGACCTGGAATGTGGGCTATCAGAAGCGTGAAGAGCAATTGGATCAAGAGTTCATAACGGCCTCATTGCCCAAATATGGTGTGTAGTCAGTGTGTAGTGTCTTCATCCAGAAGACTCCGGTTACTAAATACTCTCAGCCTTGTCCAAAACGAACAGAAAACGACGGAGAGCTCACCGTCTATAATGTGCCCAGAGACTTGGATAAGACATTTACGGCGGAAATTGTATTCGGTGGTCGTAATATATATCCCGAACCGAAAAAGGAAGAAAACAGAATGGAGTATGTCTTGCTTTGTTTCCTAGTTTCAAGTTCCTCTTAACCTTTGAATCCTTTCCAGCTATTACAATCGACCCAGTGAGGTGGCGTCTCTAATCATAGCCTATGTTGAAAGTTTTCGCCTGAATCCCGACTTCTGGACCGCAGGCACCATGGATAATATATTAAAGCGAGGCGTAAAGCTGACCAAGAAGAGCATTGCCTTAAATTACAAGTCGGAGGACAATGACTTTGACATCATACCGCAGGTGAAGGAGCGCGAAGCGTCCGTGAAAATCAAAATACATTTCTCAGGTCTGCTCAAGAATGAACCGAATATATTCAAGGCTCTCTCGCTATTCTTTTCCAAATACAATTCCTGCATCTTTGTTTCCAATGACCTTTTCCTGCTGATCTGGAAGCGGTGCCTGAACTCATACTATGTATTCGATCCCAACGGCCGCAATGATCTGTGCCAGCGTGACTTCGAAGAGGGCAAGTGTTCGCTGATGGCAACGCGTTTCACGGAGCATCTGGTGCATCTAATTACCAAGTTCAGTAATCTACAGCAGGATGACGAGTTCAGCATCTATGAGATATCACTGGGTCAGTATGGCAAGCTAAAGGAGCCGCCTATCAAGAAGGATGTTAATATGACCTATCACAAGCTCTGGGCGGTGGTCAATGAGCATTTTGCTGTGAAAACTGCCGGTAATAATGGACTCGGGCAGCCGATTTCGGGAAATGAGAAGAACGCCTCATTGGTGGTGTCACTCATTGCCATTATCTATTCGGAGTTCGAGCTGGCCAAGCTGTGGCGACCCATGACAATCGATGATATAATACGCTATGGCGTGGCCTATTACAAAACGCTGCGCAAGAAGTTTCGCCTGGATGGCAAGCGTTGGGGTAACAAGAAGCCGCATTTGAATGTCGTTGATCTACCGGAGATGTTCCTGATGGGCGCCTTTAAGGCCACAGTGCGCAAGCGTCCGTTCATGATCAATGGTCATGTGGCAGACTGTAGGAGCTATCTGGACTCGCAGCTAACTGGTGCACTGCAGCAACTGTTCAATATGCCGGAATGGCCTGCTGCATTGCTGCAGATTGACAACTCCGTGCTAGGCATTTGGCGGGATCGAGAGTTCTTCTACATCTTTGATCCATTTCGACGCAATCGCTCGGGTATGGTTGTGGATCCCGATGACTATCGCATTAAAGGCTTGGCTGTGCTGCAATTGCACTCCACCTTCGATTCCTTCTGCCGCGTACTCTACTTGAATGCCCTGAAGATGCGGCGTGGTGGCAAGTTCTTTATCCACGGCATTAGAACGGGCTGCATACGGCCGCTCCAGGTGATGACTCAAAAAACCAACAAGTTTCCGGCACTGCAAATGGGTCTGCCCACCTTTACCGACGAACCAGCGCCGGCGGAGCTGCAGCAGAAGAAGAGTATTGAGAGCATACCCCCAGAAGAGCGCATGCCGGCCACTGATGAGAAGGAAATGATTGAGGATCTGATTAATAGCATCATCAATGACATTATCAAGGACCTACCAGAACCCCAGCTAGAACGTCCGCACCTGTACAAGCAGGGCCAGAAGATTCTGCTACGCACAGACAAGGAGAATCTGCGCGCTTTGCGCCTCAAAATCAAGCGTGGCTACGAACTGGGCGAGGAAGAGGAGGAGGATCTGAAGCGTATACTAACACTCGAGGAGGAGTTGGCGCTGAAGAGCAACTTCCAAACGCTACCAGATGGTGCCTGGATCATTATGGGCACCACGCAACTGCCGCAGCTGGATGAGGAGATGGCCAAACTGGGTGGCCTGCTGGCTGCTCTAGTCTCCATTGGAGTCTCCGCCAAATATAAGCTGTCCACATGGAATTCAGATCTCATTGAGTTTGCGCTGGAGTCAGCCAATAGTTTTGGCGAGGATTACCAGAACTATGAGTACATACTGGCCTGCCTGCTGGCCAAGAAGCTGCCCGATATCTCCATTGGCGAGAGCAACTTTACCCTGGAAGTGTCCAAGGTGGTCAAGTCGTCGATAATGGTGCCGCTGCGTGAGGTGCTGCTCGAACTGCTGGCCACCAACAACCGCCTGCTGCTGGTCTGTCAGCGATTCTCCTGTGTCATCTTCAAGCGTTACAATTTCCTCTACATGTTCATTGGCTTTCCCTGCAATGCCGTCGGCTATCGCAAGGGTGGCTCCGGTCCCGCGTGCTTGCTGCGTTTCATTGAGTTGGACGCCTTGATCCGACGCATCGAGTTCGGCTGCAATCCTCAGGGCTGCACTGTGATGAACTTCATTGTGGCTGTCATCAAGGTGGTGGACAATAACATACAAGGACGTTTCCGTCACTGGAGCAAGGCTGACGAGGACCTTGAGTTCGATCAGGAGGCGGCGCGCAAGAAGCGGCTGCGGGAGCTGCGACTCGAGAAGATGCGCTATATCGATGAAGAGCTTAAGAAGGAGAACAAGCGCATCCAGATCTTCCTACAGGCCAAGGCTGCGCGTGAGGAGCGCAAGAAGGGCAAAAAGAAACGTAAGTGGCTTTGATTTATATATCAAAGTTGTCATTAACTAAACATCTCCAAATCTTTCCCTTCCCAGGCAAACCAGAGTACAGGGACACTGGCCTGGATGAAGGCGTCGGGGAGGAGAATCTAGAGGAGGAGCTGGGCATGGATATGGAGGAGGAGGCAGAAGGCGAAGAGGAGATCGAGCTGAAGCACCAACCCGGCAAGCGTTTGCCGAAGGAGCTGCGCAAGCCATACAAGCCCAGGCCCATCCTCTATGGCTATCGCATGCGCGAAAAGGATTGCAACTTTAAGATCCAGGGCAGCATGGCCCTGGAGGGTCGTGAGGAGGGCACATTTAAGGTCATCAAGCCCTGCTACTTTGCCAGTGCCCTGGCTATCCTTAGCTGTTCGCTGCGTCCTCTGAACCGTTGGAACTCCTATCGCATAGATCGCGTCATCACCAACGCCAAGGCGATAGCATCGCGAGTGTGCGAACTGGAGTCGGTCTTTGAGCGTGTGGTACGCCATGTGACTATTGATGAGTACGAGTTCGACATTTGGATACGTAGCTTTGAGCCGCTGGGCATGTGGACGCCAGCCAAGCCCAAGAAGGAAATGTCCCCCGAATCGGGGCTGACAGTTTTCAAGAAGAAGCTCGAGAAGTCGCTTAATACTAGAAACTATCTGATCTTATTCACCACCAATGGCACCTATGCCTTGTATCATGATGAGTTCTTCCACCTGTTCGATCCGTATGGCAGCATGGAGAAGCCGGGAGGAGAGGAGGAGGAGCAGCCGGACGATCAAGGCGATGAGGAGGAGGGCGGTGGTGGCAAAAAGAAAAAGAAGAAATGCCCCAAGGGTCCAAAACGATATCCGGAGCGCAATACAGCCTCCTGGGTCCTGTTCGCCGATGTGGAAAGCATGCTCAAGTACATCGATGAGCGTTGCGCCCAGCCAAAGTGGAAGGAGAAGTGCCAGTACAAGTTCTATGTGGTTGATGTGCTCTCGTACAAGAAGGCTGCACCCAATGCCCGCATACTGCAGCTCCTCACCGATCTCTCCATACCAATGACCTGCTCCAACCGCCAGTACGGACATCCGGAGTACGAAATCTGTGCCACAAACGAATCTCTGGGTTGGCTGGAATTGGAGAACTGTCTGCCAGTGTGGAGCCGCCTCAACCGTCGCAATACAGCTGGCAAATATCGCAATCTGCCAGTCAGCAAGCTCAAGAAGTTCGACGTGGAGATCGAGGGTCGTCTGTGGTCGCTGTGGGGCAATCTACATCCGGAGGCCCCAGTCTTTGAAGATGGCATGCGTGGACGCCAGTACCTGGCCTGCTATGTGATGGCCTGTTGTGCGGCCAGCATCTACAGTCTGATGGATTGGAGTCCCCAGCTGCTGGACACGATTGTTGTGTGTGGCGACAAATACTTTAAGGAGAGCGTCATACAGATTAGCAAAGAGGATTACGAATTCTCGCTGGAGAACCTCAATGTTGACTGCGCCCTGGAGACCGTTAACTTTGTGGTCCACATTGAGCATGTCTGCTATGGCAAGCTGTACCGTGTACCCACCCTCAATCGCATGAATCTCTCCGAGGCTCTCATCTACTTCTTCAGCCACTACCAATATGGCATTGTGATGGTCAGAAAGCGGGCTCTGGCCATTGGCTTCAGTCCCGGCCATGATGGTGGCTACTTCATGTACGATTGCCAGGAGAAGGATCACCCGCTGTTCCCCAAACAGCAAGGTGCCTCCTACATGCTGCGCACCCGCCATCTCCAAGTGCTGCTCTATTGCATTGTCGTCACCCTGAATGTGCCCTTCTACAACATTGACTTCAGCATACACAAGGTGGAAATGCTGAGGGAAGGCGCCACTGTTGAAAATGAAGAGGAGGCCGAAGGCGATTATCAGGGGGAGGATGACGCGTAGTCTTGGAGAGCACAGAGTGTGGATGTGTTGTGAGAGCGAGATGAAATTTGGATTTAACTTAATATGCTTCAAATTATTTTATGCGACGGCTTAGTAAAATGGAAAAAACCACATTTAAGTACACTTTATTCTGATTGTTGTTGATGTATAGCGGGCTCAAGGTCTGATATTTTCAGTGCGTATACATAAAAGTAATGTAAGAATAGTTTGCAGAAGGGACTTACATCGACATTGTCTCCTCATGTAAGACCTTGGGCTTAAGCTTATAGTGCTAAGATTTGAACAGGGTGAAAAGCGTTTCCTTAATTGAGATCCTGTCTATGCTCATGAAACAATGCACTCCTGCTCTCGTTTAAAACAATTTTAGAAGCACTTTGGCCACTTCAAATGAGTTATCTGGCTCCAAAGCACGACTTGAACTATTCCACTGCTCTTTCAGGTATTGGAAAACGTTGATCTCGCAATTTGTACTCAAAGTGCAGCCACTGAAAGTTATAACTGGCTTGTAAGTTCAGGGATAGCTTATGCTCCAAGGATTATGATTACTTTATGCTCCAAGGATGTCTAGTATCATGATGACAGATGCTTAGGCTTTTGGTTTTCCTTAATTCTCTCCAAGCTTCTTGCCAGCATCCATTTCTACGCCATATATGGCATTCTTATTTCCCCTAATGTAGATCTATCTTTAGAAGCAGACTCATATTCGGAGATCCATGATGGATCATCAGTTTTGGGGTCATAAATATGCTTTTGAGTCACCGTGGCTGTATTTAATCAATCTTTTGCGCGATTGTTAAATTTCACCGTATGCAAAACAAATCTTATCGACGGATGTACACAGCTGGAGCTAGTGCCCAGAGATGCTTTAACACTCATGCATATATCTCAAGTAACATGATGATCTTTCATCATCAGTTTATCTATCTCATCGATTATCTATCTCAATGCTCATGGTTCAAGTTCATTTCCGAGATAAATTCTCAAAAATCAACATAAACTTTTCTAGTGACTTCTAAGAAATCAGAGAATTCTCATTATCAAAACTCTATATAGCTTCACTATGCAAATCTCTAGATCTGATAAACATAGAATCACTCATTCCCCGATATAAATATAACAGCTAACGACGTCTCAACTATGCAGCACTATCAAAAGTTTGCTTGAAATCAAAATTCATTTAAATTATTATCTCAGATCTCTAAGTCGACTTTTGCATTGTCGTTGTTACTATATAATTTCTATATAATCCCATTTTCTCTCTCAATAAAAAGTCTCATTTGCATCGTTCACTTTATACCAGAGTATATATTAAAGTCGCTTTAAGAACTAAGTTAAACATTTAACAACAACATGATATGACGAATCGCGATGAAGTCATCGGATGGATGAGTCAATCAATGACTTAATGCCTCAGACGCTGCTCCTCCTGCTCGGCCTGCTTGTAGTGATAGCCATCAGAGCGTAATTCATGCGCTGGCTCGGCCTCGTAGGCCAAGCTCTCGGCATCGGAAGGAGCCATGGGCTGCTGTATGTCCAGAATGTAGGGCATTTGCTCAGCCTGCTCCTGCTGCAATTGCTGCTGATACTGTTGGTAGGTGAACTGAGGTTGTTCCTGTTCGGTTTGGACAGTGGGTGGCAGATAGCGCATGGCTGGCTCAGGCTCTTGTGCCTCCTGCTGCTGGTACTGCTGTTGCACTTGTTCCATGGGCGACATATACTCCATGGCGGGCTGTTCTGGTTCTGGTTCTGGCATCAGCTCACTTTGCATCATGTGATCGGGCTCAGGCTCGGACTGGGGCTGGGGCTGGGCTGCTGGTTCAGTGGGTTGCTGTTCCGCTTGCATTTGAGCTGCAGCTGGTGGCAGATAACGTGTGGCGAGCATGGCCTCCATCTGCTCGGCCTCAGCTGTGGCAGGCGGCGTCAGCAAGCTGCTGGGCGCCGGCTCCATTTGTCCCTGCTCATTCTCTCGCATATATTCCACTTGTTCGGGCAATTCACGCAACTGCTGCTGCTCAATGGTCATGGATTCCACTTGTTCCGGTTTCGCCGGAGGCAGATAGCTGCTGGACAGATGCGAAACATCCGCAGCGGCCAGGCAGGCACACAGCGCAAGCGTCAGGCAGAAGGTTCTCTGCAAGGATAGTTCCATTTGATACCAAAAACCCACTTCGTACTCTCAGTTCCAGGTCACTTACCATCTTGTGTGTTGGCTGGTTGTCAAGCGTTTGATGTCTGACCAACGGCCACTCTCCGTATTTATACGGTGAGCGGCCAGACCTTCGATTTTGGATACCGTTTAAATATTTGGCATCAAGCCATGTTCCGTTATTTGTTTTGTCTGATCGCCGCGTTGGGCTCATCTTATCAAACAAACATTGAAACATTGAGCTGAATCATCGCTGGTGACCAAACCAGTGAACCGAACGATTGCAAATGCGATTGGACGCAGTTTAAGCCGCTTTTTGGCCGTGCGGCCACTTGACAGGGCGTTTGACAAACTCAATTGCTCTCGAGATCGTCAGCGTCGACTTCGGCTTTGGCTCCAACTTGAGGCGGCGTACAAACTGGAGCATAGACTCTGTTGCTGCCTCGTTGGCCAAGGTTGCTTTGGAGTTTTTGCACAGTTGACTTTGGCTTGTCGGATTTGCCGTGGGTCTTGGTCTTTGCCTTTGCTTTGTTTCACCAGCCAATTTCACGGTCAACAGGTGGGCTCCACAAGTGCCAATGTAGTGTATCTACCATGTGTTCAGTGTGTCTCCATGCTGGTGCTGCAGACAGGGTTGGGGCTGGATACATGGCATCATGCGTATGGGCTTGGCCGCTAGCTATTTATTCAGTATATGCAGATGATGATGATGGCACCTGTGTATAATAATATATACATATGGCCAAAAATAGCAAATAGACAAGTTTGGGTGTTAGACACTCCATAAAGCTAATTTTTGAAGCATCTGGGGAAAACATTTTTGCCTTGAATGTTCAGGCACTTTTGCGAAGGCAGAATAATCATAGCTATGTACTTGCTAGGTCATATAAAGTGATGTGCCATATGACAGAAGTTATAGAAGAGTTAAAGGAGCTGTAAGGAGAGTGAAGTTTCAATAGACTATTCAAGGAAGATTATAGGAAGCGACTTGATTGAGGAGATAAAGATGGAAGAAGTTCATCAAATTTTCTTAATGTTTTTATTATTTTTGATACCATTCACAATGTAAATGTATATTAATTTTGTCATAAAGCTTGCAACGCACAGAAGGAAGCATTTTCGACTACATAAAGCATATATATTCTTGACCAGGATGACAAGGAGAGCTAATATAGCTATGTGCGTTCATCTGTTTCATCTCCTAGAAGTCTTAAGAGCCATAGAGCTTAAATTTTTACAAGATTTTCTTATGCCTCAAAGCTGGTTAAGTGCAAGATTCATTCTCATCAGACAACTTATCATAGAAATACTGTATAAGCGATTGTTCCTGAATGAACACTTATGACCATAACTTTTCTGTTTTCATCCAAATCAAACCAAAACTCGGTCTGTATCGATTTGAGGAGGTCTTACGTCTTTATACTGGCGTCTGGCGGAAATCAAATAGTTGTATTTTATATATCATATAGCTACAAATTCCTCTGGTTTTGTATCCACTGTAGCCCCACGGGTTGGTCAGCATGCGAGCCGAATGCAATCAGCTAAGCACACTGACATTGGCTCGAACCATTCCGAAGTCACAGATTTGTAGCCACTGAGGATGTAAAACGCTGAAAGCACAGCGAAGTTACTGAATTCTCTACATTTATATTTCCTTATTAATAACAAAAGATAACATCTACTGAGATATTTACTTGAGGGTTTTTGAAACCCAAGTTATAGTTTTTATTTGGTCAAAAAACAAAAACAAGAAAAGAAGGCTAACATCGGGTAACAGAAGCTTACATACCCTTGCAGATTTCGTTGGTATTCGGTCAGCATCTGTGGAGGCTTCTAAGACTGACACTTTCCAAATTTGGTTTAATTCGGATAAAACCAACAGAATCCGGTATACTAAGAGTTCATTCCAAATCGGTTAGTTATATGGGAGCTATATGAAATGAGAATCCGACCTGGATCAACTTTTGTCACTAGACGAAGGGGCTTCTAAAACGACATTTACCAAATTTGGTTCCATTTGGATAAAAAATAAACAACCAATTTTGCTAAACTAAAAGTTGATTCCGATTCGGTCGATTATATTATTATATGATATAGAAATCCGTTCCGAATGAAATTTGGTTAGCACACGTGGAGGCATATGCAACTTACATCTACCAAGTTTGGTTCAATTCAGATGAAAAACAAAAACGATCATCCCAAAACAGTCGGCTATATGGGAGCTATTTGATATAGTGGTCTGATCTGGACGTTTGTGATATATGACATTTTGAGAGTTTACAGCAGAAAGAAGTAAAAATTTCAACTCGATAGCTCTAAAACTGAGAAACAGACGGACCATATGTCTCATCGCTGTGAGAGTGACACAAGCAATGAATATCCTGATGGTGTTGTATGTAAATATCTTAAGCATATTATTTACTTAAGCTGCAATGCATATTCATGTCATGTTTTATTATGGATAAGATGGCTTGTACTTCAACCAGCAGCTAAGCTTAACCATCAAAAAGCATAAAAACTGCCGTCCCAGTTGAAGTTTTGTGAACATCTGGCTGAGCCATCAGAGCAGTCTGCTGAAAATCGCTTGCATACTTTTAGGCTGCGCATATTACATGCCCATACGAGCGCTAACAAATTTGACCATTGGATTCAGAGGGAATCTAAATGCTTCTGCCATTTTGTTCCATACAAAACATTTCATTCTTATCCAAGTAGCCATTTCATTGAATTTGTTTGAATTTCAACCAAATAGGCATTGAGTTTTTATTCGACATTCAAAGAATTCTCAGAAACATTCCAGTTTGTTTGCAATAAACACACAGTTCGGATTTTTTTATTTTTGAGCCCAACAAATTTATACAACAAATTTTCCACATAAAAATTTCTGCATTCAATTACAATCAATTTGGATTATAAACACAACACAGATGGCTTCTGGACGTCAAGCTGGTGGCACTGATAACGCCGATCCCGTGGCTGCGGCTATGGGTCTTTCAGAGTCCACCGAGAGTGATTATGCTTTGGAACTGAAATCAGCTCCCAAGCAGACATGCATACCCATGCTTCAACGCATGGTCAGCTCGGAGACCAGGTAAGTGTTTTGGATGGCAGCGGTGGTAGCGAAGTCAATGGAAGGGATAAACTAGGATTCGGAAATAGTGTGACCGCATGCAATTATGGCTTAGCTCAATGGGGCTATGTGGGTATGTCTGTTGGAAAAGGTTTCAGCCCTTTCAAAAGGCAATTGTATGGGCCTTCTGTTTGCATATTATTTGAATTCATAATAGAAAAGTCTGGCAGAATTTGAAAGGCATACTAAAAGCTTAATTATGTTTCCCTTACACAGTGTCCCTCAGGGTCTCGACCGCCAAATTGAACACGATATGCCTGACAAGTCCTGGTCAGTCTTGTACTTCGGAGCCAATAAGGATAATCTCAATAAGCCAGAAGCAAAGTTTAAGTGATGTAAAAGGCTTGGACACCATGACCCTTCCCTCTCGGACCGCCTACAATATTCTCAGCTTCAGCTCGAGTTCCAGCCAACATCATGAATTCGTGCGATCGTCTGCTCTGGCCTGGCACAGTGATTGACTTCATATCACTCAGCTGAGAAGACACCCAACAGCGAACGACAGACACTAAGTAAATATATAAATTTATACTCGTGCCAGTGCATATATCATGATATTCCACTCTTCTTTTGGGCATGGTGGGCATGTGTGGGTGGCTTCTGTCAGCCAATTGCAATTGGCGTTGACGCGGCCAGCCGGCTATAGTGGTTGGGGGAGCACTCGTCTCCACGTCTCCGGCTCACGGCTCGTTAGACGATTGTGATTAATGGTGACAGCGTCATTGAACGCGATCGGGCCGAGGCTCTGTGAATATATATTAGTACTAGTATGCACGCCAAGATGATATGACAATTTCCATGATGTCATTCACGAAATGATAGAAACCACATCGAATGACACTTGTTTGTGCACATCTTGGGCTCATAACAAATGAAACTATTCGTATCTGCAATAAGCGAGCGGAAATAATGGCTTAATGATACTAAATGACGTGTCATACTTGACATATCTTGTCTGAAATACGTGTGAAATTGTCTAGAAATTAATAATTTTGCTGATAATCTTCACGAGGCATGTGCTGGAGACTAAATGTTTCAATTATTTCTGCTGCTGATGGACTGACAAAACAGGGATTGGGACGGAAGCGGTGCGGCACGGCATGTATGCACGACATGAGTAATAGCAGATGCTTAAAAATCGACCGAAACTTATCTAAGAAATGAAGTAAAATGTTATATATAAAATGTTATATATAAAATGTCCGTGTGCTGAAAATGACTGTACAATAGTATTGATTCTATTTCTTGAATATCTACAGGAAATCTCCACAAGATTAGATCCAAGATTAGATTTGAAAAACAGAAAGACAGTAGACAGAATTCTTGGCAAAATGAATCATTTCGATAAATGCAGATAAGATATATAAAGATATATCATCGACGATGAGAATTGTGGTTGGCTTCTGCAAGCAGTCGGGCAAGTGGTGATAGGTCTAGGACTTTCGCATTATCTGTTTGTGAAGGAAACTGCGAAAATGTGTTTTGATTCTCTTTATGGATGAAAATGAATATTCAAGAAAAGATTTAATTGAATTTGACATCAATTATCACCCCTAGGGTGCCACCTCTTCAGCTTTCTTTTCTTCAAGGGGTAGAGAACAGCCCTAGCAACAGGATTAGACTGCTCCTTGAGCCTGTCAAAATGTTTTCCGGTTGTTGAGTTTAATTCATCTCCCACTTGTCTGACAACCAGAGGTGCTTTTTAAGAGTGCTGTTGATCACATACCACGGGGCGCCACAAATTTGACAGATTTTGAACACCCTGGTGTTCTTCTAAGCTGGGTTTTGGAGCTGGATCCCCATATTAGTAAGGGGTATCTAACGACAGATGCAATCACCTGCTTGTATATCATCACCTTCTTTTTGTAGTTTCAATTGGCAAAATTCTTTATTGAAAAGATGTATGTGGCTGAATCTGGTGTGTCCGAATCTGATGTTTGTGTACATAGAGGGTATCTTCTGTCTATTGTTGATGTAATGATGAGAGCTGGTTTGGTTAGTTATAGTTTTCGAGGATTCGTTGATTAGGGGCTTTGCGGCGGCTACGTATGTCATTTCTTACTCTTATATTCAGGTATTCGCATCAGTTTCATCATATTTTGCTTGCTATTATGATGTTTAGAATAAGAAAAGTACAAAGCAGACAAGCTGGAAGACTTCGACTATAACAACAGTAGGAAGTATAAAGGTCATCCCTTGTAGTAACTGTGAATCTAAGATAGTTATCTGGAATATATAACTTTAATCGATAGCTCAGAAACTCACCAGTTGGAAGCAATCCTATAAATTACATTATTGATTCCTTCCTTTACTGCCACTGCCAACATATCCATCACTTATGTTGCCCTTGTCTTCCTCAAACTCAGTTTCGTCTTAGTTCTTAGACTCGCGTACGTATTTCCATAAAATGGTCTACTAACCTTACACTGAGCACATATATATATATATATATACATATAATAGAGAATTAATCTTATAGAAAAATTTACGGCGACATCTGCGACTGACTGCTGCAACACGCTGGATTAGAAGATGAAGCTGCTCTCCTATTTCAAGCGCTACATGACTGTGCATCTAGTTAAGGCCGGCACCAACAATATCACCAACGAGAGCGATCAAATATCACGCATGCACCACTAGCATTTCTGGTTCAGGATCACATGTACAGTGGTCCTGTGATGATTATACTGTGTCCGCTTATGAGTGCCATTACCTATATGGATCATGAGAATAACTTTCGCACATTTCGATTTTCAACTATCGCTATGCCGACGAACAGCTTAGAAAAAAGCTTGAGAAAATGTTCATCTAAACGGAAACTCTGAACCATAATGGTGAACATATAGTACTGTTAAGGCATAACACAAACTCCACTACACTTTGCTCTGGCACTCTACACCAGAGATTGTTCCAGCCTGTTGGCCTTTTGCCAAAATTGCAGTTTATTTCATTATCCATTTCTTTTTTATAGTTTAATGTGTTACGAAAAGTTCTCAATGATGTATTTTTGCAAATCCTCTGCTACAGCTGCCACAATATAGATTGCAAGACATCGTCAACTGATGATCCTTGTGGATGATGAATCTGTTTAAGCCTTTATGTAGGTATTTTACTAAATGAACACTTATTTAAAGAGCAGATACGATGAAGCTAAACGGAAACTGATTACTGTTGCTACAAGGAATGGGACGATGTTGTCGCAGTTGTTTACAATATAAGATTAGTTATCTCTAGACTAGGCTTGCTATCACAATTGTAAGCTATTGTATCACTAAGTAAGCGTCATGGTTGCCATAACATTTTGACCAATTAAAGGACAATTGCCATCTCTGTAAGGGTTTATTCGTGACTGATTTCAATGAGCCTGAGCCGCGGCACACTGCAAGCTCAAGCTGGTACGTTACAAAATATGCGATAAGAGACCGCTATGTGAACAGGCTCTGTGTGTGTGTGTGTGTACAAGAGAGGGGTTGACACTTTAAGGCTTATGAATTCAATGCAAGTATCAATTCAATGTGAGTCGTGAGAGATAAACGGAGCATATGATTGAGAGAGAATACATTTGTGTATGGGCAAAATAGCAAACAATTACAATGCTGTGCATATTCATAATGCTGGGTGAATTCATTAGATTACTGAACATAAATATGATGGAATATAAGAGTAAATAATGTAAGTAAGATATATACAAAGTATTCTTTCCGAACACCCACTATAGGTGGTTTGGCAGGCAGACAGTAATTCTGTTTGTGTTCTCCCCTATGAGGATGCATATTATAATTTTGTCATCGGATTCCTTTATATGCATATCTTTAAGGCTATATGACTACGTGATGCATCCTCTATAAGGTATTTGCCTAGAAATTTACCTTCTTTCACACAATTGTAATCTTTTCTTCGTGCCGAGTTCATTTAGCAGAGCAATTTACACCCATCTCTAGTTATTGTCTAATTCTGTTAACTTAGAGGCGCTCTTAGACGACAGCAGCAGCACTGTGTCTCACCTGTTGCTTTGCCTGTCTGCCTGTCTGCCTGCCTGCCTGCCGGTGAAATTGTTTACGAAAAAAAAACGAAAACGAAAACGGGTATTCGTAAACAAATAAGTGTGCCTATGCATAAATCGAAAATTTCCTACTATACTTAGTTTCTCTCTCACTTTGTATATTCTTCGCTCTTCGCTCGCTGTGTCTGCCGTGTCTGCCGTGTCTGCGGTGTCTGTGGTGTGACACTGCCAAAGACCTTTCACCGCAAACACTTAAAAATAGCTTAAATAATTGCCGGCTTGCCAAAAACGCAGGGGAACGCCTCAAATGCATAAAATACGTGTGTAATTAATGAGCCACAAGACTGAGACTCAACGAGTGCGCGCGCCCAGACGACAGCGAAACGCTGCCCACACAGGCACAGATACTATGACTGAGGGGGCGTCGTCTTTAGGGGCTGATGTACGTAATAGTATTGCCCCAGAATGTCGTAGAATAATTTCTATTGAGAATTCTCTTTACTGTTACATCAAAAAATCAAATAAAAACTCACTGAGACAGCAAAACTTGGCAAAATATTCAACAAAACTGAAAATGTGAACTGGATATCAAGGGGCAATTAAAAAATTGGCAATTTCTGTATGAATTATAGCAAGGCTGGTTGATAATATCATTCCCTAATATCAAATGTTCTATATAATTGGAGAATATATGGCGTTAAATGGCTTTGGCCATATCAATGTTGTCATATTTTCATAGATTCCAACAGAGGATTTCCTTGATCGCTATACAAATCGAATACCAAAGGACCTTGTAAGTCCATTCCCATATGATTGAATCACCTCATTTCAATTGCTTGAGCTATATTATTGCCACCCATACCTATGCACCATCCCAACAGCACATGCAATGCTTATAAATACATTTATAGTTTATAGTTTTACAATTGCCACCATATTTATTCAGTTATGAGACCATTTGAGCCCAAAGTGGCAGTGACATCAGTTGAAAAATTGTAAAAATTATTAGATTATAATTTCAAATGAAAGAAATGCAGAATGAGATCATTGCAATTACGGGAAAATTATTTCTTTCGATTGTTCTTTGCGAAAACACATTAGATTCTTGGCCTGAAATGCAAACAGTTTTCGATTAGTTGGCAAAAGTGTAAAAAAAACAATAATTCATCAAATTCAGTGGGCTTTTATGTATTTACACTTTGTGTGGGAAGGTAAAAGTGTTTTGCTTATATTTTTAGGAATTTTTCTTGATGTTATTGCAGCTGAACTTGAACATGGATTGTCATGGGGTTTAGAAGAACTCTAGTGGAAATTAGAATCAAAGGAAATGGTATAACGTGGACAAAATCATTGAAAGTTTTTCCTGATTGTTAAAGAATGGACAAGGGTATATATAAATAATGTGTAAGTAAGATCGATGATGGAAGATGGAACATATGAAACACAATAAATGTACCCACAGGAGCAAAAGCATTTCACATAGCTAACAAATATAATCCTATGAGAAGCAGTCCATATAAAAGCCTAGATATCTATACTAAAATATCATAGAATCATATGGACAATACTTGAAAAAGTTATCACGCACATCAGCAAGATCACACGCATCTGATGACTGCACAAACGTCGCATCCTTATTGTATACCAGATGTCAGGTCAAAAAAACATGCAGTTGACAATGCTCAGACTATAAAGAGGCCACCTTATTTTATAGTTACCACATGAGCAGGTCATTAATGTAAGATTTCTATTACCATATGTACACCACCTAGATCTAAGAACGAAAATTGTTTAAAAGCAAAGTAGTAAAGTAAAGTAGCATATTAGCTCTCCAACAACTATTGTCTTAGCCATGGAGAGCTGGATTTCATGGATTTCAGTTCAGCTGACATTGGATTTGAAATGAAGTTAAGCATTAACTTGACCTTTATCTTTTATCTTGAAAATTGTAGCAAGTTCAGTAAGTTGATTTAGTCACCAAGACAGCACAGTATTACGCTGTCGTTCATACTCCACTTCAGCCTTCATATTTGTTGTGATAGTTCTTTACGACCTGCCTATCCATATCGTATATACACCGCCTCAATGTATTCCTCTAATTGAAATAGACCACAAAAATTTGCGCTTCCTCATTTTTGCCCATTTTGTTTTGTTAGCGGCTCGCGCCGCGACTTCAAAGTTCTTGCTTTCATCTGATTGATGGTTATGATTGATGATGTTAGTCGAGTCGTCGACGAGCTGCCTATTTCATTTATTTTCCCACTAAGCATAAGCTGCATACATATATATATATATCGTCTTAAAAAATTGATACAATTGAACTTTGTTATTAATTTTTATACGCATTTTATTGAAAGCGACGAAGACGCTCTCAAATTGTCTGACTCGCTCACATTTCCACTTTTGCATCATTTGCATAAAATAACACTCGCTCCCGTTCCAAAGTCCAAAAGTCTCTGAGTTATTTACATTGGCGCGTCTTAGGTGAAATTTTCATTCTGATTTTAAATTTTTTTGGCAAAAAATATCACATTTCCATAAAGCAAACATGAGCATAAGCATAAAATTAAATATGCATGCATTAGGTGAAGGAGGAGGAACGGCAAAAGCAAGAGGAAGAGGAGAGGGGACTGCACTTGCAACTAATGGCAAATGTAAATGGCATTGTAAATGCTTGGGGGGGGAGAGTGTAAAGCAATGACAATAATGGTGCTTCCCCTGTAGTCTCTGACGTTCGCTTTGCTTCAATTGTTTGTTGATGAACTTTTGGCAAAGTTACTTCATATTAGCTTTAACATGAAGTTTGTGAGTTAATCATAATAATACATATGCTGAAACGGTAAGGAAACTGTAAGGTAAGGCTAAGTTGAGTTGAGTTGAGCTAAGAAAATAATTGTATATTTGTAAAGGTAAAAGTATGAATCTGATAACATGAAATGCCTCAAGGCATGAAATTTCAGATCCCTTCTGTCGCTTGTAGAATTAGATAAATATCTGCTTCAAAGCCGAATCAGAGCTAGCTTCAAAATAAATTCAAAGCTGCTACAAAATGTACGCTTGAACTATTAAATTCTGACGAAAAGTCATATAGGACTTATGAAATGCTTCAGTAGCATTTGTTTGTAGTCTTTACTTGATAAAGACTTCGATGAGAAACATCTCCATAAACATTTAGAAAGCAAGTGGTATAATGATAGATCCCTTATCAATAGAGGCGCCGAACATGGCAATATGGAGTTTATAGAAGACTTTTATGAAGGTAGGCACATCCTGGAATCACTGAGAAAATAGTTGAGTGTTTGCCAATAGCGATGAGCCAAATGTGTTGACAAAAGCTTCTTCGAGGTTCAACAGTTCATCACTTTGCTATTAATTTTTCATACATTCGTGGATTGTCCACCTATGGAGTTGTCAAATGGAAGCTTGTACTTGTCTCAATAATCGTATAAACCATTTTTAGTCCTTGCTCAAGCAGGGAAATATGAAAAAATAAGGGTAGAAGGGGTCCTGCTATTGTTGTCTAGACAAATCGAAGAGGTCATAATATACCTAATATACACATACACACATATATAAAACAGTGGAGGAGGATCCTACTGTCCAGCGTGATAAGATCGACTATGCTATATGCAGCTCCAGTCTGGCTAAATGCGCTCCAGTCGACCATCTGTAGTCGTGGCACTTTGGCAACGCACCCTCTGGGGTCCATTCGGATCTGCAGCTATTTTCAGGACCATATCCGACGATGCAGCCCACCTTATAGTCGGCGTTGCGTCCATAGATAAGATAGCGGCCGAATGAACCACTATGTACAAGAAATTCCACTGGAGAGACGCTTCTTCGTCAATTAAAAAGAAGACATGCGAGGCAGTGAGAAGGCAGACACTGCTGAGATGGCAGGAACGATGGGATAGGTCTACCAAGGGCCGGTATACACACTGTCTCATCCCCAATCTTCTAGCCTGGATACCATTACCAAGAAAGCACGACTAGGTAAGCTACTACCTGACTCAGCTTTCGCAGTTACCAGCACCTTTTTGGTCGAAATGCACATGGTGTAGCCGAGGAGTGATGGAAGATGCCGAACATGTAAAGTTCAGTTGCCCAAAATTGTCGTCTCAGCAATGAAAACGGGAACAGAAATTTGCATCCGAGATCTCGGCGGCGTCTATGCTGCACCTTTACCATGAACGTAATGGCTTAATAGGCTCCAAAGCCTCTTTTCACTTTGCAAATGAAGTGTCTCACAGCGTGTCTTATAGAGCATTTGCCTACCAATCTGAAGTGTATTCATGCATCGGCTCACTTCTGTCTGCCATGTCATTGTTGCCTTTTCGACAATGTGTCATTGACATCATTCGTGGTATCGTGGCATGTTGGTTTCGTGGCTTTGTTCGAAACTTTAATGCGTTTTGCATAATTTAAAAAGCCGATTTACGCTCCGTTGCAGCGCCGTTTGCCAAAAACAGCGAAACAGCAAAACGCAATTATTTTGCAAGTGCAACTAATTTTCGCTTTTTGGGTGACAAATTGAATTTCACTCGCCGTTGCACATGTTGCATGCCACAGCCAGAACAGGGAGAAGAAAAGTGTGGAAAGAGAGAGAGACCCATAGAGGGAGAGAGAGTGGCCAATGCGTCGTATACGTGTTATTGTCAATTTGCAGCCAATTTGCATTTGACGCATGGCACACATGCGTGAAATGAGACTGTATTGGCTGGCTGTGTGTTTGTATAGGTGTCTGTACGGTCTCACTTTCCACACACAACATTCCGCACTTGTTAATTAAGGAAAAACTGAATAATTAGTCAAATAAGCGAGAGTAAAACGCACTCAATGGCAAACGGCCATGGATAATTGATGATGTTTTTACACTTGTCTCAAGAGCATTAATCGTTATATATATAAGCTGAATAGGGACTATATAAATAAATGAAATTATTTATATATATATTGTTTTTGGTTAGGTGGATTGATTAGTCATGACTTGGCAAAGATTGCAGGTTTATGGCTGACTCTGTCATTGGGGTTACTCATTTAACTTGGTTGAAGTTTTTCTATTTTCAGGCTATTGGTCATGGCAAATAGTGAATGTTTTTCAAGTTTATCAGGATTGGTCGTCTTGAAAGCTGAAATATATTTTATATATATTTGTTTAATGCTGATAAGACACTATATAATACCGTCAAGTTTTGCTTTGATCTCCGATTTGCAATGCTGAAATGTTTTGGTTTTTATACCGTTCTCAAGCACCGAAGGAAGCATTTCCGACTATATAAAGTATATATATTCTTGATCACCAATACGAAAAGATTTAATATAGCTATGTCCGTCTGTCTGTCTATCTGTGTGTTGCAACCCCGAGATCTGAGAAGTCTTAAGAGCTACAGAGCTACCAAATGCTCCTTATATCTGCACGCTGATTGAGTTCGAGATTCATCCACTTCGGAGAAGTATATCATACAGCTCCCATATAAAGGATTGTAGCGGATTGAACACTTTCAGTTTTTCATCCAAAACAAACCAAATTTCTCTTGTTTTCCTCGATCTAAATTTGATCTAGATCGGTCAAATGTTTACACAGTGAAGCTTCGGCAAGCCAAAGCTAGTTTTTCTTTCATTTCAATACTCAGCTCTGATCTGATCCAACTCGGCCTCTCTCAAATTGTTTTCTTGACTCGTTAGTCTATTTTACCTAGTGCTCCCTCATCCTTTTCCAAGTTCATATGTATTTCCAATCAAGCAGCCCACCTTCTGATTACACTTCATCTCATATTCCCAAAATTCCCAACACGCCCCACAATTATCAGGGAATTTACAAATTCTAAATTTACGTAGCATTTTTTTATCAGTCCATATATTCGGATTCACAAAACCAACATGTACGTCTGCACTAAATGTGGCAACAAGAAGCCCCATTTAGGTTCTAGATCCTTAGATCGGCATCCCCATCAGCGTTGCAAGCGAAGCATCGCTGGTGTCTCTGATCAGTGCAATGTCTGCAAGACATTGACACTCTTCCTCAAGCTCACCGATGAGCATCAATGCTTGCAGGAGCAGGAGCAGCATAACGAACTGGCGAATCCTGTAAATCCTGAGCATATAATGAAGATCAGTCTGGGCCAAGCCACAGCAGCATCGGCCCAGAGGCGCATTGATCAATCGAGTAGAGAACGCTCGCAGACGGCTCCGCCCAGGAGAATGGGGGTGGCAGCCAGCACACTTACGGAGCAGTCGCATAATAACTTGGATCTTAACTACGACAATGAGTCGAATGAAGAACCAGATGCGCACGGCTTCCGTTGGACCGACGTTTGGAGAAAAATACCGCCTCATGGCAGGCTGGACATAAGAGAGCGAGAGCAGGAAACACTGCCTGAGGAACAGGAACTGGAGCCACGTCGTGCACGTACAGTGTCAGGTGGGCGCAATCGTCGTCAGTTGATAGATTCTGATAAGCCAGAGACTTCGCAGCAGGCCATGAAACGCGACGCGAGAAAAGTAGTTCCACCATCATCGGGCAAGCATAGGGAGTCCGATGCCGACTCGGAAATCAGCAGTGAGGATGTGACGCAACACATGATGCGAAGGCTCGGTAAGCACGTTGATGACGAGCGTCAACTGGGCGGAGCTCATGTAATCTTACCAACACGTAAGAAGCCCCAGCAGAAAGCTGAGGAGGAGCTAGAAGATAAAAGTGACGAAACTAATATTATTGGCGTTGTGGTGAAAGGAAAGATAGACGACGTGATATTGCTACGTGCCTCTAAAAAACGCTCTAAGTCCAAAGGGGAAGCGAAGACCAGCTATGAGCACAGAGCTGCGTCCGATAGCGAAGGGGATGAGGATGGCAGTCAATCAGGGGAAGATTGCAGTTCCACATCAGGTATGACGGTGATAGTACGCTCACGCTCACTGAATCCGATTATGAAGCCGGAAAATAAATGGCGCAGTAAGCGGCCAGAATTCAAGCGATCTAAGTCCCACCAGACCTATTGGAGCCAATGAGTTGGCTAGTCTAGTGTCCACAGTGCAATGTGATTGTGAAAGATCCTGCCTTGGTCGTCGATAAGATAAAGAAATTTATGGCAGAACCGAAAGCCAAACAGCCAAAAACCATTACAGACAATTCAGGTGAAGATCTGCTAGGGCTAGAGCGACACGGGTAGATCACAAGCTGAATGGATACAATGGACTACAATGATATTATATAAACTGTGTTCATATATATATATATATTCGGTAATAATACTACATGAGGTGTGTCACAGAAAACTGAATACATTTGGTCATTATTAGACAGAATCACTTCATATTATGGTTTGATTTTTATCCGTCCGTCCCCGTTTGTCCCCATGATCGCAGAAGTCGTGCGAGTTGCAGAGCTGAAACTTTTACCAGAGCTCAAGATTCAATTTGATTAGACAACTATATTGCTATATGATAAGAAATTGTTCCAGAATTAACAATTAGGAGCATAACTTTTATCTCTTTCATTCAAATCAAACCAAATTAAGATTGTGTTCATTTGATATCAGACAACTATATCATATATAGTTACAAATTCGTTACAATGGTTCCATTGCGGTTATAGAAAGCTAAAGATAAGCAAGGCTGATATGGAAAGCATGCAATAATTTCAATCCAAGAATATTTCAGATACATATTTATATCATTAGTTTCCGCAACTTAAGCCCAATCAATCAATCAATCAATATTTATAGCAGAGTTTAATAAATTGATCAGATTAGTCACTGCCAATCCTAACTACATATGTATACAAAAACTGATCTTGTTAGTTGCCGTTGCCGTTGCCATTGCCCAGCTTCCGCGCTGCCTTGCGGCTCATTCCACTGCGCCAGATGGTGGCAAACGTTTTACATTTTTCGCACATTCCTGCCCCGCACAACATGTGGCTACTCTGGATGTGGATGTGGATGTGGATCTGTGCCTGGCTATGCTCCACTAAGATACATGTTCGTGGCGCACACAAATTGGGTCAATATGAGCGCTAACATTCTGTACAACATACAGAGAACAAAAAAGCAAAGCAAAGCAAAGCAGAGTCAGAAGCAAAACGGAATCATCGTAAAATTTAATGCCCGCCTTATAAATAAACAAGTGGTATGCGTTATATGCGCGCAATACACAAACATTATACAATCTACATTAATTCAAATGGGATACGCAAACTTGCACTTGCTTGGGAGACTATGCCTGCCAACCGCCCGCCCACACACACCCAGAACTGGGCAGCACTTGCTCGTGTCTGGACACCCACGAGTCCACGATGTCTGAATCTGGACAAGGCGGGCACGCGAAATTCAAGCAAGATGCGTGCGAACCTCAAATACAAACTAGACATGTATTCACACACACATATGTAGGTGTCTGTGTGTGTGTGTGTATATTTTGGGGTGCGAATATAAAATTACAACTGAAGGTCACGAAATTCGGGCAACACATCCATGTGTTGAATTGGCTATGATTCACGCTGGATGGCTGGAAAAAATGTCGTTTAGTTAGTACTTGGCAAGTAATAGTTGAGAGTGACTAATGCAAGACAGCGCAAATGTTTGGTTATGCAAATATAGGGAGAATGCAAAGCATCAACCGATGATTAATATCAGGGGTGTATGCAGAAATAAAAGTTAGGGGGGCCTGTCAATATGGTGTGAGTAAGAATTCTGTGTGATACTAAAAAAGAAGCCTTAACATTCCCTTTCCAAAGTAGAACTTCTCTGGCCCTTGAATGGGTTATTTTGGTACGCTTTGAGCGGCATTGTTGTTGCCTCATTATATTATAGAAATATTATAGAAATAAGTAACAATAAGTAAATTTGTTCCTATACGAACTTTAATGCCGAAATTTACCCACTTCCAGTTCGAGGTTTCTAAAATAAAAGCTTTACTAATCCACCTGAGTCACTGTGCTCAAGAATAAACAAAGGTTCTTTTGCATAATGCATAAGTAAAGTCGGAAACCCAATAGATATTGTATAATGTATAAGTAAGGTTTCAAACCTACGAACTACAGTCCGCGTAAACGAAGAAATGTACAGCACATAAGTAAATATAAACATATGAAACACAATCCATGTTTCCACACTAAGAACTGTATTAAACATATAAGTAAATCCAATGCACGCTTTTAAAAGATAAGACACCTTTACTGAAACACCTTCATACAATCATAAGAGATATATTTGAAGAAGAATTACAATATCACACTCATTGAGTGACGACACAAAAGCCGCTTCCCTTTTTGTATACCAGATGTCAGGTCAGGAAGAAGCAAACTAAGTATTTGACAATGCTATGGCTATAGTTAGATCTAGGGGACCCTTTTATGGTTACCACATGTGCAGATTTCTATTACCACATGTACACATTAGTTACAATCTACCCCTTAAGTTCTAAGGACAACAATTATATAAAAGCAGAAGTTCTTAAATGCAAATTCAGTAGCGTTTTTCCCCTCAAACACAGTCAATAAGGATCAAGATCTGTATCTATTTATATATAGAAAGAGTCCATGTAGACTTTTTGCCAGATATACATTATATACTTAGCTCTACGCAATCCTTTATATCCTTCATAATATAAATACAAAATTTAGCTTATTAAATATTTGCGATTTCTAAGGATTTGGTGTTTCCCAAGCAACTACTCATCATCTATGTTTAGGTTACTTAACTTTAGCCTCTACTTTTAGAGTTCCTCTTGTATCAGGTTAGAAATATATATCCTTAAAATTGTCTTCTTTACCTGGAAGAAATTGTTACTCAATTTTGTTTTTGAGAAATGTTCTAGAACTAGCTGATAGTGACTGCAGCTAAGAATAATTTATATAAGTCTCAATCTCATTACAACATGCCATGCCAACACTGCCCCTCTTGCTGCGCCCCTGCTTCATACCGTAACCACATAAATCCCCTGGCAAGTGTGTGTGAGTGTGTGACTAACGTGTTTTCAATTATGAAAATATTCCAATAACATGCCACATTTTGCATTTCCAGTTGCCAACTGAGAGATGTTGCGGAAAAATGGAGATTTCCATTTACATTCTGTTCAACCCGCCTGCATATTTAGCTTAATAAATTTTAATTACAAATATTTGATAAGCGATAAACGATTCAACTTCAACTTCAGCCGAAAATCGGAACACACACATTGCCAATGCTTCAGCGTCAACGTCACTTAATTGGTTTTCGTTGTCGAGCCGCCGATTGGAGCTAATTGAAGGCAACTTGCTGTTGTTGAGTGGTCGCCACTGGGCAACTAGCCAACCGACTGCAAGCTGCCACTGCCACTTCTGCTGCAAGTGCCACTGGCAGTAAACAAACTTTGTCATTGATGGGTTTGCCTTGCTCCGCTGGGGCTGCCAGACGCAGAATTATGCGCTCAAAAACTTATACCACCACATCTGAGTGGAAGTACGCCTTGGTATCAAGCTGTGCCGGCTGGTCACTGTGACTGACTAAGCGGCTCAGGTTAACATTTGATATTCATATTTTCTTGTAACATTTAGACTAATTGATTTCCAAGCTGTTTGTTTTACATATTGTGCCACTGGCCTTATGTTTTATGCTGCCAAATAGTTTCAACAAATATGTCGATTGCATAGCTTATGATAGATTGTTTAGTAAATGGTGTTTATGGGACTTAGTTGGGCAAGTTTTTAAAGTCAAATCAGCATTAATTATTATGCTAATTGTTGATGAGAAACTCACAATGGTATATGGGTGGGTTCAAAAGAAACTAGGTTAGGCTAGGAGTTGGACATTTGCAGATGGATCAGAGCAATCGGAAAGCAATTTCCTACCAAGAAGCATTCTAGATGTAATTCCAATTCAGCTCCAAGTGTATAGCTATAAGAACGGTAGGAATGAAAGCTGAAATCATGAATCATTTAAAGCATTTCATTAGGATGCAATTGGGATGATACAGAAGTTTGATCAGATTGCCATGATTCTCAGGCTCAAGGAAACTCAAATATAATGAGAGAAATGAGAATTGGAAGATTGATAAATACATAAGCTGAATCAGTGGATATATAGTTCATCAAATCAAATGGAATGCGTGTGCGACTAAGTTAAGAAATTTATTCTGTCTTAATTTTTCAAAAATTAATTGCTTTCCCAAACATTTTCTTTTTAGTTTGACCCAAATTTTGTATTGGCATGAAGACTGTCAATTGTTGTCACTTAACATCAGGTTCAAGTTCAATTAAAACAAGAAAGGAAGGCAAACTTCGGCTTACCGAATCTCATATACCATTCACATTCACTTTTAATATATAAAAGATCTAGATCAAATGTGGTCGGAGGATACAAAGGAAACAAGAGAAATTTGGTTTGATTAGGATGAAAAACAGAAAGTTAATCTTACTAAATGTTCAATCCGGAAGAATTGGTTATATGGTAGCTATACAATATAGTAGTCCGATATGGATGAATTTCGAACCTAACCAGGAGCATTTGGTGAAAATTTCAGCTCTGCAGCTCTTAAGACTTCTCAGATCTCAGGGTTGAAACTCAATGACAGACAAGGGGACAGATGGACGGACTTAGCTAAATCGATTCCCATGCTGATCAAGATTATATATACTGTATATGATCGGTTTATATGGTGCGTTGCAAACTTCATGACAAAATTAATATACATTCACATTCTTTGTGAATGGAAGAAAAAATTGAAATACTTTGAAATATTTTCATAGCGTCAAAATACATTTGAGAATATCAAAAATTCAGAGGTTAGCGAAAATAATAGAAATATCATTAACATTCTATGATTCTATCGCTTATTTGAGCTTAAAGTAGTCCTCAACATATACATTTTTGTTAAAGACGAATCAAATTTAGTTCGAGGGGAGGTAAAAAAAAGATAGACAAATAATATGAAGTTGCCCCAAGCACAATGTGGCTTATTGAAGAAATATTCTGATATCATTTTGGGGCCTAAAAGTAATATCAAGGATTTCAGTCGAACTTCATAAGAAGATCTACGAGCTCTGAATGGCATAATTCTCTGATGCAAAGGGGAGAGGATTGTCAAAGGCACACTCATCGGTTGCAGCCATTGGATCTCCACTTCAATCTATGATATAAGACTTAATAATATTCACCTAAACATTTAACTATAAAATGTAGTGATTATCTTTAAAGATGTTTAACATAAAGCCACACAATTGGGCTTCACAGTCAAATCTTAATCTAATCACATCCAGTTCTATACCTAAGAGTCAATATTTTTGACCCTTTGGCGTTGTGTTATATTTTCCTTTTGAATCGACAGACTTTTACACAAATCTTTAAATTGCCATAAATTACATCTGCGCATCTGTCACAAACATATTAGACATGCTTAATATCAAGTCCACACCGAATTCCCCACCAGAAAGAAAAAGTTCTCAAGAGTCAAGAGCAGAGCATGAAACACAAGATGTATATCAAAGCATATGATTTGCCCTTTCAGTGGCCTGACTACAAGTATCATATAAATCATTGCCACACTAAGTTCGAGCAGAATGCTGACCTCGACGGTGCTCTATAAATATATGAAAATGGGCATAGGGCAATCTAATGGCAAATATCAAATAGTTATTCTCTAGACTTGGCCACACTTGCCACACTTGCCTTGGTGATCTTGGAGCATTAATGCCAGGCAAAACATTCGGGCAGACTTACCCCTTCTTCTTCAGTGTTTAGAGAACTCAACTGCTAAATAGCTGTTCGCTATAATACATCGTATATATGCATAGATATATAAATGCTTGCTGTAATGTTGCTGTTTATGCAAAATTTGGCGCCCAGTCGGTCTCGGTCCAGCACCAGCACCAGCATAGGCATGGCGCCACCCACTCAATGTCAGGCAATGGCACACATTTGTACTGCGAGTATGTAGGTGCACGCCCACCAGCCAGATGCGCAACGCAGCCCCGCCCCCTTGTAACATCTGACCGACCACTCGAGTTTTGTTTACAGTTTTGTTTCCATTTCCATTTCCATGACGTTGACGCTTTGTTGTCATCTTTATTTTTAGCTGTTAGACTGTTAGACATAGACCCTGTACATGAGTATGAGTACGTATTGTGCTCCAATGTTTCATAAATTAATCAAATTCATTTGCTTTTTAATTTTGCATTTCCAATTTGTTCTATAAAACTATTTCTGACCTCGTGATCTGCGTGTGTGTGTGCACACTGAGAAAAAGTTAAGTTTGCTGTTAAAGAATGTTAATTGGAAATTAATGAAGATCGTGTTTGAGGCTTATTCTGATTCCACAATTATGATAGGAAATGAGGTTTGGATAAATACCATTTTAAAGGAATTTTAAATATTTTAATTTACATCATTTGGACAACGTTTTTAAGGGCAAAAATAACAAAAAAAAGCTTGGCTAGACAGTAAGGTTTTGGGATCCCATTTTCAGCAAAATTGCTTTAATCCACTGCATTGCTCATTGGACGGTAATGACTGCTTCAAAGCCCAGGCTAAAAGCTCCCACCTCCCGCCCAACCGGCCGAGGGGCGCAGCCGCATAACGTGCTACACGAATCGCGAAGACGAGGAAAAACAATAGGCGAACTCTCTCGCTCACTTTCAATGAAAGAAGAAGTCTACTGGCTAAAAGCCTTAGTATAGATGTTGTCCTTGAGTTAAGGGAGTTATTAATAGAGATAAAGGTGAAGGGAATATTGTATAAGATCGTTTGGATTACAGTGCTAAAGATAGGAACATCATTTGGCTCACTAAAGTGGGAAATTCAATTTCACCATCAATCAGCTTCTGCATAATGATAACATTAAGCATAATTCTACGGGTTTCAAGAGATTGTATATAGATTTCCAATTATAAAGTTCCTTACAAAACTACGTTTATAATCTTCTTTAGTTTATTATTATTTATAATTTTATTACATTTAATTTACTGAATTACTTTTCAGAGAAAATACTCTTAAATCTTTCACTAATTCATCCCGATTTTCCCTAAAAACATTCTCCCTAAGTGTGTTGCGGCCTCTATGATATCACATTCATCTTACTTTTTACTAATTAATAATATAGTTTCTCTTTTTTTTGTGGATTTTGGCTTTGTTTACATTTATGATCCAGCCAAAATTAATTTGTATACAATTCTCTTTATTATTCATGTAACAAGAATTTGCCATTAGCAACACTTTGAGTGTGTGTGCAACATTGTGGCTTAATATTTTCGCGCTGTCATAATGTAAACATTTTATAAGTGGACGTGGACGTGGACGTGGACTGCGCCGCTTTGTTTATCAAAAGTGCGACTGCAACCGATTAAATATTAAACGCCTCAGCTGCCCGGCCCGCCGGTCCGGACAAGTTGTGCGTTTTTACACTTCAATGTCTCTGTCTCTGTCAATAGACTTATATGGGCCAAGCAATGGAAATTGCTTGCTCTTGTTGTTGTGGCTTTTGCTTTTAGTTTTGCCCCCCACCTCCTTGTTGCGTTCTATGGCATGCAACAAGTTGCCAAAACAAAAAAGCATTTATTTACATTGTGTGGCTGAAACTTTTCAAAACTGCTATAAAAGTTCCAAAACATGAAAAACCAACAAAGGCCGACCAGGAAATGCAGTGCATAATAGCTGCAGTTCTTTTTTTCTTCTTTTTTTGTTTGTTTGTTATTGTAAAGGGGGGAACCTTGAATATGCAGGGGATTGCTCGAGGGTCAAGTAACCAAATCTGAGCTACGAAGGCGGAAAATAAATGGAAGAATATGGAAGTGTAGGCATTTGTATTCTAAAGCATTTCTATGCAGTTGTCAACTAGACTGCAAAAGCTACTGACTTGAGATAATAAGATATTTAAGGAATCTTAACGTCTGGCAGAATAAATGCATAGAAGTTAATGTAAAGATTAATTTTATTTAAAATATGGCTTAAATTTGTTTCGAACAAAGTATTTGTGTCCACCGAATCGTGGAAGATTAAAAGAACTTTTTCAATAATAAAGAACTTTAACCATATTTGGAAGGTTTTACTAACTTTTACTTTCTGGTTTAAGAAATATGAGTTAATTTATATCAGGAATGACTTCTCGAACATTCGGCAAACTAATCTTAGATTCAACATTATAAAGTTATTGGTTCCTTTTGAGAAATTCAAGCTACATATATGCCCTCTTTCCATGTACAATCTCAATAGGAATGTTTATATTGCAAATAATTTTAACCATTTTCAGATTAGGTTTGTAGATGGACAAGAGACAATGGGACCATTCGGGTGCGCGAGCCAAACTCTAAAAGGCACAAAGGCTCATTTCCGTGTCTCCATTAAAAAATTCTATAGATCTCAATAGATTCTAGAATAATTTGTAGACAAAACATACATAACATCATCCAGATCGCCTAAGCAGTTGCAATCGTAATTTGGATTCATATAGAGAGTTAATAATGATCATATGCTATCAAAAAGGTAGAAAAACATAAGAGAAACTCAAGGAATTTCTTTAAATTCGAAAATTTTTTTCAAATATTTCGTTTTCATTGATATATAAACAGTTTCGATTGGAAGTATTTCGCCTTATAAGCGCTAAAGCTGAGTATGTCAGCGAACTGTCAATGCTATAAGGTACTTTACGATTCCTTATGGCAACCTTGTGGTTGATATTATGTATTATTTAGAAAAGATCGTTTGTCATAAGATCAGAATACTATATGAAATGGGCAAAACGTTATTGTTTATAAATGCAACAAATTATTATCTATTGCATCATTTTTCATGCTTTGAAGGTGGCTGATAAAGTATTCCATGAACAGAATTGAGCTGGCTAACTTTTATTAGCCTTGCGCTGACTAAGCCGCTAAGGTAAACAAATCAACAGCAGCAGCAGCAGCAGCAGCAGCTAGTATAACCAGAGCAACATGTTGCTGGCAACATTTTGTCGCACAGTACAACTATTATGATCTCGTTCCGATGTGTTATGTTTTTTCAAACATAAATTAAACCACAGCATACGGCACGAGGAGGAAACCAACAAGCTCATAAATTAACTCATGCTGATCTCATGCTAAAATCAGACACAAAACGGGCCAGTAACCCGTAACCCAACCATAAATTCTAATGTGTTTATAAATAGACACTAGGAAAATAAGTTTAAAAAAACATCAAATACATAAATTATATATGTGTATAATAGCACTTTGGCCATTAAAAGGGGTGAGGCTGTTGAATTTTATTCGCAATATAAAAGCGTACAATTTTTGGCACAGCAATTTCGTCTAATTAGCAACTCCAATTTTGAAAGAGCTCCAAAAATTTTGCACATTCACAAGCTGCTGATGGGCAGCATGCTGCTGATGCTTGGCAACATGTTGTGGCAACATGTGGGGCCAACGCTTTGTTGACAAACATGCGAAGCCGGCAATTTGCATGGTCAACGTGAACGTGCGAGCCCCAATACACCCCCCGTCCCCAACCATGGAGCGTTGGCGGCGAATCGTTTTGCCTCTCTCTCGCTCTCCCTGGCAACATGCTTTTGCAGCATCATCAGCAAAATGTTGTTTTTAGACTCTCTACTGGCGCTGGCGCTGGCGCTGGCTTCGCTTTGGGGCTTTGGGTAGCCGGAGCCGGCCGCCTTTGCTCGGCATTTGGTTTGTGCTTGTTGCCATTGCCTGCTGCTTCTTTCGCGACTTTCGAGTTTCAGATTCGGTTTCGGTGCCGTCGTCGTCAGTCGCAATTTTATACTCGTCTGGGCCAAACGTGCGCGCGGCCAACATCAAACGAAACTCAAATAGCCGTTAAATATAGTTAGTTGCTAGAAAAACGAAACTTCTACTAACATTACGTTAACCGTAACTCACGACCAGTGCCAATCTGCATTATTCACATTTCCACTCACGGCAGCAACGTGCAACGTGTGTGCCTGGCAGGTGCAGGTGAAATTGTTAGTGCCGGCTCCTAATTAACTATACGACTGACTGTGTTCTACCATTTCTCCATTTGTGTTTTGTGCTGTGTCTTGGGACAAGACATTCTCTGTGACACCAGTTCGGCGTCGTCTAATTTGTGCCTGGCCAATGCTAATTGGCTTGATTTTGGCCAAAATAAATATCAAGTTTCAATATTTGCCGTGTATTTATGTGTGCCGTTCTGGCCTGCTCTGCCTATTTGTCCGCAAAGCCAGCTAAGTAATATTTTTGGCAACAGTTTTTGACTGACTGCAAAGTATATATATATAATACCCAGCGGGGAAAACTCTGACTACAAGTGCGAAAGTTGGCCAATTGTTGCATTCTTTTCGGATATTTATTTGAATTTGGGGAAAACCGAAATAGGTAAGTTTCTCAACAAACTGTGATTTGTGAAATTTTGTTGAAATTTTAATGAAATTTTGTTGAAATTTTGATGGGATTTTGATGAAATTTTAATGAAATTATTTATGTTAAAGTAGATTTTAGGTAGCAAAGCGCTCTGGTTTTAAAATTCGGATCAGTTCTCTGGATTCAAAGGCGATTTAAAATTTAAAGTTCAAAATTTTGTGATTTTATATTTGGAGCAAAGCTGAGATTATTGAATTAATAGAATGGAAATAACATTGAAATCTTGATGTGTCAATGAATCGGAAATTAACTGATTTATAAGTCTGGTGAAGTGACATATATATATATCAATGAACGGTAAATTACGCTAAGTGTTAAAATATTACTCAATTTTACATTTCTGATATCAATCATTATTATTGAGTTCATTCAATTAGTTCTTAGGGAAATCAAACCAGACGAAATCAAACCAGTCGAGTTCAGCTGTTCCATAAATCCATTAACGGAAGTGTTAGCTGCGTATGAGCAATATTTGTATTCCTATTTCAAAATGAAGTAAAAGAAGTAAGAAATTTCTTCTATTACACTCCCGTATTGATCAAGGGATTTATCTATGAATATTATCCGATCGTTTGAAAACTTGACAGATCGCTAGAAAATGTATTTTTTTTGCCTAATTCTAGTAATTTTTAATGACATTCCGAATGAAATTCATATGGAAAGATGGTGAGGAAGATTCGACTATTGATTCTGTTGCAGAATATATAGACAGCATGGGGTCGGAAACACTTGCCTGCTCCTGTTACATATATATTTGCTTTGGCAAATTAGAATACAATTTTTTATCTACGAATATGGGCATAAAAGAGACTGCGGCTTAAGGTTGTCAGCGGATGATATTTAGATATTAATTACACTTAATGGTAGACTAGCATTTTCATTCAGGGCTTCCACTTTTCTTACTTTTCAAGGGATGCCTAACGAAATTGCTCTTTCTTATATTATCTTTCTTTCTTATTCTGAAATTTGCAAGTTGTGCCTTAAGTATATAAAACTGAATGTCTCATTGCCTTTCTTTCCCATATCAATTTGGTCAATTTTGAAATTTGAAAAGCAGCTTCTTAGAGCTCACCCAAGCTAGAAGATCTAACTTTTGTGAAAATATCAACCAGACAGCAGCTACTTCTCATATATACTAAAGTCACATACAAAGTCCATGAAAATATAAATAATTATGTTCATAAATTATAGCAACTTCATTCTAATTTCATTCAAGGGAAAACCAAAAACATAGTAAAACTTTGCTATCATGAAACTCTGCTAATATGACAAATAACTTCTTCTTTAAGCTCTTACATATAAAAGCACTTTCAATTTGTTTCAATATCGAGTAGTTTTCATTGTTAAATTGTATTAAAGTTCAAGCACACACATATTTACATTTCCTGAAAACTTTTGCTCCCTGGGGCTCCACCTGGACCTCTGCCTGAACTTGCATAAATTTACCAATTGCCCAGCCAAGCCCAACTCATTCAGCAAACGGACTTGTAATTAAGTGCTGCGACCTGCCCCAATGCTGCTCATTTCGGTGACCCAACACAATCCAACCCATCCCATCCCACCCCACATACTCTCTCTCTTGCTCTCGAGCAGCCCTTTAGCCACTTGTGCCTTGATTGTCCCTAGAATGCTGCCAGCTTGTAGTATATTTTTATCGCCTTTGTACTGCCTTGGCTTTGTTAGCAAAACTGTAGATTTATGTACTAGATTAGCTCGTCAACACAAAAGGCGGTCTAAAAGGACTTGCTGCCATGGAATGATGCTGATGTTGATGCCAACTCTCCTGGCAAGGATTATGGCTTCAGCAGAAGTTCAGCTGCGATGCCATTATGTATCTCATAGAGTAACAATCCGCTTATTAATGAGCTGTCAGTGAGCCATAAAGATGACACAACAGTTGATCAAGCTACACTCAAAAAAAACAATTAAGAAAACTTAACTTTTATGTTTCTATATTTAGCTAATACAATATCTTTATATATCCAAATATTTCTTTGAAAATTAAAAAGATTTTTGACTTAGAGCTTCGCCTTTCGACTTGCAAAAATTTACTTCAAAGACTCTAAAAAATCTTTTGAAGAATAGAAAAAAAGTCTATATAATTTCATGCTGACTTTCTCAAATTCTAAATAATATTTCTTGAAGTGCAGAGTAGCTTCTCTGATGGTCAGGTGGCAATCCTTGGCTCATCAATTAACTGGCTTGTCGGCTGTCGCCTTCAATGACTTGGCTCGCTCTACTCTCAGCTCAACTATGTCCTTGCCACAGTTTTGTCAATCAAATACATATATGTTGCTGTTGCTGTTGCAGTTGCTGTTGCTGTTGCTGCTTGTGCAAAATGCAAATGCATTTCATATTCATAAGCCGACAGAGTGTGTGCCTAAAGCTCACTTCATTCGAGTGGGTAGAATTGAAATATATATAAAACCGCAACACCAACAACAGCGAAAATCGTTAAAATCGATTCAAGCCAACCCCCTTGGCCGCCAGGAGAGGCCCCGAAAAAACGTAAAATGACCTTCAGATGAGCAGCAGCAGAGCAGCAGCAGCAGAGGAGCTTCAGCCAAATGCTCGACGCGTCGCATTTCGAGGGCCATAAATAAAAAAAAGTAGACATCCCATCTCCGTTCCATTCCGCCGCCAAACGCAAGGTCCGTTCAGGTGCTGCTGCTGCTGCTGCTGTTGCTGCCGCCTCTGTCTCCGAATGCCCCAATGCGCATATATTTAGACATTTAGCAGGATACTAAAAATACACTTTTTGGCAAAAAGGGCAAAGGAAATAAAGCAGCCGTAGAAACACTTTTGGCTTCAACTTCGGATATCATAAAAATGCCAAATGCACAGACAAAGAGCAACAAGAAAATAGACATTAACCAAAAAAAAAGCAAAAACAAAAAAAAAACAAGCCAAAAAGAATAAGAAAAAAATTATCTTGAGCCCAAAAGACAATATGATAAACTTGTGTGGGGATGTGAAATGTGAATGGGAATGCGAGCCGAAAAAAAAATAAACATACACACATTTGGCACAGCCAGAGGTAAGGAAGAAAAGGGAGCAAGCATAAAAATAAAAATGAAATAAAATGGCATAAAAAATGCAACAGCTCAGAGCTCAGAGGAACAACAGGCAAGCCAGCCAGCCAGCAGTAAGAAGCTGCCAAAAGATGTGGCATGAATTTGCACATGAGCACAGAATGGAGCTACAAACTCTCGGGGTGAAATTACACAAGAGTGGCACAAACTATACATAAGCTGGTATATGTGCAGAGGAGTCCTTCTTGAAGGGAAGCAGAATGCACTTGCCAAAAACTCTGAAAATTTCTCTACCTGTTCTTTTGAGTGTGTGAGATTCATCTGGCAGATCCTTCTTGTTCCTTATGATAGAGTTCAGATACAATCAGGGGAAGTAGCAAAATCACTGATCTGTTAAACTAACTTCCTCAAGAAATTTACCTCATTGTGATGTTTGGTTTGGTTTAGGTTCAGGGCTCAAACTCATTAACAGATTTTTTTTCGCTTTCTCGTTTTTTATATCATTTACAAAATTGTATGAAATTTACAAAATTATGTGAAAAATGATTTGAAAACCCTTCACACAGTTGTAGTTGTTAAGCCAAAGTTCAAGTTAGGGTTTCAACCTCATTTCAGCATATATTTATACTGCTTTATATAAAGCATTTGCTTGCCCTCTAATTTACTTTTACTGCATATCTTCATATAGGCTTTCTGCCTTTGATGTTGCCTTAATCCACTCGCCCATAAAATGCCACACTTCATTATCTTTAATAAAGCAATTTTGTTTTTGTTATGAAATATTTATTCCTGGCCCTTTTTACAACATCTATTCCTTCTTGGCATTACAAATATTCTATCAATGTGTGATTTGTTGAATCATGAACTTTGCCTTCTAGTCAAAATCAAAGCTGGTTTCTCATTTGACATATGATATTTCTCTTGTTTCCTTGCTGGTGAAACATTAGGACACTTGGAACTAATTTCTGAACTAAAGTTCTGTTGTATCTTCAATATAAGTGAAGCCTATAGTAGGGTAAGAGCCTATAGACAGGCTTGCCCCGGATTGGCTTCTTAGTGTTCAGGAGCAAAAGAATGAGAGGAAGAAATTCCTCATCTCTATGTCTTCTATAGAAGAAGTCATTATATAGCCGAGGTAGGCAGAAGCAAAATCCTATAGGGATTAAAATGAGCCGGCAGCGCAGCCAGCACACGTAAATGAACTCCAACAGATGCGTTCCTTCGTTTTGTTCTGCTCTGGCTTTCATGCGGGTTCGATTAAGCAAAAGCAATCAGTCCGTGTTCAGCAGTGTCCTCTTGCTGCTTTTTTTGAGTGTCTTTCTTGGAATAAGAAAGCTGAATCAGTTGCCATTTGTAAAGGAAGAGGTAGCATTAGTTCATCTGCTGCTGGTTCATACTAAATTCCATTTCACACTGTATAACATTTGACCAATTGAAAGTGAATGCCAAATCGTCAAGATATTTCTGTATGTAGTTCCCTTTTGATTTGTTTTAAGATGGAATCTTTTAATATTTGAACCACATTCAATATAACTTTCACTTGTACAATTAGAAGCTTTTGTCCACAAGCTGCAGTCAAACCTTCTGGCCATTTGAAAGTGCTCATCCTGTGCAGTGTAGCCAACCGTTGTTATGCCAAAGATAAGTTCACTTTTATGCTGAATTTGAAATGAGTCAGCTACCATTTTTTTGTTTTGCTTTTCATTTGCTTTTTTTAGGCAGCTCAATACTCTCTGTCCAGTTGTCCAGCTTTTAGTATAGCCTTGAGGCTCCTTCGACACTTGGCACGCTTTTAATGTTGACCCCCCGCCCCACCGTTCCAAGGTTGACACGAAAGCACATAATGTGGGGGCCAACGAAAACCTAGGAGAAACAGAAGCAGCAGCAGGAGCCGAAGCCGAAGCCAGCCAAATAGAACTGGCGCAATACAAATTGTATAAGGAAGGGCAAGGTGCGGGGTCTCGGCGAGGGTGAGACGCGGGTAAAGTGGCGCGGAGATAAAAGCGTAAATAGAAGCGAGGCACGAATATTTTGTTTTGAATTGAATTGCTAGTCGGTACGGCAGAGGGGAGGGGGCTTTCTAAAAGAGAGGAAAGTATGTGTGTGTGTGTGCGTCGTCTGTGTGAGCTATTGAAAGTGCAAATGGGCACGCCAACACAGACGCACACACACGCACCGAGATAGCTACGACACATAAGCGTACCTTTCCATCAACCTCAACCATAACTTCACCATCTTTAACGTCCTCATCCAACCGCAGTTTAAACAAACTGCGGGCTTCCGTTGGTCCTGCCCATGTCTCTGCAGGCACAGGCACAGGCACCGGCATTCTCCACCACCATTAACTTGTCACCAGTTGGCTTTTATATATCGCTTACTCTCTCTCTCTCCCTCTCTCTCACTCTCTCTGGCCCCTACTTTGCTGACTTTGCGTGTGTGTAATGAATTTAAAGTTTGCCTCACATACATTTTTCATACGCTTGCAAATTGTTATGGGTTTGCTTCTTTTTTTTTTGTCCAAGCTCCGCAACCTCCCGAACCACCCACCCACACACTCATTTTCTATTAAGTGTGCTGAGCATGTGGGTGCGGCAGTGTTTGCCAGGTCCTTGGTTCTTACACACACACAAACACACACACACACACGCACACACATGCGGCATGTTTATTAATTTGCAATTTGTGCTAATTGCATGAGGCAGGCGCATCTGACTTTGTGGCCCTTGTTATGCGCTTAGTTTTACAGTTTAATGAAAGGGTATTATAAGTTGGCCATGCAGTTTGTGCTGCATGTGGAACTGAAGCAGTATTTCATATATGCATCACAGTAAATCGGAGTATATAATCGAAGCAGAGCCTAAAATCTTGCCATCTATAATGAGAGGGGAAAATTAAGAGAGAGCTAAGAGCTTAGGATAACAAACTGATCCTTTGATTAAGGGATGGTAATAAATACTCTTTATTATAGTTTTACCCTCAGTTAATCGTGGTTAAGAAGCATCAGTCTGTTAGAGTGGAAGTCCCCTGTTAGCATTGTAGTCCTTATATAACGGATCGATGAATGAACTCTTAGTACAGCAAAATTTGTTGTTTTTCAATCAAATTGAATCAAATTTGGTAGATGTCAGTTTTAGATGCCTCCACGGGTGTTTACCAAAGCTAATCCAGATGGGGTCACTATATCACAAAATTCCCATACAACCCATCGATTCGGAATGAATTCTTAGTACAGCAAATTTTGTTGTTTTTCATCCAAATTGAACCAAATTTGGTTAATATCAGTTTTAGAAGCCCCTTCATCTGCTGACCAAAGCTGATCCCCATCGGATCACTATTTCATATAGCTCCCATATAACTAACCAATTTGAATTGAACTCTTATATACCAGATTTTGCTTTGTTTTTATCCGAATTAAACCAAATTTGGAATTTCAACCGAATCTGCAAGGGTTCGGTTACCCAGTTAGCCTTTCTTTCTTGTTTTCCTTTTGTGGAGGCATTTTGAGTGTTAAACATAAAGCGCTTGCTCATTCCTGTGACATTTGAAACCTTCAAATCTAGAGCCGTTGAATTATTCCTCGAAAAGAGATAAACAAATGAAGCTATAACATCTTTACAGTTGTAAACAAATTCTATTAATTATACGATCTTGAAATATGTCTTTCTTGTAAATTGTAAGACGGCTTTGTCCCTCAAGTTTATGGCCAAAAGGTTAATGTGCCGCTCAAAGTGAGTGATGTAATTTTTGTTGTAACTTTTTATTTCTCTTCTAACCATCTTCTTCTTCTTCTTTGGGATTTTTGTCTAAGATTTTTACAGAATCCTGAATTTGAAGAGTTTTTGCAGTTGTTTTCAGTTAAAAGCTGTAGACGAGGACTTTTGAATGAACTTGTAGAGCAGGCTAGTATAAGATATTGGATTAAGTCTTTCAAATTTTGAAATCGTTTGACTTCTAAGCTCTTTTGGGTCGGAGTAGAGCAGCATAGAATGCACTCTCTGCTGTTCAATGCAAATATCATCTCATTTCCTATTCAAAATTCAATTTTCTGCAGCAATTTCAACTCGTAACCTTTACTCACCTTTGGTAATCAAGTGAGAGTATATAAGCTTCGACTTGCATCTCTTGCTATTGCTCTTCTTATAGAACTAAGAATTCTAAATAGAAATGCTTATATACAATCGCCTGTATTACATAATAATTGCATAGAAGCTGCTACATAGATAAGCTCAGATTAGATTAAAACGTTCAACGGGAGCACTAATAGGGGAAACATAATCATTATTATAATGATAGTATATGGGGATTTTTTGCTCTTGTTGTGACACAGAGACAAAGTGGTTCACTGTCATATGGAATTCTCAATTTATTTATAATTTATATATAATTTATATATAAAAACCTTTTCATATAAATAAACAAAACCAATTCACATTCTTCGTACATTTTCTTGCAATTTTTTCATTTTACAATTTTTATTACAATTTCTAATTTGTAGCCTCAATTATTTTGTGCAAATTATATACCATTATCCGATATATGGGTATAAAACGATTCGGGAAAATCAATTTCCAAAGCGTAAACTGCCAGACATTAAGTACGTAATGGAGGCAACCATCTGAATCTGAGCTATATATACGACGAACACATATAGCTGCAAGATGAGGCAATGCCTGAGGTCTGACGCCTGATGCATTACAAATTGTTGACATTAGCGCTGAAATGACGACCAGACGATGTCGATGTCGATGTCGATATGTTTAATTTCCATTGATTGAGTAGTCGTAACAACAACAACAACAACAATACCAATCGCTAAAGCAAAACGGTACAGAGCAACAACAACAACGAGTACATCGTGTATGCATTGTATAAATAGCAGAGCGGTCTAATCGATTCGTTTGCCATTTGGCGCCATGCGATTACCGTTAAGTGCTCGAGCTATGTTTATATTCCGGGGGAAAAAGTCGTGGGGTTAGTTTCATCAACATTTCCTGAATAAGTATGCTGCGTCCTTGACCTTTCTGCCAGCCCACGCGGACAGGCGGCATTCAAAATCTAGCCAACTTTGGCTGAGAATCTCTGCCGGCCAACCCGACCAAGGCCAACCCATACCCAAGTCATCCCACTGCACCTTCCAGGCAAGAAGGCTGCGCTAAATAAAAGTTAACTCTTTGTCTTGCTTCTTGGTTTACAAAAAATTGAATAAATATATATATATATATATATATATATTGCGCATACGCCCCGTTGCTTGGCCTTCCCACAGTTAATATCAAGTTTTCATTTTTGATGCTTTTCCTTTTTGATGCCAAGCCTTAATTAAGCCAATGTTGGACCTCTCACCCGCTGAGCGTGAGCTGGAGAGCTTAATTTAATCTACGATTTTTTGCTACACCGGAAAAACCAAATGCCACAGAAATAACACAAATAAAATAATGCACCTTGCATTTGACATGCAACCAATTTTGTTGGCCAAAACTTTGCTAATTAATCAACCGCAGCAACTGGCTAACTGGAGCCAAACCGAACCTGGGTATTCCATCAGACGGCGCTGGACCGCATCGAGCCAGCCGTGGCATTTTCAATCGGAACGCAAAATGGGTTTGCGGTTTTCACGCTTAATTATGTGTCAGTTAGGAGAGTTTCCAATAGCCTCGAGTTCCCTCTTGTGGCCACTTTTTTCGCCTCTCTCAGCTTTGTGCTGACTTTGACATTTTCTGTCTGGGCCTTTCGGGGTTCTTGCCTTTGGCTTTAATTTCTCGTCTGTCGCGAATCGCGAAGTTCATTAAACTGAAGTGTCATTCGGGGAATTTAATTTTTTAATAACGGAGCACAAAGTCCAAAACAAAATGTTGTAAAAACAAATAGTTATGCGTGATTTGCAAATTCTTTTTAATTATTTCTTTCTTTCTTTTTTGTTTGGCTTAACTTCTTCAGGAATTTTAAGCTGAGCTGTGCAGAAAAGGGCTGGCGTTGTGAAATGTTATGCAAACGAAGAGGGGTAGAAACTTGTGTGATAACTATAGAGTTAGATGAGAGCTAGCCAAATGATATAGGAGACGATGTTTTGTCGTGACCTACACTTAACCTACAGACTTAGGGGGCTAAAGATGAAGTTTTCCTTGAATTTGCTTTGAAATTTGACTTGTTTTCTCAACAGAACTGCCAAATGGTAGATATAAACTTTATTTAGCAGCGCTATAGATCTCGAATATGATATGTCTTACATATTATTGATCTATTTCGAGATTCTAAATAATTAGCTTAATGTCCATAGAATGTTGAGCTGCTAATTCTTGTAAGAGCAAATCTGCATAATTAATATAGAAATTTTGATCAGATTTCTTCGAAATAAGACCAAGAAACTACATCATATTGTAATCATTTTTGATGCTAAAACTATGACTTAGTGCGATCTTTCTTATGAGAGCGCTTCTATCCAGCCAGGGATTTAACTCTGCATATACAATTTATGACATCGTCATTCCGTTATAAACTCAGACAAGTAAGAACGCTATAGTCGATATTGCGACTATAAGGTTCTCGTACTCAGCATTTATTCAATATTCCACACACTCAAAAGTATAAAACACTTTGTGGTAGGCCGAATCCGCTCCTATAACCAGTGCTGAGCAGGTAGATAATAACCCTTTATCCACAGCCGCAGCAAATGTCACGCGACCGCGACCTGTTATATCCATAAACAATTGCGCGCCTCTAAAATTTTTGGGATTTTCCTTTGATTTTGTCCGTTGACTGAGTTTACAGCAAAAACTGGATAGGGAAAGGCACCAACACAACAAAATGTGTGAGGAAAATGTGCATATTTTGTCTTTATCAGAAATAACAAGAATAATAAGAACAATAATAAATTATTTAATTGTATTTTACTTGCTCATATCCCAGGAATGCAAAAAAGGCACTAGCAACGGCTGCTTATATCCCCCTTCCACCTCTTAGGCTACAGCAACAGCAGCAGCAGAAAACACATGTATTATTGGGAGGGAGGCAGAAACATTCTTATTCACGCATAAATTATAAAACTGAAGTTAAACGTAAAGGCCTGACGTTGACGTTGTTTCTGACGTTGTTTCTTAGCCGATTTTAACCAAATTCGGTGACTTCATGGGAAATAGTCACATTTATAAGTGGTTTTAATAACACATTGATATCTTGAAAGTGGTAGGAGATTTGCGGGGGTCGGGAGAGGGCGTGGCAAATTTGAAAACAAGCTTGATCTGACGCCCTACTAGGGAAGTCTAGATAATCTTTATAGTCTCTGAGATCTAGGTGTTCATTTGGACGAACGGACGGACTGACGGACATGGCTAGATCGATTATGCTGATCAAGAATATATATAGTTTATGGGGTCGGAAACATTTCCTTTTGGCTGTGGCATACATTTGCTTGAATACAATTCACTCGTTTACTCTACTAGAGTTTACCAGTTTACCATCCCAGAAATCGCTTCCGTGTCGATATCTTCTAATGAACATCTTTAAGAACCTCTAGAATATAGATATTTTTATGGTTCAATTGATTGTTCAAATGTTGAACAGTTTCATAAAGATTACCTGTTTAGAAATCGTTTCTGTTGTCTTAGAAAAACATCTGCTTAAGTAGCCAACTATATCCTATAGTTGAAGTTGTTGCCATTCTGGGATCGAGAATCGCTCTACTTATTATAACTAAAGAAGCATAATTATAGTCAGAAGTAAACGATGAAAATATTAGCTAGATAGTTTTGAAAGATAAAAAGAAATAAACAGAATAAATATATATATATATTAAAATGATCGCTGCAAATATCATAAACAAAAGTTATAAAATTGTCAAAGTAAATTTGTGCTTTGCATAAAATTTCTGTAAAATTTACCCGCCTTCATTTTATGCCGGAAAAACCAAACATTAAGGTGTCTTTAATTGGAATTTGCCAACAATTTCAAAGTGAGTTTTTTAAAACACCAAAATCCAAAAAGGTCTCAACTGAACAACAAAACAATAAAATATGCTCTCATGTCTGCTTCTGGGTGCTTATGGGCCTTCTGCATATGAAGGGGTATTATAATTGCAAAGCACACACCTCACAGCTCACAAATTCAACGTGAAAGCCCCCAAAAAGAAAGCTGCCAAAATGTTGCTGTGGCATGCAAAAATTCTGGGCGCAAAGTAAGAACATAAAATATGCCTTTTGGGTGCACACAAAGTCGACACGAAGGAGAGCGGAACGCGCCCAAAATGCCAAATACAAACACAAATACAAAAAACCCCTTCTTCAGTTGAACAATAAAACAATGCCTCAAAAAACTAATCAAACGCAGAGAAATGTTCAGCGCACTAAAAACGCCATAAATGTTCTTATATTCATATACATATACAAAGGCAAAGAGACAGAAACAACAACAAAAACATAATGTTAAGTTTATGCGCCCAGAATGCGAAATTCAAGATCGCGTTGACAAAGATCTAAACATTATACATACATAAAACCGAATGACAACAACTTTTGTTATTTGATTTTCTGCTGAAGAGGCAGAGGCCCGAAACCAGAACTTGACAATCGTGATAAGCGTTCGCCTCCAAGAAATAAAAACAAACAATCAAATCGTTTCGTTCAGCTAACGAAAAATTTGACTTAGAGACTTTCCATGTTTGTGCAAATTTGAAGTTGTCGCCAGGCCAGTTTTTGTGTTGTTGTTTTGCTTTAGCTTTTTCCCTCTTTTTTTCTACGGGAACTCAATCGAGCAATTCTCTAAAATGAGTGATAATTGATTGAACAGACGTCGCCTAATAGAATGCGGACATATCTACGAGGGCTGGTTAGTAAGATTATAGAAACTCCAAGAGGAAACATATGGCAGTGTAGTAAGAAGTTTATCTTTTAAAAGTTAGAGATTTCTGAAGGAGATGTGAATCGATTATTTTCCTTTAGAGGCAGAAAACAGAAAATACAGTGGGTTTTTGGTTAAGATCTGGGTTCTATGGCCTTGATATTGTATCACTAGTTGAGTCTTTTACATTGATTACTGGGGAAAAAGCACAATGATAAATAAAGAGTATATTTCTCTCATCATAAGTTCGGCTGAGATACAAAAGATGTAGCAAACTCGTCTAGAAAGTAAGTGATTTTACATCATTTAAAACAGCGATGGGCAGAAAGTTATCAAACGGAAGCACTACAACAACATCTACAACAAACCACCGTTGCCTACACATTTGTTGTTGCTTAATTTTCAATTCTGCTTTGTGAGTTTCTTTTGCAGCTACAAATTCTCTATTGCGACTTTGCTAAAGAGCTCTGGGGGCTCTGGAAGCCAATGCCTGCCTATCGCTGACTTAAAAATTGCAAAAGTTGCCGAATTTTCTATATTTGGAATCCAAAAAAGTTCTCAAAACTGAACATTTGTACATATATAACAACAGTCACATCAACCTATCAGGCTAAGGCGGACAGATCTTTTGTTTCTCTTCAGAGATGAAAAATATGTTATAATATTTAATTAGATTTCTTAAATTCAACATTTTCCTTAGTTTCCTAACTTCATTTCTAACTTCATTCTTAATCTCCCTTGGCTTTTTATTCTAAATTTGTGCTCTGTTCTCCTATTATATTTAATTATTTGGACAATTCTCATCAGCATACTCTCGCATTTGGCTTACATAAGCTTGTTAATTGTAAAAATGCCAAACACGTTTGGCTTACGAGGCGTCAAACTGTGTTTTAATTAGATCACAGACATCTGATCATAAATTCTGCCCAGAAATGTATCAAGCTGAGGCCCAAAGTTAGTTCTGGCCGACATGACGCATTTTTATGTTTCTATGTCCCCTCCTCTGTCTCTGTCTCATTCACTCACACACACTCTGCCTAGCTCTGACTCTGACTGTGACTGTGACTCTGACCACTTGACGAATTTGGTTCATTGAATTAATGATGTAATACATTACAAAAGGTTCAAGGGTGTCTGGCATTATAAATTCTATCCCAGCAGCTTAATGAAATGTCAGGCCAATGTACGCAGCGAAAATCATGGGTTCACGAGTTGGTGCTGGCGTGTTGGTGTTGCGTTGCGTTGATGGCCACATTGATGGAGCCGTTGGCGTTGTTGATGCTGTTGCTGTTGCTACTGTTGCTACTGCTGGTTCTTCTTCCGCAACAGCTGTCTGTCATATTAAAATGAGTAAACTGTTAAATACGTTCGAGACCTACACACATTAAATGTATATTTTTCATAATTCTTCAGTTGAAAGTCCGTAAGCAGTTGCCAACGGTACGAATAATGCTTATCACAGACCATTTATCTTATCTATCAGCGAGTGACTTCATTTATCTACCCTCATATCTAGAAGTATGCAATTGCTATCTTCAGAGTGCTGTCCCAGAATAGCGAAAGCATGCAGCTCTGAAGCAACAATGACCCAGAAAAATTTATGTGAAGTACATATTTATTTATTTTTGCAAAAAAAGTGACAAAAAAAGGTTATTATTAATAAAAAAGATATGATTATGGCTAAATATTTCAAAAAGTTCCAAAGTAAACACTTAAGGAAATCTTTAAGTTCCCTTTTGGTATTTTTCATTCCACTAGAAAGCTAACATGAATCATGCTAATAGATCTCTTAAAGAGATTTGGAATGAACTTGGAAAGATATTTAAATAGACCAAGGATTCTCAGGACATTCTGTTTGTTTTCCGGCGTCTTAATATTTAGGTGTGCTTCTCGATGCTTGTTGTGTGGTTTGAAAACTCGCTCAGACAGTATATGACCCATAAACTCAATAAACTCAACCTCATCTGGTTTAAATTTTACAAGGTTTTCTTGTGCTCGCCTTAGTACGGACAACAAGATGTCTTCTTCTGTCTGTGCCCAAGTGATCAAGATATGCTATTACACTAGGTATATCATCAAAAATTTGTATCATGTTACGCTGAAACATTTCAGGGGCATTTTTTATGCCAAATGGCCAAACAGCCAAAGGGAGTCATAAATGTCGCAAGATCTGAGCTTTTCTCACTTAACTTCATCTGCCAGAATCCACTGGATATATCTTATACTGTCAACAATATTTTATTTCGCATTTGACTTGTAAAGCCATCAATTGTAGTTGCTCACTTTTGATAGCCTTGTTTAAAGGCTTTTGGGTCTAGACACAGTCGGAGTTTCCCATTCGATTTTTCCATGATTGGTAAATTATTTACCCAGTCTTTTGGGTATGATACAGATGAAATGATTCCATGTTTGACCATGTCTGTTTATTTCTTTCCAAAGATTCAAGAAGGCCATGTTTAACACTCTTTATCCTCTTTTAGGATGATTGTTTAGAAGGAAACTTTCCTAAGGCTTCAAATTAAAACTTAAACTGTTCTACGAATTGTTCTTTGGTTTTTGGCAGACTGCTGATTGAAGCATCTTATAAGATCAACATCAATTCAGGTCTTAAGACCCATTATTGCTTCTCGTCCTTTATCCACTACTACTAAAATGACGCTTTCTGCTTATGCCGCTTGTGTTATCAAGACATTCTAGTTCTACCTTATCAAAATTCTTAACCCTGTTGTTTTATAATCAAACAAACCGAACAAACTAAGCAATTTCAGAAGAGATTCATACAAATAATGGTGTATTCCTTAAATTTACTAACACACTGTGCACACAGATAGTCTAAAATCAAGTGAGTAAGGCTTACTGCGGGTACCCGAACCTTATATACCCTTGCAGTTCACTTAAAAGAAAAGAAAACTTAGTAGTCTAAAACGTACTTCCTTTAGCTGTAGCAATAGGCAGCGAGGCAATCTTCTTTCTAATTAACTTCAAGAAAGAAAGAAGCCTAAGGCGAACTGACAGCCAGACAGACGGACATGGCTAAATGGACTCCGCTGTTAATGCTGATCAAGAATATATATACTTCTTAGTATCAGAAAGGCTTCATTTTGCCTCTTAAACGCACTTGCACCAATACAATATCCTCTTTTACTCTACATAGTGAATGACCATAAAAATCGATCAATTCTATATATATATATATATATATATATATATATATATATATATATATATTTTCCAATTTTTCATTCCACACATTCATTTCACTATCTAAAGGGATGCGAACCTTAATATGCTTTTAATAGGCTTTCAGCTTTAACAAAAGTTGACCACAAAATTTGGCAACATGTTCTCATATCCGGTATAAATTTATGCCTCTTTCAGTTGTTTTTGCCGTGCTCGTGCCACACATACATAAATCTTTGTGGTGCGGATTTGTTTCAATGGAAATTGCTTATTGAACTTCCTATATCTGCCCTTCCCCCCCTCCTCTTCACTGTAGAGATTCACAACAAAAGCCATGCTCTGTTTATGCAAATTTGCACGCTTGCTTTTGTTAAGCATTGATATCGAAATCTATATGGCAAATGCATAAATACATACATACACACATACACACACATGTACATAAGTAAATATAATTATTTATTTGTGTGGCTGAAACATTTTTCAATTAGTATTTTATTGTGGTCGGTGATTTTTACATAATTTAATGAAATATTTATTAGAATTTTGTATTTTGAAATTGAAAAATACAAAAATGATTAAATAAATCATACGCCATGTGCAACGCTAAGTGAATTTTTCTAGAGTGAAGTGTTTGTAGAATTTTCTGCATTTTATGGCCCGCTCTGCATTGGCATTTCATATGAATTTTCCACCTGCCATGGCCGCCGAAAAAAAAATCAGAATAGCTTGTAGTTTCCATGCGTGGCGGAAAAACTTCACGGAAAATGTTTTCAAGGAGCAGCCAACAAATAGAGAATTGCAAAAATGCAAGCAAGCAACAACAGCAACAAGAGCTACAGAAAAATTGAAATATGTGCTCGAAAAAATGCTAGATTTTCCACCCCTCCCGCTCCCCCGCACTTGCCACTTTCCATGCGCCTGTTCTTGTCGCGCTGTAGTTGCGCGTTTATTTTTGATGCTCGTCGCTTTATTTGCTTTCATTTTTTGTTTCTATTATTGTTGTTGCTGTTGTTGTTGCTTGCGTGTGCACGCTTTGCACTCTTGTTTAGTCTGGCCATGGTCCCCGCTAGCCCGCTGGCCCGCTGCCCCTATACCCGCATGTTGCCCTCCTCATATTTGTTTAGCTGCTTGCTAATCCAGTGCGAAGTCGCAACTTTGCAAGTTTCGTTTTTCTTTCATTGTTTTCTGTCGCGTCTTGGCATAGATTTGTCTTTTCACATTTGGCATGGCTTTGTTAGCCAGCTGGTAAAGTGCTTGTAATTTGTAGAATAGATCTTGAAATGTGACAGCAGCTGCTTATGATGCACTTTATTTGAATTTGTTTGATGAAATCCGACAAGGAGAAATGGCTGCAACTGAAATAGTGGGGAAAAGTGTAATTGGCCAGACTTAGAAGTCATTTAATTTAGTACTCAATTCGAGAATAGTCAGACTTCTTGGCGTTCACCATCAACTTTACTACACGACCAACACAATGTCGTTGCCTGAATGCAAGAAATCAGTTGCAAAATAAAATGAAATTTCAGTTTACGCATCAACAGTATCTTTGAAATTGCCCAAGTCTAAAAACTTTGAAGCTTTCAAATCAACACAAAAGGTTCTTGTGACAATTTAGTAATTTGGTTAAAATTCGGATAGAGGAGATTTTCTTTGCAACTGAGAATAGCTAAGTCGAAGGAAAAACTTTGTTCTCATCGCAGTTATGTGGATCTTTATATATGACTAAGGTCTGTAAAACACAAAAAAGGAAAGGAAGGCTAGCTTTAATTGCCTGATTTCAACCAGATCTGGTCAGTGAGCGTAGAATTTGGTTTGATTTGGAAGAAAAACAAAAAAGTTATGCTAATAATATTCATTCGGGAACAATTCCTTATAGGGTAGCTATATGATATAGTTGTCTGATTTTGACCTGATCTGGTCAGCGAGCGTGGGTCCTCCTTAGATGGATTCAAACTGAATTTCGTTTGACTTGGATGAAAAACAGAAAAGTTATGCTATTAAGTGTTCATTCCGGAAGAATCGTTTATATGGGAGCTATATGATATAGTGATCCGATCTTGATCAGATTAGGCCAGTGGACGTAGGGTCTCCTCAAATGGATGCACACCGAATTCGGTTTGACTTGGATGAAAAACAGAAAAGTTATGCTACTAAGTATTCATTCCGGTACAATCGGTTGTATGGTAGCTATATGATATAGTTGTCTGATTTCTACCAAATCTGGTCAGCGGACGTGGAACTACTTCAAATATGTTCCGACCCAATTTCGTTTGACTTGGATGAAAACCAGAAAAATTACGCTGCTAAGAGTTCGTTCTGGAACAATCGGTTATATGGTAGCTATATGATATAGTTGTCCGATTTGAGTGAATCTTAAACTCAACTAGCGTAAAGACAAAAGAAAAATCTGGTAAAAACTGTAGCTCTGTAGCTCCTAAGACTTCTGAGATTTGGGAGGTGAAAGAAAAGGACGGGTAGATGGACGGACTTGGCTATATGAGACCCCTTCTCATGCTAATCACAATTTTATGCACTTCATATAGCTGGAAATGCTTTCTTCTATGCATGACAAAATTAATATTCATCCACATATTTTGTGCATGATATAAAAAGACTCTCCTATCTAGCTTACAATTTATAAACATATTTTTCCTCAATCTGATTGGTTTTTTAATACTTCAACAACTTCCACTGTAAGCTAAGACCATCCAAAGGCAGAATTAATCCTAATATGTCAATGATTATCACTTGCAGAATCAAAATCTGGAAAAACACTTATAGTCCATGATTTGCAGGTTTCAAAGCAGTCTTAAATATGAATCAGCTCAGTGTTATTTCAATTTTACGCCTCCCACTGATTACTCTTCACCTCTGCCTCATCTATAAATACAATTTAAAAAACCTGAGAGCTCGACAACAATCTATTAAATGAATGAATTGCCTCTTAAATATTCATTGTGAAACCTTTAAAGAATGCTGCCACATGCAGCGATAAGAGCAAAGCATATTTCATGACTGATAACATTTCATTACTGACAGGCCATGATCTACGGCACAAACTTGGCCATTCAATGGCCACGCGAAAATTGAGTGACACTGATCTTGATTTCCACAGATTCCACGTAAATATTGACATTAATCATCACTTTCTTTCCTCTTCTCTCATTTTTAGGTAAGCGTCCATCTTCTGCAGCCAAATGCCGGGTAACTAACGATGCCTTTCGCCCTATTTATAACCCTAAACCTAAAATTCAACATAATTTAGCATGTGTAGAAAAAAAATATACAAACCATTTGGGCCTAGCAGATAAATGGCACAAATTTCCCTACTCATACAGAAAAAAGGAAAAACAAAATAAGGAAAAACAACTAAAGAAAAATTGCCAACATTTTTTCGGCCGAAAAATTCCAACATTTGATACAACACGGCCCAGAAATGTATGTTTGCATGTACGGCTGGCCGGCAAAATATTTGCTTGTTGATTTTTAGGCAGCAATTTTTTGTTTTTTTGCCTCACACACCAGTGCGTATGTGTAATGTTGAACGTACAGCAAATATATAAAGCATACGCCGCCGCATGCAACACGCTCAATTAAGCAAAACAAAATGCGAGCGTCGAGCGCCGAGCGTCAATAAAAATACAAATTTTTAAATAAAATTCAGCAAATTCAGCAGCAATTTTCACCAATTGGCCAAATGGCAAATAGTGTTGATGGCGTGTGTGTTTCATAAATCTACGTCCATATATATATATATATATATTTTTAAGCTTTTTGCACGATAATTAAGAAACAACAACAACAACAAATTGCAACGACAAAAACTATGTACGCTGGACTGTATAGTTAAGGAGGGGTGCAGGGGATGAAGTGCAAACACTTGACCATAATCAGTCAATCAGCCTGCAAATGGGAACGTCGCGTTGTCGCATAGCGTCGTTAATGAAGTTGTTGTGTTTATTTGTTGAACGACCAGCGAAGCGAGGGGGACGCGGCTGACAGCGACCAACGAAGCCAGCCCACGCATATTAATATATTAGATGCTGTTGTTGTTGTTGTTACTGTGGCTGTTGTTGTGGCATGCAACGAGCCACAGCGTACATTTGGCGGCCTGCATGCGCAATGCAACAGACGCGCTTCACATTGGCCAAAGCCAATTAGGCGCATCGATTTGCTGTGCAGCGGCGGCACATGCCACCAAGCCAATCCATAGACATAGCCACCAGCCACCAGCCACATGTCGAATATCTCGCTGGCTGGACACTTTGGGGCCAATTGCTATAGATATGCGTATATACGTGCGTGTGAGTTTAAGTAAATTGTACAACACGGAAAGATATTCTCTAGACGATGCATGGACACCCTCACAAGATGATAGATGGATCGTATTATGAGGACATTATTTCAGATACTAAGCCTGAATTAATTATAGGTTAGTATTAGTTCATACTTGTTGCTCATCTCCAAACACTCTGCTGTCTTGCTATGTTGCGTGATGAGATTAGATTGGAAATTAACATCTCATATTTCTTATTCATTTCCAGTTCAAGAAAATTATACCCAACTGGTCCTTTAAGTAGTCAAAACATCGACCTAATGGCTCATAAGCCTTACTGCCCTGACCTGGCAGCATAAGATATGTGTTTCTTCTCACAAATATCAAATAGAATTGACGAAGTCAACATTCTTAGACGCCAGCAGATGCTAGTTTCATAGTTACCATCCTCTGAGTGGCAAAATTGCTTAAATAATTCTCTTAAGCGCAAAGAAAGGTATTCAGTTTCATGAAGAAGAATATCATATTTTTATATATATTTTAAAGAAATATAAAAGCCGACTCTTAACGCAAACAATAGACTATATATGGATATATCCTTTATTGATTGCGCACAAAAACTTAACATATAAAATTTCGACTGATACTCGCATCTATCACCCTTGATTATACAATATTTTAGACCTATATGTTGTAGATATGCATATATGGCATATCTTCTTCTTTGCATTTCAACAGTATTTGTCTTAGCCAACACCTATCGACCTTATAAATATAAACTAGCCAGCCCACTGTTATGATGGAGTATATGAATGAATGAGCATGAAGCAGACATTTCGAAACCAAAAGCTGTCTAGAAAATATATTTAAAACCCATCGCTGGTATAGAAATTGTCTATATCTCTAAGTTTCTTTGATTATTTTCTCATAATAGAGTAAAGAAATGTATCAATCTAGTTATTTAAACACTTGAAATGAGCTTTCTTATATGATTAATACTTGCAAACATTTTCTATTAAATTCAAATTAAATTCAATTAAAAGATTCACTTATCTTTATTAAATGCTTAATAAAATCTCCCAACATATATACATATATATTTGTAAATATTTCAAAAGATTCGCTTTCTCATAACTACCTTACTTTGATAAGAAAACCTAAGTAAATCGACACAATCGCATTCTTATGTTAAAAGATAAAACTCAAAGTGAAAACATTTCGTAAAACTCTTCATTGCCTCCGCCATCTCATAGTTAATACAACCCATTTGGTAGAGCTCTCAAATAAAGATGATCTCTTTACAATATGGCTAATGGCCAGCACAGATATCGCACATTCATATGCATCTGTATAAACATATATACTCATACTTCTGTATGCAAGATGACCCAGTTAAAATCCAAGTGCGTAACTTACGTAGATAATGGCTGGCAGGCGGGCTGCCTGGCTGCCTGGCTGGGATTGCAACGTATCCACTGTCCGAACTGGAACTGTCTGACCACTCGTTGGTCAACCACTCCAGAGCAGAGGTCAACAATGAAGCGCCACTCAATTTACAAACAGCGCCAACCGCCGACGCATGAAAGCCAACACAACATAGAAGCTGCAAAATATGTATGAGGGAATACAAAAAATATAAAGAACGAATATTTCAGGGCAGAAGGCTCGACTTTGATATACTCTTGTTAAGCTTAAGATTACATAAATATTATTGTTAATTATTTTTATAATTTACATAAATTCTTTTTCATATTTTTATGAAGTGAAAGAGAAAGTTCTGCCACAAGAAGAACAACTATAATGAAGAAAATAGCAATAGGATAGATAACTTCAGTACAATTCATAGCTATCAGGAGACGCATAAAGCTGTGTATGAAAAGTTAAATCGAAATCTATTATTACAGATATGTTAAATATGTATAAACATTCCCAAAAGCGTTAAGTTCTACTGAGACCTTTTTCACTGAGGGTTTATGAGAGGGGTGAACTATGAAGTCGTTTTGAAATTCCAACTGCAGGTTAATGAAAACTTCATTTGGCAGTTCCTAGTTCACTTTTACATCTTCTAGTTAACAATATTTTAACATTTTCAGTGTTGTGAACCAACATTCTAAATCGTCAATGAAAAGGACATTGCCAGGTGCATCAACTTTGCCAGTTGAAATACAAAGGGCATTGCCAGATATGTAAAGTGCTATTGCAAGTATTGTAGGATAATTTAAGATTCATGCCAAATCGGGGTTAAAGTTTCAATGGGAATATATGTATAATGAAATTCGTGATATATCAGCATCTGACATCTTCAAGTGCAAAGCTCAGATTAGCAATGAAATACAAAGTAGTGAGATCTAAAGCAACATCTTCATATCTTATAGATTTCTAAACGTATAGCAAAGAAAGTTGGTATTCAGAAACATAATAGAAATAAAGAAACTCGAAAAGAATATATATTTTCAGGTCTTCATTATGAAATTCCACATTTTGCCTAAACCTCATGCTCCTTTCCTTGCTGTTCTTAGTTTGTTTCCGCTCAGTAACATGAATAGTAAAAGGAGTATCTCAATGTCCATTGAGTGCCCAAAGCTGCTTTATAGTAAACTTTGTATTGCTGTCCGTATTTCTTCATGATATTTGAAGTATCTTTTCATGGATCTGATTCTCTAGGCGCCTAACTCAGCCATGTTTAGAATTTAGTCAACAATTATTTTAGGTTTTCATTGATGAAACGAATGCATACAAATTTAGGCAGCTACTGAGAAATTTCTATTTGTGAATTTCCCAAAATGTATCAAATATATCAAAGTGTCGCATAACAATCTCTTCATTTTTCATTGAAAAACAGTCTATCAACCGCAAAGAAGATGTTTCTCCAGAAATCCAGTTCCATTGATTACATATTCTGCCTTCTCATGCAGTGCTGTTTAGTCTTATAATTATATGCTTTGAGCATGGAAGGCATAGATACTTTTTGGCACTAAACTAGATCAGACAAGCTCACTGACTTAGAGGTGTCAAAGTTGCCGGCAGCAACAACACTTGCTGCTGCTGAACAGGGTAAAGGGCTGGCCGCAAGAAGACATAAAAAGGATACGCTTGTTAGCAACGGAAGCCAGAACGGCAACAGCAACAGTAACAGAGGAAGAGGATGAAAGCTAGTGCCAGTGGTTCGAAAAGTGGTAACAATTGTTGCTATTGCTATGTTTGTGTGTGTGCCCCATTCATTGTCATTGTTGTTTTTGTGTTTGTGTTTGGTTGCTTGTAGCACATTGTAATTAAACGTTTAATACCATTGTTGTTGTTTCGTTGTAGCTGTTGTTGTTGTTATTGCTGCTGTCGTTGTGCCCTATGCTCTCATCTCTGTAGTATTTATGCTCTGTTAATTGGGTCACGTGAAATCCATTTTAGCTCTTATTCAAATTGTTTGGCCCTTAAGTGCGACTACAATGAAGATGTTTTCTAGGCTTGGACCTAATTGACTTTCATTGTTGTTGTTCTAGTTGTTGCAGCTTGTTGCAGTTTTAGCTACACCTGCAGCAGCCAGCAACAACTCAATTAGTTGGTAGCCTGTTGGCTGGTTGAGTTTCAGCTAAAGTTTTCGCAGTGCATAATTTGTAGGTCAGTTTGCTTTGCCGTAAAGCCTTTTATCTATAAATTGCAAGCAAATGCAATTTGCATATGCTTTTACCTCGCCTCGCCTGAAAGTTAAGAAATGTTGCTAAGCAAATGCGAACTAAGTACTTGGCTTAAGTTCAATATGATAGTCGACTTGCTGTACTTTTGAGAGAATGTTTTTTGACACACTTTTGAGGCACATTATATGGGATTGATGGGAATTAAGAGAAATATTTGAATATAGAACTATTTCGATATTTCCTTTTGGGGTCTCTCAGAAGAGGCATTGATAAGGTGAGGCTATTTAAGACAAGTCAAGTGGGGATCGTTAATTCCATGCTTAACTTTTATTATGAAATATTAGAAGAAGAATTTGGTATCGTTGGCATTTGGATTTAACTAAGATATCTCAAATTGACACAGCAGGCTTAGTATTATATACTATGCCAGCTATTGGTTGCTAAGTTAAAGGCCTCTAAGAAGGCATCTCTGATAGAATATGTTCATTGTCATCATCAATCTTTGATTCACCTGGATGGTGAGCTCCCTATTCCCCAGCCTTGATGTGCTTGACTTCTAAGAGCCTCTGAAATCCCTTCATTTATTAGCCAGAAAAAAGTTGATTGAATTAATCCATCCTTAACTCGATATCCCATATTAGATATCAACATAATAAGTACCACCTCTCCCTCTTTCCTTGCCCTCAGCCATGATCTTAAGATTTTCCACAAAATTGTTATATATCTTCAATCTAATTTGATTGCCCATTCATTTAGCTGACAATTAACTAACTGCCCAAGTTTCGTATTCCTCTCCGTCTCCTCTTTCCCCCCACTGTGTTTGGAACTGGCTAATCGTTGCCCTTGGCATTATCAACTTAAACCTACCATTTTTTTATGGCCTCAAATTCGTAGAAACAAGTAAAAGACATACGGACGGACGACAGACGACAGACGACAACGCTGAATGTTGGATTTCAATTTTCATGCTCACTTGCCTGGCTGCTAGCCATTTCTTGTGGGCGTGGCCAAAGAGGACTTGCCTAAAAGTTTCCCATCATCATCCCTCTGACCCCTCGCCTCGCCTTGCCGCACCCGCACCAATTCACTCAAATAAACAAAGCCCAGCGTGCAAAATGTTTTTTTGGCTGTCTTCGTTTCGTTTTCAACTTTTTTTTTGTTGTCGACATTTTCACAATTTGATTAAGTCCAATTTGTGCGACGTTTTGTTGCCCCGCCCACAAAAGGCCTTAACTTTGCAGTTAAATATAAAAAGAGAGAAAAGAATATGCTTCTAACTTTCTGTGTGCGTATGTGTATGTGTGTGTGTGTGTATATGTTTGTATGTGTGCTCTGGGTTGGGCTTGGGAAATTGTGTTTCCATTAGGAAATGTCTGCGACTCAAATGTCATTTAAGTTTTATGGATTGTGGACTTGACTCGTCTCCATAACCAGCGCCGGCTAACCCCCAGGAGAAACTTGTAAAGGGCAGACAAGCGCAACAGAGAACTTGGCCAATAATGTACATTTTTGCCTAGGCTATATAATTATAAAGACTGAGAAGGGCCAGATTTTATAGATAAGACCCAACACGCACACCGGATTGTGCAACAGATATTCGGTGTCCTGGGCTCTCATGCACTTTTCCGATGTCTTCAACTGACATAAATGGGCTTTGGCTTCTTCTTCTAAGTGGTGTATCAACTTTGTGTTTTCAATTTTCAAATCGGATTTCGAATCATCAAAGTGACTATAAAACGAGGAAGCAAGGCTAGCATTGTCGAAGCTTCACATTGTAAATATATAACCGATTTAGATCAAATCTGGATGAAGAGGATGCACGGGGATCAATGGGTTATATGGTAGCTATATGATATAGTGGTCTCATCTTGATCAGATCAAACCATTGGACGTGTGGCCTCCTCAAATGGATACAAACTGAATTTTGTTTGATTTTGATGAATAACAGAAAAGTTACGTTCATAAGTGTTATATGGTAGCTATATGATATAGTTAACCGATCTTGATCAGAACAAGTAAGCCGACGTTGGGTGTCGTCAAATGGTTAAAACGCGAATTTGGTGTGATTTGGATGAAAAACAGAAAAGTTATGCTTCAAAGTGTTAATTCCGGAACAATGGGCTATATGGTAGCTATATGATATAGGGGTCGGATCTTGATCAAATCAGGTCAGTAGACGTGTGGCCTCCTTAAGTGGATACAAGCCGAATATGGTTTGATTTGGATGAAAAACAGAAAAGTTTTACTCCAAAGTTTTCATTCCGGAACAATGGGCTATAAGGGAGCTATATGTTATAGTTTTCCGATCTTGATCAGATCAAACCATTGAACGTGGGAGCTACTGAAATTGATACAAACTGAATTTGGTTTGATTTGGATGAAAAACAGCAAAGTTAGGCTAGTTTGTGTTCATACCGGAACAATCGGCTCTATGGGAGCTATATCATATAGTTGTCCGATCTTAATAAAACTCAAACTTCACCAGCGTGCATACAAAATAAGCATCAGGTAAAAATTTCAGCTCTGTAGCTTTTACGCCTTCTGAGATCTTTGTGTTGAAACAGACCGGCGGACATGGTTATATCGATTCCCCTTGTCATGCTGATCAAGAATATATATACTTTATACAGTCGGAAAAGCTTCCTTCTATGCGTTGTAAGGTTCCTGACAAATTTAATATACCATTTTGTGAATGGTATACAAATAAGGATTCATTATCATCGAGATATTTTCTAAAAGATCTGCTGAAATGAATTTCCTAAGTTTTCAAGTTTATATTACCGAAATGTTAAAAGAAATTCTTCAAGCCTTTCTGGCATCACCTATATCTCGCTTCATCTTATGATCCACTGCTTATCTGTATCAGCGGAATTATATAGATTATTATATCAATTCAAAGTGTAATTTCAAAAGTTGATGTGGCTGCCAGACTCCAGTCTAAAGTTTAAGGCAAAGATTGCTTTTAAAAGGAGCAACTCCAGAATCATCTATACTATCTTATACTATCTTATCATTATATCGATCATCTATACTATCTTATCTGCAAAAATTCTTTACATTTCCTCCTTTATGCAAATTCTGTTATTGAACAAGAACAGCATATCTGTGATTTCCCCTCCACAAAAGGTTGCAGTATATTAAAAGAACATCTCTTGATCAAGAATATATATATGCTTTAAGGGTTTGGAAATGCTTCTTTTGCCTAGCTTAAGGTCTGTAAAGTACCTAAGATTTGAAGATTGATTTCTATTGTATTTTAACTAAACTTTCATATTTGCTTTTAATATCTTTTTGTGATATCGCACTCTGGCAATGCCGGACTGTGGCTGTCAAAGCTGAACACTATGGCATGTCCATCTCTGGAAAGTAATTGGAAAATGCAATTTGGTGATGCCAAACATAACTGTAGCATACTTTTTGGTAATTTGACCACATGCAATATGCATAATATGCATTTTCAATTTGCACTGAGAATTCATTCATTCATCTGTCCATCGATTAGTTTTTGCTGTTGCTCTTGCTGTTGTTGTTACGGCTGATACTATTATATCTATTATATCAATTAAAAGCCATGAATAATGCAATATTGCATTTCATATATACACGTATATATATATATATTTCCATTCAATTGTTGGCAAGAGGCCCGGGCACAATGAGGTTAGCCGCAGGCTTAGCATCGAGCCGCCGCCTGTGTGCAGCAGCAGCATAGTTCACAGTTCAACTCAAACTAATCAGTTGTTTCAACATTTGCCCAGCGGTGGTCAGAGGACAAAAGTCATCAAATTGCCGTTGCAAATGCTGGGTTGCCCTGCCTGCACACAGGAAACGGAAACGAGCGGCGAACGGAAACAGGCGTAGAGTGCAAGTAGATATAAGTGTGTGAGTGGTTATGCCTACTATATATATCTGCTGATGAGTCGATTGGGCAACTATGAGTCTCACTCTTATGCCACGGCATTCAGAGCCCAAAGGCTAATTGATTTTCTCGTACTCTCTGCTGCTGCCAGCCAAGTCGGGTTTTCTCTTACTTCTTCTTCTTCTTTTGCTTTCCTTTCAAAAACACACGTATTCTTTGTTTCCTCTTTTTCTAATTCTTGATTTTCTAAAGCCGTCTCGGTGCTGCTTTTATTGTTGATTTAAATGCGTTTGCATAAAATGCGGCTAATTAAAACTTATGAAGCCTAAAATTTTAACACGAAGCCATAAGCAGCAAATGGAAAAAAAACGAGGGAAAAACCATTTAAAACGCGCAGCTTGAATGAAAACAGAGAAGTTTTGTGCACATAAAAGCCAACTTTCCACTGAATGAAAAACTTATTGAATTTTCATGAACTTTTAACGCGGGGCAGCAAAAATACATACACAAAGTCGTACATTCGAGTCCAGAGATGTGAAAAATGTGAAAATGAGAAAACTCAAGCTGAAGCTGATGCGGCAAATGAATGTTGAAGCAAGTAAGAAAGCTATAGTCGACTATATTGCGACTAAAAGATACTCTTACTCAGACCAGGTCTTGTGGAAAAAAAAAGTCCTTAATTCAATTAACTGTTACTTAGCCTAACATCAACTAAAGAACGTAACTGAGAGTTGCTAGTAACATCCTTCGCCATGCTCGTAAGCTCAGAACAGAAAACCAACAGAAAACCAAGAGTAAAATCGTAAGAAAACATATTAAAAATAAGTTTATATTACTAGTCTAGCATATATCAAATAACGGATAAATAATATAATATGAAAAAAATTGCCAAGGTGAGTTAACTGAGAGTCGCCAAGTTCGTAAGCACAGAATGAATGTTTTTCCCAACAAAAGAAAACCAAGAGTAAAATCGCAAGAAAACATATTGAAAATAAGTTGATATAATTAGTCCAAATAACGGATAAATAATATAATATGACGACCAGCACACTTTGTTAAGTACAAAAAATGAGAATCGCAGAGTGAAAGTCAAATAAAATCAGATGTACAAATAAAGTTGTCGCACGTTTCTAAATCGAAGCCTACTATATATATGCTCTTACATATTAACCACGTTGTTTCAAAGCATACTTAGATTATGAAATGAAACAAGAGGGGAAGGAAGGCTTACTTCGAGTAAGCGAAGCTAAAATACCCTTGCAGATTTGGTTGAAATTTGGTCAGCAGACATCGACGCGTTCCAAATTTGGTTCTATTCGGATAAAAAACAAGTCAAGTAGGAACGCTACAGTCGATATTCCGACTATGAGATACTCGTACTCAGCATTTACATAATATATGCGAGACACTCAAAAGTATGCTACACTTTTGGATTTCTTGCCTTTTTCTGTGAGGGTGAGGAGCTGTCATACAAAAGGTTTTCTTACGATTTTGTCTACAATTATTATCCGATCTTACTGAAATTTAACAAATCGGTAGAATTTGTACATAAATAAACAGAATTTCAATGAAATGCGCCAAAATTTGTGGGGTTTTCATCGATTTGCGGTGGCGGGAGAGGGGGTGGCAAAATTTAAAAACAAACTTGATCTGACCAAACACTAGGGCTGTCTGCATGCCAAATTTGGTGACTCTAGCTCTTATAGTCTCCGAGACCTAGGTGTTCATATAGAGGGACACGTCTAGATTGACTAGGCTGTTGATGCTGATCAAGAGTGTGTATACTTTATGGGCTTGGCAACGCTTCCCTTTGCCCGTTACATACACTTGCACGAATACAATATGCTCGCCTTACTCTAATAGAGTACGAGTGTAAACATGAAACTCAACTCTCCATGCAGTTCGTTTAATTTAAGCGATACTTGTGGACTCTTAATTGGGCTTAAGCGTCATTTTTTTCTCTCTAATGATTTTATGTTTATAGCCAGAGTTACGAGCATTTATAATTATAAAGAGTTTTCAAGTGTAGAAGACGATAAAGAGGCCCAGAGCCGAATACCATAGACAGTCTTAGTTAAGTTGGTTTATTCAGATATCTGGCTGGTGATACTGGTGTTCCGGTTATTCTCCAGGTTTTATGGATTTATGTTGTTCTTGTCTGCATGGAGACTTGTTGCTGAGTTTCTTTATAAAACCATAGCTCTCATTCCTTTAAGGGCTACCTATAGATTCAATCTTATACTTCACTTAGCAGATTACTTAAGTGCTTTGTATAAAAATGTTCAAGAAAGAAAGATATCTGAGAGCTCTTACCTAACAGACCTTATGGAATACCAAATTCAATCAGATTCCTTATCATAATTTGCATAATTGTTCGCAGTTTGGGACAAGTTTGAGCTAGTTAACTATCCAACTATCCACATCTTAACCATCCTCTTCATTTCTAAGTGACCAGTTTGTCCTGTTCAGGTACCCCAATAGATGCAAACACTTTATATAATCTGTAATATTTCCCCAGTTACACTCAACTACCAAGTTCATTAACTGCATCACACACATGATATACATATTCACATTCAGCTTATGGCCTGCTGTTGTCCTTGTTGCACAGTCGTCCTGTGTAAATGAGCAATAATAAAAGCTTAACTCTTGGCTCTTAATGTTTGCACATTAAAATGAAAAATAAAATAAAAAACTTCATGCCCCAAAGGCAAAGGAAACAAGCGTGAAAAAAAGTTCAGCCGAAATAAGAAAAACAAGAATTTCATAAATTGGGACAGCAGGAGAAAAAAACGTTGAAATCCGGAGGCTGGGCCACGCCCGCTGGGCTTGGTCCAGCAGTCAGCGCTCTTTTTGCTTTATACGCCTGGGCCTCATAAAACATAATCAAGCCGCAGTCGTGTTAACCCAAATAAGTTGAGACGTCCTGAGTAGCCCTACTCGGCTATGGAGTTTGAGTTTAAGGAAATGGCGACGCTGCTTCAGTTTTAAGTTTAATTTGTGTGTTTAAGGAAGCATGTCTAAGTGTCCAACAAAGCAGCCTCGTGTGTGGGCCCCCGCCCCAAACATTTACATAAACTGGCGCCCAAAGACTCCGCTCCGAATCTCATAGCAGGCGCTGTCATGTTCTAGCCGCAATTTGTATAGATTATAATGCATATACAAATAGTCGGGCGGTAGCATAAATATCAGCAAGTTACGAGTCAGCCTGCCTCCCTCTCTCTCCCTCCCTCCCATAAAAATCAATTCAAAGTAGCACCCTAAATATGTAGTGTGGTTTGGCACCACTGATGGGAGGAAACTGACGTAGTTCTTTCTGGCCTTTTGTTTATTTGCATTTCCTGCCCGGCAACTGAAACCGAAACCAGACCGAAAACAGAACCAGAAGCCAGAAGCCAGACACAGGCGTAGACACAGACACAGAAACGGAAGTTCTCATGTCAGTCACTCAGCGAAGCAGCTATCAAGAAGAAGAGGGGTGGAGTGTGTTGCCAAAAGATGAAGATGATCATAAAATCAGCTGCCAAAGGCCACAAAGTTATTTATTTTATGGCGTACAGGCGATTTATGCTACTTGTATTTTGATTTTGTTTTTGTAATTCAGCTTCTTGAGGCTCGGAGTTTCACTTAGGCAAATGAGCAGAGCTTTAAGTTATTGAATTGGGCACATTTATTATCTTCATCAGCAGACATTAGTATATTTAACCTTTTATTGTTATTAAGAATGATTTTAAAGAATGCCAAAATTGTCGTCTCCTGGTGAGCTTAGCCATATTCTACTAAATATATAAAATTATTGTTTTTTTTCATATTTTATTACAAAATTGTTATTCGTTTTCAAAAATGTATCATAAAAAGATTTGTTTGTTTAAAAATTCGGACATAAAGATGATTGAATCATATGCGGGAGTAAATTTAGAAAGCAAAACTAAATAATTTTTAATTACCTTTTTTATTGCACTGCGAATTCTCAAATTATTGCTTTTACTGTATAATAAAGGAAAATATGCGAAAATATTTGTATAGCTCGTAATTTTCTTTGAGCGTTAATATCACAAATACAGGGTGTTTTGTTATTTAGGCAAGAAGTAAATAGTGTATGTAGGATTATAAATGGAATAGCAAATGGACTTAAATGATCGAAAGTTTTCAATACAATTTTGCAAAAATTTTAATGTATTTTACTGAAATGCTCAGTTTGCTAAGATTATACATTAGCGGGCTCAAGGTCGAAGTACTTGTATATACATTAGAACTTCAGAAGCTTACGTGATTGGGGCAACTTCTCATTGAATTTGCTTAGACTTGGCGATGCTATCTAAGATATATATTGTCTGTCCATTTCAAAGCCCTCGAGCCTTTCTCGGTTCCCGATCCAATTGGTTATTAGGCTATTTAGGGGACAGTGAGCCTCTCGTAGGCTATCTTCCCCTTTCAGAGCCTGTGAGTTTTTCTCAGTTCCAAATCACATTGGCTATTACTAAACTACGAGAATTATCAGATATGCTTTGTTCCTTGGTTACTTGGATAAAACTTTGTCCTAATATCAGGCTACTATCAGCTGCTAAAGAACATTTTGGAATCACTTTCTACTATTAATGTCTCTTCATAACATTTAGTTTTTGTCTCAAAATTCAGACAAATCGTGGATGTACATTGGTCTTATCAAAAGTATCACTGTGAGGCAGCAGCAATATTAGCAATAAGTCAAATATGCCCACAGATATGGCATGGCATTGGAGCTGGCGAGCCCCTCAGCCTTTTTCAAGTTCAGCCTCGAATACCTTCATCGGAATTACTTATTTAACAACTGCACCACTTCGCTGTTCTCCTAAAGACTTCCAGATTAGAGTCTCTTCTGAATATCTTTGATTTTTCTTGCAGAACTTCTATCAAATTTGTCCAGAAAGCTAAAGAGGTTAAGGCAACAATGCATTTGTTCTCATAGAGCTTAGAGGCATGTGGAACACGCTGCTTGAAACAACATACTATCCATAACAAACATTCACAGCTTAGAGACTGAAACCTGGATTATACTTCCCTGAAATGAACTAACTCTTCTAAAGAAATAGATTCCACAAACCATTTACCTTTCCCAATTATGAAAATGTTGATAAGTTTAAGGTCAATAAAAAGTATTTCAGAGTAGAGGATTCATAGATTAGATACCATCTTCAGGGCAAAATGTTGTTGTCACTTTGTTGAACATTAAGCTGTCGTTAATTCATTAATTTCATATTTATAAATATTGCAACAATAAAAACTTATTCTGTTCTCGTTTAAAGTGCTGTGTTCTCTATAACCCTGACCTGTCAACTGTCAAGCTATAATGCTTGTTCGTTGCCAACACTTTCTGGCAAAGTAAGCCACAAAATTTCATATGAAAATACTTTATGAACACAAACACAATTCTGCAAATAAATATCTTATATCACCTTTAAATGATTTACAAATGTTTTTGAGATAATTTAAATTTCTGTATTTCGTCATCGGCTATTTTTGAATGTTAATTAAATTTGATGCCTTTGGCTGCACAGATTCATAAAAAATTTCACAAATATATAAGCATAATAGTTTTTCTATTTTCTTGGCAAGCCAACGAGGAAAATGTCGAAAAGCACATCTCGCAGAGGGAACTCTTTATGCAACACAGACTCGCATATATTATATCGCATGTGGAGATAAGCCGAAAAGCATTTTCACCATAATTCAGTTGTTTAATTGGTTCACACTCAAAGCCTTTTGAGTTGGCTCTTAGCTTTCCGTTTGTTGGCTCACTTTCTATACAAACAAGCGTGCCAATTTTCTTGGCAATTTTCCTATGCTTTATTTTTAACACAAAAATTAGTCATCTGCGGCAGACACAGACACAGACACACACCAAATTAGCTGGCAAGGCAATTTGAGAATTTGAAGAACAAAAAAAACAAAAAGAACAAAAAGAAAAGCAAAAGCGGGCCACCACCACCACTTGTTGCGACAGACGTTAGTTTTCCTTTAATCTAAATGATTATTAATTATTACAGATCAGTTGAAAAACCTTTAAGCATTTATCAAGTGACAATGATAAATATCGCTGATATATAAATTGTTAAAAATTTATGAATTTTTAGGATCATGTGATATGACATTTGATGACATAAACAGTTCCTGGGCTTTGATGATTTATGGTCTAAATTTCTTAAATATATTTAATTAGATACATTTGTTGGAGGTTTGTTTGTTTTTTTTTTTGTGTTTTGGCAATTGTCGAATGTAGGTCAAGCTTTATCGCATGCTGTGAAATTTATTTAATCTTTTCTCTTGACATTCGTTGACACTTTAAACGGGCCCATTGAAAGATTGACTGACGCCCTGCCTGACTGTTGGCTGTGTTCGCTATAATTTGTTGTTAATGGTGCTCCTGTGGCTTGTGGGCGCCATTTAAAGCGATTGCGATTGGAATTGTTGTACAGATAATAAAAGCATTCAACTGAATTGCCATCGTTATTTTGTCAGTTGCAACATTTGCAATATTTTATTATGCATTTTTATTCTGGAAAATATTTGACACCTGAGAGAGAAGATATTTATATGGAAAAAATGTAAATTTCAGCTTTTTTTGTGTGAAATATTGTGAGAAATTCTAAAAAAATGTTGCAAATATGTACATGTGTTATGCATATGCAGGCGGGGGTGGACAAGGGCAGCGATTATATATTAATCCGACCATAAGTTGACATTTAGTATGAATCAGCTGGTCGTGAGTGACATGGGTATAAATAGATATAAGAGTAAGAAAATCTATAAGATGGGAAAACACTGCAATTTGTAGAATTGTGGCGAAGAAAGCCCCAACCAAATTTATGGTTAATAAATTAGTAATTTCCTGTTGGGGCGAAACAAATATTTAAAAGAGACGCCAAAGCTGTCTTAGAATGTATTTCACCCCCATAATATAGATGTATATAGATATATATTTTGACACTTTTCTTCAACTTCATATAGAGTTTTTCATGTGAAACTAATAATTTATATTTCTTTCCTTTGTTTAATGACTTTAGTAATTTTGTCAACAAATTAAGGCAGACTTCCTGATGAAGGCGCGAATGGCTTAGGAGGAAAATTTTCAGAGAATGTTTCTTTTTTATTATTAATATAAACCAAAATGGTCTAAACTTCCCTGATAATAAAAACATAATAATTGAAGTGTTTCAACGTTTATTTCTTTAAATTCCTTAAAAGTTCCATGATCCTACATCCTTAAAAGCGATTTATGTTGGCCTGAGTAAAATCTAAAACATTCATAAAATTAATTTTGCTCTTTTAGTGTTTTTGTAGATCTCATTCTGAATTAAATTTTTGATAATTTCTATCTTAATCTTTGATCAAGATTTCATAGAGAACGAAGGAAATCCAATGGACAATTTGGGCAGATATTTTGGTATACCTACAGAATCCTCCATTTCTAATGAAGTCCAAATCTTTCTAAAGAACTTAATCATGATGAAAAGTAACTCCAATGTTTGGCATAAGAGCACTGTAAAAAGTTCTTTAAAGTTGATTAAATTGTATAACTTTAAGCTAATATCAACATCAATTTATCTTCAGAACTTGCCATTATGAGATTACGCAAGTGACAAAGGATTATTTCGGGTACCTACTTCTTATATGCCCTTGCAGAAATACTTCTTATAGAAAAAAGGAAAGAAAAGTCAGTCATCTAAAACGTATTTCCTTCAGCCTTAGCAATAGGCAGCGAAGCAATCTTCCTTCTAATTAGCTTCATATCTTTTGGGCATGCATTGTGGTATGAAAACTTTCAACACATTCGCATTCCAAGAATTCTGTTTGTGAGAGAGGGAAACAGAGCTCAGGTCTACCGCATATAAAGCTGCTTAACTTGCAAATAAACTGTTGTTAGCGCCATCTATTGTAAAAAGTTTTCACATATATGTCTTTATATGGAAGCTATATATTGTAGTAGTCCGATCTTGATTAATTTTGCATATGAGCGGCTTACAGCGGAGAGAAGTCTATGGTCAAGATTACAAAACTGAGGGAGTAGTTCGCATAGAAATAGACGGACAGACAGACAGAAGGACATAGCTATATCAGCTCGACTTGTCATGCTGATCAAGGATATATATATTTTATGGGATCAGAGATACTTCTTGCTGTCCGTTACAACTATCGTGACCAAATTATAATACCCTCTGCAAGGGTATACAAAACATTTACCAAAACTGTGATAAATATCTTCAACATATAATTTTCATTCGGTTGGTAAATTTTAAATCATTTGTTTTCATAATTTAACAGCATTTATCGTTAATCTGCCTTAATCATATATTTTGTAAGTTAATAATATGCCTCACACCTGTCCTGTTTCAACAATTGTCGATTGCTCATTGCATAAATATTTAATATTAACATACATCTGCATGATATATTCGGAAGCCAGGCAGATCGATGACGATGTGGTTGGGCCCACCGTATGGATGCTTTAATAACTTAATTTGCTTCCACATTTTTCCATCATTTCTTTTATTTTATAAGGCCACAATTGAATATTTATAAAGTTACCACATATGCCTCCCCTACCCCGCTTATCATACAAATACGCATCGTTTTAAACGCATTAAATTAATTTCCATAAAATATTTAAATGACCACAGAAATAAATGAGAATGGATATTGTCAAAGAGCTCGGTGATAAAAATAATGCAAAGGGCGAAGCAATTAGCAGGGCCATAAATACATGCCGATGCTGATAGGTTTAAATATATATATATAGAGCGGAGCAGTGGCTTATAAATAACAGATTGCTGGGATTTGACGGGGCCCTCGTGGAGCGTAATTCACAGCAGAATACATTTTCAAGTTCATTCTTTTGACATCAACTTTACAAAAATACAAACGAAAAGCGGGAGGGGGGTAGGGGGAGGAAGATGAAGCAACTGAACGATGACAATTTTGTGGGCGACTTAAGCTATACATACTTATGTGTGTGTGTGTGTGTGTGGCGGTGTGTGCCTTGGGGAACACCGCAAATTGAATTCAAATTGGCAAACGTGCCGACTCATGTGTGTCTAAACGGGTCAGGGAATTGCGGCTGGGCTCTATATGTGTATATATGTAAGCTGTTGGAGCCAACCTACAAACTCAACTGGCTATGGGATTGGTTTTTGGGATCTTAATGCAACTATAACAACAACTACTACGGGCAACACACACACAAAATGTCTCGGTTGCATTGCGGCGAAAGTTGAAAAACAAAAAGCATCAACTTATTTCATGCCACAATGCTGGTAGTCAGGGACTGGACAGACAGATAGACAGACGGACGGACGTACAGATAGACAGACACTCTCTGGGCACACCATATATACACAGTGCAGAAGAAGATGTAGCAGACAGAACAAGGCAACCACTTGGCATCTGATTGGGTTTAGTTTTGCAACTGTGGCACGAGTCTGGACAAAGTTGCACAGACACACACACACACACACACACACCCATAAGCATACAAATCGTGATGATGCCGTTGCAGATGCTGATAATGATATTATGGAATTCAAGTCTTTACCCCCCTTGCTCATCATGCACTTAGAAAGATTAGCTAAGAATTTGAATTTCTTCATCAACAAATATTAAGAAACATCAGAGAGGGAATACCAGAAAAATACCTAAATAATACTAAGTTTGTGGATTCCACTGAAAAAATATTTGAACAAATAATTAGAGCTCCATATGACACTTTCTTTTTATAAAATTGGTAATTTTTCCAAGTGTATTCTTTACCCCTTTGCCCATAATAAAAATGAAAATTTGTGCAAAAGCATTTTCGCAAAATCAAACGAAATGCAAGCAAATATTTATACGTATCTATATAGGAAATCGGTCAATGTATATGTATTGACATGGCACAATGTGTGCACACACTGGGCACAATATAGCCAAGCTAAATTCTCTTGGCTTTTAACGTATTATTGGCTGCTCATGACCTGCGGCAATAGAAATTTATGACTTGTGTTCGCCCTCGCCCACTTGTGATTTATAAACTGAATGCGGTGTGTACTGTTGCTGTTGTTGTTGTTGTTGTTGTTGTTGGTTATGGGTTGCATGTTGCCAAGCGAAAGTAATGCAACATGTCGCTGGCAACATTAAGAAATTGCTCTGGCTGCTTGCTGCTTGCTGCTGGCGTTGACAGGCAGCCTAGCATCGACCTAATCTCAACAAGATGAAGCGGCAGCCATATGGAAAATATTTCAAAAAGATTGCCAAATTCAGATAAACAAAAGCCAGCGCACGACTCCAAAAAGACGCGACGGCCATTTGAAATTGATTAGACAGAGCAGGAGCAAGATAGAGAGAGAGTGGGAGTGGGAGTGAGAGAGGGAGCAGAGCAAGCATTATGAGATAAGCATTTAGATAAGGTCGCAGCACATTAGGCAACCGTCTGCCCCGGTCTGTTGGATGTTGGCTGATTTGTGTGCCGACGTCTGTGGCTATAGCTTTCAAAACTGAACACAATAAAAATGAAAGATGCCAACTACGGAAATTGTTCTTTCTAGCGTGGAGTACGAAAATTTTCACCTCACCTTCAAGCGCTAGAAACCTGAGATGAGGCTGGATGCTGCTGTTGCTGTTGCTGTTGCTGAACATGTTGCTGTCTTTGTGGCTGCGCTCCAGATGCTTATCAGAAGGAAATGTAGCTGAAGCTGGTAGCTGCTTTCTAGCACTTACTGGTGGCAGTAACAGAGGCAGTGGCATGCTAGTTGCGCATGCTCTGTCCTTGTTGTTGCATTCAGCACAGTTTTCATTCATGATAGTGGCTCGTACAATATGCAGCAATGGATAAGCAGTGGATATTGTTCGCCCCATTGTCGAGGAGCTGTAACTGCAGACAAAGTTATCTGCCATTGTTTCACAAGTAGGTGCACGAGGCAAATGACTGTCGCTGCACTGTGGTAAAGAAAGCCCAGGTGAGCGTTCTAAGTGTGGTCAATGCAGCAGGAATACTAGACATGTGATAGAGGCCTGTTGTATAGAAGTTCAATTTCTGAGTATTTATTAATTGTAAGAGAGTCTCTAGTCTGAGATGCAGCTTGGTATGAGATAGAGCTTTACTTTCGTCGAAGTTCATTCTTCTAATCATTTTAATCATTCTTGGTAATCTTTGGACTTTCCCACAATAAAGTGTCTACAGTTGCCTCCTATTCCCTTTTGCCTCGAACACTGTCTTAAATTCGTAGAAAGTGATCCCTGTGCTACTAATTTTATCCACTGTTTAGCCTATTCTTGACCATTGTACGCCACTGGCTTTCAATTCAGCTTGTTATGATTATGAAATGCGAAACTTGCCAACCTGCCTGGCGATGGCAAGTCGAGCTGAGCTGCCATTGTCAAAGCCATGATAATCATAATCATTACCATGGGGCATCATAATCATTAGCTTTTGTGTGTTGCTAACAAAACATTTGCTTAAACTGCTTGGCATGCATAAATTGCTGGCAATGGAGGACACGAGAGTTGGCAGCGGCGACAGCTAATGAGACAGCCTCCTGACGGAAGTAATGAGTATAAGATGTACACACACACACACGTACACAAGTCATATACATACCTTAACATTGTCAACCTCATCTTCTTGTTATTGCTTTGACTCTGGCTTTGCTTTGCATAGCTTTGTGATGCAAAAATATCTGCACGTTGCACGTTTTGGCGCATTAGAAGCACATTAAGTATTCAAAACATTTTCATTTGCCGAGCGTGTAGATGTTGTTGTTGTTGTTGTTGTTGGGCTCATTTGCTGCTTATTAATTCGATTCCATAGCATTTTCAACCAAATTGCAGTCTGTCATACAAAGTGAAACTCAAAAATTTGCATAATTGAATGCTGTAAGGTAAGAAGAAAGGAAAGGGCTTAGCTGTGCCGCGATAGAGTCAGGCAACATCCTTTGAGCAGCTCTCTAATTGATTTCAAAGCAAGACATGCAGGCGAAGAAAAGGCAGCCTTAAATTTATGGAGAATAAAAACCAAAGGCAGAAAATCTCAAAGGTGAAGTAACAGCTTAGAGAAGAAACTCTCGAAATATAGATATGGATATGCATCTTATTATTACAATTTCAGCACAAATCTCTAATTTTCTGTCATGTTTCTCCCAGTGTACTCAACCCCATCAGCAAAGACCAAAAATGTCCATTAAAATATGCAACAAAATTGCAAAGATTCAAAGTGCATAAATTGCGTAGCTCAACGCCTCATCAGACAGCTGGCGACGCTGGTGAAGCAACAGCAATCAAATTCAATCAATTTAATTAAGCCGCAGGGCGGGCACAACCTGGCGTATGCGCGATATGGCATCTGTTATAACTAAGACGGCGCCTGTGTGGTTGCGTGTGTGTGTGTGTGTGTGTTATTTTTAACACGTTACGCACGTAAAACACCCGGACCACTGCTATAAATATAATGTATACACTTATTTTTATATAGCTTCCATAATATCGACTAACAAACGAGACACACACGCACACAGTGACTGCTGCACTGACAGACATTTGATACACGCACACAGATAGAGGCGAAGGCCTGAACTTTACCTTTGGCAGTGTTCAGTGCTGGAGTATGTTCTCCATGCGAATGTCGGGTCTACATAATAAAGCAGCCATAAAATAGCAAAAACGTGCGAACAACACGTACAAATGAACAATACATAGGAAAAATTTTGCAAATGGGCTGGATGGGATCGACACTTCTTGGCTTAGTTGTGCTAGGGGCTGTAAGTGGTTCTGGGAAACTATTTCTCAGGATATGTGTAGATTGTTGCAAGAAGTAAATCAGGTGGGGGAAAATCATATGGCAAATATCATCAGTGGTGCCTTAGGTGAGCTTCTGTTAAGTGGAAATGGATATGGAAGGATGAATTAATCTTTGTGATTGATTTATGTGATTTTGTGAACACAATTTTCAATGTAATGGCAACTCTTATCTTTATCTCTTATCTTATCAATTTGACAATGTTTAGTGAAACTTGTGGATATTATATAGGTTTAGTACAAGTGTTGCATCTGGAGCCATCACCAAAGTATTCTGCTTTGAAAATTCATATGTTTCTCCATAATTACAAGATCTGACATGTAGTTTCAGGGAAGAGATGGCCTCCATATCAGAATTTATCGAAGAAACACTTAGAGGAGCGTATGAGACACTGCTTTTGATTCTGTTCCCGTTGATTTTCATATTTGTACGAATAGATCGCATTGACTTTTAGATTAAGTCCAACAATCTTACAATAACTTAAGTCTTTCCGTATCAAATTCAGAGCTCTGGCATCGAAATCCATTCTCTTTCATTTAGGCAAAATGGTTCATCAGAAATTCCATTGAAATTATCCAAGAATCACTTCTACAAGCGCATGAGTCAGTGCTCTTGTTTATATTCCTTTTGGATCGAATAGATTTCATTGACTTTTACTTTAAGTTCAACAATCCTACTATTCCTAAAGCTTTTCAGTCAAAAATTCAGAGTTTTATTATGGAAAACCGCTCTCTTTTACCATAGAAATTATCCAAGAAACACTTCTACGAGCGTATGAGACACTGCTCTTGTTTCTGTTCCTAGTTTTTCGAATAGATTTCATTGACTTTTAGTTTCAGTCTTACTCATAGACCAACAATCCTACTATTCCTAAAGCGTTTCAGTCAAAAATCTAGCTCTATCCTAGAAATCCACTAACTTTTACTTATGCAAAACGCTTCACCAGAAATCGTAGAATGCCTCAGCGTATCCTAAATCATCTGGCATTCCAGCCTTGTTCTCCCTTATTGAAATTTAGCAGCAACTATTTGCAAGAACGGCTCTCACACACAACACATGTCGCTGCCTCGGACGCCTCTGGGAGGCTGTGCAAATTTGTAGTTACCATATAAGCGACATGCGAGTGTACAAGGCACAAACACGAAAAATTCTCATGCTAAACACGTGCCCTTACGAGCGTCAAGCGCTTTTCTTCATTTTCATCTTCATCTTCATCTGTGTGCTGGGCGTTAAAAAGGCATACAAAATAAAATACACATAAATAACACGAGTCAGGCCCAAAAGGAAACGCTGCTGCTGCTGCTGGTTTTGCTGTTCTGCTTTTTGATAATAAAAATCAAATAAACCAAGGGCAGCTACAGGAATTTGTTTTCTTTTCTTTTTTTCTTTTGGGTTTGCTGCTGGTTAGTAAGGCGGCAAAGGAAAAGTCAGGCCACGTGTATAAGCGAAGCCCTAGCAAAACACAAATAAAGCAGGGCCAAAAGAAGAAAAGTGAAATTCACACACGCGCCAAAGTTCTTGCGGCAGGGCGAGAGGTAGCGGTGGAGAGAGGTGGAGTATGCGTGAACTTGAATTGATTTGCTTGGAGACTCATGTGGGCCCATGTGCGTGTCACTGCAGCGAGCGGAAGAGAAATCATCAGCATCATAATTATAACGAGGCAGCAATTTGTAGGGGCAACTTACAGACACTTTTACCAGCGGCCCAAACATTTAAAGTTCCTGTGTCAGCAGAGGCCCAGCAGACAGTAGTAAAAGGTTAAATGCAGCTGTAAAAATGCGAACAATAGAGGCTGCTGTAGGTCGTCAGGAGGGGAAAGAGTGTGTGTGGAAAGAGCGTAGGAGATTTCTGAAAAATTGGCCTCCCCCCTGTTGCAAGTCGGAGGCAGAACGCGTGCGTGGTAGCTGGTGGCACCAGCGTTCACCATAAACAAGATAACATGGCCTATACGCATGCATGATTTGTCGTGCTGTGTATTTTTTTTACATATATTTTTTTTGTGAATATTTCAGAAACGGAAATGACAATGTAAAGTTTATGACAGCGCTCGACATTTTGTTATTTTGTGTGTGTTTATTTTTTCTTTATATTTTTTATTCATTTATTTGTTTTTTATGCTCATACGTTAGGACTTCCGTTTGTGCTTTTTTCCGCCACGAATTTGTGAATCTTTTATAAACAAAAATAAATCAAAAATGTTACTATTTTAGAGACGACACATCCTCACTCCAGTTGGCTGGCCTTGGTGCACATATAAAATATATATATTTCTGTAATCAAAGCAGCCATATATTTCCAAATACACAATTTTTTACGTATCTCAGCGATCCGCAAAAGTTGGCCACAAATAAAACAAACAAACAAACATATAACAACAACAACAACAACAACAACAATGTGGCATAAATATGCATTTCTAGCGCGCACACAGACCACATATATCCATTTGTCCGGCTGCACTGCTGACATGGTTCCAACTGGGTTAAAATGACAACCAAAATAGAGCAAAACTGCAGATGCGTCTAAACAATTTTTGTAATATTTTTTAAATTTTTAATGTCTTCTTCTTTTTACGGCCCAATGTTTTGTTTGTTTGTTTATGTTTATGCATTTTAATGGCACAGCAACAACACAAACAACATTGAAAATTTGGCAACTTGTACAGGCTGGCGCTCCGCCTTCTGCTCTTTTGGCTTGGCCTATGTGCTGCCCGTGCCCCATCCTGGCACAATATCAAAGTCAAATTGTGTGTAAAAAGTTATTTTCGTTTTGTGTTCTGCCAAATAAAATCATCAAATGTGAATGTTGAAACCAATTTCGAGCCTGATGACTAAATGATGAGTTGGCCATGGCTGCCAGGTTGGTCGAGGGGCAGCCAACAGGAAGGTGAAGCCAATACAAAAAACCGAAATGATTCCAAGAATAAAAAGAAGGGAATACCAGCTTCCCTTTAGCCGAAGCTTATATACCATTCACATGGTAAATATATAACCGATTTATATATAAGTATATATATAGATCAAATTAGTAGCTTTATAATAATAGTTGCCTGATTTCAACCAGATCTGGTCAGCGAACGTAGCGCCTCTTCAAATGGATACGAGCCGAATTTGGTTTGATTTGGATGAAAAATAGATGAGTTATGCTACTAAGTCTTCATTCCGTAATAATCGGTTATATGGTAGCTAAATGATTTAGTTGTCTGATCAGAATGAATCATAACTCAATCAGAGTGAAGACAAAAGAAAATCTAAAGAAAATTTCACCTCTGAGCTTTTTAGACTCCTGAGATCTAGGGGTTGAAACAGAGAGACGGACAGAAGTAAAGACGGACGGACATAGCTATATCGAATCCTCTTATCATGCTGATCAAGACACACCATATGGAGTATCATGTGAAACATTTCAGTACTGCAAAACACACAATTGCAAAATTGAATATGCATCGAACACAGTTTATTTAATTTAATTTTAGTCCATTCTGCTTGTGATATGTCGCCCTAGCCCTAGCACATCTTCATCTAGAAAGTTCTTGCCATCATCTGTCATGGTTTTCATCAAGGATCCACGTATTACCATTGCACAGTGGCAACGATATAAGCTGGCCACATTTTCCTAGTTTCTAAGGTCGTAAATCTCGCCGCTGTGCACCGTCAGTAGTTCGGGAAACGTCATACTCTCTGTGATAATGATGGCATCCTTGGCACCACGATGCATTCAATTTCCGGAATTATGCTTGTTCGCCATATGAGAACGACTTCAGAGTCAAGGCGAGCTTTCGGAATGCCATTGGCTTCCAATGATCGACCGATGCCAAATATCTCTCATATTTTCACCTTCGCGGTCATCACCAATACAGACAGCAAATCTTGGACATCGGCGCCTTTGATGTCAATGATCTTGTTCTTAAAAAGAAACAGCATGTGACTCTTGGGCTTGTCGAGGACCGTTAAGAAGGTATCGAGAAAGAAAGTCACCTTCTTTGGCATAATATGCACCATGTTCAGCGATCGATGATTGACTTGCAGATGTCTATTGAAGTCTGGTAGGAAGGACATCTGCTTGCAATCTGCAATGGGTCATTGGATAGGTGCACGGTAAGTTTTGAGCTCCCGCAGTATCAGTAGATCCTCGGGCTTGCAGAGCATTGTGGTAAACCATGGCGGCGGAGGTTGAATGCAGGCCGGGACTTTGTTTTTCGGCTCGGCCATAAATTTCTTATCTGATCACAAAATTCCCGTAGCAAGCACATTGCTCTGTGGACACTAGAGACTGGAGATATTTGATTCACAACTCATTGGCTCCGATCGGAATGATGCTAACATGACAGAATGGTGGGACTTGGATGGCTTGGATTCTGAGCGTGTACTGCGCCGTTTGGTTTCTGGCGGCAACATCACCTTCACAGAGGGTGACGTGGAACTGCGATCTTATTATAAATGGCTGGCATCCGTATCCCCCAGTTGACGCTCGTCATCAATGCGATCCTTCAAATGATCGAGTTTTCGCATTGTGTGTTCCGTCTTCTCAAATTGATCTTGTTGGCGATCGGAGATCGTATCCTGACTGCTGACCTCAGACTCGACTTCGGACTCTTTATGCTTGCCCGCTAATGGTGGAGCTACGCTTCTAGCAAGGCGTTTCAAGGCCTGCTGCGAAGTCTCGGGCTTGTCAAAATCTTCCCCAATAATCCGCTGTGTCAACTGTCCCAGTCCATGTACCTTAGGCTCCCCCTCACTTACGTCTGGCCTTTCACCAGGCGGCAGTTTCTTTGTATCGTTTGCCCGAGAGTCCTGCTGTTTCCCCACCTCGCGCTCCACTTTGCGGGCTGGCTTAGTTGGACGCAGTGCACCCAGTTTGGCTATTTTCTTGCAGCTGCGCACGTAGGGATTTCGCGGTCGCTGTGGACACTCCTCGTCGTAGTTAATATCCAAGTTATTGTTCACAACACTCCAGTTCTTGAAATATGACGAATCCGCGTGGCCCGTCAGCATGCCGGTTGCCACGCCCATTCTTCGTGGTGGAGCAGCCTGCAAGCGCTTCCTAATAGATTCTTCCCGGGCCAAGGACTTGGTGCGCCTCTGGGCCGATGCTGCTGTGGTTTGGGCCACACAGGTCCGACTCGGATGCCGCTGCTCACTGCAAGAGCGTCTCTTCCTTTCGATAAGCACGGCCCGCGGTACGGTGAGAGGCGATGGTGGTATCGGATCCTCGTCATCGTTGCGTAAGTCCAAGTCCGGTATGCGCTTGCGCAGTTTAGATACGAGGCGCCTCGGCGGCTGCGGAGCCACAGAAGCAGTTGTCATTGGGGGATTGACGGCATCGATGACCCAGTTTCCACCGTACCGAACAGGATTCACCAATTCGTTATGCTGCTCCTCCTCTTGCAAGAACTGATGCTCATCGGTGAGCTTGAAGAAAAATGTCAATGTGTTGCATACATTGCACTGATCGGAGACACCGTCGATGCTACGCTCGCAACGCTGATGGGGACGACGATCTGGAGATGCAGAGCTTAAGTGGGGCTGCTTGTTGCCACACCTTGTGCAGACGTACATGGTGGTTTTGTGAATCGAGGAATCTGATCAAAATATAGAACGTAAATTTAAAATTTTTAAATTCCCTTGTAAATGTGGGGCGAACTGGAAATGATGGGAATATGAGATGAAGTTTAATCAGAAGGTGGCCTGATTGATAGGAAATACAAAGGAGTTTGAAAAAGGATAAGGGAGTGCTATGAAAACAGATTAAAGGATCAAGAAAACAATTTGAGAGAGGCCGAATTGGATCGGATAAGTAAGCCAACCAGTTTGCATACAGACGAGCTACAAATCTACAGTGGAAACAAGAGAAGCAAGACGAATTTGGTTTGATTTGGATGACAAACAGAAAAGTTATGCTCATAAGTGTTCAATCCGGAACAAGAGTTTATATGAGAGCTATAAGATATAGTTGTCCATTCTAAATGAATCTCAAACTTAACCAGCGTAAAGATATAAGGAGCATTTGCTGAAAATTTTAGCTCTGTAGCTCTTAAGACTTCTTAGATATCGGGCGTGGAAACCCATGGATGGACAGACGGGCAAACAGAGCTAAATCGAATCAAGAATATATTTATATGGTCGGAAATCAAGAAAAAGACAGACATATACATATACTATAGCATACATATGCCACTTGTAATGGCTTCAACTTTATTTACACAATTTTAATCGATTGGATGGTTTGCTTTGAGGTCTGCCGTAGTCTGCTTTGTAGCTCAGTAAACATTTCATATCCTTAAAATAGACAAGAAAACATCGTGAAAATAGACAAAAGCATTGCACTGTATATACTTCAGAGCTTTCACTAATACATATAGAGCTTCGTGATTGAAGTTAGTTATGTTATGTAATAAAGTTTTGGGCGAGTTCATAATAAAATCAAGTCAGATGAAAGCCGATAAATTTGCATTGGTCTTAGTAAATCTTAAAATCTCTCCATATTTTTTGCACTTTCCTGGCGTCAAACTTCACTTTGCTTGCCATTATAAAAGCAATTGTGTAATGACATTGACAGCGAAGTGAAGGTTGGCGCTTACAGAGAAGATGTGAAAAGGGATCTTAGTATTGCTTTTTTACTAGTGTTCACAAAATATCTAACTTTTTGATTTTCAACAGAATTATTTAACAAATTCTAAAGGCAATTTTCACATCTTCACTCTAAAGTTGCATTTACTAAGCCACATAATGAGTCTAGGCTGATACAAGCATTAAATTTCGTTTTCACATCTTCCATTTAACAGCATAATAACATTTTCAATCCTGTCTGACCATATCTTTCTGGCACTTTTGCTAATATCATCACACTTGGGTAATAACAAGTGATTTATATATAATTTTTGTGGTTGTTCAGATTAAAAATCTTCAATGGAAGTGAAAAGGTCATTGCCTTGGTCCCTTTATTTTGCCTTCTAGAAGTGCAGTAAACGCACTTAGAACCATCATACAATACAAATATCATTGTTAGTTCAAATATCCCAATATTTTGTTATCAATATCTCATTCAAACGAATATATTTTATTCACATTTTCACTTTTAAAAAATATTTGCAAGTTTTTTCGAGTCCTCGTTTCGATTGACAATCCTTATACTTAACTCAAGAACCAAAGGTCTCTAATTCAAAGTATTTTCGTAATAATTTGATACTCTTATAACAACATCGTACAGCTCGATTCACTACACTTTCGATCATTAACTACAACTAAAATCTTCTGCCTTGTAATCTCCGGCAACATCTTGCATTTGGACGGCTATAATTTCACAATGTATTCAGCTTTGCTGGAAAATTACTTACTACTTTTGAGCAGAATTTTCCGTGTAATCTCAACTCTCCAGTGTAATCGTAGTCACAATCCTTTTGCTACACAGACTGGCCTCCTTCCTGCCAAATGACGCCTGCTCCCTGGCCTCTGCCACTCTGGGAGAAGTGTCGTTGTCGCTACGTGAGAAAAGTTCAACTTGAAACTTGTTGAAAAATGGCAAAACGTTAATCAAAGTTAAGCGGCATGGACGCCATCGCAGCAGTCGCAGTCGCAGCCGCAGTCGCAGTCGCAGTCGACGTCAAAGTTAATTAAATTACAAAGTTATTTAATACTTTGGAATCGTTACAGTTAGCTAGCAGGAACCAGCAGGAGGCAGCAACCAGCCAGCATCTGCTCTGGTTGCTTTGAACTCTGGCAGGTGGTGGGTTAGCTAGCATTCCTTTGGGAATGCCCCAGACGTGTGTGGGGCACTTTTTAATGAAATGTAATTGAAATAAATTAATTTTCTCGCACTTTTTGTGCATCGCTGGCCACTGCAATGTGAACATTTTAACGCTGACAAAGCGCATTTGGCAGCATTTAAGCCATTTGGCTGCAAGCTAAATATTTAATTCTATAAGATTATAATGGCAATTTGACTATGGAACACGAGACACTGTTGAGCAAGGCGAGCAATTTGATTACTTAGGGGAATGCTGGGATGCCTTAGAACCTGCGGCTAAGAGGACTTGGTTAATAGATAGCTTGAAGGGGTAAAACTAATATAAGAACTTGGAAATAAAACTAATTTGGGTGAGGAGAAGAGAGAAAGCAGCAAACATTTTAATGAAAAATCCAGTCGAATGTCATGATCGAGAGTGAAACTTGATTTCCATTTAACAGTTTGAACTTAGAGAATTTGTTAATCCGGCTTCTACTATTCTGAATCAAAATCAACTACTGCGATTTCATCATCTTCGGAATCAGTTTCCATCATTTCTTGTTTATTGGCCTCCGGCAATTGAATATCCTCGGGTATGCGATTGACTGAACTGTGCAGCTTTGGCTTTTTCAGAAAAGGATTGCAGTTGGCTACAGTACAAAGCATATAGAGCTGGAATATCTCACAGACCTAACATATAAATGTATAACTTACGGCCTTGCGGTATTTCTTCGGTGTCTTCATAGATATCAAAGGCCTCATCGTTTGGCATTAGGGCGGCGAAGTCGGGGTTCGGTAATGGCTTCGCGGCTATGACTATAATATATATAATATATATATATATATCTCGTATATATCCTTATAATGAACTCACTTGAGTAACTGTCTTTAGCAGCCGACGGGTCTTCAGTAAATAGCGATAAAGTTTTCTTCGTACGCACAGAAAATGCATACATATTGTTCTGCCAGGTCTGGAATCTTTCGGCATGAATTTCTCGCGCCCTCACATAGTCGACATCTGTACGCTTGTCAACCATTGTGTTCTTGAAGGTATGGGCACTGGGAAAGGGTGGCAAATGTCCGGGTAGATATGCACGCTTATCCTTGGGCAATGACGGGACTAAGCCCATTGAAGGACTCTGGACATAAACATCATCGGGTTTTTCCACTTGGCAAAAATTTAGACCGGTGTACGGTGCTTGCTTGCTTGCTTTATATATGTCCCACAAGGGATTCACCTCAATCTTCATAAGCCCAAAGGCGCGCTCTACGTCAAAGTAGCTAGCCTTATTGCGTCCTGCTTGGTTGGCTACCTTGGTGACCTTTGCAGCCATTCCGATTAATTCTACATTTTTTTGTTGAAAAGATTTCAATAGAGGATATTTACACGCACACACACACACACACACACACGTATAAGCACTTATGTCTGTCTGTGTGCAAGTGCAGATGTCACTCACTCTTACGCAGCATTCCCACAAACATTTCCCGCACACTTTTATCCACGATTTCGATATTTCTTTGGGCCAGCATAAGTTCCAAGATTTTCTTCAAAGCATCCTCATACGGATCCACATTCATGATGATAAAAGTAAAAACACAAAAACGCAACCAACCAGACTGAAGTGAAATAATTTACTGAAAGAACTGTCGTCAGTCAGGATTAACATCCAGACAGTGTTGGTTAATGTCATTGCCAAATGTCATTGACAGAGTTGTCACACTAACGGCGACTTTGTCAGAGTTGCATTTTGCACTAAGATAAAATGCGAGTCCCAAACTTTATAACTTCGAATTGGACATTTCCTTTATATTTGCATATTAAGTAAATCTTTCACCATAATCGGGTTATTTCACACAATTTGGCCACAACACAGCTCGCACTCCCACTGGAAATTCATCCATTGATATTGGCTTTGTTTACCTTCACCTCGCCATTAACATGTTTACAAAATCTTTCCACAATGCTGAGCATAAGTTGCTTCGCTTCGCTTGTTGAGCCAACAATTAGCTACTGATTCCATAATATTTGCCAGCCAAACCCCAAAGCTAATTAAAATTTATGATCGCAGCAAACTGCAAACTGCTTAACGTTTGTCTGCCAAATATACACAAAGATTTATAGATAACCAGATACATAATACATACATACATGGTACATGGTCTCCAAGCGAATCTCGCATTGCTCCTAATGAGCTGTGCAAATATTTACCGCTGAATCAATTTCCAAGAAACCAAAACAGACAGCAAAAAGTGTCTGTAGGAGAATGTGCGCTATTGTGCCCCTAATGACAAATTTTCCCAAACCCAAACCCCTCCAGACAGAGGCAGCCGCTTTGTGCTTGGTGCAACTGGAGAGCGTGAGGCGTAATCATTCATATGGCAGCCAGCGACGAGGTTACTGTGTCAAATGGAAAACAACCGCAAAGCCTTTTAAAATGCAGACAGACAGCTAGATGCAAAGATTCGCAAGATTCGCAAGATTCGCATTAGTAACGCCCAGCAGGCACAAAGTCAGAGGCGAGGCTGCGGCTGGGGCTGGGGGCTGTCAGCAATTGAACAAATTGCGCCCACTCCATGACGACTCCATGACGTAGTCAACATCATCATTATAATCGTGTGTTGTGGGCGTGCGCAACTGACATTTGTGCACATAAAGTGCTGCTTCTAGGCTTCATTCAGCCTATCTCCGATCTACGCCTGCAAGCGCTACCGTTTAAGACTCCCAATCTCTAAGCCATTCCCCTCACGACTTGCTTGCCTGCAAGCCTTGGGGGAATGCATGTACATTGTACAAGTATTTATGATGGAATTAAATCATTTACGCTGTTTGTTCTGCACTTGGAGAAAAAAATGCAAGGAAATTGCAATTCTCACAAAGGTTAAGTTTTATGGCTTAGGTGAGGGCTAAGAAGCCAATGGCCAATGGGCCCCTAGGTTCAAATTGGGTATGTAAATCTGAGTGCTTCTCTATTTTGTAGTGTAATTAGGATCGGAAAACAAGGTTCATCTTAAAATGGGCGGCGAAAAGGTCTTCAGTACAAGTTTCGAAAAAAACTAAAACAGATTTGGGAAGCTTCTTGATTTGGAAAGAAACTTCTGGGGAACACTTTAACTTCAGGACATTTCTAAGACATCGTCTACAGAGTCAGTCGAGAACATTTACAAAGTCAGTTCTTAGTTGACAAATCCTTTACTTAATTCAATTTCCATTTAGCTCTGACTATCGATTCTCTTATTATCGATATCTTTACAATGCTTTTATCTTTGCACAACGATATATAAGAGGCTTACAATTCATATATTACAGTCGTTAGTTTTATTTCCTTTATTTTCTCATTAATTTTTTTCTTAAGTGCATGCAAATCTCTGCGATTCTCTTCGACTGCACCCATTGTTGCATAAATTTCATTCACAATTAACAAGATGAGCTTGTTGAGATGTTGAGAACGAGAATGAGAACGAGAACGAGACCAGCTCGAGATACATTTTCAAGTTGTTTGCTTTTGCTGACAAACAAACTAATTGCCGCAATTTACTCAACTGGAAGTTGGCGCTGGAAAGTTGGAAAAGTGTGCAACCACATGCACTACAAATTGAGCTGTTTGCCAAAGCTCGGACAGCGGAAAAACTAGCCTGGCTAATTCCAACGATTAATTCGATAAGCTTGCAGCTTAAATCAGCAGACAGACGATGAACGCGCCACGACAGTTGGACAAACTTGCAGCCAAATTGATTGAGCAGCAGATTACTCTGGAAGCTGTTGCCCCAGGTCCAGTCATTGGCTGCCTATCCCCCCCTCCCGCCAACCCAAACCGCCCCACCCACAAGTGGTGCAAATTTTCTCAGTCGGCTGAACAAGAAAACACAACAAATTGTTCCAGTTTCCGCAGGCGCTGATAAATCTATTGAGATATCGCTTGAGCTGGACAGGCACGGCGGCAATTGTGGCTGTCTTTGAGTTGACCGTTAAGCCCACGCAGCAAATGTTTAGAACTGTGTGGCACGATCTCTGACAGTCAAGCATTAAGTTAAGCCACTGCAGCGTTTGCAGGCGAAAGGGCGTTTGGCATGAAGCCGGAACTTCAGACAGGTTGAAGTGATGCGAACGATTACCTAACGGAGCTGACTGAACTCTTCAACTAGAACAGGTCAGATCAGGTAATGATCGCTGAAGAACAAGATTCTAAGGCCACTGAGGGCAGATGTTGCTTAACTGGAATAAAAAGTACATTTTTAGTCAGTAGAATTGAGGTGCAAAGGCCGGTTTACTGATTGTGAAAGCACCAACAGTTCCCTATAGAGCAGGAATATGTCTCCACAGGCTTCTCTCACTTACTCCTCATACTCTACTCTAGTCAACATAACAAGACCTAAGCGATGTCTATCTAGACAGTTGTCCACTATCGCTCTTGTTATCCACCACATCTGCGATCTGTGTGCGCGTGTTCTAAAACCTAAATAGGGTTAACCGCAAACTGTGTGGAATTTTCTTTTGACTCGTCGCCTAGTAACTAGTTTATCTAACTAGAGGCGATTACAACTGCCCGTTTTAGTTTAATGATCACCCTCATTACAATCTCTATTAACGTATCCACTCGAAATCCAAAATCTAATCTGACACATTGAAAACTGCACGACTTTTTTTTTTTGCTCATTTAAGCGGCGTCAACTGATCTGTCAAATGGTTAATGAACTTTTGTGCTCAACAGATACCACAGTGCTATAGACAATTGCGTAATGAACACATAGCTGAGCCAGCCATCTGGCTGAACAGAAGTTGGTCAACTCTAACCTAACCACGGAAGCCATGTCCAATTGTACAACAACAGCAAACTGTCAAATTGTCCAGGAATGACAACAATAATAACAGTTAATGTGAATTATTGTGAATTGTTATTATTGCAAACAAGTTTAGACATTCAGCAAATGCAAGCGACAGGTGATTTGAACAAAACTAAGCAATTGATCAATTGATAGATTGAGCAATTGACGTTTACTGCATATTTATTTGCGCTAATTTGCAATGCCACGTGAATGGATGAATGATTCAATGACGTCCGCCAGAGAAAGTGGCGCCAGTGTATTTATAAAAAAATACATACATACATACATTCCTGTATATATACTATATATATTAAACTGCAATCAGGGAATCGTAGCTTTAGGCGTCAGCTGTTCAGTGGAAAAGTCAGAAGTGGGCAAAAGTTTGAGTGGGTAAAAAGTTTATTTAAGCAGCTTTAAACTCGGCATTTGCTGTTAGCAGATATTTTAATGGAATAAAAAGGTAAAGTTAGTTCTATGAAAAGTATGTCAGGTTAGTAAAAAAGTGTCCCAGGACTTTAAATTTCAGTTTTTTATTACTGCAACAATATGATAACAAATAAAAAAACAATGATTTAACGAGAATTAAGTTGTTATGATGGGAATGCTGCAGCCTGGTAGATAGAGAGAGAGAAGAGCAAAAGAGTGAAGGGAAGAGTCATGAATATAAATAATTGATCGGATTATAGATTATATATATTTATACTTCAAGCTGAATTATAAAACTTTATTATTTTATATATCAGAAAACTATAAAAGCTTTATTGAAACTTCAAATGAAGAAGAAGTTGAAATGTGACCAAAAGTGTTCGATCAAATAGAATCAATGAAAATCTTAAATTTTCCTCTGCACAGCTCAGAAAAGCATTCATTTGGAATCAATTATGAATTAAAAACTAAGAATTTTTACTAAGCTTGGAAACATTCAACTGAAATGTAAAAATATACATAAATAAAACAATATTTTAGCTTGAGAAGAAACTTATTAAATAATGTAATTTATAATTAAGCTAAAAATGCTTTCAAAATCAAATTGAACTTGAAATATTATACGCATATATAAATACTAAGATATAAATTTCGAGTACCAACATTTATGTTTCATATATAGAAAGGATACATTTAGTTCTTTGATACCTGTATGATATAGTTCTCTGATTCGAATGAAATTTAAACTCAATCAATGTGCAGATATAAGAAGCTCCTGTTTAGAATTTCAGCTTTGTAGCTCTTAAAACTTCTGAGATATTTATGTTCAAACGAACAGTTGGAGAGACGGACGACAGATAGACTGACATCACTGTATTATCTCCCCTTTCCATGCTGATGAGGAATATATATACTTCATATGATTAGAAACACTTCCTTCTAAGCATTACAAGCTTCTTTTTGCCACCATTCCCAAGATACTATGAATTCAGTTAACATTTTGCTTTCATTTCATTATCATTTGCTTAAGTTGTTAGTTTTTTACATTCAGTATTGATCCGAATTCCTCTATATCAAACACATCACAACTGATTCAAGACAATGAAAAGATTTAACGTATTAATATTAATACTTTTGTTAGTGAAACTAAACATTTGTTCAGCTCCTGCTAAAGGTCACTTAACGCATAACTAAATTTTGAACTTGTTTAACAAAATTCCAACACATTTCTATTCCACATTCATATTCCACTGTAGCATAGTTTGGCTTTAGTAGTTTCCGCTCGACTATGTGCCCTCTCCTCTGGGACTTTACAAGTTTACAAGCAAAGTTCATACAGCATTTCTGTTGGCTTTCAAGTTGACTTATTGTCGTTGTACAAAATCTTTGTGCAAGATAAAGTTTAAAGTTTGCTTCAAGCTTGCCACTAACTTTGCCCACACACACACTCACAATCTACACCTTCGACATGGCTTGGCCATGGTCTGTATTTGCTGTTATGAAATGACTTTCCATTTCGGAAATTTGATTAGCTTAAAGTCATGCACTGACACGCCCACATAATGAACCCTAATTGGTGGCTCGCTCATTCAGGTGGCAACGCCCCAAATATTCAACAGAATGATAGCAATCGTCTACAATATAATATCTTGATTAGATTCAATTGAAACAATTTACAATAACTGCGCCTATTTTGCCAAATTCATAATATTCTTATATATCTTTTCTTTTCTTTTTGTTTTTTGGGCACAAATTGAAATTTATAAGCGTCACAAACTGGAGAATTATGTCAAAAATTGTATATAAGCAGCTATACCAATTGATGAAGCGTTTTTTTTTTTTTGTTATTTCTCTTGTTTCTCATATGCAAAATGGCAATTAAAAGCAGCCGGCAGGGGCATGTAGGGGCAAAATGTAGAGCTGACATTTATTAATTCAATTTTTGTGCGCTTTGACATAGCAAATATTCGAAGCAAGAACAATGCCAAGGCATGAAGCAACAGAGGATTCTATTCCAATTTCGATTTCGATTTAAATTCAAAAATTCAAATCAACTTTTACGTAGATGGCAGCAAATTTATGCAATTATTATTATTGCTGTTGTGTTGGATTCTCTCCCTCTCCCTCTCTCTCTCTCTCTCTCTCTCTCTCTCTCTCTGTTTTTCTGTTTCCTCATTGAGGTTCAAAGAGAATCGCACAAAACTTGTATGCAAAATTTGTGCTAAAAATCTTCTAAGCATAATCATGACTTTCACGTGGCGAAACAGCGCAAAACAGGGAACCAAAGTTGTCTTTCAAAAGTAGAATCTTATTTACCTCTGACATATTTATATATATATATGTATATGAGGGCTATAGAAGTTGATATACATTAGGTTGAAAGTCAGCTTCTTATCCAGGAAAGATTATAACTTGAGCTGCTATGATAGCTAAATGCAGTCAATAAATCATAATGCCCTGGGTTTGCATTTCAAATTCTATTATAAGATGAGAACTCCCCCATACCCTCTGCAGGAGCCACACCAGTATGAGGAGGCATAGTGAAAACAACAAAAGCTGCATGCACAATTTCTCAGTTTGCTTTACGCTGCATTGTCAACATTTGCCTAAAGCAAACATATATTACACAAATAAATAAACAATGTTCAAATCAAAGTGCAGTCAAGAGTGGCAGAGGCAGAAACTGTAAATCCAAAAGACCAGAAGAAGAGGCTAAAAGCAACAGAAACACACACAAATAAACAGCTACATTAACAGTGAAAAAATGCAGTTTTGCAAATTATGAAAAGATAAAACAAAAAACTGCAAAACAAAAATGCTGAGCAGGGGGAGTAAGGGGAGCGAGCAAGCACATCCAGCCCAGTGACATCTTCGAGTGGTTCTGCAGTCGGTGCTAGCCCTGTCTGTACATTATATCATACAGTTTTTGTCGTTTGTTGTTGTTGTTTTGGTTGTTGTTCTGCCAATTACGCTGACGTTTCTCAGCCGTTTCAGCCATTTCAGCTTCTTTTTCTTCTTCTCCTCGCCATAAATAAATAAATTGAAAGCATTGCATTTATAATCGCCTTTTGCCTTCAATATGTCAAAATGTTTTTCTTTTCGCATTTGCATTTACATTGAAGTTTTCTTCTGTTTTTTTTTTGGCAAACTATGATGCAAGTCATATTGTGCTTAAAACGGAAGTATAAATTTAAAAACAGTTTGCTTTCATGGCAGAGAGTTGAGCTTGAACAGCGAGAAAGCTGGAGCAAAATCTTTAAGATTCACGCGTTTGCTTCTAAGTGAGTAAGAGCATGGATTAAAGGCTACCTCAATCCCAATATTCACCCCCATGAAACAGGTACAGCAGCATGATAAGCTCAGTCGATATAGCCATGTCCGTCCGTCTTTTTCTGTTCTATCAGTTTTAAGGCTATGAAATTTTCACCAGAGACTTCTTTCTTCTGTAAGCTGCTTAAACTATATCATAGAGTTCCCACAGATTCGGAATGCCTTCTTTGGTTGTTTTTTATTCGAGTTCAATCAAATTTGCAATCCTCAACATCTGCAGGCTAAACTTAATCCCGATTGATTCGAATTTGGTACGTGTCAACCTTAGAAACCTGACAAGTTTTAAGGTTTACTACAAAACTAATCTGGGTATATAAGTCTTGTTACCCGAAGTTAGCCTTCGTTTCTTGTTTTTCTTTTAATTAATTTATTAAATTTTTTTTTAAATTTTTAGTTAATTTCATTTAAATATTGTTCCTCCTGTCAAATGAGAAACACTCAGAAATACTAAAATTAATTTTATATAAATTTTTATCATTGCAGACCTACTACTTGAAAACCCTTCAAAAGTCTTACAAAGGATATCCGTCTAATTGGTAAATATATAATATAAAATAAGAAGCATGACTGTTCCATTGTTAGATGGCAAAATACCCTGTTTGTATCATAACATAGAAATATCATTAAGAAACTAAATTTCAAACATCTGACAGGGGCGGGGGCAAGGGCGTAGACAGAGGAAAACAGTGGATACAACTTATTGCACAGAATTACTGAAAGTCGCTAACATCCTTAGCAATGTTCGTAAAACGAAGAGTAAAATCGTAAGAAAAAAATATTAAAAATAAGTTGATATAACTAGTCCAGCATATATCAAATAAGGGATAAATAATAAAATATGAAGGACAGCGTCGTCACCACCTGCACACTTTCTTAACTACAAAAAATGAGAATCGCAGAGTGAAAGTCAAATCAAATCAGAAATACAAATAAAGTTGTCGCACGTTTCTAAATCGAAGCCTACTATATACTCTTATATATTAAGAAAGTTCAAAATCAAAGCTTACTTAGATTATGAAATGAAACAGGAGGGGAGGGCTTACTTCGAGTAACCGAAGCTAAAATACCCTTGCAAATTTGGTTGAAATTTGGTCAGCAGACATCGACGCGTTCCAAATTTGATTATATTCGGATAAAAAACAAGACAAGTAGGAACGCTATAGTCAATATTCCGACTATGAGATACTCGTACTCAGCATTTACATAATATATGCGAGACACTTAAAAGTATGCTACACTTTTGGATTTTTTGCTTCTTTCTGTGAGGGTGGGGAGCTGTCATACAAAAGGTTTTCTTACGATTTTGTCTACAATTATTATCCGATCTTACTGAAATTTAACAAATCGATAGAATTTGTGCTTATATATAAACAGAATTTCAATGAAATGCTTCAAAATTTGTGGGAGATATGGGGCTTCTATCGATTTGTGGTGGCGGGAGAGGAGGTGGCAAAATTTAAAGAACAAACTTGATCTGACCAAACACAAGGGGAGTCTGCATGCCAAATTTGGTGACTCTAGCTCCTATAGTCTCCGAGATCTAGGTGTTCATATAGAGGGACACGTCTAGATTGACTCGGCTGTTGATGCTGATCAAGAATATATATACTTTATTCCTTTTTCCTGTTACTCGTTTACTCTACCAGAGTGCGAGCATAAACAGCACCGATATTTTTCAAATTTTGTATTCGATAAGGGAATGAAACCCTCATGAAGCTCTCAAATCCTTATCTGTCGTCTGTTAAGTGACGCTCTGAGGTTTTTCTAAGTTTCTACTTTTATTTTTCACCGGATAGATGGAGCTTGAGATCATGACCACCTTAAAGGTTTACAATTTAAGTGTGTGGTGTTTGGCGACCTTTCACCTTCATATGCTGCTCTTTTGAATCCGATTAGATGTTAGAATGTATATCCAGATTCAACAGAATCTTGCACTTTCACGGACAGATCTGCTAGAACTATTCCACAAATTTCCGGACCCTTTTTCTACTTATGGCAACAGAGTGTTAAAAGCTAACACACTATAAGCTAACGACGTCAGCAACTGTGGATGTAACTGCATAAGTTCGGTCTTTGAGGCTCTCTTGCCCTGCCTCTCTGACTCTCTGCGGGTTGTTGGCCAGTCGTCAATATTTACCACACATTTTGCGCAATTTTCATTTTCATCTCTTCCCTACATACGTATACGGTTTTCATTTACACTTATTCGTAGTTTATATTTATTTTCATGCACAAAGTTAGCGGCGGCTTTTTGGCCCCCTCCTACCACTCCACCGACCTGCCGCCTGGCAGCCAGGCAGACACAGAGAGCTGTGCCATTGAAGCGACCATATTTATGTGCATTTATATTTACACTATCGCCACGTGCATTTTTTATGTTGCGGCCGCCTTCATTTTTTCTTCGGGCTTGACAAAAACTGCATTTGCATATCGAAATTCAACTGCGGCAACAACAACAACAACAATTTGGTGATAAGGCCAAAATGGCCATTTGGCCATTGGGCGTTGCATTTAATTTATAATAATATAATAAAATAGTAGCCAAAATAAACATAGTTGCACGTGGCGTATGCGTAATCATTGTCAATGTTATGTTTATTGCAACAATATATTTGAGGCAGTTAGCAAATTTACACACACACACATAGTTAGATGACAAATATTTATACAACTCGGTGTGCAAGCTAAGCCCAAAGTATTGACTTATTCATGAATTATGCAAAGCCCAAAATTCAATGCTGAGCTCGAAGTGTGGAAATGTGTTAAAGAGCAGCAATGTTGTTTGACATTTGTATTGCTCACGTGTCTAATTGCTTTAGCCAATCATAAAACCGAACAGTATACACATATTTACAGATGATTCAGTTTATGGTTTTTGTGATAGAATCAGAGACAACACACACAAATCAAGCACCAAGCATACGTATCTTGTGGCAGCTATACTGTGAGCGTGAGTCAGCAGTGCTTTATGGCGGCACTTCATTTGCATGCAAATCTATTGACCAAATACGAATGGGAATGGGAATGGGATATACGGCGAAGAGCCACACACGAAGTTTGATTTGTGTTTTAATTTGATTTTCGATGTTGAATTTAATGTGATTTGAGTAGAATTCAAATTAAAGAATACCAAAAGCGGCAAAATGAACTACACTTGAAAAAACAAACAAGAGAGGAAGGCTAACTTCGGGTAAACGAGCAGAATTATAGCATGATAAAACGTAACTGCAATGGTTAGCATATGAGCAGTAGGAAGAGTTTGTTAAAGTTGATTGAATTTGATGATTGAATTAGAATAACATGTAATATTGCCATTATCAGATTAAACAAGGGAAGGAACCTTTTATAGCCTAGCACTATAAAAAGGAAAGAAAACTTAGTAGCCTAAAACGTATTTCCTTCAGCTGTAGCAATAGGCAGCGAAACAATCTTCTTTCTAATTACCTTTAAATAGTTTGGAATGCATTGTGCTATACAAACACACAAACTTTCATATACATATGCCTACTTACACACATTCGAATTCCAAGTTATCTGTTTGCGAGTGAGAGAGACAGAGCGCAGGGCTAAGGCAAATAACGCTGCTTGGCTTGCGTATAAAAGCTTGTTAGCGCCATCTAGTGTACAAAATTTTCATTTATATGACTTAATATGAAATGTTATATATGATATAGTGGTCCAATTGATTTGTACATATGATCAGCTTACAGCTAAAAGAAGTCTACGCTGAGAGTTGCAAGTCTATAGCTTTAAAACTGAGAGACTAGTTCGCATAGAAACAGACGGACAGACAGAGAGACAGATGGACATAGCTATATCGACGCGGCTTATCATGCTGATCAAAAATATATATACCTTATGCAGTCGGATATGCCTTCTTCTATGCTTTACAAATTCAATAAGATAATTGATGCTCTCACAACTTTTCTTAAGAAGTTTTATAACCATTTCAAAGAGATTACAATTGAGATTATTCTTGACTTATGAAGTTGTTTAACCAACACACGGTCTGGCTATAGTTTCTTCTTCGATCCATAATCCATTAAAAAATCTCATCATGGTTCTTTCGCAAATATAACCTAAGCATTTCCTTAATTTGTTAGAAGAAATTTTGATTAATGATGCTAACAAAGCATCTTCATTAAAGACTCTTCTCAGTAAAACCACAATTGCCGACTGCCTCATCAATAGTTTCTCCAAGTGTACTCTGCATCAGCTAGCTGCGTCATTAGGATATATGGACTAATGCCACACCCACGCTAATATCCAAAATCCTACGCCCACTCCCACTCATATGCCCAACTTCGCCCAGTCAATCCAATGGACGCAGACTTTGCACAGCCGTTAAGTCAACACAGAGAGCGAACGAGCGAAGCATCTGCAGCGCCAAAGCCGGCATGACTATAAATTACAGTTAAACGGAAATAATTTTTATGCATGCTGTGCTAAAATGTCCTGAACCTGCAGTGGGAGCACCGCCGACAGGAGCAGCAGGACTTGCATAAATATAAGCGCATTGCAAAATGGAAATTGTTTTGTTTGTGTTTGTGTCTGCGGTTGGCGCTGGTGGATTTTCAACATTTCAGCAAACATTTTATGCACAAAGTGATTTGGTTCAAGCGAAGATGAGTTGCGAAATTGCATTTTCTTTTTGCCTCGGGCTCCCCCGCACCCACCATAAAACACATGGTGCGTATGCGTGATATGCTCAAATTGCTTGTGAAATTTGTTTAAAATTTGATTAATAATTGGAGATATGTGTAGCAGCCTAAGCGTCCAAATCATTCCAAAAATAACTCTCATTATGTGAGGGGCTGGACAGCTGTCAGGGCTGGGAGCCAGCAGGCAGGCATTCGTTTAGATTTTTGGGGAACAAACCAAAGCAACACAAAAGACAAGCAAAAAATTGGAAGCCTGAAAATGATTTGGCAGCCTGGAAGATGTGTTGTCTGGGCATTTACTAGCTATGACACAGGGGGGGCTTCAGAAGCAGAGGGTCGCTCACAAACAAGATAAAACTTTTGATTTATCGTTGACACGAACAACACAGCACAGCACAATACAAGCCAAGCCAAGCAAAGGAAGGCCCAAACTGAAGCAAACCAGAACGGAAATAAGGCCAGCAGAAGCAGGCTGAGAACCGCTCAGTTGATGTTGTGGGCGTGAAGGGTGAGGAGTGGCTGCTGACAAAGTACACAAATGCGTGCATCGATAAAGGAAAGCCACTAGCTACTGGTCAGTACGAGTAGCAACTACACTGAGGAAAAATTAAGACTAAAAACAAGGTTTTTTGTTCATTGAAAGAAAGTTTCCGATCGTTGAATTGTGCAATGAAAATTTCATGACAAAGCTTTAACCAATTCAAATGCCAGTGTACTAGTCCTGGCATGCCAGGCTCACGCTAGCCACATGACCTAGCCATAGCCATAGCACTTTGCACTGGTGAGGCTGGACGAGTGGCGGCCGAGTGTCCAATGCGTCAGGACACGCGCCAGCAAAAATTTGCAAACAAACATAAACTCCAAACACCAAAACGAGGTTTGGTCATGGAGAGAAGGATATAGGATATAGCTTGCCTGCAACTAAACAATTTTCCGGACAGCAAAGTGCTCTGTGGAAAGTTTGTTAATGTGTCACTTCAGCATTTGGCTGTTTGTGCTGTTCGCCTTAATTTGTATAAATATTTGCATTCAAATTTTGCTCATTCAAACTGAACTTGAAATAATTAATAGAAAATATTTTTACGAGCTGCAGGCTGGCAGTCGCTACAAAGGAAAACAAAACTATAATTATTTAAGTGACATTTCTATGTCAATGTGAGAAAAGCGAGCTACACAAACTGACAAGCCATCAACATTTATCCAATATAACTACTAATATATACATACATACATACATATATATATATATATATATATAGACAACACACAGACAGCGCGCATATCGCTGAGACAGCATTTACATCATCACCGCCAGAGATTGTAATGGCGCCCCGCGCCCTCAAAGTCAACTGCTCGACATCGACAATTTCAAATGCATGACATCACTTGAGCTAGTTGTTGTTTCTGTAGCCGTAGCCCAAGCAGTTTTATACGTGCTTTATAGATGCTGACGTAGCCGCTGGCGCCTGCGCCCAATGCAAAATCAAATAGCAAAAGCCAAGCTCAGTCAATAGAGCATTTATTATTTGGTCGATGACGTCGCCTCGTTATTTAAAATGCACACACTGAGAGGGGGGAAGGGAGTAGTAGCACACGACGTCTGAGGAGACTTGGCATTTGAGTACGTATAGTACGTGTGCCATAGCGCAATGTCGAACGTAATGCGTTTGATGCGGCTGATATTGAAGAGCCAAAAAGCTGACAAAGTCGAGCGGCAGATGGCATACCCTTCTTACGTAGGATTGGTGATAGAATGAGAAGGCAAAATAACTGCAGAAGATGATTGCAAACGAAGAATGAGACTAGTCAGAAGTAAACTGTTGTTCTTCAATTAGATGATATTATATTCTCTTCGAATACCTTAAGATGGTAAGGCAGAACATAAGCAGAAGTTGACTAATTGACTCAGTATTGATTTGTAGCCAGATTCTTATGTATTTTGGCAGAGCAACGTTAACACTTTAAGAGGGGGGTCTGAAGAGGTTAAGGATATGAAATCTATTTGTTTGACTTCTGGAAATAATATAAATAACAAGTAAGAACGCTATAGTCGATATTCTGACTATAAGATAATCGTACTCAGCATTTGTATTATATTCGACACACTCAAAAGTATGCAACACTTTCTATACAAAACGTTTTTCTAGCTTTTTGCCTACAATTATTATTCGATCGTAATGAAATTCGTTAAATTGGTAGATTATGTGCTTATACATATACAAACCGACTAAATCAACTAAATGCGTTAAGATTTGTGGGAGATATAAGGTTTTCATCGATTTGCGGGAGCGGGAGGGGGGCGTGAAGACAGTTTGGAAGAAATGCATTCTGACGCTCTACAAGAAGAGTCCACATTCCACATTTGGTGACCCTAGCTCTTATAGTTTCCGAGATATAGTTGTTTTTGTGGATAGCGTTTTCATCGGTTTGTGGTGGTGGGAGGGGGTGGGGCAAAATTTTAAACAAACTTGATCTGACTCCTCAAAAGTAAAGTCTACATACCAAATTTGGTGACTTTAGCTCTTATAGTCTCCGACATCAAGGTGTTCATACGGACGGACTGACGGGCAAGGCTAGATCGACTTGGCTGTTGATGCTGATCAAGAATATAAATACTTTATGCGGTCGGAGACGCTTCCTTTTGATATGAAGAGTAAATTTTCGAAATATTTGTACTCTCACGGAGCTGGTAAAGTCGTGCTTATATTTAAAGAACTTCTTCTTCATCTACAGCAAGCTAACGCTTCTATTCTCTTTCTAAGGCAGGGCCACGTCCTTTATTCGGAGTATATTTCCAACGCCTACGAGTTATAACCTTAGATTACCATAATCCCCTGACAATTTTGAATTCCAATGAAAATGTATCTTTAAGCCATGTAAGACAAACTTCATAACATATCTAAACAAACTTCGCAAGCAGAGTATAAATCCCATACGCTTAAACAACGAAAAGAAATCCCCAATTCGAAGGAGACGAGCCCAAAGCAAATGCCAAAAAATTATGTCATATTTTTGTTTGAGATAGGACGCCAGTCTGAGATAGACAGGGCAATCGCTTGATGTTGGAACGTTGCAGGTAGCTTTTGAGAGCGGAAATGATTGATATATGCCGGAGTGATGAATGGGGATGAGTTCCCCCGAATCCTGGGTTCGCTGGGTTCGCTGAATCACAAATTAGACTTTAGGTAAAGGATTTATGAATGACTTGATGCAGTTCTATGCCAGTTTATGGTTGAAAGATTATATGATATATGAACGAATCAACAATGTTGAACAACAAGTTACTAATCTCAACCAAAAACACAAAGTCTGCTTGTATGTATGCGTGTGTGTGCGTGTGTGTGCAACATTTGAAGCCCAACTAAACCTATTAAAAACTTTGTTTTGCAAAACTGGAAATTAATTTTAAGTTGACCACAAAAAAGCCAATGAAAAACTTTAAATGCAGTCAAATTCAATTAAAACTGTCTGCCCCAGGGCGTATGCGTGATATTGCACATACGTAGCCTAAAGGATGAGAATGGGGATGCGCCTAGATAAAGGGCAACGAACTAGGGAGCAGACAATGACAACAAGGAATCGTAGAACAGTGAAGAGGTGAGGGGTATCAACAACAACATAATGACTTTCACTTTTTTGTGCAACTGTTGCAAATGGATGTGAAGCAAGAGGCAAGCTAAGTGTGGAGCTTTTTGTGCCCTCTTGTGATATGCATTGACAGCCGGAGTTATTTCAAAAAGAGCAGAAAAAGTTGTCCGATGACGACGGCAACAACGAAACAACAAGCAAAAGTCAGAGCCATGACAAAGCTCTGGAAGGCAATGCGATTACCAGCGCCTTCCTAGAATCAGTTTTCGGAGGGTAAGAAAAAAAACTTGGGGCGGGTTAAATTGCCGGAGTCAAACGGCATGACAGATGTGCAGATAGCAGAAGCAACGTGAGATTCCATGCAGGTCTTCTTCACCTGGCAAGAATCACCGCATCAGAGCAAAGAGACAGAGACAGAGAGAGAGAGAGAGAGAGAGAGAGCGAAAGGAAGGGCAATCTTTTACAGTTTGTGGCAGCTGGAAAAACGTTGCCTCATCTACTTTTTAATGCAGCTCACAGAGTCAAGGAAAATATTCAAGCAGCAGATTGACTTTCATCCATAACAAGTCGAAAGTTGCGTATAAATTTTGTGATTTTTCGCATTTCAAAGTCGGCGAATGCAATTTATTTCTTTGTATTTGCGAGGGGATGTTTATAAGTTGTTAATGAAGTTTCACAACTTTCATAGATAGAAAGTGCTTCAAATTCACTTCATTCGCAATCATTTGAGGCAATAAGTTCTTTTGATTTGAGCTGAGATTTGGTGACAATCAGCATATGATTAAGCATAGAGAAACTTAGAGAAAACTTAGATCAACTCATAAACTAAAGAGATAAAGCGGAAATATAGATAAGAACAGCAGAAACTCTCCTTAGACTTTTGGGTTTTTGGAAAATCTCCACATTCGCCTAGGAAATATAAACGTTTTCCATCAAAAGAAATATATCTTTCAAGCAATTGCAGGCCTTAAGAAATTTAAGAACTGCTGGAGAAAACGTCTTTAAAATCAAACTTAAAATCAACCTAAATTATCTTTTATATCATATAGTAAATACTTATCGACATAACCTCCCTGCCAATTCAACTTGCGGTTTCGTTCGTTTCTCTCTCAAAAACAAAATCAATAAAATGCGCATAAATTAATTAACTCGTACAACATAATACTCGTACATATTGTCGCTTGTTTTCCGTCTGGGGAATGTTTCATATAGAGCTTCCGTTTAATTAATCTCGAAACTGGTCTCTAGTTCGCATTTGTTTATAAATTTTTGTATATTCCGTTATTAATTAATCGCAATTTATGCAAAAGTTTTGTGAAACATTCGAGCTTTAGTTTGTCTCTGCCAACTTAATTATGCCAAGAACGGGTTAATCATCTGTTGTACATCATTTTCTTCTTCTTCTTCGTCTTCTTCTTTTAAACATTGATTAGACACCCACCATAATGGCAAACACAACGACAGTCACAAGTTCTTATATAAGATATAAGATTTATGTCTACAATTTGTTTACCTTTAAGCTAACTTACTTAGCAGCCGGTTTTAAAAGCATCCAAAACAAATTAGTTTTTTTTTTCTTTTGCTTTTTGTGTAATTTATGAGGCAGCTGTTCGCATTGAACCCGTCATGAAGAGGTTAATTCCAAACCGAAATATGCTGAACGATCATTCAACTTTTGCTTTCAATTGGAGATGATTGATTGTTTGACTGATTGAAAGAATGGGGGGGCTATGTGTGCTTGTGTGTGTGTGTGTTGAGTGGGCCGATGATGCCAGTGGACAGAACTCAATTAGGCAAGCTTCCTGCTAATACTTCCAAGAACTGATTGAGTGATCTTCATTATTTTTGGTGGCAACAGAAATCCAATTTGTACAAACAACTTATCAACTGATCAAATTTCAAGAGCAGGGAATTATAGCTATGACAAATGTTGGTAATAATAGTTGGTAATTTGTGATCAATAAGGTTTACATATGAGGTGATATTTTGAGAAAGCCAAGAACTGGCAATAAGTGACTTCTTTTCATCACTTCAGATTAGCGGTCAAGCAACGTTTTACAAGTATTGATCTTAGAATAAGCAAAACATTCTAGTGCTAAGGTGCGAAATGGCAGGTGATGAGCTAGGGTCACTTTCCAATGTAACATTGTAATGCGATTTCTTTTTAACAAATATTTAGGAGATGGCGATGGTTGCATGGAGAAACCAAGAAGATCCAGCTTTAGTCCATATTGAACTCTAAATTGCTGTAAGAGATTATTAGTTTCAATGTTTCCAATATATATAGCCAAGATCTAATAAGCGATAGATAAGCTTGCATTTTCTGTTCCTGGGAAGAAGCTTGGCTTCTGCACATAAACGAATCGCTTCTCGGCAATGCAAGGAACGCCTTTTGTGTATGTTTCTATACACACAAAGGCAATGCCAAAATGTGATTGTATTTTGTACCGACCTCGGATCCACAGTTTGAAAGACTTTAATTCAGATCTCATTTTCCAATTCGAAATTTGAGATCTTTGTGTTAACACAGACGGACACACAGACGTTGATTCCCCTGTCATGCTGATCAAGAATATAAATACTTTATATAGTCGGAAACGTTTCCTTCTATGCATTGCAAACTTCCTGACAAAATTAATATACCATTTTGTGAAGGTTATAAATATAGCTAACACGATCTCTCATTCTTCTCCCAGAGATATTACCTCCCAAAGATAGGAGTATAAAAAAGTCTGTACAAATATTTTAACAACTTGAAATTGGTCATCTTATAAACCAGATATAATATGCTTAATTCACCTTAGAGTTGTTATCAGAACGAGCTTTAAATTTAAGCTGGAGAAATACAATCTTAAACATCATCTACTCGTCTTCATTATCAACATTTCAGCTAAGATTATAACCAAATATTTTCAACTTAAATTGAAAATATCATGTTATTATTAAAACCATCTGCTAAATTGTCTTCACACTGCTGTAATTTTCGAATGAAATATTTTCTGAGTGTAGAAGCAAAGTTTGACCCTTTCGCTCAGCAACCCAAGCACTATTTCAGTCCCCAAAGGTCCCCAACACGCCTCTAGCTCATTTATCAACATAAAATATGAAAAAACACTCAAAACTCTGTTCATATTTCAACTTTTATTTAACAAAAAAAACATATATATATATGTAGCAAGCGCACGTGCATTTGAATTTTTTGATTCCCAAAACTCATTCTCAGGCCCCATTTGCGCTGCGCTGCCCTGATGAGCTTAACTTTTAGTCTACAAGGTTATGAACAAGGGTTTTAAAGCCGCGCAGATAAAGCCTGAAAAAAAGAAACAGAAACAGAAACAAAAACTTACTTTTTTTATAACTTCCATAAGCCGCTCAGTGGTTGATTGATTTCTTGGCATTTATGAGTTTGTGTCACCTTTTGGGCTGAGACGATGCTGTTTCCCAGAATCAAATTAAACTGAGATGTTCAGCAGCTGCAAGAAATAATGCTACAACTTCAGTTTCTCTCTAAATTTGTTGTCATAATAATAAACCAATATAGAAGTTCAAGATCAAGGTCGGCGGCCACTTGGAGGGCAGAGACGTTGTTTGCATTGAATGCCATTTGAATGTCGTCTATGTAGTCAAAGGCAAAGTTATAGTGAACTGCATTCAAATGGCGGCCATAAATCAGCCAAATGTCGCCCACTTCAGCACACACAATTCTCAACAACAATTTTATGCCTCATGTGGATGTGGATGTGGATATATGGTTGTGGGTGTGGGTGTTGGTGTTCGTGGTGTCTTTTTATTAGCTACTCAAACACATGTCATGTGCAACGGCGGCGGCGCCGCTGCCTTGAAGCTTTTCATATTCAGTAGACAAGCTCACTTAGTCACACACCTACAAGCTGCCTTCATAGTTCTTGTTGTTGTTGTTATTGTTGTTGTTTTCATAGGTGCATCAGCAAAACAAATAAAACAAGGGAGGGGGGCTAGGAGAGGCAGGGCAGGCAATTACAACAGCCAACTGCCGCCCATTGCCAAGAGCGTAGCAAGCGCCTAATGAATGTCAAGACGTCATCGTGTAGGAATTTGTCGACTTGCTACTCTTGAGACTCTTACTCTCAGCTCTCAGCATGGCTCAGGCTTAGCTGTAGTTGTGGCTGTGGCTGTATTCCATACGCATAGCCGCAATGTCTGCCAAAGCAGTCAAGCCAGTTGCCATTGCTTGGCTTAGGCACTGAAGCCGGGCTTGAATTGGCCGCCAGTTAGTGTTTATTTCTTCGACTCGTTTTAATTTGTGTTGGGTTCGCGAACATGAATTATTCTACTAAAATTATATATGATTAGACGTGGCGTGTGTGTTATGTGGGGATAATAGGGGCACATGCTCGGGGCACACGCTTAAGATATACGTACACGCGTGTAGAGTCCCAAATGACTATGTTATATGTGGCAATATAAAGCGATTAAGTTGCAAAAGGAAGGAAGTTTCAATAGTTTTGAAGTTGATATGGCCTTGAAGGGGTTTCGTCTTCATTCGCTCTGGATAACATAGAACTTGTGACTTAAATAGTCGCATTGTCTCACAGTCTCATATTTGAGCGATCAAATGTAATATTTGAATTATCAGTTACTGAATATGCTAGCCTTAGGATGATCTCCGTTGGGATCAAAACCATCCTAAACAATCTCAAATCAATGAAGAAGAGAACTAATATGCTTGGTGAGATTTCTTTTACGTCATTTCAATCCGAATCTGTGTTGAACCAATCCTTTTACTCTTCATTTGACAACTTTCGCGCTTGGTTTCCTAATCAATCCTCGTTTCGAACTTGATTCAATCTTTTTCTCCTTGATTCGCAGTTGAAATTTCACAGTAAAAGGGAATTTTGTTCTAGTTGATAAAAATAAAAGAGATTTTTTATGGAATATATGGAAAATAAGCATGGTGTCTGAACAGTTTATGTACAAAACTAAACAAAACAAACAAATCTTAAACAAAAATTTGAAAAAATATGGTTTCAATGAAATGAGCTGACTTTTTATGATCTATATGAGCCTGAAAGAAGCGATGCATGCTCACGTTCAAATCTTTCTTCGTCTACTAAATATATATTATTATATTTTTAAATTTATATAATTTATATGATCCACAATTTGATTGAAGACGCTTTTTAAAACTTATCAAGACTATTTTTAGCTAAGGTCTGGGGTAGAGTTGTGCCCGGAACACAAAGTCATAGGGATGAATTTGTAAACAGCCAAAAATGGGCTGTGGTAAAGACGTTCCTGCAGTTCCCAGGAAAATCTCATAATTTCCAAAAGTTCCTCAACAATTCAAAGGTCATTCAAACAGTTACAGAAATTAAGTTAACATTTTTATAGCACTTGATTTCCTTAGTCTTCTTCTAGCATAAATATGCTTATATTCCCTTGTATTACTCCTTTCCACTTACATCCAGTTTAGTAAGCGATGTTACACTTATAGTCTATAAAATTTATAGAATGATATCAACTGACTGAATATAGCTTATAGCCATATGAATGAGCACATTCCACACACCTCTAAGCCCTCCTCCAAAATACACAAAAACAAAAAAAAAACACCTTGCGGATTAACCCACCATATTTTTCAGCCATTCACAAAGGCTCCGAAGTGGGTCACTGCAACACGCGGCAAAGTGTCAAAGTGGTCAACACACACTCACACACACACACACACACACACACACAACTGCATGAACAATTCGTCAAAGTGCGCTTGTCAACAAATTGAAAATAGAAGGCAATATGTAACAGGCCAGCTTCGGCCAGCGGGGTCCGGGTTTTCAGCAGGTGACGATGCCGCCTCACAAGGTGCTTAAAGTTATGAAAGTGCTAATTGGAATTCTACACAAACTTAAAAGCAAATGAGCCATGCACGCTGACAGACAAATGCTCGATTGGAAATCCACATCGATGACCAGCCAGCCACGAGCCATTAGCACAGTCCAGACCAGTTTGCTGTGGAGTGGATCATTAGGAGGGGCTCTGCTTGGCCAGAGAGTTGAGAGTGTCAAAGATATGTTTATGAATGAATGGCGATAAATAAAACAAATCAGTTGAATGAGAATATTTGCGCTAGCTCAATTTGTCTTGGCCAGCGGAGGCGTTGGCTTTGGTCGCATCCATCAACGGAAACACTTGTTAGTGGATTTTGCATAAAATAAACATTTGCTAAAAAAAATATATATATATATATATGATAAGCAGACGAGCGCCGAGAGATTAACACTAACAAATGTCTACAACTTTTGGTTTGTTTTTTTGTTTTTCTTTTCAGCAATGTAAAAAAGTGACCAACTGGTCAGCAGAGGAGCAGCAACAACATATTTGAAACGCAGTGCCATACCCAGAGCCCCCTCATCTTCGTAGTCCAGGTCCAACATGAGTGACAGCCAAAAAATGTTTTGCTGTCTAGCAATATTTATCTTAGGTTTATGTGAGTATAATGCTTTTAGTCCGAGAGTAAGTGGGAACTGATGTGCTTTCCCTTTGCCCAACCCAGTTGCACATACAGGCCAGGCGCAGTTGCATTCGAGTGTGTCCAGTGCCGGGGTTAGCTTCGATGGTTCCCCGCCAGTTTTCAACAGGGACGCTGCATCCACGCCAGCCTCGAAACAACGTACCCGGCGTATGTATGCCATGTGCCCGCCACAGTTCCAGCGTGTGGGCACCGATTGCTATTCACTGGTGTCGCAGCCCAGCAGCTGGCTAGAGGCACGTTTCTTCTGCAAGGACAAGAATGCCAATCTAGCTGAGCCGACCAAGTATGCGGATCGCAAGCTAAGGGCATTCCTGCAGCGTGAGGATAAACTAACTGGTGGTAAGTGGGATAACAGAAATTTATATTCTTGCATGGGGTGCGTCCTCTATAAGTATGTATTAGAGGTCTGCATGGGTTTACTTTAAATTCTTTCCCTCGACATAAGTCGAGTTCGATCGCAAAGAGAGGATGAGCAACAAGAATGTAAGTGTTCGCAATAGCACTCATTTGCCTTCGTAAGAAGAACGAATACTTCGAACATCGTTTTGAGTACACTTATGCAGATCTCTAGTATGAACACTCATATAAATATAGACTACCCAGAGACTAGGCTTATGATCCAGGTTACCTTTACACTTTATGTGTTCAAAGAAGCTTCTTACTTCTACTCTCTCAGTGCCTATACAAAGACCTTCACAAATCTACAACTTTCCTATCAAAACTCACAAAAAACAATCCCCAATAACTCTCAACAAACATTCATATCCCTCTGCCAGATCGCGAGCCAATCTGGATTGGTGCCAGCTATGATCATCGCAACAAATTTTGGCAATGGACCATCAGCAAACGCAACTTAACCTACGATTCCTTCAGCAAAATAGACCCGACGTAAGTATTTTGTATCTGTTTTAATCTCTTTCATTTTATTTGGATCAATAATTAAACGCTTAAGCAAATATATATTTTAGCTATATGCAACTTATCTCCAACAGCGACACCTATAATAATTGCGCTGTCTACGATCCGAGCCTCAAGTATCGCTGGTCGGCCCGCGACTGTCCTGACAAATTGCGTTTCATTTGCCAGCATAAGATGCCCAAAGTGAGCGAGGCGAATCGCCATAAGATCTACGATCGTTGGAACGCCACCTATCCCAATGAGCTGGCCAATGAGGTGATATTGGAGGTAATCGATCGCCGGGACACTGATCGCAGGTACGCATAGCAAAATCCTTAAGTTTAGTTTGCCTAGGCTGTTTCTTCGGCGGGCTGGGGGCTACCGGTTGGTGTCTCAGACGTTTCCTGCTTTGCAGCTTCATCTGCTGCCAAATACTCATCCCATTTGGACAGACGCTGTTGTGCCTCAGTCGCTGATTCATCAATTCTGCAAAGAAACATATACAAATGTAGATTTATACATGGAATAGCTCTTCACAAGCTCACTTGTATTTGGTTTTGCCATCCCAATGTTCAGCGGTTAGCTGTCGCTGGCCAAAGTAGCGTCCCTGCATCATTTGAATGACCACATCCGCTTCCTCCGGCGATGACATATTGATCTGAGCAATGCCCTCGGGATGGCGCTAAGGATTATACATATTTAGTAGTAATTTAGTAGTTATTCTAATTAAGAATGGAAATTTCCAGTGCTCACATCATAGATGACAACTTTGCGTACGATGCCGCACTTGCTGCATTCCTCTCTTAAACTGGTCTGATACTCCAAGATGAGTTCCACTTCCTTTTCGAAGAGCTCTGGACTAAACAGATTCTTGATAATAACAGTTTTCTCATTCTTCGAGCGCTCGCCTCGCATTTTATCGGGACGCCAGTCAAAGAGTCTGCAATTGTTAACGATTTATAATTTGATCTTTAAAAGTTTGGCCATCAGGACTCACTTCTCTTTGATTTTCTGCAACTTTTCCTTGTCCTTCTTCTTGCGCTTGGGCTTGAGAGCTGGATTGTATTCGCCTCTCATCTGAAACTGAGCTCGCTGTACGCGAATCTTATGGCCACGTAGATTGTATTCATCCAGAATGTTTAGGGCCAGATTTACAGATTCCACCTGCAAGATCAGTTTTGTATACAATAGTTATATCGTTTCACTATCTTTCTAGATATCATCGTCGCGTCAAGGCCGAGGGCAGTGACGAAGAGATGCTTATTCCGAACAGGCGCAAGAACAATCGCAATCGCAACCAACCACGTCGCCAGCATCCCAATGATGTCAATGCTAACCCTCAGCAACGCCCACGCAAGCGTCCACGTCCAAGCATCACAACAACCCCAGCTCCTGGGTCGTACGTCGCCAACAACGATATTGTACCCACAACTGCCCCTGGCTCTCCATCCACTCAGCAACTCACTCAGTATGATCGCAAGGTGATGCGCCAAAGGGAGAAGGAGAGACGTCGCCAGCAGCGCAAGCGTGAGCGTCAGGAGCGCCAGAGACAAGAACGTCGTGAGCGCCAACGTAAGCGGGAGGAACAGCAGAGGTTACAGAGGGAAAAGGAGGAACAACAACGTTTGCAGCGAGAGCAACCACAGCAACATGAGCCCGCACATGAACCGGAGGAGCTGCGTCAGCGCGAAGCGGAGGAGCAACAGCAACGCGAGCTAAAAGAGCAGCTCGAACGTGAGCAAAAGGCCAAGCAGCTAAGGGAGCAACAGGAAAGGGAACATCTGCAACGGCAGCGTGAGCGCGAATTAGAGCAACTGAAGCAGAAGCATGCGGAGGAGTCTCGACAACATGCCGCCGACGAAGAAGCTGAGCGCTTGCGCCTCGAGCGCCTGCAGAAGCAGCGGGAACGCGAGGCCGAACTACGTCATGCGCAAGAGGAGCAGCTGCGCAAACAGCGTGAGGAACAGGAAGCCGCCGATCGCCGACATGCCGCCGAGCGACTGGCCGAAGAGAAGCGACTTAAGGAAGAACATGCAAAGCGCCTCTTAGAGGCCAAAACGGCTGAAGAGCGCCAATTGCAGGAGGCTCAAGAGGCCAAGCGACGTGAGGAACAGGCAATTAAGGAGCAACTGGAACAGCAGGAACGACAACGCCAAGAGCAAATTCGCCGCGAACAGGAAGAGGAAGAGAAGCGTTTGAGACTGCAGCGCCTGGAAGAGGACCGCCTCTACGAGCAGCGCGAATTGGAGAGGCTGCATGAGGAGAATGAGCGTCGCGAGCAGCTGAAGCGTCAACGGGAAGCTGAAATTGCCGAGCGAGAGGCCAACGAAAGGAAAATAGAGCAAGAAGAGGCGCGTTTGCGGCAGGAACTGCAGGCGGAAGAGGAGCAGCGCAAGCGCAAATTAGAGGAGGACATCAGACGCGAAGAGGAGGCACGAAAAGCACGCGAAGAAGCCGAAAAAGCTGAGCAGGAATCCAAAGCTGCCGAGCAGAAACGCAAGCTGGATGCAGCCAAGAAAGCGGCCGATGCTGAGGTGGAGGCCACACAGAACGATAAGCGTCGCCAGTATGCCACGCGCATAGCAGCACTCAGTCCCGAGGATCAGAAGAGGTTCATTGAGATGAGGAAGCGACGCAAGCAGCTACGCGAACAGCAGCTGCGTGCCCAAGAGCAGAAGAAGCTGAAGCGGCTGCAAGAGGCCATGCGACTCAACGATGCGGAGTAGGATACAGCAAATGCACCCGCCTCCCCTCACCCCAAAACGCACTCACACTCACACTAACCAGTAACCAGTACTAACAAGACATATCGATATCGTTGAAACAGGATGTGCAGCTTGGATTAGAAATGCAAAGTCCTGAAATCGATGTTTTTGTTTCCTTCAGGATTGTTGATATTTTGAACAAATATTGCTAGAGATAAATCGGAAAAGTTTAATATATATATATATTAAATGATGGAAATCAAAATTGAGTTTTGTGAAAGATATGGAAAATCCAATTTGCAATCTAATGCGATATTATCGCCCCGAACAAACGTAAATTTTGTATAGAATATCAACAATCCTGGTTTCCTTTTTTGCTTACGATAAACACACAAAAGTATTATTTACAACAATAGCAAAAAAACGATAACATTGATAACAATCGAATACAAAATGCAACAACAAACAAAGGCATTTGCAATAGTCGTGCACTTTTTGAAAGATAAACAAATATCGAGCAAATATTTGTTAAGCAACAAAATATTCAACTAAACAAGCAAAAAACAACAACAAAAAAGTCTAGCATGCACTTTTGAAGCTCTATGTAGTAATGTACAGATAAAATATACTATATATAACAATATATATATAGGATTAGATTATATACGCAATGTTTCCTTAATAACCAAAATAGCAATTAGCACAAAAAATAGCAAGCAACATCCAACACAAAGTCAAAACAGAAAATATAATGAAATACAAATAATTTAGACCTCAGCACAAAACTACGAAAATATTCAGAGTTAAACATATATCGAATGCAGAGATAAAGAAATATAAATCTGATCTTTAAGCTCCCTACTTTTGCTTAGCTTATAAAATTATCTGCAACTGCAAGATCAGATCTAAGTCAAATGGAAAATATTGAGAAAGAAAAACTCCTTGATCTATCAGAGGCAGATATTTATGAATTGTTCAGAGAGGGGGTCGTTCTCATAAAGTAAATCTATAATTTGTCAATCTCTCAACCTCTTTAATCCTCATTTTGCTTGCCTTTACTGAGCCAAGAAGCAATATAACCAACTTATTTATTAAATTAAGCAGCCATTAAATAATTAAACATTAAAACAAAACAAAAAATCATTGCAGAAAGCTAAGCGTAACTATTTACTAACTAAATTAGGTTATAATATTTTATATATTTAATAATTCTTATATGCTTAAATGTACATTTTTATTGTATTTTTTTAATACCTCAAATGCGAAAATGAAAACAACAAATTTTTCTATGTGTTTTGTTATTTGACAAAGGCAAAGTCGTAAGAAGAAGCATATATATATATATAAAGCATTTTCAACTGAAAACTAACCAATTTTAAAGTTAGATACAATATACACACACACACACACTATGATAGATACATTATATGTACACACAATATTATTAAATACAAACTTTACTTAATGCAATGCAAAGAAAAGCTCCAAGAGAAAAATCAGCAAATGGAAAGTTAAAAATAGTCAAACAGCACTTAAGAACAGAGATTCACAGAGGATGATCACCAATGCAACAAAGGATACAACTTATGGAATATGCAAATCATAATACATATTATTATAATACAAGTATATATTATTGATGGACGCAAATTAAATTTAGTTAAAAACAAAAATATAAAAAAAGAAGCAAATAAAGTTTTAAGAAAAACACTGAACAACCAAATGACTTTTCTAAGACTAGGGTGAATCTCTAAAGCGGCATTAGCTAAGGGTGAACAGATGGATGTCATCTTCATTGGGTAGATATCTTGTGTTTGCCAGTCAAAATTTAAATATTATTGACCTAAATATAGTTCAACTCAACTCAAAACTGCGATAACACTTCGCTATACCCAACGAATGTAATTACAGTGGTTAAGCCTGGTTAAATTCCAAGCAATATTTCAACTATCATTTCGAGTAGAGGTATAAAGCAGTGATGGGCATACATCAAAGAACTGCAAACTCCAATGAATGCGCATCAGTACGCAGTACGTCATAGACAACTGCATAGGCTCAGCGCCGGCTCAGAGTATGCCTCATCATTTCAACGAAGCAAGCTGATACTGTTTGCATTTTCGGAAAACGACGGTCGTGAAAACTTTTAGCCGATCGCGTACTGAGTTTGTCAGAGTTTGTGATTTAGAGACGTAGACAGAAGAGAGAGAGAAACGGAAGCCATGGCAAGAGCCAAATGTGCACATATAGATAAACTCATGCATACAAACACACAGGCAGACTGCTAGCTGTTAAGCGACGCTTGGTTTATCTCCCGCACCTACCTCGCTACCACACTGCGTCGTTGCGCCAAAACTCCTGCCGCTCGCCAACCCAAAGTGAGTTTTTTGTTGACATCAATTACTACATGTCTGCATATGCTTTTTCTCGTAGCACAAAACGTACTTCGTCTCCATACATAAGAGTAGGCACCCATTCAAAGCACTACTGATAGAGGCGACAACTTCAGTGTTGTACAATGAAGAGCTCGAATACTGATAGCGACCATTCGCTGATTTCACGATGAAACAGCGATCTTGCAGTTCTCTGACACACATATACTATCTTAACAAATCATTGAGAGTATAAGCAGATCATGAAGTTAGATGACATCGCATGAAAGCAAGAGCCGAACTACAGCACAACATGACTGCATGTGAGACTTTTTGAAAGTTGCCCATCACTAAGGGAGCATTTTCAAATTGCTTTCAACCTCTTTAGTACATATTACAAACGAGTATGTATTCCTTTGAGCTGGTGCTGGTCTTAGAAGATACCCAGGTCTCTTGAAAAGAAAACTGCAAATGATGCACATCATGGGCCAATCTTGTCTAAGCTTATCTCCTTCCTGAGAGCGGTGAACTTAAAATATCTATGAATAATAGGATTTATGGAGTTATGCCTGATAAGGTTGAGTGATTTCTGTATTGGAGTACCCAATGCTAACCCAATGCAGAATTCCATAGTCTTCAAGCATAAAATCTTAGCCCGAAACTTGTGGTTCAGCAACCATAACCATTTTTCTCGCCCTTATGTCGACTTTTGTACCTAGCTAAGCTGGCTGAGGCGTCTGTCAAGTGTCAATGACCTGGGTAACTGGACTGAAGGGGCAAATCAACCGTAAATATTATTTGTGGTGTGTTTGTTGTATAAATTGAAAATATCAATAAAACGAAAGTGGGAAAAATATTCACCGCCAGCTATTAAAATTGTTGCCAAGAAGCAGCCATTGTTTTCGTCTTGATTTTAAGGCTTTAATTGACATGAACTTCACCATCAAACTATAGAACTATGAACTATGACTTCAAGTAGCACTAAAATACCCACATATTGTACATCTCGACACTGTTGTTTTTCTTCATCTAGAGCAACACATCAGCTATTCAGTAAACTGTAATATAAATCCCCATTCGTATCTCCTCACCTTAATATAATCACAAAGACCATCGCCCTTAATTTGTCCATCCGCCTCGGTGTACAATTTCAATTTGAATTTCTGAGTCTGCGGATCTCTCATAACCAGGCCACATTTGCCCATTAGCTCGGCGAACTCTTCCATGGTAATGTCCAGTGGCAGATTGGAAACGTAGACCTTGGTGTTTTGCGTCGGATCCATATCGAACCATTCTGTTAAAGAACTCCGAATGAACAACAACAATTTAGGGTTAAAGAATTTTCTCAACTTACTTGGCGGTTCCTGAGCCTTGCGTTTGCCTGGCGCTGCAGCTGCTGAGCCCTTCTCCCCTGTTGCCGCGCTCATGGCCGCCTCTGCTTCGGCAGTCATGCGTTTGAGTTCCTCTTCTTTACGTTTGGCCTCGGCAGCCTCCTTCTCGGCCTTCTCTTTCTCCCCCGCACTAGTGTTGTCGATAAAACCATAGTTCATCTGATAGCGTGCCATAAAATCATCATCAATCTTGGGAAACCAAGCAGATTTGCTGGTATCCCAAAAGAAAACGACACCATCTTTATCCGTATAGATGCGTTCGCCGTTTTCATCTAAGCCATAGACCACATCCTCCCGGCCAGACAACGCTTGACTTTGCTGCTTGGGTAACCACTTTTGTTGTTTCTCATCCCACTTATAATGCTCGGTCTCGGTTTGCTGCTGTTGCTGCTTGGGCAGCCATTGCTGCGTTTCCTTGCACCATTTGTAATGTTCATTCTCATATGGATCTGCGCCAGCAGTGGTGGACTGATCCTCAGTCATGGGCTGCCAATTGTTCTCGGTAGTTGACCATTTGTACTTTTGCTTTGTGCTGGGGTCCGTGTAAATGGCGCCACCATCAGCCTCGTACGTCACATGCTGTTCATAAGCAGCAAAGTCCTGCTGTGCTTGGGTTTCCTCTTTGGCTTTGCCTTCAGACTCACCATTGGCGCCGCCACTTTCCTCCTTACTTTCACTTTGTTCACTGGCCTCAGGCTGACCACCAGTGGACGTGCTCAATGTGGAGGGGCAGCTTCTGGTGGTGGCAGCGGCTACCTGCTCCTGTTCCTCTGTTCCTGTTCCCACGCTTGGTGTGCTTTCCTGAGTTATTAGTTCCTTCTGGGCGTCATCCGCTTCTTGTGTTGCCTCCGTCAACTCCGCTTGAATTTCGTTTTCTTTGCTCATTTTGGTTTCTGGTAATTAAAGCAACCCTGAAAGTAGACTACATTTTAGTTTCGTTTCTGTTTCTAGACTTTTGTGTGCCCAGCAAACATTTTGGAGGAAAAATAGTTTAGAATATGGGAAATTATGGGAGAACACCAAATGTGCCAATCCTTCGACTGAATATGAAATGTTTGCAGGGTTTTCGTGTAGGTTAGTGTGGGCGGGTGAAAGTTATGTGTGCGTGTGTGTGCAGGGTGGGCGTGGCAATCAGCTAATTCCCTGCTAATTTCATATTTTTTTGTGAATTTCCTGCCCAACTAATCACAAAGGCCACAAAATAAATGGCAAGAACGTGCTTTGACATTGAAGAAAAGCGCATTCCACGAAAGCAAAATATTTTCTTGCACCTTTTTTTTCTTCAGTATTTTCCCCCGCTTCTGGGCTTTCGCTTGGTAAACAATTTACACAATGATTGCTATTTTCAGTGTGTGTAACTTGGGGTCAAGATTTTTTGGGGGGCCGTGGAAGGTAATAAAATGAAATGAAAAGCGCACGCCAGGCCAGGCCAGGCCGGGACGACGATGGCATCGAAATCCAAAGAAAAAGGCCAACAAATCCTGGCACAAAAGAAATAAAAAGCCAACACTGTGGCACCCTGAAGGTCAGGTAAAGGAATTCTTGTTTATTTTTGGCTCGAAGAGGACGACTACACAAGTTTGAACCTCTCTCAAGGGGTCCTTTTGGTTGCCAATCGAATCGATTGCTTTGAACTCGTCCGGTAAGTTCAATCAACCTGTCTTGACTTAGGCTCATAGATTTGTCAAACTATTTGACACTGGCCGAGGGTAGGGCGAGCAGTTTAAGACTTGAGAGCTCCTACAGCTGTCCAATAATTGACTTGCGGTATTTTACGTCATCATTATCGAAAGCTTTCAATAGGAAGCTAGGGTTCAATGTACTGGAAAGTACTTTCTTAATTGCCACAACTTACTTCTGCATTTCCTCAGTTTATTCTGGTTTTAGGTTTGGATTCGGAGGCGTAGCAATTGGACACCAGAATACATACATGCATGTATGCATGTAGAAGCTGAAAGAGTTCAACGTTCACGACTTGTTAGACCCAAAATTTGCATACAACGCACTAGATTTGCCTTTTTTGCCAAGTCAGCCAAAGGGACACGGGGCACATGGAGCAGGAGTATTGAGGGGGTTGTTGTGGTAACTAGCACATTGGCTACCTTTCGGTCGGCATACATTTCAGGCAACGGAAAAGGCATGCAACAGCCAAGCCAAGTGGCTCCCCCTCCCAGAGGTACTCCACACTGTAGAGAGCAGGCGGGGCTGCCATAACTGCAGGCAGTTGCAGTTGTTGCGAGTCGAACAACAACTTTGTTAGGCGATTCATAAATTACATAGCGCCAGACACTGGAGTACTTCGTATGCTAAGTTTCTCTAGATGCGCACATAGGTATAGGTATACGACGAATGTGTAAGTATGTGGTTTGTGTTTGAAGGGATAACCCCAACAAAGTGCAGTGGCAGCTCTGGTTATGTGCATGATAGATGTTTGTGCGGTGATGCATAAAGGTTTTCTTCTTTAAAACATAAATATTGGGCAGAAATTCAAGCTGAGTTTTGCAAGAAATTTTTCAGACTGAAAGTGCTAACGTTTCACTTTAAAGTAGAAGAAGAAAGAGAGAAAGAGAGGTGACTGAGGTGTCGGAGGCAGGGTTAAGTTCTCAGTTCCAGAGGAATATGAGAAATGCTTGATTTAAGGGTGCTCAATTGTACAATTGTATTCAGTAATCACTGATGTGTGTGAGATAGAAAAGTCGTGGAAAGACACCTTGAAATAAACGAGTTTTATATTTTGAGCAATTAGTGTCATTCAGATTGTGTTGGACTGTCACTGAAAGCTAATAATCGTGGCAATTTTGCTTGCAAATGAATGGGAAATTCAAAGTAAAGGCTTGATAAATACTAAAGAGACTCTGTTTGTAGGTATAAAACACAGTAAAACACATCCGTTTCGGTCGGCGTCTGCTAATGAATGCCTTTTTCTCATCCTTCATTCCGGAACAATCGGTTATATGGTAGCTATATGATGTAGGTGTCAGATCAGACCAGCGGACGTGGGGCCTCCTCAAATGGATGGAAACCGAATTTAGTTTGATTTTGATGAAAAACAGAAAAGTTATGTTCCTAAGTGCTCATTCAGGAAGAATCGGTTATATGGGAGCTAGATGATATAGTTCTCCGATCTTGATCAGATTAGGCCAGCGGACGTAGGGTCTCCTCAAATGAATACAAGCCGAATTTGGTTTGATTTGGATGACAAAACAGAAAAGTCATGCTCCTAAGTGCTTATTCCGGAACAATCGGTTATATGGGAGCTATATGATATAGTTGTGTGATCTTAATCAGATCAGACCAGCGGACGTAGGGTCTCCTCAAATGGATGCAAACCGAATTCGGTTTCATTTGGATGAAAAACGGAAAATTTATGCTGCTAAGTGCTCGTTCGGGAACAATCGGTTATATGGGATCTACGTTTATGTCACAAGAACATCTTTTGCATCTTTGTGCTTTTTATAGTTAATAGCTTTTGAGAACCTTCAGTACGTTTTACATATAATCTCTTCAATGTAAGCCCAAGTCTAGAAGTGTATTTAACAACAAATTTAGAAAAGTAAAATGAAAAACTACCTGGTCGTTGATGTTATCTTTTTATTAACTTTGCAGCGAGTAAATTCTTTAAAACTTTTAACTTTAAACCATTACCTGGGACTACGTCAACGGCACCTTTGGAAATTCACACTGCTGGCTCAAGCGCATTTATGAATAATTAACTGCTCAATTACGCGTATTGCATTGAAATATATGAATTGAATTGAAATGAAATGGAAATGGAAATATTCTTCGCATGCCGTTGGAAATCAATTAATTGACGCAAATTGTCTGCGAAACTTGGCAAATGTGTGTGGACTGCTTGGCAACTTTCACTAGAAATGCTCTAAGGCTGGACTTGGACTATCGACTCCGTACTTAACTAGTTTATGGCGGCGCCTTCGAGGCAATAAAACAGAAATAAGGACAAACCCCAATTTCGGTTGCCTACGGAACGAATTAATTAACTTTTACTGTAGAAATTTACAAATGTCGCGAATTTCGTTATGCAAATGTCAACAGGTCACCACAGTATGGTAGGTAGAAACGCCCTAGTCACATATTTTAATGTTATTTATAACGTATTGCTTCTTTTTTCTGAAGATTTGCGCACATTAGTCACAAATGCCATAAATTGTTTGGGGGGCACAAACCCGAAAATTCTCTCACTCTCTCTTTTGCCATTGAATAACTTAAGCTTGAACAATTGCAGAGCAGTAGGGTGACTCAGGAAAGGCCCAACAAATGAGCCAATACGACCAGGCTAGCAGCAGGGCAAGCACAGTGTATGTATTTCGTAGCATACTTTACAGGGCTAACACATCACGTGTGGGTGAGAGTTACTAGGCACCGGTATATGCGTGTGCATGTGTGCATGTGTGTGTGTGTGTGGCTGAGTGTATGGCTAGAACTATGGCTAGCTCTCTAGCCAGTTAGCCAGCCCGGCCCGGCCCGACTGACCAGTACGCTGTGAAACGTTCAACTGACCGCAAGTGCCGGCGAAATTGAGGTCCGGCGCCGGGCTCGAATTTTATTGCTGTGCCCTCGATATCAGCTTTCAACACGCAACTGCCAAATGGCATTATTGTGTATCACATTCTGTGAGACTATAAGGCATATGTAGACACTGGCAATGCAAACAGTTCCAACGGTCTATCTATGTGGAGACACTTTGCAATGAGTGGAATTGCAGCCGGCAAAATATGCAATGCTTAATGTTAAAATCGATATCAAATTAATCACAAATTTCAAATGATCTAAAGGGCGGACAGCTTTGTATTTAAAGCGTTATCAACATGGATATACCAAACAGTGGAGCCATTTTCACATTGGGCAAATCCCATTTGGCGGAGAATACCCAAAGCTATTTTTATATTAAAAATGATCCAGTTAAACGCCTGATATCGGGTCCACATCAGAGTGCGGTTATATGCGGTAATTGTGACTGTTTAAACCTTTAAACCTTAAGCGTTAAGAAGAGAAAGAAAGAAGAAAGAGAAAGGAAAGAGGGGCAAGCTAGCTTCACAGTTGCTGAAAGTTGTATGTAGTCATGGAGGCAACTGGGGTCAGCATGTAGTTACAGAAGAACAAGAAATTCTGTATTCGTTTCGTATTCTAATACCGGTTGAAGTTGATGGAAAACTTGAAAATGTCTAATACAAACGCTTCGGTTGAAAGCGCAAGGAGTTGAAAAAGACAGACGTGAAAATACCCCAGTTAAATTTTGACATATGATATGATTACATATGATTACGAGCTAGTGAAATTATGATCAAATACAAAACAAGTTTCTTAACAAAATATTGTTTTTAGACCATAGAAATCAAAAATACAAAGAACGCTTACATATTGCAGATCTAAACTTCTTCTTAAGAAGGCTGATAACTATGAGAATGAGCAGATGTAGAGTGTGTCAACTAGTGCTATGGAGAAGATTGTAGCGAACTCGCAGAATGTGGATATTCCAAATGATACTTCATCAGTTCTCCCCCAAGTGTTTACCTCATAAAGTTCCTAAAGTTCTCTAAAGTTCTACAGTCTTGAATAGATAAAATTTGATATTGCTAGCCTCTAAAATTAACATACCCTTACAATGGAGTAACACAACTAAACGACCACTCCGCTGTTGTAGTAAAACTGACCCCGTTCGTAGTACCCATAAGTGCCGCCTGTCTTCCTGTCTGTCCATCAAGAAGCGTTCGTTCGCGCAATAACAAAAGCAAGCATTTCACCTCTTGCATATTTTAGACCGGTCAAGTCGCATTGAGTACAAGTGGCAGGCCACTGCACGCCACCTTGCCACCTTGTTGTCTGTGGCGGGCAGCGCTTGAACCCAAACATTGGCTGCCAGCCCTGCTACTTATTGGTCACCACCGCATTGCATGTTAGCTGCAATTTTCTTTAAAAAATAATCACGCGGGCCACTTTCACTTTTATGTTAACCCAGCACTTGGCTTAGGCAGCAGGCGGCAAAACCATAACCAGTTTACTCAGGTATCAGGTATCAGTATCAAGGAGGCCAGGATTCGGATGCCATTACATATACCTTACCGAGTATAATGGCAACTACTTAATGGAAATGTAATAAGGCGCCGAGCAAAATTCAATTGCCTGCTTTCAGGCGCATGTCTGGCAAAAACTTTTGCAAAAGATTAACTTGCCAGAGCTCAGGTACATATATGGGGATTATACATATGTACACTGGGAAAAATACCAGTGAATTGTTCTACGTTCCTATATAGAAGATTAAAACTGGGTTTGAGTTTGCTCAATTCTTAAATTTGGAACGATGTTCTTTAACGAATTCTAATTTCAAGATCTTTCATATTGTTAAGAAGTGAATGTCATGAAGTGAATGATTTCTGCCGGCTTGAGGTCAAGATTATTGGGTATTTATTAAGGGCAAATGTTTGATACGTCTGCTCTGTTTGGTTCAGCATTTATCTCTTTCAAACAAGATGAATTTTCAAATACCTTTTTTAAGAATTGCATAGAATGAAACATAATTGAGGTGTTTGATTACAAAACGGTTCTAAAACCAATCCTGATTTTGAGTAAATGAAATTACTGAAGTAATAGAATAGTTCAGTTTAATCGAATTTGGTGTAGTTATGCAATTTAACCATGATAATGTAAGTATATTATCGAACCAAGAAAGACTAGGCTGCAGAGCAGAAAGTGCTAGACTAAATGAAGATCTCTCAGGGTAATTTCAAAGCATTAATTTATAATCAACTTAGAAAAACTCAACAAATTTTCATTTGATAAAGTTTCTTTCTTTCATTCTCCCTCGCAGTGTAATATAGTATGCCTTTGTAAGCTGTGAAATATTAAAACTGCTGAAAGTTTTCTCTGCACGCGTCAGCTTAACAGGAAACTTTGCCTGACAATTTCATTCAATTTGCAGTCAATTGCATTAAAAATGTTGTTGATGTTTATGTATGTGGGCGTATTATGGAGGTGTGGGAAGGGATTATGACAAATAATGTGCTTAAGCAGCTGACCCACACATTACATAACTCTAGCCGGCTTAAAAACTATGGCCAGGCACTTCAAATCACGGCAATTTTGGTGGCAAAGCAATCGAATGAGGTCAGACGATAGGGGCAGGGCTCGGCTGGGTTAGCCCACTAAAATATGGGGCACACTCACGAATTATGTACATATGTATGCTTTTATGTACTGTATGTATGTATGTATGTGTGTGTGTGTAGGTTTACGGGTAAGTAGTAAGAAATTAAACCGAAAACGTAGCTGGTTCGGAATTGAAACGTACAAAATATATAGGGGAGTGGTGTTTAGTGGGCAAAGAAGTTGGGGGCTTTGACAGCCGCCATAGCTTACAATCAATAAACGTTTGGAAAAGGGGCCACACACACACACACTAATACATACCCACTAGCACATATACATATAAACAAAGGGAAAAGCAAAAACAAATGCATAAAAAACAAAAACAACAAAAGCAACAATAGCTAATGTCGAAACGTTTTTATCAATTACAGAATCTGGACGTCTGTTTGTTTGGGGCGAGAATCACTATGGTCAGTTAGGAATTGGCGGTCATGGCAGTGGCAGCCAAAAAAACAACAACAACAACAGCAATGGTGATATAGTCACTAAACCAACCTGCGTTAAGGCATTGAAAGCATTGGGTTTGAAGATATGTGATGCCGCCTTTGGCAATAATTGGTCTGTCATATTAACACGTAAGTACCCGATTTTCAACAGCACAAATTTCCACTTTACTAAATTAAGGAAGTGTTTAGATCGAATGCATATAATCCTGTTAAGATAGGAATGTTTGCTCTCCAAAATTAACCAAAAGTAGACCCATTCAATGTACACCAGAGTCAGTTCAGAGCCAGTTCATTTTGTCGACGGCCAATTAACATCGTTTTGTGTCAAGTTTTGCTTTCGTCACGGAGGTGGACGGTTGTCATTTGGCTCTTCCCTTGAGAATGGCAGACGGTTAACGCATATAGGTGGAGTTAATTGTGTAATATTATCCATTCCATAATTAATATCCATATGAATCGTAAATCTGTTAAGCTGAAATCTTTAAAGCGAAAATATACCTGAAATATTTACGCATTAAGGGGATGGGATGGGGGCCAGACACAAAACATGAAACTAAATCGAATCGGAAAAGACAAGAACAGTTGCTGGCGGGACCGAGATTCCTCAACTATCACAAATTTTTCTTCTTATTAAATGCAATTTGACATATATCTCCTTTAAATCGGTACCTCAAATAACTGGGAGCGGTAGGACCAGAATAAACCCAAAGTATAAGTAGATGAGCTGAATCCTTAACGAATATTTTGCACACTTTTAGAGAGAGAGAGAGAGGCAGACCATAGCCATGTCGGTCTGCCTCTCTGTCTGCTTCTATTTGAACTAATTTCTCAGTTTTGAACCACTGTTTCATATAGCTCACACATAACAGAGCATTAACGATTCGAACCATGTTTGGTACGTGTCAGTTTTAGAAGCCTTGACATCTCCTAACCAATTACGATCCGGATCGGGCTGCTATGTTATTCTTCATTATTTGACTCTTCATTTTGTCCAGGCTATGTAAGCTTCAGATTTGAAAAGTAGGCCTTTCGCCCTTGTTCACAATAAGGGAGACAGGAAGAATTATTCTCTCTTTGTTTTAGAGTTGTGCACTTTTCGTTCTCTCCCTCCTGTACCTGAACCAGTCTGCATCCTTAACTCATGCCCCTACTGCCATGGACTTGTAATACTAAATTAAATCCTCTGCATTTATCTTGCAGTTTCAAATGAGATTTTCTTCACGGGTCGCAACATCTTTCCCACGGACACACATGTGGCTCAACACTTTATCAATGCCCGGGTGGAGCAAGAAGAATGCGCCATTATCAGAAAGCCCTTTCGTCTTGAGGAGTTTGATGACTACCTATCAAAGAACGAGGAGACGGACAACTTCATAGCCATACAGGCGGGCGGTGAGCACTTTGCCGTGCTGACCAGTAAGTTAACCAACTGAAGCAACTTTCATAAGGAATAACATACTTAAGCGATTATGTTACAGCTACTGGACGGCTGATTGGTTGTGGTTCAAATGGACAACAGCAACTGGGTGAATTGGAGGAGGACTATGATGGTCATCCGGTGGAGATCAAGCTGGATGCAGCAGTGCAGCAGTTTGCCTGCGGACCTGAATCAACGCTGGTTTTGACCGCCAGCGGAAATCTGTTTCTGACTGGCCGTCTCAATGAGTTCGTCTTTCCCAGGTTTACGGAACTGCAGAAGAATCTTTCACAGACGGAGCAGATCATTTTTATGCACATCTCAAAGCTCAGCGAGATCTACATTGTGACCAATGTGGGCAGCATTTATCGCAGCTTCGAGTCGGTACGGAATAAGAGTTTGGTCTTTCAGCGCTTCTACGACTACGACAGTGAGGAGAATGGCCCGATCTGGAAGCTGCTCAAGGGCTTCTCATTCTATGCGGTGTTGAGCAAGGCCAACAAGTTCTTCACCACATTCTCGGAGAGCGGCCACCACTTGAAGACCTTTCGTGAGATTTCCAAGTTTAAGAATCTACGACTGTTGGACATTGCAGTGGGAGATCAGCACATACTAGTCCAAGGCATACCCAGATCCTCGATGCACTCAGGCATAGCTTCGGCAGGCATGGAACCGCATCAGTACATGAGTCGCAGCTATGTGCTACAGCCGCCTGAATTGAATGGAAATGATGGCCCCCAAAGAAGCAGCAGTGGGCGAAGTCTCACTAAGCAACAGGTGGTGGAGGAAACGGAGGAGAGGGCTATGGCGACAGCGGCTGCTATTGGGGGAGCAGCGACAGCCGGAGTTGGTGCAATGGCAGCACTGGAGGCAGTGAAGCATATAAATAAAGAGCAGGATGAAGAAAATGAGGCCAAGAATGAGCAGAGGCCAGAGGAAGAGAAACAAACAACAAGCGACATAAATGGCAATGCGGAACAGGCGGATAATGAAAAAGAAGAGGCAAATAAGGCAAATGGCCATGCAGAAGATTCAATCATGGATAACGAAATTCAGGAAACGGAAAAATCTGACACGGAAGAGGCGCAAACTGAAGACAAGATTTTGCCAACGGAGGTAGCCCAATCGGAGGAGCCTTTACATGCAGAAATCGAGGCAAACGAAGAAAACTCAGAGCAAGTGGCGGAATCCCCGAAAGTAGAGCCTTCTGCTCCCATGGAAAGTCCTCCTGAACAAACTAAGCCAGTTACTCCAACTATAACATCCATTTCAAAGCTACCAAGTCCCCCAACGCATATGCCCTCACCTCAAAATTCGCCTACGAATTCCACGAGATCAGCACGATCAATTAAATTTGACGCAACTTCGATAGAGAAGGTCGGCTCGCAAGATAGCCAGGAGAAGCGTCTGCGCCCTCGAACGCCATATCCGGAGAGTAGCAATACAAGCACACCGCAATCCACTATCAAAAGAACGCCTATAAGAAATTTCTCATATGAAGCGGCCATGGATCATGATCACCTGGAGCATACCTCTCCAGAGCTGGTAGATAGTTTGGAGACGGTTGAAGAGCATCCAATACGAGAAAAGGAAGCCAGCGCATTAGTGCCGCAGACCATACAGGTCTCTACGCCAACGCCACCCACCGAGGAGGACGAACAGTTGGCCGTGGAGATTACGACCACAAAGGATGCCAAGGACGCCAGCAAAGTGATCAATGAGATACGATTTATCAACAACGGAGTGGATGTTACATCCAAGGTGGAGGAGCAGATGCCAGATACTCCGCTAGAGGATTCACTAGAAGATCTAGAATCGGAGGCAGAGCAACTGCTGGAGGAGGTAGAAGAACATGTGGACAAGACGTTGATGGAGAAAAAAGCAGAGGCTGAGAAAGTCGGTGAGGAGGTGGAAAATGCCGTTGAATCTACCCGTAACTCCATGCAGTCAGCGATGCTGAAGGCAGCCACTGGAGCCCGAGATGCAGTGGGAGCTGCAGGCAAGGGAGTGGCCAATGGAGCTCGTGAAGTAGCGGATGCCATGACCGACAACGCCAAGTGGATGGCCTCCGGAGCACTGGATACCGTCGATACCATAGGCGACAATGCTAAGCGTATGGCGGGTGCCGCAGGAAGGGGTGCCCAACGGATGGCCAGTGATGCAATGCACGCTATGGAGCACGCAGGCAGCTCTGCAGCTAAAGTCGCAACGGAAACCAAGGACTCCATGGGTAGAACCATGGACTCCGTGACCAATAAGATTTCCAGCGAAATTAATGGCGCCAAGGAAAACATTTCCTCACTGTTCCAGATAAAGGCAGCAAAGGAGTCAGACCCTAACCCATCGCCGGCATCGACACCACGCGGCGAGGAAGCTCCAAAGACAAACACGACCGTCGGCTCTGGCGAGGGTGAGGAAGACGAACGCACCACGGCATCGGTCAACTCGAATCACAATTCCGTCAACGGCAACCCCAATCCTTCTGAGCCTAGCCAGCACTACGAGGATCCACTCGATGCGGTAGTCGAGCGCGGCAAGAAGGCCATGCAGGAGGAGCTCCGCGCACTGGAGCAGCAGCGTGCGCAATCGCATGTGCATGCGACGACATCGCAAGGAGAAACGGAGCAAGGCAAGGGCTTCATTCAACAGATTCTAGATGGCATGAAGCTCTCATGCCGTAACGAAAAAGACGTGCAGATCGAAGGTGAGCATTAATCATATCTTATACACTTATACTTGTACTCACCTAGGAAACCTTTACCATTAGATGATGCAGCTCCTCCGGCGCCGGCAACGCACTACAACAAAAACAAGGTAAACAGCGAGCTGAGTCTGCACAACGGTAATGGCAATGGCAATGGCCACGGCGATCAGCAATCGTCACGCGTCTGCACAATTTTATAGGATGAGCACCACCATTAGCGAGGATGACACTTTTATAGGCAACTGCATTTGATTTTAAAGTATTTAAATGAGAAATAAATGGCAAACAATTTGCGAAAACACAAATCCTCAATTGGGAATTTGGCATTCTGTGACTTTCCAAATGCTGTCACATTAATACGTTAACACATGAACAACAACTTATCGATTGCTTGCCTGCTGCTATCGATATTCGTGTGCAGTGCAATTCACAAATTGTTCTGCTTTGTTCAACACCAATTTGACAAACTGTAATAAAAATCACACTACTCAACACTAATTTCACAGTTTGACAAACATACGTAAAACAAGCAAAAAAATAGAAGTATTTTTAACTATATTTTCTAGCATTTATACGTTTTTATAAATGAATAAATAACAACAAATAATGCGCCCAGCGTTATTTTAACCAGTTAATAACGAAACGCGTGCACTGTGCACACTTGCATGCCCGCGGAAAAATGATGTAAAAAGGGGGGAAATCAAAAAGGTCCGAACAGAGCAAGTAAGCAGCACAAAATGGAAAGGTAGGTCAAATAGGTGGGCGCCAACAGTTGTGTGTACCTGGCAAGGTCCTAAAGTGCATTGAAAGTACAACTCATCACAATCAGAGTGCTTTAAAATCATAGGAAAAACAGTGAAAATTTTAGCAAATTGCTCCCAAAATGGGAGCTGCCCTAACCTCAAACGACACCTATAACATTGCTTTGTGTGTGTGTGTGTGCTGCATATGTGTTGTGTGTGCGAGTGGCGCGTTGAAAACGTCGACGACGACGACCGACTGAAAGTGGTTGGAGCTTGTTGGCCGCAACGGGCTGGGGAGGTGAGGTGAGGCAAGGTGAGAGGCGCGAACAAGACAAGATCGAATCCAATGTGGAAAAACTACTTTAAGGTGTATTTTAAAAAGGGAAAATCTTTGGCCCGCCAAAAAATCAACGTGCTTGAGTAAGTAACGAACGCTCATCAGGATTTGTGTCTTGTAACGGTTGGTAACTTTCCCCCCGGCCGTTAAAGTACAACTTTAACTTTTAAATGTGATTTTGAATGAAAAACACATGTAATATTTGCGAGAAAGTAACACGCTGTCAAAAACATGTGAATGTATATGTAAAGGTGGTATATATTAGTGTGTGTACGATTGCGTGTGTAAGCAAATGTCTCGTAGTGTGTGTAAAAGGGTTGGTGGGGCATTGGAAGGGGGCATGTGTTGTCCGGAACCTGTCGCCGCGGCGTACACGTAAAAACCAGAGGCCCCAATAAAATTTTACATGCATTTCGGGCGCGATTTTGCTTAAAAATGCATAATCGTTCCCCTTCCGACCAGCCAACCCAGCTGCCTGCTTTTCATAATTTATGCTAAAAACACAAGAGACAGAACTTTAGATCTGCTACTGGTGTGGTGTGGATGAGGGGGCATGGGTATGTTTAGAAAGGCATTGGATGGCGCTGCGGAGGGCACGGCAACTGTGTCAGCCTTTGAATAATTTAGATTTATAATTTTATATATTGATACCCTTCACAGAAACCGAATTATAGTTATGTTATGAAGGTGGCAATGCACTGATCTTATAAACTATAATCAGTAAGCCCTTTGATCAGATTTCCTCACTTTTTGCTGTTCTGTTATATCAGAATAGATAATCGAAACTTCAATTGTTCATATTTTGTCATAATTGTACCCTATAGATTTCTTCATATATATTATATTGTTCACATTGGACCGATCCATTGTAAAACCACGTTTAGTTCAAAAGCGGGTTTTGACTTTAAGAAAAACACTGATCTAGATAATGAATATACATATATTCAGAGAATGGGCTTAAGGCAAGATCTAAGACTTTCTAAAAAGGTCCACATCATCTTTTGCATTTCAGCGATCTTCTCTTTAAAAGCACATTTATTCAAGACGATCTTTAACAAACATTAATGATGTAATAATACAAATGGGACTAAAATGTAATCTAAATTTAGAACTGGCTAGTTTTAACAGGTTTCACACCACTTTCCAAGCTTGTGTCAAAGGTGTTCTTTCTTAAACCATAATTCGTTTCACTGATTATCTTTCATGTTCCCAAAGCCTGTTTCATGACAACGAGCCAAAAATATCGTAACAAACATCGAAGTAGATCGATGTTAACAAAACCTCAATGTATTGATGTTACATCGGTTCACTTTGTAGCATTAGCATTATGGTTATGTGTAGGGTATACAATTATCGCCAAAGTTGAATCTATAATTCCTTTTGTCAAGCAGCGCGCGCTTAAAAATTTCGCATGGGGAATTCCTCACATATTTTTGCATACCAATATCATTTGTTGGCCAACATGTGAGAAAGATGCCGCCACCATCAAAAACTGACCATATTACTAATATCTCTCTCCATCTATATCTTTCTTCCACTCATCTTTCATAGACAACAACAACAACAACAGCAGCAGCAGCAGCAACAACATTAGAGAGCCGCCATGAACTTAAAGTGGTCGTGGCATTAAGTGAAGCTTTGTTTTTGCTAGATTTTGTTAACGTTAGAAGGAGGGAGGAGGCCCCACATAGCAGAGCCCCGTAACCATATCCGCCAATCATCATCTGTTGTTGCACAGTCTAAAAGTCCAGTTCCCGTTCCAAGGCTCAGGCAGCTGCAGTCCATGATGCATATCAAGAACCTGCCGCATGCTCATGCAGCTGCTGCTGCAATGAGCAGCAATTGCGATATTGTCATCGTTGCCGCCCAGCCGCAGACCACCAATGCCAACAACAACAACAACGATACTGTTACCCAGGCAACGCATCCCAGCCATAGTCACGTGGCCCAGGCGCAAGCACAGGCGCAGCAGCAGCATGCCCAGCAACAACAGCAACAGCAGCAGCAGCAACAACAACAACATAACCAACAACAGCCGCCTGGGTCGGCACCGCCGACGGAAATAGCCTTACCCTTCAATATGCATCTGAGCGGGATTACGGCCGAGGCGCATAGTGCCGCCCAAGCGGCTGCCATGGCGGCTGCGCAGGCCGCGGCAGCACAAGCAGCAGCTGCGGAGCAACAGCAGCCACCCTCAGCTCACAACCTGTCCCATTTGCCCACTGCAACGCATAGTCCGACACTGGGCGCTGGCGAGCACTATGTATCCAATGGACATGGCGAGCATTCTGCTGAAAGCGTGGATGGCTCAGGCGGCGGCGGTCGTGAGTCCGAGAAACCGTTCCATTGCACTGTGTGCGATAGGCGCTTCCGACAGCTGAGCACCCTGACCAACCATGTCAAGATCCATACCGGCGAGAAGCCCTACAAGTGCAACGTTTGTGATAAGACGTTCCGTCAATCGTCGACGCTGACGAATCATCTGAAGATCCACACTGGTGAAAAGCCCTACAACTGTAACTACTGTCCCAAGCATTTCCGTCAGCTGAGCACATTGGCGAATCATGTCAAGATTCATACGGGTGAGCATGAGCCGGCCTTTGGAGCCGCAGCCATTTACGATCCTTAGCTAATCCCAGCCTCTTTTGCAGGTGAAAAGCCCTTCGAATGCGTCATATGCAAGAAGCAATTCCGCCAATCCAGCACGCTCAACAATCACATAAAGATTCACGTCATGGACAAGGTCTACGTGCCTGTCAAGATCAAAACCGAGGAAGAGGAGGGGTGACTAGGACGCATGGCGTTGGCGGCCCACCACCATCAACAGCAGCACCAGCAACCGCAGCACCATCAGCACCACCACCAGCAACAACAGCAACAGCAACCATCCAATTCCCAGCAACAACAGCAGCAGCAGCACCTGGAACACCAGCGAGGGGTGACCATTACTACGTTGCCAGCTACCACAACGGTGGCGCAGCATCAGCAGCAACAGCAGCAGGCTATGCATGGGAATGGCTCGCCGCATCACTTCAATGTGGCCGCCCTGGGTGATCTGTCCAACGCCATGCAACTGGGCGCTGTTACTGCCGATGGCAATTTTGTCACTATGGGCGGTGTGGTGGTTGGACGCATCCAACATACACGCGAGGAGCTGCAACACTTGGGTGTCATCAAGGTGGAATCGCCAGCGAATGCCCATGCCAATGCCAATGCGAATGGTTTGACGGCGGCCACGTCAGCGCAACGTGACGGATGAGTCAATGAGCTGCTCCTTGAGTATGTGGAGCATAATCATAATGATAATGATGCAAAGGACGAGAACGAAGACGAGGAGCAGGAACAGCAGCAGCATCAGCGTCGGCCTCGCGGGATCAAAAAGTGAGCCATGTTGTTGGTGTGTTTGTTGTACGCTTACGTTGTTGTTAGTTGTTTAATTGTAGCGAACATTATTGTTGTTGTTAAGGTTTAAATGTGACTAAGATCATAACCAAGAACTGGTTAGGAATGTACAGCTGAGGTGGGCTCCACAGCCTGGAAAATGGGACACACAGTGGTTCAGCAGTGGCATTGCTCTTCATTTGCTTGGACAAACCAACCAAACTTGGGTGTGTTTACAAGATTGATATATGGAAATATCTAGGACAATATATAGATAACCGATATGAGCAAGTTTGGAATATTTCAATATATCGATCTTGTCAATAATCCTAAGCTCAAGCATTGTTGAAGCCTTTCTGAACAATAGTTTCCCAGTCCGAGCAGAACGCTTCAAAAAGTAGCTAGCTTAACCGAAGCCAACAGCAGCATCTAGAGCTCGAAATGGCAAAGACACACATACACACACATAGTTCCAAATCCAGCAAATAAGTCCATCGTCAATAGCAATAAAAACACACCAGCCTATCCAAACACGCACGCACACCCACACCATACTCGAGGCAATAGTTTACAAACAAAGCTCTGTCCATACCCAAATCCATACCCGCTTACAACTCAACTAGAAATAGGGCCTGCTGAAAGTTAATCAAAAAAGTGAACTGGAAACTCAAAAAATGAATGAATGAATCACAAGAAAAACCATTTTGAACAGACTGCTATTGATTGGCTTCACATGCACTGGAGAACTACGGCAATTTGTGATTACAAACGCATCCACACGCGCTTCAAGAAATGTTATTTGCGTACGTCGTCATAGTCGTCGTGCATATTTGATCATTTCAAAGAAGCTAGCTTCGTGCTGTCTATGAAATATGCAAAGCAAACTCTGAAATTCAACGTATCGTACCTCACGATTATGCAGCATTAAGGCAGATAGCTGCTAAGCAGTCGCGGCCCGAAAAGACAGAGAGAGAGAGAGAGAGAGAACGAAGAGAAGATACTGTCGTCTTCTTTGCCCGCCCGCTGTTTCCATGCAGCAGAAAAGCAGGTTGCTGCTAGGCAGGTAGCTGCTTGACAGGTAACTACTAGGCAGTCGCGGCCTGAAAACAGAGAGAGAAAGAGAACGAGTACACTCAGAGATAAACGTTGATCAAGTTCGCAAAAATCTTGATTCAAGTACGAGATTCTAATTTCAAGACTTTTTAAGTCTTATAATACTTATATGAAGAATGTTTTCTACTAACTCGAGTACGGACTTAAATCAAGAAATTCCATGCTGCAATCAAGATTTTTTCGATCTTGATCAAATTTTGTCTTTCGTCGTCTTCTTTGCCCGACCACCTCTCCCACGCGTCCATGCTACTCGAGTTTTCGGCTATACTGCTGCATAGCTTTGAGTTACGAGCTTAGTTTAACGCTGCAAAATTGAACTCATTAGTAAACTGTGATTTTGCAGTTCTCTGATTCTGAGGCTTATCTCTGCTCTCTCCATTTATAGTTTTCAGCTCTCTTGATAGACTAATTTGGGCAGGCTTTAACTGTAGCTAGTAGCAAATAAAACTTGCTAGATATAAAAACAAAAACAAAAAAAAAACTATAAACTAGACAACAAGAAAACCTAAAACCTTATAAAGCAAAAAGTCATTGCGTTTAAGTTAAGTGAGGAGAAATTTAAATAAAATGGTTCACAAGTGCAAAAACTTTTCAAATTTCAAATTTGTTACCACACACCCACATACATACATATATGATGCGATATATATACATATATTACAAATTTAAATTTGTTTCTTCTTTTAAACATTTAAAATTTAAGAAATTGTTGTAAAGCTTACAGCTGCCGAGACTTGACTTAGTCAATGGGTTTTCCGTTTGTTTCAAAATCAGATATATCTATCTATATATATTTACATATATAGAAATATTATATAACAAATGTCAATCATTGCAAATGCCGCCATTATGTAAATCCAAATACGGGGGCGTCTCTTCTAGGTCAGGGTTTACACAAATTCAATTTGTTTTTAAATGCCTTAGCATAATTTATTTAATTTTTTATGTTTAAACACAAAAACAAAAACAACAGAAATTCTAATTAGTTTTTAAGTTCAAAATGGCAAGCAGTAAATATATAATTCTATATATACATATATATATATACTTTTATATTACGCAGACAGCCATAGATTGTAAATTTCACGTTTTGTTAATTTTAGTTTTAATTGATTTAGTCGTAATAGTTTTAATTATTTTGCATAATAATTGGCATAGAGTTTGCATTAAATTAAATTTACATTTAAATGTTAGTTAATGAAGTATAAAAACAAAACCCTTAATACAAAACCCAAACTTAATGCTAATTTAAAAATATTATGCAATAGTAAAAAAAAAGAAAGAAAGAAACTGTACAAAGCCCAACTCCAATTTTTGTATGTAAAAAAGAAAGTAAAATTTAGTTCGCAACCGAAATTAGCAGAGGGAAGTTTAACTAAAAATATTGTAAAATTACCTTTTTTAAAAACGAAAATAATATTTTCTAAAAATATAATTTTTTGACTATATATTTAACATTTTTTTTGTATTATTAATTTTGAAATATTTTTTAAGGCGCCACCGCTGACTGACATGTGTGTTAGCATATGAAACATTCAAGGCCGTTTTCTCAATTTCCAGATCTAGGGATCGTACTTAACTGTAAACACGAGGTAGACCTAAAGCAAGAGTTCACTGTAGGAACATCAGATTCAGGAAATGTGAAGCAAACAGTCCTCGTTAGTTTGCAAGTGAAATGTTAAGTTTAGGACATTTTAAGCAATTTGTCAAAACTAAGAAATCAAATTCCTCAGCAGCAATGCTTTGTCCTTGCTATCATTTGAAAAGCGCTTCAGAAGAGCATAATCATGGTGACAGCAATGCATGGCCAGCAGTGCACCTTCACCTTGTAGCAAATATTGCTCTGCTGTAGCATTTTTTACTACAAAATAGCATAGCATCTTACTCGTACTCTAGTAGAGTAAACAAGTATATGCAACAGGGAAAAGGAAGTATTTATATTCTTGATCAGCATCAACAGCCGAGTCGAACTAGCCCTGTCCGTCTGTATGAAAACCTAGATCTCGGAGACTATAAGAGCTAGCCACCAAATTTGGTTCCCCAAGTGTTTCGTCTGATGAAGTTTGTTTTACAATTTTGCACACTCCCACAGTTTTAGACAAATTTATTTGATCACAGATCATAGTTGGATCATGACACTCATTATAAGAAAATTATATTCTTATACTAATCTTATCTTTGGTCTTATACACCTTTTAGTTAGGTTCACATTTATAATTAACAAAAAAAAAATGATCTAGGCTGGCATATTTCTCCAATTATTTTCATTTAAAAGACATATTTGTTACTAGGTTTCCTTAGTTTACGTATAAGATCATTTCTAGGACCTATATAAGAGTAAATGGTTCTTATAATTACCGTTATAAGCTAGGTCTAATATACTATATACCTCCAAATATTTCGGTAGTAAAAAATTAACACACAACTAAGTTTTTCTTGATTATATACAATTTTGCAAATATATGATGGTGTACATAGTTTGTCGAAAGTGAAGCATGTTCTTTACATTATAGCAATCGATTCCTCTTTATAAAAATACATGTTCTACTACTACTTTGTAGTTTGTACAAGTTACACTTCAGTACTTTTATCATTTGGCAAACAATTTCATATATGTATGACTGACTTCCTATTTGTAGATTGAGAAATCGGACCTTGCCTTACATACTCGTACATATATATACATACATACATATTATATAATTAATTCCCCGCCCTTGTTTAAATACTTTCTCAAATCTTTAGCAAAAAGAGGGTTATTTCACCCAACATTTGCCCAAAAGTTCCTAAACAAAATTTTCAAAGCGCAACAAAAGCAGGCAAGAACAAGAAACTCAAAATGTATACGAAATCCATTCACTTCAATGGCAATGAAAGACCGTAAAAAACAAAACAAAACAAAACATATTGCATAAATGAAATAAATAATAATAAATGTTGATAAATGTGTAGTGTTAACAATATAAATACAAAACGTAAAACAAATGTAGCAACTAAATGTAAAAGTAAAAGTGCAGCAAAATTGATATAAGCTGATTAAAACGCAGGCTTCAAATTTGGAAAACAAACAAAAACCTGATGATCATTTAAAAAAATGTTTGCTAATACTTGCAGTCATAGAAATATACAGGGTGTTTACAAAAACAAAAATGGCAAGGCAGCAGTTTTTTTTTTAAATTAATTTTTGTAGAAATATATTATATATTCATAAAAATATGTGTGGAATATGATTTTTAGTGCAAGCATTAATTTATTAGGGGTTCTTTTTTGCAGCATACCTTATATGGATTCCATAACCCTAAACCAGAATGCAGGCACAAAATATTTGTAGATAATTATAAAAAAAAGATTGCTTCGCTGCCCATTGCTATAGGTGAAGCAAATACGTTTTGCGACTACTAAGTTTTCTTTGCTTTTTATAGTTCTGCAAGAATATATAAGGTTCGGGTACCCAAAGTCAGCCTACTTCTCTTGTTTTTGTCCTAAATGATCTTTGTTGTTCTTATTCATCTTCAATTGTTCACAACGCAGCGAATAATAGTGAATAAACGAATGAATAGTTTCTTTCATCAATGTCTGAATAGTCTATTCTGAACGGAACGACATGCTCTAACAATTACCTTAAGATGAATAGCTTTTGAAAAACTTTCCAGTTTTACAGTATCAGTACCCTGATTTTACAACATTTTCTGTTGTATTCTATATAACTTTTTCAAGTTATAGCTGCATGATCATGAGAATTATGATATGTAATACAATTTTAGTGAGCTCTTCTTAGATTTAGTATAGATGTTGGCACTAATTAATCAATTTTCCTCAACTTTCAGTTAAAAACTGGTATTTAAAATGTTCGATAGGATAACTTGTGACTCTAAATAGAGTGATCTTCAAATAAGATTTCCATAAATCATTTAAGTTCTAGAGTTGGTTTATAATTTGGCTAGGCCGCTTTGGAGCAACTGAACTTTATAATCAGCCTGGGAAAACAATCCCTGCATATCTGAAACACACAATAATATTTCAATATAAAACCACACTCTGCAACCTGCCTGTCTGCCCCTTCCACACACGCATATTACCCCACAATATATACATACATAAATCATATATATATTTATATTGACAAATGAAAAGTAAAGCAAATGTAGTGAGATTAGCATTTAAGCCGCCTAAAATTAACTATACACTGAGTCGTGAGCGTATGTGCGAGTGTATGGATGTATGAATTATGTAAAAATTGCAAAGAATTTAGACATAAAATGAACAAAGAAAGACAGTGGAGGAGGAGTGGAGAGGAGAATAAATTATAATGTAGTAAGGATGAAAGCTATAGCAACAACCTCCCATACAAAGACAGACGAAGCAAACACAAATGCTTAAAAAACAAAAAAGGCGATAATATTGTATAATTTATACAAATAAAAATTATATATGTATATGCATATGCATAGTAGATGTATTTATATGTAAATGTGTATGTATTGTAATTGTGTATGTATTTAGTTACAAGCATTAAATATATTATATACATATATATATATTTGCAAAAAAAGAACAAAACAAAAATCGAAGAGAAATACAGAGAGCAAAAAAATAATATAAATGTGTTGCGAATTATTTATTTCTAATTTATATAAATACGTTACAAAATACTTTTTAAATTAAATTTAAACTCCAATTTCCGCTAAATTCGTAGCGGATAGAGATTTGGACATTCAAAGTGATCGGCTGGCAATCACAATGCTAGTTTGAACTTTGGGCTTTATATTAAGGTAAATCTACAAGAAAATAACTGTTGCCTCAGCTTTGCCGAAGTCTTTATACCCTTCACAAAGGCCAAGGGGTTTGACTGAGACAGCAAAGTATGTATATGTTGCTTACAGATTTAGTAGGTTTCATTTAGCATTCACACTACTGCTACTTGAACGATTGTTCCTATACGAGGTATACTATTTGTATTTCGGGAACTGGCAACACTAATGTCGAGTCGTATACAAAGTGTCTTTAAGATTTAAACGAATCATTGATTTAGCACTTTTGATACATAGTTTGAAATTTCAAATTTCACAGATTCAAATATCAGTTCTGTATCATCCCATAACGGTGACCTAGGCAGGCGGATCCACAGACAAGGCAATAACCCGACATTATCATTATCAAGCATATGCATTGCAGACTTGGAATACCCTGCTTGTGAAGAGTATAAGGATAACAAAATATATAAACACTTACGAAAAACACTTAAATAACCGCTTTAATCCTCACTAGGTACCTTATCCTCGCCCAGTAAATCGTTCAAATAGTTCAACCAGGCCGTCACATCCAAGAGTTCCGCATTTTCAGCTTTTAGCAGTCGCCTAAGAAATCGTAGCTGACGCACATCCTCGCCATAGCGTGGGCATACCTTAGCCACATTGATTTTGGCCACAGGTAGATTGACTTTCGGTCGTCCCACAATCACCTGGGTGTTCATGCGTTCCTTCCAGGTTTGCGCTTCCTTTTGCATTTCATCAAGCATAAAGATCTTACCCACATCGCCTGATACAGCGCCTACGGGCAGGGCCAGAGGACTGCTTGTCATGGTCTGCAGCGGGTGTACGGGTTCTTTGGTCTTCAAGTTTTTCCAGAAGCCCTCAATATTCATCCACTTGCAGTAATCTTTGAGCGCTTCGAGCATTATATTGAGGTAATCCTCGCGAGCTAGCTGCTCATAATCGTCTGCCTCAATTTCGCTGCGTTGCTTATATTTCATCCACTGATTGGTCTTGAACTCCTCATTTACCTTTTCCGGCCCGAAGGGTAGCTTCTTAGAGAAATAGAATAGCTGCAGAAAATGATCAGCAAATTCGTAACGTAGGTACGGTTGATCCAGCTGCGGTATGATCTCGATATATGTGCTGATGTACTTGGGATTCTGCGATTTGAAAATCTTAAAGAATTCGGCAATCAGGCGTTGCGTCTGTGGTCCCACACTAGGATATATCAAGCTATTGTCCACATACTGTAGTTCCGCCGTGTTGCTGACCTCCACAATGAGCGAAATGTACCGCTGGTGGAAGGCATAAATGTAAATATGTGCACAACCGGCATTGGAAACTTTCTTACCTGTAGAATACGAAGCCGCTCCGGGTACATAGATTTGGATGCCGCAAGACCATATAAATGCATCAACTGGCGTACAATCGGCGTGAGCCGCATGGTGGGAGTCATTTCAAAAACGCTAACAGCAAATGGCTTCGTTTCCTCCTGGAATATCTCAGCTTCCGACTGACGCAAGCGGTTGTGATCTAGCCAGGAGAGGAATTCCATTTCCAAAACCCAGCACAGCATGTTCAGCACATCCGACAGGCGCGCCAAACGTGTTGAGGGTGACATACGCTTGAAGTCGTCCAGACACAGTTTACCGCTAAGCCAATCGTATTCCTGCACATGACGCAGAAAGACTGTCTCCTGAGACATATTGGCATCCTCCTCTTCGGAATAATCGAACACGTGCTGCTCGTGAAATTTTGTGTACTTTTTGATATCCTCATCACAGCACTGCGGCAGAGTTTCCTCGAGCAGATTGAGATAGAACTGCAGCTTGTGGGGCACTTTGTCCGCGGGGTTCACACGCACGGGAGAGGGTGTCACCCCAAAGAAATTGAGATAATAGGTGCGCAGCGCTGTCCAGCAGGGAGGGAAGGCATCCACCAGCAGGAAAAAAATGCGTATTACCTTGTTGTAAGTATCACCCAACTCCTTGACGCTCATCTGCTTGGCACTTAAAATCTAATGGCGGAAGGTTTGTTATATAGACATCAGACGAGAGAAAGTGTGATCACTACTTACCATAGTCATATCAATCAGTCTGTCCAAAACGCCCTCGCCCGGATAGACGCACTGCAGCACCATGGTCTCTAGCAGATCCAAGAAGGTATCATAATGCTGGCCGTGCAGCGTTGTCCTGAGAGCTTCGGTTGCCTTGAAATTTGGGGCATCGGGCAACATGGCACAGCGATGTTGGCTTACACACAGACTTGTATTGTGCAGACACTTGGGCACGCATGCTCCGGGCAGGCGCTGCTCGCTGTTCATATACAAATTAGATATTAGCACACGCAAATTCCATTTCCAATGCAGCTTGGTTGCGGCAGACTTTCCGCCGGGCGGCGCCACAGTGGAAGCATCAGCTGTCTGAGCTGCTTGGGCTCCCTCTTTAATGGTCACTGCAGTGTCTTCTGCTTCGACTAATTGGGTGCCTAAGTCGTTAGGTGAGCCAATCGGCATATAAGCGACTGTGGAAACATCATCTTCATTTGTGTCCTCTAATTTAACATCTGTGGCATTTTCCGCCGCTTCGGGAGGTGACGCCAACACTTGGCTGTTGATAAGTGGCTCTTTTAAGATTACAATGTCGTCTGTTCCCATAGGAATAATTTCCGTATCCATTTCAGACTGGAGGTCCTCCTTTAAGGACGCGCTTGCGTTTTCCTGCAGCGCCATTATCCTGCGTAATTGTTGTGTTTATGCCGGCAATCAATGCGATATTTTAATGTGGTAGTTCTGGTGTTGCTAATACTATCGGTGTACACTATCGTCTTCCAGCACTGTTATCGATTCCTCATAAAATAGTATTAAAAATATCGAACGACAGGATTTGCAAATGTATCCCATTCGATATACAACGCTATATATCGATAAATAGGCGCGAATTAAAAAAATGTATTCGCTTATATTAAATATGCATATTTATTACACTCTGATTTAATTTTAAACGATAATCAATTATGTAAAAACGTCGACCACCTGTCTGCCAGCTGACAGAAGAATTACTCATTAATTGCAAGTACTTGCCAAAAGCAAAGCCAAAACTATGTCACAAGCTGTTGGCCATAGCAAATACTAATCCAAATTTAGAATTTAAATATAGCAATTAAGCTGATTTATGCAGCCCGTCTCCATGTAACAGTAATTGCAGTTAAAAACATGCGCCCCAACACACACACACACAAACAACACACTAGCAGCGCACTGCCAGACTTGAACCTCAGGGGCTGGGAATTTGGGTTTTGTGGCGCCGTTGCTGCTGCTCATATGCAAATTTTCGGCAAGTCCGCGCAAAAACTAAAGTCGGGCATGTGAACAAAAATATATTTGTTTTGTACAAAAAAAGAACTAGTGCATGGGAGTCACAGTTAAATGCAATTAGCAACAGTTTTGGCCTGCATGCTTGGTATTTGCTGGTTAACTCAGCCCCCAGAGCCAAAAGCAAACAGATGCTGCTGAAGTTGTCCCCGCTCCGCCTCCGCATTGGGCGCCCCGAAAGTGTTTTCGACTTTAATGAATTGCCTTAAATGTCAATTAACTTTTTGGCTCTTGTTTATCGCAGCGTTTAATAAATGGCAATTATATATGTTTTTAGCTATAACTATTTGATATATGAGCGTAAGTGCGCAAGCAAGTTAGCTGTTAATTGTTGCATGTGGTAATTAACGAGCTTTGTTTTGGCCCCCCGCGCTCTGTGACATGCAGGCGTTGATGGTTTGAAATTAATTTTCCAATTATGACAATTTTCTTTAACTTGCCCCTGTCCTTGTGTGTGTGTGTGTTGTGTTTGATGCGAATCTCGTCAATAACAACAATTTGCATGCAAATTCGACCCCGATCAGAAATATAATTAAGTTATTGAACATGAAAATCGATTAGAATTATGTGTGCGAGTGTGGGCGGTTACAGCAGATGCAGATTTTGAGATTATTCAGAAAGCTATTACACACATGCTCTGTTATATGTTTGCGCAGCTTGGAGAAGGTGCAGCTAAGCGAGATGCTTGGATAATTGTCGCGACAATACTGGTGCCAAAGTAGGCACAGCAGGTATGTGAGATGGGCATGTACATATGTGAAATGTTGAAATCAGTTGATGCTGCTGTTATTGAAAGTAAAATAGTCTGGAGTATTGCATGTTGCATGTTGGCAATTTTTGTTACTATACATATATAGCATTTTCTGTCTGACTTTATGTCTGCAATACAATTACAAGGACGACTCTAAACATCTCTAAACCACAACTGTCATCCAAATGCCGCAACCAATTTAAACATGCGTAACTCATGTCATTCCTACAGACATACATTGCATGACCAATGCTATCAATATCCCACCATAACCAATAGCCACCGCCACCGTTCGTTCTTGTTCACAAACACGTCCAACACGGCCGACAAGCGACAGCCAAAGCTAAGCTGCGAGTATTCTAACATTTGACTTGAGCTGTTTCTGTCTCAAAGTGCGAAAACTCAAGTTAAGCAACAAATTCTTATATTTGACAATGCAAAGCAAAACATAAAAAACATTCCAAGAAAAACGAAACCGAAAAGAGTAGCAGGCCATAAATTTTGACCATGCACGCACGCCAAAGATTCAAGCTGGGCTTTTCAGGGGTTTTCAGCGATCAAGTGCACCTACACAAAAACAAAAAAAAACGCCGCTATACTTGAACGACTCTGACTCCTGACCAAGTGTCGAGGTGCCAATTAAAGCTGCACATACACTCTGGCAATTGCAGTGAGTTTTTGGTTTATATTTTTATATGGCAGATAAATTTATCGACTGACTGCTGCTGGCCAAGATTCAAGATTCAAGATTCAAATCCAAGAGGCCCAAAAGCTAAAATGGACCAGGCCGTGTGTCATTTGATTCTTTTGGCCGTTTTATGCGCCTTTGACATGCAAGCCCAAGCCAGCCAGGCCAGGCTATGCGGCTTCGTGGCTATGGCTGTGGCTTCATGCTGTGTCGGCACAGTTTACACGAAACAACAGCAACAACTGCAGGCCAAACAGCAGTTGCATTTTTCAAAACAACAACAACAACAACAAAAATTACGAAATTTGTCGTCTGACAAAAAGGTTAGAAAACGTTATAAATTAAATTTACGATTTTGGTGCTCATTAAATGTTCACAAGATCGAACCAAACGAGCCACTTTTTGTTATTGTTGAGCTGTTATAATAGTGGCAAGGGTATGTCAATAAGTAGGCAGATACTCCTTGAATATATATGTAAAATAATGAAATTCCTTGCCCTTAATACGTATTCTTAATCCTGATGAACTTTTGAGTTGAAAAATTCCGACTTATATAACATGAATCTACCATTATATTTTACATATGAAGAACAGTGAAATCATAAGGAAAGCGTGGCTTCAGACCAGTTTGTGAGAGTAGGGTAAATGGAAAGTAAACGGCGAAAGTCTGAACAAATTTGGCCAGAAAGAACTCTTGATTCCATAATTATAAGATGGTGAAGGGGGAAAAATGGGTTGGAAATGAAATGGAATCTAAGTAAGCTTGAAAAAATTCTTAAATGTGATAACTATTTGCGACTCTCAAGAAAATTTATATGAAAGGTTTGATTAGATTATCATAATCAATACAAGAATTTCTCATTTAGCCGTATTTTCTTAGAATATGTATGATATAGTCATCTGTTTTAATATAATATGTTTATGAAGCAACTAAAAAAACTAACCAAAACTCAACAATATTTTGACTTCTTAGACTACCCTCGCCATCGCATTGTTGTTGGCCATTTTAGCCAAAATTAGAACATCGCTTTGGGAAATCGCCAAAATGCCGTTAATTGTTTTTTGAATTTAGTTTCGTTTTTTAGTTATTTTTTCTGTATTTTTTATTTGCCATTGGCTGAAATTTTCTCGCGACTGTCACAAATTGAATAATGTCTCAATTGAGCGACAGAACTAGGCGCAAATCCACATTGTTTGCAGTTGTTTGTTGGCTGGCTGGCAGTCGCCTTAACGCGGCCAACTAATTACAAAAGCTAAAGCAAAAACAGCATTTTTAGGCATCGCCATTGTATAATCGTGCATTTCTGATATATATCCTGGCCAGGCGCAACAGCTGCTGCGACGGCCGCTGCATGTGCTGAGACTCAGCTGGATTAGAAAAAAGTGAAAGGCAAAGCAAAGCAACGCCCACTTCTCACTTGGACACTTGGTAGCTCTCCGCATGGGCTACCTATATTTATATATATATATATATGTATAACTAGATTATTATATAATTGTTACAATTTGACTAATTTGCAGCCTAAAAAAAAGTGCTGAAAAACCAAAGACTTCAGCAACGAACTTGATGTGGGTTACGCTATAAAAAAAGAGTCTAAAAATGCAAAATGGAGCAAATGCTGTAACTAAGTGAAGCTAAAGTAAACAGCACAAAAATACACAGGCGAATCCAAGTGAACCGGTAGCCATTTGGCAGAGGCAGCAGCGGCGGTGACAGAGGCAGAGGCAGAGACAGCGTTAGTAAACGAAACATCGTCTGGCAATCGCACCACTGACCAACATATGCTCAGACACAACCGGCTTGCAGCCTCAGCCTCAGCCACAGCCAGAGCCAGAGCCACCAGCTGAGCAGTGCACCACACATATATGGGTCACCATAAATAAATCGCAGCACAGTGCACGTAAACGTGAGATAATCTATTCACCAAATGCAATTTTAATTGCCAATCATCAATGGCAGCCAGCCAGCCATTGGATGCGGGCCCCGACACGGGCACACAGTGAGTTTGCGAGGTTTGCAGAGAAAATTGGCTTTACATTACGAACGCTTTCATCAGCATTATGGTAGCAGATAGGGTCAATAGCGTACAGATTGCTGTCTAATTACAATGAACTTGCTTGAGATTGATTGGGAAAAGCATTTTATAACGTGATTAGTTAAACTTCTCTTTTTGAGCTAAAGTTTGTGGCTCAGCTTATCTTTTATTATAGAAAATTAAATTTATATAAAATTTTTAGCTATCTCAAAACTGCGGAAGAGGGTTTGATTCATTTCTCTTATCTTCTTAAGCTACATAATCCTGTTCAGAACAAAACGAAGCACTGCCAGCCATTATTGCCAGCAAACTATCTATTAAATTGCCCATAGATTCCATGTTATTTCTACTCTCTTTACCTGGAATACTCTACACAAATACAACAACATTTTCCCTTTTAAAGCAACCTTTATTGTATCGTTCCACTCATATTTCTTCAGACAGACGATTTGGACTTGTATTTAGGCCTAAAAATTATGATTCTCCTGTGTTCTTTTTCAACTTGTCAGCTTTAGCTTCATTGGTGAAATTAATCTCTTGTGCTTGCCCAGTCTTAACAGTGGCTTCATTGGTCAAATTAATCTCCTGCTCGGCCTTAGGAGCGGCTAGCTTGGGCACTGAAAGCTTCTTGAAAGGAACTGACAGCCAAGAATATACATTTTATTCAAATATCCATCAATTTTCTTCAGCAAAAACTTACATTTCACGAGGTAGACATATTTCTCAATCAAAGATGTGCGCACAATGGGATAGGCCTGGCTCAGCTTCAAGATCATCGAACGAATTATGTGAATCATGGCGAAAACTCAGAAAAAAAACTAATTATTTTTAGTAAGAATTGTTAACAATTTTGTGCTTTCTTATAACTCAGCTTCTCAAATAGAGCTCTCTGACTAACTGAACGAATTGATATGGCTTACTTTGGTTTGTTTTTTTTTTGTTTTTGAAAATTTTCGCATTTCAATTTCATTTTCATTACGTACATGTGTGTGCTGTTGCAATCAAGAGCTGACCAGACGTCGCGCAAATGAAAACAAAAATCCAAAGCAAGTTTAAACGAGAGCGCTCCAAGCGTTAAACTGATGTAGAGCAGAGGCTGGAGACGGCGCTATCGCTGGTGTACACCGCATGTGTGATGTTTGTGCCATAGACAGAGCCCCTATTACATAATCGCAATAGAAACTGCCCGCGAGAGCCGAACATTATATGCAATTTATCTTAAGAAAGAAATCTGCCAGACAGACATCTCTTCAGTCTAGATCTGGCCGACAGAGAGACTCCATCCAGACTCTGGACAACTATTTAGGGTTGTTGTTTGTCAGCGTTGTTTGGTCAGCGAACATGATTTTGTGGCATGTGGCTTAGTTTTGGTTTTTAATCGACTTTGATTGCAATTGCGATGTGAACAACAATGACAACCATTTGCATTGCAACATGGATCAACATAAACATACAACAATAACAACAACAACAACAACAACAGCTGAAACTTAAGCTTAAACTTCAACGTCTTGGAGTCATAATGAAATGACACATTTGTCGCATTTGGCTTTGTCGCTTGTCGTTGCGTGTAGAGTTGGGAGGGAGCGTGTTGAGTTTGAAGTCACGACACGCACGACTCAGTAGTACTGAGTGGGCGTGGGAACCTGATCCAGACTTGATCTGATAGCTGCTGGACTGAATTATTGCGTGCAGAAGCTCAGACGTACAGGTCGATAAAGGTAAAATCCTAATTAGCAAAATGTTATTTTAATTAATCGAAGTTATGATGTGATTTGTAACAACTTATCATCTTCCATGAATCCTGATATCGAATCTATAAATCACGTTTAGTTCTGTTTGTATTGTTCTTCAACTTTTATTAAGTTTTAAGTGTTTAAAATTTATATTTCCTCCTCATCCCCCTATCATCGCTTCACCATCATCTCTAGTTGCGTGCTTTTTCATTTCATTTCGTTTCGTTTCATTTTTCTTTTGTCCGCTAAAGGGCAAAACGAAAGACTTGGGCAACAAACGTTTGTCTTAATTACGCGTTAATGGCAACAACTAGCAAAGGCAGCCCAACTGGGATTCGTACTTGGATTCGGATTCGAATTCGCAATGAGCGATTCTTGTTGCCACAGCCAGGCCAGACCAGGCCAGGCCATGCCAGACCAAGACCAGGTTAGCCAGCCCAGCCAAGCTAACATTTGTGTAATGGGTAATTAGGCGCCTTGGCTATGGCAACAACAAGTTTTCCCACGATGGCCAACATGGTCGCATCGGCATCGGCATCAGCATCAGCATCGGCATGGACTCTCTTGTGCCTGTGCGGCTACTGTGTGCGCGCGCGCTTAAAGTCCAAACAAACTGCCGCCGAGTACCATAGGCCAATGATATATGCATTTTTCATGCCAAAAGTAGTTGCGCGGCAACAATGCGAGAGTTGCTTATAAATTAGAAGTAGTCGAAATAATAGCCATATTTCTGTTTTTGGCCAGACCCTAAGAAAAAGGTCAAAGCTGCATCAAAACTGAATATTGCAGCTGCATTGGCTCAAATGGCCAGAAAAGATGTGGCCGTTGCAAATGGTTGCCTTGATAACATGGCTATCTGCTGATGTTCAATGTGTGCGATCTTTTGTGAAGACATTTTGTTCGGCTGATGGGAAATTAACGCACTCAAAATGATTTTCATGCTATGGCAGATGGTGAACATGTTGTGGGTGGGTGTGTCCGGCTAATTGATTACATTTTGATGATGCCTTTGATGGTGACTTTAAGAAAGCTGAAGACAGAAATATGAAATTAGTTGGATAATTAGGTTAATTTGGTTAGAAAATCAGTATGGTGAGTATGTCTGCTTCTCCTTTTAAGCTGATAATTGCATCTATCTCTTGATAAAGATTAGCCATTTTATAAATAGGTCAATTCTGGCCACTTTTGGGTTATTTTGTAAGCAGTAAAGGTGGCCATTTTGTCATGAGAGGACGCCAGAAAAAGGCGCACAATTCATGGCTCGGTCGATATATTCCTTCAGCCGAGTGACTAATTCGATTACCTATGGATAGTTTATGTATTCAGACTCAATATAATAAAGACCCAACTTCTGCTCTAGATGGTAGTGTGGAGGAGCTTCCAAGAGAGAGAGAGACAGTCGATTTGCTATCACTTGCACGTAGCAATTGAACTTGTACCTACTTGTGATCTCAGCTTACGTCCTTATAAGATGCAACTGAGAATTACAGCTGAATGATCGTCATTTGTGCAGTTTGAGAATCATCTCGATGTATATCCACTCCTTTACATCAGTATTCTCTTCAGTTTTGACCCAAAGAATCTGTCAGTAAGTGAAATTTTTCCATTTGAAGTGAAGGTAATCCACGAGACATTCAAGAGCCAAGAATAGATTTGGACTAGCTTATATTAATCGTTTATACAAAAAGCAGCAAATTATGACAATTTGGAAGACAACATTAGAGAAGCCATTGCCCATATGCTCCAGAATATCCAGAGGTGTCCACAAGCCCAAAATTATAGCTAAACTTGGCTTCAATAGTCTGCTTAACACTTAGTATATATCCCAAAGATTTCTCATGATTATTATAATAGCTAAGGCAGCTCTTGATGATCTGAGAAATTGTGTCTTTCCGGTTCACCCATGCCTACATAACTTGAATCTCAAATCAGCTGGCAACAAATCTTACAAAATCAATTTAAGTAAACCAGATCAAGTTTTCAATTATTTTGCTCCTCTGCTTCATGCTTCCCATAGTTTGGATTGATTCATTTATGACGTCATTGTTTGCATTGTGTAAACTTTTTACTTGCACTTTAGGAAATATGCAATTTGATGTCGTTGAAAGCAAATGCAACTCCAGCTTTTGGACAGTTCCACATGGATGCGGTGGCCATCGAAGCGCATAATTCGCGGAAATATGCAAAAATGATTGCGGTGGGCCATTGGACAATTGCAAATGGATTGGTTTTGGGTCTGGAGACTGGAGACAATATAAATACGGCAGAAGTGAGACATTTCACGCTTAGTACAAATTCACATGTAAAACTTAGACGCAGCCGCTGCAAAGGATTAGCCACAACCAAAAAGCCAGGCGCTGCCAAAGCGCAAAAAAAAATTCACATACCAAAAAAAAATACAAACAAAAAAATTCCAAATAAAAAATAAAAATCCAATCAATAAATCAGCAACCAAACAGAGACACCGGCAATGAAGAAGCCACACATAACCGGGTGCTCAGCGGGTGATGGAGATACAGCAGCGACTACTCCAACGTCGACTTTTGGCACTTGCTTGTGCTTCCGTGTTACGTTCAAATCGGTGGCAAAGGCGGCACGCGCCAAGCGGCGCCTCAAAGAAGAAGCTTGGCGCTGGCTGATTTTAGTCGGCCTCAGCTTAATCTCGCACTGCTCGGCGGTTGGCTATTCCTACACACGCTTCGAGGGTCCGGTGGCGGGGCCCGAACATCTGGTGACAGTGTCCGATGGCCGCTCCGACTATGTGGCTCGGCCAGAGTACAGCTTCGCCTATGGCGTGGAAGACGGCAAGACGAGGGTGCTGCAGAATCGCAAAGAGACGCGCAATGGGGACGAGGTGCGTGGCGTTTACAGGTAGGTGGCCAACAGGCGGTGATCGGAGCAGTTTATGCTTGTCCATGCATTTATTAACGTCATGTCAACAACACACGCAGTGTAGTCGATCCGGATGGCACCTTGCGTGTGGTTAAATACACCGCCGATGATGCTAATGGATTTCAAGCCGAGGTAATTACAAATGGTGTGGCCAGTCTGCATGGCCATGGCACAGCTGGCAATGGCAACGCTGTGGAGCAGCAAGTGCACCACCAGCAGGGTAATGATGTGGATGATGACGATGGTGCTGCCGCTGGCGATGAAGAGGAAGAACAACCACATCAAAGCAATGGCCAATATAAAGTGCACGAGGACAATGATGAGGGCGATGGTAAGGAGGATGATGAGGAGCAGGAGGGCGGCGGTGATCATGAAGAATACGAGGGCAGCAGCGAGGAGGGCTACGATGATGCAAATACTCAAAGTCAGGAGCAGGAGGAGGAGAGCAACGAGGAATATTAAGACCAAAAATACCTTGAAAAAAGTTTGTATAAGGATAAACTTTTGGGGATATTTTCAAAAGTGTTTTTAAAACGTATTTAAAATATTGTGATATACTTAAAGTACCTTTCTTTATAACGCCCACATGAAATATATATGCTGAAATATGGAAAAGCAATTAACCCAGCAAACATTTTAATAGTATTTGGTGTGTCCTTGAGAAGAAGTAAAATGTTGAATTTGATTATTAACAGAAGGTTGATATAAATTGCGTAGGACATTCAAGTGGCCCCGTAACAAGACCAAAACCAAACTCAAGGCATCGACTTTATCCCCTAGCTTGTGCTGATAAACGCGGAAATGGAAAACAAAAACGCAGACTGGCTCATTCATCTTCAAACAAAGGAGTAAATATCATTGAATTTAAGTTAAAGTTAGTTCAAAGAGAGCTTCATATTGAGAGAACAAATGGATCAGGAAATGGTTGAGAGTATTCGAAAGTCAAGAAGTGAACGACTAGCATCATTTAGAAGGGGCAGATTTACTTCAACCATCTGCCCTATAGCATAGTCTTCCACTTGAAGGTGACAATGACAATCTTTGTTTGTAAGTTTCTTTTCCAGAATATGTAAATTTTCTTATGATGTTCCTCTGATTCCAAAATTCCCAGTAAAATTAAAGCCACGCTAATTGAAATGTTTATTGATTTGGTTAATCGGTTGACTTGGCTGGTTGGGAATGCTTTTGCGTAACCCACATCACATAGTACAAGTTGTGCCAGTGAAGCGTGTGCGTTGCCGCCATTGCGTTCGATTTCGATCAGACTGGGATTTAATCAAGCACATAGCAATTGCCAATTGCACCAGACAAACAGACAGACAGACAGACGGACAGACAGACAGAGAGACAGCTGTACAGCCAGCCAAATGGACATAGACTTTGTTGCAAGTCTGGATATGTGTGCTTTTGCGTGTGTGCTCCACTTAGCCGGGTCTGGCGGAGCAGCACCATTTCGTCACTCGCTTAATTCATACGCGCAAATGCGCAAAATCGCATTAAATGTGCGAAAAAAAATAACGCAGAGCGGGGGCACTAGACGGAGCTGGTTGCTGGAGGCGGACGCAATCGAAAGTGGATCAAACGACGGCTGGTTTTGCAGTCGCAAAAATGCATAGTCGCAGCAGCAGCGGCAGCAGCAGCAGCAGCATTAGTTGATGCGATAGCGATGCGGTAATGATGCCGAAATGGCCACAGCTCTGACCAAGTGACCAACCGAGCCAGCGTGACCAAATGTAGTTAGTAATCTCACAATTGAGTCGGTGCGGCGACAAAATTGGGTTGGCAGCCAGCTAGCCAGTCAGCCGCTTGGCATTTTGACTGAGGCTGCGCGAGGCTTAATTGACAACCAAGCACTGCATGGTGCACTAATAGCCCAGCCAGGCTAGCCAAAAAGAGTCGCTGCATTGTAGCAGGATTAGATTTATGGTGTGCCGCTTAGAATGACAGGCAAAGAGACCAAATCCGGCCATGGATACGAGTAGCATGCGCCTGGGTGCACACGTGCAAGAATCCCAGAGTGTAAAATGTTTTAATTAGCCAGCTCAAATGCTGAGACTCAGCTGAAGAGCTGCGCTCAACCAACAGTTGCAACTCATTAGCAACATACTTTGCATTTATAAGCCAACCAGGCGTATGCGTAACATACGTATAGATTACATTTGGGAAGTGTAAAAAGAGATTAATATATAACATTTCCCAAACAACGGAAGTAAGCGGAAGTAAGTGGGAGAATGGCAAACAGTTCACCGGATATAACAAGCATACGCACTGTTGACTGCGTTGACTTGTAAATTCAGCTTGAATTACATACGAATGTGACAGGCAGACTTTCTAATGGCCATTGTCCAAGTCGAGGCCTTGAAAACCCAAATTGATCTAACTGCAGCATAAATCAACAGGCAAACTATAAATGTCAAGTCATTGAAATCAATGGGCCAGCCGAAACGCCCCCAAGAAACTGTATGCAGGCACTGCCAGCAGCCCATGCAAAGTGCGTTTTAGTGTTTAGAATACGTACGACCGCAGCCAGATAAGTGAATTTATTTGAATGTGCCATAAATCAAGATAAATGTTTGTTCTCCTTATTGGCATGTTGCCAATCCACAGGTCTCAGAATGGCGGCCAATTGCAGGTTGATTCATGGCGTGGCTGCACTTTTCAGACATTGCGCAGACAAGTGCATTTGCATGTGCGCCTGCTTCAACGAGCGGCAATTAACGCATTTGAGGCAAAAAGAAAACACGAAAAACTGATGCCTCATCCATCTAAAAGCCAAGATAGCCAGCTCCAGCCTATACATTGTGGCAGTTGCGCAATCAACAATCGAACCATTGAGCGAACTATAGATCGATTGAAACTAAAGACACATACAGCCGCATGTTACAGTCATTTCAATTTCATTCATACCATTCATACAAAGGGTATTAGAGTTCTGTGATGAAGTTTGCAATACACAGAAGAAGGCATCTGCAAGCATTCAGAATATATAGAGATTCTTTTCAACTTTTACCATAAAAACTTAAGTAATTTCAAGAGCAATTTGACTTGAAAGCCCTTTTATCAAGTTGATTTCTTATATCCGGTTGAACATTTCCCCATAGCTTATAGTTGACTTCCTTTGTTTTTCAACTTTCCAAATGTAATGCAAAACCATAAGGCAAACTAATGTTACGCATACGCCTTGTTGGCTACAATTACATTGCACTAATGCGTTGTAAATGCTGCTAGCTAGATCGTAGCTCTTCACTCCAACAGAATCTCAGCATTTATCATATTAAAAGCTATAAAAACTATTGATCTGCCTATGAAAAACTTATGCAAATATGTTTAGGGCATACAACTTTCGGTTAAGCTGAACCTTGCTTATCCCCTTGCACCAAACTGACCAACTAACCAACTAAACTCCACACACAACTCCGCTGCAAAGGCTCTATGTGGGTCTCTGGTCTTTGTCTGCACTGTCAAAGTGCGATCGTGACGTGGCTAACTTGTTTGGTCTTTTTTTTAGGCTTTTACTGCCATTGTTGTTGTTGTTGTTGTTGTTGTTATTGTAATCGGTTGCTGTGTTTGCATTTTCTTTGGCCACAATTGTTCCAAAGCCTTTGGCGCGCCGTGTAAATGTGTCGCCTTTAAAGTCATTTTATGTAAGTCGATTCTGCTTTTTACAGCTCTGTTTTTTTTGTTTTCTTTAAATTTTTTGTTATTTTTGTTGGCAATGGCCATTCCAGCACTATTGCTGATCTTTCAGCGTCTATCTTTGCACCTAAAATGCAAAATTTTTAAAGTTTTTCCCAGCGTTTAGCTTGGCGTCGTCTCTGTGTCATTTAATGGCCACTTGTGTCTACAAGAGATATAATAATAATTTTCTGATACGTCATTCCACAAGAACATATCCATTGTTGGTGTTGTTGCACTATTGTTGCTAGACAACGTGTGTGTGTGTGTGTGTGTGTGTGTGGTTGTAGTTGTTGTGGTTGTTCGCTTAAGTGGGCGTTGTAGAATATTTAAAGTCAAAGTGCCAAAATTTGGCATGTTTTGCTGTATGAAAATTTATGTGACTGATTGAAGTTGATCAGAAGCGGAGTTATCTAGGTTTCTTAAGGCTTGTATGGAGTATTATGGTGTTGTAGGTTATATTGTGACTGGATATCTCTAATAATAAATATACATTAGTTATCCGGCAATTTCCATTTCCCAGCCTTGCACTGATTCTCCTGTTAGCAGCCAAATACTTCAACTAATGTACCACTTCGTCGACACATTACCAAAGCTACGTTCATTAAAAACAAATCCTCTTCGATATTTACCAACATTCGTGGGTATAAAGCAATTGACACAAAGATATATCTGACTAACCCCAGGCAGAAGGTGTTATACTTTTGTCAAGATATTAGAAGGAAGCATCTCCGACCACATAAGCTACTTATATGGTTGATCAGCATGACAAGGCGAGTGAATATAGCCATGTCCTTCTATCTGTCTGTCTATCTGTCTGTCTATCCGTCTGTTTCTAAGCGAACTACTCTCTCAGTCTTAAAGCTTGCAATCTTCACAGTAGACGTCCCTTTGCTGTAAGTTTCTCATAAGTAAAAATCATAAAGATCGGACCATTATAACATATAGCTCCAATATAAAGACACATAAATGAAAACTTGTTAAAGTGATTCTCTTTCTATGATTCTCTTTCTATGTTTCTCCCCTGCCATTATATCTACCGTTAAGTCAAGTTTCTTTTACTTAAGTTGAATTTTAAATACTTTTTCATATTTTTATAGAAATTTGTCTAAATATTTCACCTACACTTTCTATATCTTTTATATATATAGTAAATTATACTTTTATAAACATTTTTCGGCGCATTCTTTTGCACTCAAAGTTTCATAATTTGTCAAAAAATAGAATGTTGATTGAAAAACGAGCGGCGCTTGATTTGTGTAGTCGAAACAATTTATTTGCCAACATTCAAAAAATTCCACATAAAAGTTCTGCAAGCAACAAACATGCGAGTCGAGGCAACAAATTGCGTGGAGCAACGCGACATATACGCAAGTTTTCTGCTGTTGTTGTTGCTATTGCTATTGGCGTGGTAATTATGACAAGCGAACGCCCGTTGACTGCCACAGATATGGTAATAATATTTCAAGAGGTTGTGCAAACGCATAACCCAGCCTGACTGACATCACGAGGCGATCAAAGTTGGCTCGTAATTACTTGCGGCAAATCAATAAATAAACAGCTCAGATTATAGCCAAGCAACAACAACAGCAACAACTGCAACAGCAACAGCAACAGCAACAACGGCAAAGTGTCACTTTCAATTGCAGCATTATCTGTCCTTTGCTAGCCCATATTCCAAGGCAGACATATAGCCGAAAACTAAGTCACAACGCCTTCTCAAACCAACAAAAGTAATGCCGCACCTAGGCACCAGCAGCGCGAACTCTGTGCCGCAGCGGCAACAGCAGCCACCACCACGCATGTGGCTTGCTTGGCTGACTCCAATTCTGTCTGCTCCCGCGTCTCCTGCTCTTTGCTCTATGTTTGTCTATGTTTGTATACATATCTGGCATCTGGCCGCCTACCCACCTACCCGCCGTCCGCCTGCCTGCACCAGCTGCAGCTCTATCGAATCGTGCCTGCTGCTGCTGCTGCTGCTGTTGTTGTCGTCGTCGTCTTAGTTGTCGCTGTAGCTGGCTTCGTCTTGGCTGCGTATATATAAATACTTTTGGTCATCGTTGCAGACATCAGTTCAGCTTACGATTTCGTGCTATTAACGCTCCTCACACAGCACTCCCAGAGCGTCTCGCAGTGTGTCTGTCCCAGTGTTCATATCACTACAGTTCTAAACGCATCCTACGTCCTTTTTTCGCCGCGTCGTGTGTTTCACGTTTGTGCTCAATACAAAAATGAAGGTACGCATCCTTACGGTGCACGCTGAGCAGACAGCAAAGGATCCAGTTGTACACAATCCTCTGCCCGCACTAAAAAGTGTCCACTTTTAGTCAAACCACAACTATGTCTGTCTGTCTCTTCTCGTAGTACTTTGTTGCCATTGCTCTCCTGTTCGCCGCCGCTCAAGCTGTGCCCATTGAGTTGGGTCACTATGGTCCTGCGCTGGTGCATCATGCGCCTGTGCTGGCACATGCCGTCCATGCTGTTCATGCCGAGCCGGTGGCCTATCCCAAATATTCGTTCAACTATGGCATCAAGGACCCACACACTGGAGATATCAAGTCGCAGGCTGAGGAGCGTGATGGTGATGTTGTGAAGGGTGAGTTTAAGGTCAGAATATCCTGAAGCTACAGATTCTGTATTGAATTGAGACCAGTGGGAAACTTACACAAGCAGAACTAAAGCTAAAGCTTTGGGAACCTTGAATCTTAGCAGAAAAACTCTTACAGAAAATATTTAAGTTAACATTTGGAAATATTTAAACCTGGGTAAATATGCTGGAAAACTGCATCTCGAGAGCTGAATTGTTAGCAACTTCGAAACAAGAAACTCGAAACTTTTGCTTACCTTTAAAAAATCCTCTAAAATACAAAAGACTTAAGCCACGAACTTGAGATATATTTTATAATTTTAGAACCTCAAATGGAGAAAATTGAAAAGACTGAAACTGCTTTGATAATTCTATAACTTCATAAAGCAAATCCTAACTCTGTACCCTTTTTTATCCACACCAGGCCAATACTCGCTGGTCGAACCCGATGGCTCTGTGCGCACCGTCGACTACACTGCCGATGATCATAATGGTTTCAATGCCGTCGTCCATAAGACCGCACCCAAGATCATTGCCCACGCACCAGTTGTGCACGCTCCCGTTTTGGCACATGCCCCTCTGCTGCATCATTACTAAGCGGGAGTGCTGGCCGAGTCATAAAGGTGCTCTCTCTCATGCAACATCAACAACAACATAGGAACCACAACGCGCTGAAAAAAGATCCATTTTAAAAATCGCAAAAAAATATATATGCAAATTCTTTTGTAAGTAAGTAAAAAAACAACACAACATAGCTAAGAGTTTAGTAGAAACGGGTGGCCTTAGTGGGCGCCCGGAAACCGGCTGATCTGGCATCGCATGGACGAAGGAAAAACGAAATAACAATACCGATTTATATACGGCATGGCATTCGGAATGACTTGATCACGGATGGTTGGATAACAAATGTTTGGTATCAGGCGTACACTGGCAAAAACCGCAGCGGTTGCAGCGGCAGCAGGCGAGGACGTAAAGGACGCGAGAGCGAAAAGTGTATTCCATATATGATATGTATTCGTATTATTTTTGTATATTTGTAATCAGCGTTTCATATTATGTGTAAAGAACCTCTTTTTAAGCCATTCCACACCTTTCCACTTGGCACACAGACTGGCGCTCTGCAATCCAGCCAAAATCATAGCTCAACTGCATAGGTCTCCTCCCAGAATATTCAAACCAAGTTCTTAAATTTTTTTCATATTTATCACTGAATCTTTTGTAATATATTTATATGCGACTAGCACTGTCTCTACTTCAGTCCTCCTCTCACTCTCTCTCTCTCTCTGTTTCTCTCTCTCTCTCTAAGTCTGTCTTAGTGTACTTTCTCAATCACTTGTTTTGTTTATCTCCAGAAGCCTTTGCAGCTGCTGTCAAACGGTGGCTAGCCCCTTAACTGCCACGCCCACAACATAACACCAGCAGAGGTGGGCGTGCCTCAGCCCTTGGCCACAACATTGCCTAATATTTAAGCATTGCTTGTGTGTCCACTTGGAGCCAATTCGTGCCATTTCGGGTGCTAGCACAGTTTGATAAGCATTGGGCGCATTGTTGAATTGTGATACAGATACCGTTACAGAGACATACATACATACATCCTGCCAAAACTGGGCCGGTCATTGTGCATTAGTAGCTATTACTGCCTCCACTGCCCCGCCACCCTCACTTCCAGTTACGCCCCCCAAACAGTGTTATCTCAAACACAGTGTTATCTCCCAATCACTCAGTTTCTCTCTGTCAATCAACCAATCACTCACTCACTCACTCATGCTCTCTGTACTATCTCACGCTCCCACTCTCTCAGTCTGACACTTTTGTATCTAGTTTCATTTTTGCATTTAGTATTTGTTCACAATTTTTGTGTATTGTATTTATGCAGCTTAATTATAAAAGCAATATATATAAACAACAAAAAAAAATGAAAGAAAAACTTAAAAAAAAAACAAAAGAAAACTCACGCACATAAAAAAACAAACATCATTTTAATCTCAATTATGTTTTCGCTGCAGAAGGCGGCAGAACTCTCACTTGTCTCTCACTTTGAGTCTTACAACAACAACAACAGCAGCAAATGAAATGCAAAAACGTTATTATGGAATTAAAAATGTATAATTAAAAGAAAATCTACAAAAAAATAAATAAAACCACATATATAAAAATAAACACAAACAACTATTTTTATTACAAACAAATTTATATTACAAAATAATTTCAGCATGGATTTGCGAAGGTCGAAAGCAAAATCATCATAAGCAAATAATTATTACTTTTATCATTTTTAACAGCAACAAAAGCAAAGAGAGCTGGAGATGGCATAGCAAATTACTTAGCATTCTGGCATTGTACTTCTAATTGGGGTTCTGAATATATATAGATATAGATATATATATATACATATACATGTGCTGGCCTGTGGGCTCTGGGCAATTATGTTTTGGCTATCGCCTCAGTTTCTTGTTGACTTTGAAAGTACGCAGAACTTGCCGGAAAGAATAATAAATAATTATTCAAATATCATTAAGAAGCAAAACAAAACAGCCGGTAACAATAAATGTGGCTAAAGAATAATCAAAACTCATTATGGCTGCCTTCGCGAATACCTTTTGGTTTGTTGTAAGTAAAAAAAATATAAAAAACTAAATAAATGAAATTTGAAATTCAATAACTATTTCATATGAAAGAATATGTTATTTCTATTATATATCAAAACTTTGGCTAACAATTATCTACTTAGATATTTCATATGAATCTGCAAAAGAAAGTGAAAAATGCCTTGAAGCCTTTTAAGCTAACCTGATCTAACCTCCAACCTGATCGTCTCTTCTATACTTCCTTGGCCAAAGGCACTCTTATATCGTAAAGGCTAAAAATCAAAGATACTTTACACTATGATGAACATAGTTTCATATGAAGGCCTTTAAGCAATATATATGTATATAGAAACTGTGCAAATCGAGCAGCTTCGCCAGGCAAAGCAGCGTGATATCAATTTCCTACCATTTACACAACGACATATCAACTCAGTTAGTTTTGGCAGAGGGCAAACAATTTGCCATCCAAATGTACAAAAAACATATTTTGACTTTCAATTAAGGGTTTTTTGTTCTCCTCGGTTGGCATTTATACTTGAAGTTTCATCACTCGCTTGGATACATCACACATGTCATGGAAGACTTTGAGGTAGAAGCACTAAAAGCCTCAAGCATATCTTCGAAATTGTAGACATTATTACCTAAGGACGGGTCTATACAAGTTTGCCATTTTATGCATACGAGTAGAGTAGCATATTTTCTCATTTCTACCAAAGATTTTATAAAGTCAACTAAGATTCCATAGAATCATCAAGATGCGATTAGATTGTGTCTTTTATTAAGAATTTGTTGTGTTAATGTTTCTATGCTGAAACTTTCATTTGAATCCATCATCAGTTGAGTTTCTTATTGAAAGCATAAAAAATATAATTCCTTTAGGTCCTTTAGATTCCATTAGATCTATACTCACTATAATGTATATATGTATGTTGGCTCCCAAAGTAATTAGAATTAATTTGAAAATTTATGGCTAGTAATTTTTCTTACTTTATTGTAGCCACTTCTTCTATGAAAAATCTGCTTAGAATGGAATTACCTTGCTCTTCTTCTTTTTGAAGCAAACAGCCTATTTTTAATGGTTTCCATGTCAGATGACTATGGCCTGAGTTGTATATAGGTGGAGGGTACAATTTGTTACGTAACAGTAAGCATTACTCATCAGCCTTAGCGACTTGATTTGATTGACCTTTAACTTCTTTGGGTGAGCTTTATAGTCTAGGTAAAACACATCCATTTCGATCGACATCTGCTCCAGAATGCCATTATTTCCATTCTTCTTTAGCCTAGCTTATGGTATGTATAAAATATGCGTGTATGTATAAGTGTGTGCTTAGTCTATGTGTATGATTGGTGTATGGATAATTGGTGCATTGGCTATTAACTAGAGAGGGATTTATCCCCCTATTAACATGGTTGGGCTGCTGACTTGCTGCTACAAGAGCAATGTCCACAGTTAGAATGGCCGGATATTGCAAATGGCCTTCATTTGAGCACTAACTCTCTGGCAAATTATATCTCAAAAATGGATTTTATAATATATACCAGTCTAGTTTTATGATTCCGTTTTTTTTTACTCTTAAGTCTATATCATGTACTCGCACTTGTAAAAGCTTAACAGCTTATTCATATTATGTACAATGAACAGAGCATAATATGCTCTGTCTTATGATCTCCCAAAACTATGCTTCAACTAATCGAAAATATTTTCAGCATTTTCTCCTAACCGCAAAAGTATACGCCACGTTGGCCACACCACTGGCTTCTGAGACTAAGGCATACTCAAAGACGCTCAACTCAAATCACAGCGAGCAAAGTAAAGTGAGCAACTATTTTCTGCACCAGCCCTATGGTAGGCCTTGCTAATGTTTGAGAAACTCCATAACTCCATAACTAACTCTATTTACCTTTGACGACAGGTCCAAATACGTACGCCTTTGGCTATGAAATTGAGGATCCTAAGACGGCCAACGTGCAGTTTCGAGATGAGCGACGCTATATGAATGGCAGCATAGAAGGTAGCTATGGCTATGTAAGACCCGATGGCCTTATTGAGGTCACACGCTTTAGGGCGGATGAGCATGGTGGCTATTTGGCTCAGACGCAGAGCTATGCACCAGGAGATGAACGTGTAGAGACAATTTGGCCAGCAAGACCTTCAGAGATACTTGTGGAACGCACCGAAGAGAGGCAGAACAATGTGACCTGGGATGCCAAGAGTCATATGAATGTCAGCGTGAAGGCAGTGGCCGATGATGTGGCTGAGAAATTGAGGAAACAGCATGGCCTGGACTTGAATCACATTGATGTGTCAAATGACGTACTGCAGCCTGCTGTGCTCGATGTTATTAATGGCAAGGCGCCATTGAAGGGGCAGAATAATGGAAACGGCAGCTTAGCTTTCGAAACTGTACACAATTTTATACCCAATGATTTTCCCATTGTGCCATTTGAATTGCCTCAGGCCACAGAACAAGAGAAGCCCCATCTAATAGAGTCTACAGCAAGCAGCTTGGAGCCAGAGCTTGACAGAACGCCGAACATAAGCAAATACAACAATGCAGAGAAGGCACCCCAAGTGGCCACAGAGGCGCCCGCAGCTGCAACCTCGACTTCTTCAACTATTGCTTCTGTTTCAACTCTGCCACCGCCCAGGCCATTGGTTAATAGCCAGCCAAGTGAACCCAACTGGTACCAGCGAATCATTCAAGCGAATCGTCGTGAATTCCTCGAGCATTTACCAAATTTAAATTCGCCTAACGATGGCCAAGTAAATGTTTGAAAAGGCCCAAAAGCAAATTGTAGAGAATTAAAACGGGGGAGACCAAACTCTACACTCAGAAAAATAGTAGAAAAATATTAGAAAATTAGTAAAATATAGCATGTTTATTTTAAAGGAAATATGTATGAAATCTATTACTTCAAAGATCTTTGGGACTTGCACTATTTTTATGACTAAAAACTTGATAGAAGAAAGGGTGTTTCATAGTGGTTCCAAAGAGGTTTTCAACGGAATGTCTTATAAACCCTACGAGTTGTATATTATAGGTTTATATGAAGGACGCTTTTATATAGTTGGATTAAAGAGATGAAAGGATTCTTATCAGGTAAAGGTGTAAAGATTTGAACATTTCTTTCAAATTCCATAATAAAGCAGAACTGGAAAAGCTTCAAGTTTGTGTATGCAAATTAGTCAACTTTGATATTTACATTCTATCGATTCCTCTAAAAGAGAATTATACACAATTGTAATGCTTCCATTGATATTCTCCAGAACTCATTTGTCATTTCCAACCTTATTTCATTCCCAATTTCTAAGTTTCAAACCATTTTTTTCCCCCAGTGTAGTCTAGTGTACCAAATTAGCTCCCATAAAGACACGCCTCTCATAGCCGCCTCAGAGATTAGGTAAGCGTAGGCAAGCTTCTTTCACTTTTTTTTCCTCGTATCAATGTGGACCGACACAGTGAAAGAAACAGAAACAATGGCAGCAGGCAGCAGGCGGCAGGCGGCACACTTAGTCGTAGCTGCAGCGCGCATATTTGTAAAAATAAATTTGCATAAATTAACAATAAAAACAAAAGAATTCCATGTGAGACAATTGTGGCTGCAATCAAAAATTAGCAAACATAGAAGAAAATGTCAAAAATACTTCACGTCAGCATATTTGGAATATCTTCCGGGTGCCGGAGCCAGTTCCTAATCTCAAACTGGGGCAGCCACGAATCACTATCGATCCACGATCCACATTTATCTAAGCCAGAGTTGGCGGTAAACTTTGAAGTCGAGCATCGATTAGAGGCAGCAATTTTGTAGGTTAAACTTCGTATCTCAGTTTAATGTTGGGCGACAAAACTGCCATTGGCTCAGCTGTGGACTATTTGCCAGTTCCAGGAAGACATCGCAGTCACAACACACCACGCCACGTCGAGTCAAGTGTTGGCTGTTTAATTGAACCAAATCTCCAAATGCCTTGCCAATGCCATTGGAAATGCCAATGGATACAATGGATGTGATGTATGCAATGGCAAAACGGAAGGAAATGTGATGTTCATTTGAAGTTTCTATTTTCTTTCTGTGTTTGATATCATGCATATTTATATTGATTTATTATTCCATTATTGCGGCGGCTTTAATTTGTGGCACGCACGATGTGTGCAGATTGTCTGCATATTGTGTAATTGCCAACAGCACAAAAGCGGCAACAACACGGCAACAAATATTATTTGAAATTTTTACATTTCATATTAGTTTTTAGTTTTTGTTTATGTTTTGTGTTTTGTGTTTTCATTTCATGCATTCACTTTTTATGGCTATTGTTAAACCATAAAGAAAGCAGCAGCGAGAAAGCAATCGATCGATGAGTACACGGGGAGAGATATATATGTGGGGGAGGGTGTATCATGGATATTTAAGGAAATATTTAGAGATTTTTAGGTACATTTGTGGCGGTTTATACGAAGATAAAGAACAAGGTCAATGGCTACTAGACTCATTTTTTAACACTCGTACTCTATATAGAGAAAACGAATATATTGTGTTTGTATAGATGTCCGTCTGTCCGTATGAGCACCTAGATCTCGGAGGCTATAGAGTCACGCCCAATAGTGGGGCGTCACATTATGTTTGTTTTAGAATTTTGTCACGCCAAAATTGATAAAAACCACATATTTCCCACAACTTTTCATACATTTAGGCAAAACTCGGTTTACATATGCAAAAGCACATAATCCAGAGATTCGCCTAATTTCAGTAAGATCGCATAATAATTGTAGACAAAACGCTAACATCCACGCAGATCAAGATTGTCGCAGAATCTTATAACTCGCACAATTTTTGACACATTTAATTGAAACTCGGTTTGGTTTCAAAATCTCTCTCAAAATCTCTCTCTCTCATACTCTACTGGAGTAAACGAGTATATTGTATTCGTGCAAATGTATCTAACATGCAGACAAAAGCGTCTCCGAATCCATAAAGTATATATATTCTTGATCAGCATCATTAGCCGAATCGATCTAGCCATATCCGTCTGTCCCTCAGTATGCACGCCTAGATCTCGAAGACTATAAGAGCTAGAGAGACCAAATCTGGCATGTAGACTCCCCCCTTGGGGCGTCAGATCAAGTTTGTTTTAAAATATTGATACGTTCCCTTCCACCCCCGCTATTAAGCTCCCACAAATCTAAACTTATTTAATTGAAACGCTGTTCGCATATGTATTAGTTCATAATCTACCGAATTGCCAAATTTTATTAAGATCGGATGATAATTATAGGCAAACATTGTCTTGAAATCAGGATACGCTTTTACCATAACCTGAAAATACACAACTACACTTAAAGCTACTTAAAAACTCTTACAAGAAACCCAAATTCTCTTAGATAAGCTCAGAGCCGTTCTCATGATCAATGTACTAAGTAAGACATCGGCTTAGGAATGGCTGGCATCGACACTGATTGGCAGCATTGTAACTTAAGATCAATTTTGTATTTTAAAGAAATTTCTAGAACTTTTAGGAGTAAATTCGTTAAATAAATTAAACAACCTTATAATGTTGCATTTTGAATAGCTTATATATGCCCTTGGGGTATATATAATTGCCATTATAATCTAAATAAAAGCTTATGCGCTTTCTTAAGCTATCAGTACAGTACTTAAATATCAATCTGTGTGATCTCTGTTTCGCCATGAGCCTAGTTCTCACATATGCACATTTTCCAGCCACTCTATATTTAGATCAGCTTCTTATAGCAGCTATCTGCCGCCTTGCAATACTTAGCAACTTCAACTTCACTTGGAGAGCCACAAAACACTGGCTGAATGCCAATTGAAATAGCCTCGCCTCATACATAACTCAATGACCAGCAGGCATCCGTCCGATGGCAAGCGGCAGCGGCTGGGGGCCGGGCAAAGCTAAGAGTTGCTGAATTGGGGAGTGTTAGTTGCATTGTTGCCAACTTTCATATGCATTCAAGTGTTTTATTGTATGTTAATTAAATATTTGCGCTTATTTGGTTTTTTCTTCATCTCCTTTCTTTACTTTTCTTTACTATTCGCTGCTGCAGTATTTGGCATACATATTTGGTCATTAACTAATTGCTGGCAGGCCGCCGCTGAGGTAATCACCAGGGTGTTGCAAAACCTAAGCCTAGACTGCTACTGCTTTTGCTGCTGCTGCTGTGTGAAAGTATTTTCTAATACAGGGCGTATACATAACGCAAATGTAGATGCAAACGTAACATGAATAATATGTATACGCACAGTGGGCAAGTCAAGTTACGCTGCACTTCAACTTAACATTGAACGGGCATTGTCCCTGCATGCACACACACACACACACACACGCGCACACATACATGAATCGCATAATTTTTGTGATAAAAAAACTTATGTGCCAGAAATATGTCGACGTTGACAACTTGATCAAAAGGAGTATCCCCAGTAAGCTGGTTTGGCCAGCTGTCGAGCAACTCCTGCCAATAACGGTTGCATAAATCTAACCAATTTATAATCTTGATATGGCCAGGCCTACCAACTGGTCAATTTCATAATATCCGGTTAGAGCGCGCTTGAAAAGTTGTTAATTGTTGATCAATTCAACAGGAAAATAAAAAGTGAAAAAAATAAAACAAAAACCAAACAAAGAAAAACAAGTTAGAAAATGTATAAACTCACACGGCCAAAACCTACATACCCTCCCTAGCGGATATATGTTTGAAGGTCTCTTGGACAAGTGGGTCAGATGAAATTGAACATAATGATAGCCATGGCTGTTCAAAACCCGAACAGGGTTGCCTTGCCAGTAATTTGAGTGTGATCCGCTGCAGCCTGTTTTGCATCTCGAGAATATGATCCTTAACTCTTTGACCTCTTTTCGTTACTATTTAGCTGCTTATAGCTCCGCCTTCCAGCACACTTATTTACCCCATGAAGTGACAAATTGTATATACCTGAGCATAGAGTATATGAAACTCCTAAATAAAGCCGCCGCAGGAGCCTAAAATCACAGTAATTAGTCAGACTGGCGGCTCAAAAATAAGGTAAAAGTGTTTAACCTACTTCCAGTGGCTGCAGCCTAAGTGATTTTCATTGTAGTAGGAAGTCTCTCGGAGTTGCAATGAAAAAGATCAAGATGTAAACATAAATACTCAATTTCAATTGCCGCCTAATTAATGACGCGCACACATACACATACACACACAAGCGTAAGCAGAAACAAGTTGGAAAAACTGAAAAACTGAAACCGAAACTGAAACTGAAAGTCCAAGGAAGTCGCCATAAAGTCTGAATGAATGTATCTCTTTCTCTCACTCGACATCCAGAGTTTCCTCAAACTGCAAAATGTGTGAAAATTGCGCTCCGCGTGGCACAAATTAAAATATTTAACAATTTACGAATGCAAAGCGTAAATATTTTGATTACTCACTAATACAATTAAGCGCACGTGTACGTGTGTACGTGCAATAGAAGCTCAATCTCAATTG